>CM019065.1:276887786-277605948 GCA_009667805.1 Leptobrachium leishanense
TAAACTGTGTGCATATTGTAAAAGGATAATGTAACTGTTGTACCTCCTTGGAGAGACCCAAGAGTTCTATGAGGGGGAGAGGTGTAGTGATGTGTTAAAGTTTACTGTGGGAGTACCCATTTTTAGCCACAATGGAGACAATCACGATTAAAGACTCTGGACACTCGAACTACATGTCCCGGCATGCTTGCGAAGAAACAGGAAGTGGGTGGTTTTGTGGAGACGCTGTACATCCTGCACCTCGTGGAGAACAGGCAGAGGCGCCAGGGAGCAAAGGAGAGCGGATGCACAGACACACAGAGAAGGAGAGACCAAAAGATAGGCCGGAGCGCAGACAGAGTGGATCGGCTTTAGGATTGGGTCACCCAGCCTTGCGGGAGACAGACATCACCATGTACATTATCCGAGTGCAGTGCTGAGGAGAGAAGACCCCTCGAGTAAGGAGTACCGCGGTCGATGGAAGCGGGGAGCAGGCGGTAAACTGGCTGAGTCGCGGCTGACAGACAGAAGGCCAGACACAGATCCGGTGGTTGGCGTCCCCAGTTAAAATCGAGCGGAGAGACGTCCTGGGTCAGCGGATCTCGAGCTTGCGCTGGATGGGGAGAGGCCCCCAAGGCCGTATGTGAATAAGAGCGTACGCTGCTGTTTTCTTTCTAAAACCCACAGGGCCAACTGACTAGTCGAAGACATCGATAAAGTAAACTCACTGGCCAGTTGAAAAGTACCCGGGTACCCTACACACACAAAACACATACCACTTCACGTTCTGGGACTTAACCTGTGCAGGACTCAGTTTCCTTTTTTTTTCCTATCCATACAAGGGGGCAAAGTTAAAGTTACATTCTGAACAATTTTCCTTTTTGTTCCCGCTGCGCGTTTACCGTGATACGAGAACTGTGTATTTTATTGTGTCCCGCTACGCGGTTTTTCCTCGAATTTCGTATCTTTTAATTTTCTGCTCGGTCTGGGTTTTTTCCGAAAATACGAAGCCCTCGTGTTTTCGTTTCTTTTACCGCTACGCGTTTATCGTGTTACGAAAGTACTGTAAATCTTCCTGCATATACCGTGTCTCAAGAACTGCAAACCTTTTAGTAAACCTTTTAACTTGTAAAACTTACAGCGTGTTGGAGTATATTTATTCCTAGTGCGGGGAGACTGACCCGTGGTTCATTTTCAGCGGCTCCTCCGGAGTGAGCGCTACATATGATAGAAACATTTAAATACGTAAAGGGAATCCACAAGGTAGAGGAAGGGAGTATATTTAAAAGGAAACAAAGTAGCAAAACAAGAGGACATAGTCTTAGATTAGAGGGGCAAAGGTTTAAAAGTAACATCAGGAAGCATTATTTTACTGAGAGGGTGGTGGATACATGGAACAGTCTTCCAGTAGAAGTGGTAGAGGCCAAAACAGTAATTGAATTTAAGCAGGCATGGGATAGGCATAAGGCTATCCTAAACAAAAGATAAATCCAGGTAAAGTATCCATGTTATTGGGCAGACTAGATGGGCCGAAAGGTTCTTATCTGCTGACATTTTTCTATGTTTCTATGTTAGTGCATCCACTCCTTGGTCCATAAGGGGAATATTCCCCAGGATGTACTATGTGCATCAGTGGTCCCCTAATATGTAGCATACGTTAAAGTCACTTATCCTGCTTCACGCATACAATACAAGTCCATTGTACAAACACAGGAAAAGCGAACGCCCTTAAGAGAAATTGTATTTAAACTAAGTATTTTATTTAGAGTATTTTAACAATGAATCTATAGTGAATTTCCCCGTACGGTGCAATTTCGGGCCCATTCGGTGATTCAAAACCTTTCAATTCGCCAGTGAAATACGGGTGACCTTCGGCAGCAGTGAAATCCCCCATAGGGAAGCAATGCTTACAGGGTTATTCAAAGAGATCCGAATTGCTTGAGAAAGGTAACCGAACGCTGAAAATCAGCGTTCGGTCACCTTTCTTGGCCATTCGGCTATCCAGAGAGCAGGCAATTCGCCAAATCCTGGCGAATTGCCTGAACATACGGTGCCTGTTCGGTGCCTGTTCAAGGGCAGTGAAAACCCCATGAAAAAGCACTGCTTCGACTATTCAGAGAACACAAACCAGCAGTGAAAGGTTCCCGAAATGCCCTACCATTCGGTGGTTTAATTCGGCAAATTTATTCAAGAGAATCCCATAGGCTTCAATGTTAAACATTTTCCTGTTTTAATTCAATATCTAATAAACCGTTCATTATAAAATTATGTAGTAAAGAGTCTCTTTATTTATAGATTTTTTAGGATATTTTAAGCATTTTTCTGAATTTAAAAAAAAAAAAGTCCTTTTTTTTTTTTTTTTTTTAAGTTTACTTATTTTGTCTGTAACAGCCCTCTTTATTATCATTCCCTGGACCTCATATGTAAATTTCAGACATTTTCGCTCAGTAGTTTCTTTGCAAACAGTGTTTCACTTTTCAAACATTCATGCAAACTGTTTTCCTAATTTATTCACTTCACTCTGTCTGCGGTCTCGGCTTTCTCGGAAAAAGGGCTTTTTCCGGCGGCTTCACTGCGGTTGATCGGCTCCTGCTCGGGTTTTTCCGTGGTTTTCGGCAGGTTAATCCAAATGTTTTTGAGGGTTTTCAGCGTGCATTCGCTGGGTTTTGCGGTTCGTTTTCATTGGGTTTGCGGTAGCTTTTCCTTGCAATTCGGGGACTCTGTGGTGTTTGCTGAATACACCGGAGGGTCACCGAAATGGGATTGGCAAAAGGAACCGAATTGAAGAGAACGAAAAGTCACCGAACGTGCGGTGACTTTTCGAATCTCTTTGAATAACCCTGTTAATCTATTCAGAGAACACCGAACAGCAGGGAAATGTCAGTGAAATGTTCAGTGGTTTCATTCGGCAGATTTAAATCAGGTGAATCCCATAAGTTTCATTGTAAAAAATATTCCTGTTTTTATCCAATATCTATTAAACGATTTAGGGCTCTATTACATTCTCCAGGCAACAAAAAAGCATTAACGCGAGGGCAAAACCCTTTGCGCTGAACGTCATATTACAATGTCAGCGCAACAAACGCACGTATACGTCTACCACAGGTGAACCTGTGCGAACGCTGCGCGAGCGTACTTTACTGCGCGCGTCCTATACTTAACATTGTGAGCGCAAATGCATTTGTGCGCTGGTACGTGGATGGTATTACAATCTATGCGCAGTTTGTAACGCACAGCCTTTGCGTGCATAATTTTAGCAACTCCTAATAGCTGGTGTTAATGGCAAATTCTATCAATCTGGCCGAAACCAAATACACCAGCCCCAAAAAAAAACTGCAGCAAAGTATAGTTACACATTCTAAACATACCAAACCAATAAATTTGAGAAGTTGTGTGCGTGTTTTTTTTTTAAACCGCATATATGCGCAGATTGACTTTGACAGGCGCAAAAACTTAACGTGAGACAATTGTGGTTCTTAATTCTGATTTGCTGAATCGCACACTGATTTCTGCGCTCGTGTTTTTGCGCATCCGTTTTAAAGTCTCTTTATTAATTTTGTTTAGGATCTTATATGCATTTTTCGGCAATTGTTTGTTCCGTTTTTTTTTTTTAATAGCGGCTTAATATTTTTTCTGTAACAGACCTTTTTATAATTATTCATAGGACTTTATATGTTAATTCCAGACATTTTCTTCCACTACTGTGGTTTTTTGCAAACAGCATTTCAAATTTTAAAAGCTGCAGTCGTTATTTTTTTTTTACCTGTTCGCTGGCTTGTCGGCCTTTTCCGATGGCTGGTCAGCGCTGTGTTCGGCGGATCGTTGGCTTTCTTCAGACGCGTTTTCGGTGGCTTATCGGATCCAATGATTTCGGCAGATTGCGGCGGTTTTTATTTTCGATTCGGCAGTTTTTCGGTGGATTTTCCCTGTACTTCAGGGACCCTGCGGTGAATTCTGAATTCACTGCAGAGTCAGGGAATTTGATTCCCCGAAGTGTGGGGAAACGAAAGAGCACCGAAATTCCTGTGTAATTTGCTCTTTGGCTTTGAAACTTACAGGGTTATTGAATAAGGTATTTTCATCAGGATCCTCTATTTAATCATAGAATAATATTAATAACCTGGGTAAGGCATGAGGCTATGAGTAAGGGGCATCCTATCATCAGGTCGCCATCTTTTGGCCATGGAGAAAATTGCTGTGAATATAATCAGTGAAAAAAATAGGAGTAATTATTAGGGATAAATCATTATAATTTTTCAAGTACCGATACCGTGTCGGCCAGCTTTCAGGCCAATAACTGATATCAGGTACCGATATTCTGTACATTGAAATTTTAGCAAAATCGCAATTTCCACAAATCTGGTGTCAAAATTTTAAACATTACAACAACTGGGATAAATAAAGTGCTTGCATCACACACTATCAGGGTTATTCAAAGAGATCCGAATGGCTGCCGAAAGGGAACCGAATGCTGAAAATCAGCGTTCGGTTACCTTTCTTGGCCATTCGGCTATCCAGGGAGCAGGCAAATTGCCTGAACATACGGTGCCTCTTCGAAGGCAGTGAATCCCCATAGAGAAGCAATGCTTCGGCTATTCAGAGAACAAAAACCAGCAGTGAAAGGTTCCCGAAATGCCCTGTCATTCGGTGGTTTAATTTGGCAGGTTTATTCAGGCGAATCCCATAGGTTTCAATGTTAAAAATATTCCAGTTTTAATTCAATATCTAATAAACTGTTTATTATTATATTCTGCAGTAAAATCTTTATTTATAGATTTTTTTAGGATCTTTTAGGCATTTTTGGGGATTTTTTCCCCGTTTTTTTATCGTTTTTTTCTTTTTCTGTAACAGACCTTTTTATTATCATTCATTGGATCTCTGTGAACAGCAGGTATTCGGGTTTCTCCGGCGTGTTCGGCGGGGTTAATCCAGCTGTTTCTGCAGGTTGAGTATTCAGTGAGTATTCGGCGGGTTTGAGGTGAGTGTTCAGTGTGTTTGCGGCAGGTTTTCCCTGCACTACGGGGGGCCCTGTGGTGCTTGCTGAATACACCGCAGTGTCGGCGAACTAGGATCACTGAATCGCCCTGAAGTGTGGGGAACGAAAAGCCACCGAATGTGCAGTGAGTTTTCGAATCTCTTTGAATAACCCCGTTTATGTTCCATTATGCCTCATGTTTGTGCTTTCCCACTGTTAAGCACTGTGGAATTTTGTTCCTGCTATATAAATGCTGTAACTGTAATTACCAATTTGATTAAGGAGGACATTTGGGAATGTCTGGAATGCGCGTAACATTTCCCAGACAACCCCATATTTACTTACCCCCAAATCCTATTGCGAGTACTATGTTTTCTTTTGGTGAAGCAGTTTGTAGCCAGTCAAGGATGCACCAAAGGTTCAGGTTAGAGCCCCTATGTGTAGAATAATGCATACTTAAAGGGCCAGGGCCACTACCACCAAAATATGAAGGGCTAGATTACAATCATCACCCTAAAATGGGGTCGCTAAGTAGAAAAATCTGTGCCTGCAGGTTTTCCTCCTTAGCGTCCCCGTTTTAGAGTGATATTACAGTGCAGGTGCTAAACCAGCAGCCTACACCATAGGCTAGGGTCAGACGAGCGCAGTGCGAACGCGTGTGCAGGCGCACTTAATCACGGCCGTAGTAGCAGCAAGTGCCAGGCAATGACGGCCAATATACGAAGTACGGTCGCACAAAAGTCCGGCTGCGCAACGCAAGTGGCAAACGAACGCATTTTGTCGAGAACGTAAAACCTCTAGTACTGACGTACAGAGTGCGCTGCGTCCGCTAGAGGCGTGTGTGCGTGAATTGGAGATGTCAGACACTGCTAATGTCCAGCCAACATAACGTCCAGATGCACAAAGGGTTTTATTGATGATCCGTACAAAATCACGGATGCAAATGCGCATCGTATGACCGCTATCGCGTACTCCGTGAAAAAATGCGTCCATTCGTTCGAACGCACTTTTTCACAGACAACGCGAAAATGCGTTCGTCTGACCCTAGCCTTAAGGCTCGTGTCAGACGAGGACAGTGTTCACGTTCGTGTTACCGCACATAAGTACGTCCGTGATAGCATACAATTGTGTTAAATGGAGCCCCACACATGAAGTACGTCCGCACAGAAGTGCGGACGCATGACGGATGCGGCAAACGGACGCAGGTTAGGCAAGAACGTAATACTGCTAGAACGGACGTGTGGAGTGCGCCACGTCCGCAACATCCGCATAGCTTTGTGTGTGAGTGATGGAACGT
Organism: Leptobrachium leishanense; assembly: GCA_009667805.1. Classification (NCBI taxonomy): domain Eukaryota; kingdom Metazoa; phylum Chordata; class Amphibia; order Anura; family Megophryidae; genus Leptobrachium; species Leptobrachium leishanense. Next base: position 276,894,038 of record CM019065.1, read on the forward strand.
GGTCAGACAGACTGCATTTATACGTCCAGCATTTTTGACAGACAAAATGGTTTTTCATTTTAATTTATTTTCCCTCCTACATCCGTCAAAAATAACATCGGTCACAAAAAATGGACTGTGTGGCCACTACTGCGTCTTCCGTCAAAAAGTGCATCCGTACTGCACGGGCGCACAGTCCGTAGAAAACGCGCTTGTCTGACCCTAGCCTAACACGGCGCTAAAAGCCACCGCGAGCATCCCCTCCATGGAGTCCACAGGACTCCATTAAGGCTAACGCTGCCGATCACATGATCTGAAGGATCTTGCCTCGTGAGATCTGGAAGGTCGGCGTAGTGATTCGCAGAGGAGTCTGGGGGACTTTTTCCCCCAGTCTCTCTCTGCTCCTGTTGGCCAGAAGAGGCGAATGGAGCCATTGTTCTCGCCGCGGGATGAGAGGTGAATATGTGATTTTTGGGGGGCTTCAGATGGTGCTGACGGATTCCGCAGAAGTGCAATCAGTTAGCACCAGCTCCTAGCAGTGAGTAACTTTTGAGTTAACCGCAGCTTGGCGTTATTAGCAGTAGGACTTTGTAATCCTTTCTCTCACGCTTCTACTCTTTACTTCTACTTTTCTCCTTAAATGGAACTCCTGCCCCTCTACCACCGACCCCTACACTATCTGCATCTCTCCCTCCCTCCTCTCGTCCACATGATGGCCTCGCATGAGCTCCTTTGTTTCCTCAGAAATGGGTCTCCCTCTAACTCTCGCGCTGCCAATCACTCCCACTCCCACAAATCCCATTCCCACCTTCTCTTTCTCACCCTCCTGCTGCTACTCTCTTCAGGTGACATATCCCCTAACCCTGGCCCACAACACATCCATACTTCCCTCTCATCCTATCTCCATCGCACATAAATCACCTCCCTGCAAGCCCAGCAACCTCATCCCCATAATCCCTCAGCGCCTGTCCTCTTTCTCCTGCGCCCTCTGGAACGCTCGCTCTGTGTGCAACAAACTCACAGCAATCCATGACCTCTTCCTTTCAAACTCCTTCAACCTCCTAGCTTTAACTGAAACCTGGATAACTCCCTCTGACACGGCCTCCGTTGCTGCTCTCTCACATGGCGGTCTACACTTGAGTCATACCCCAGACCGGGTGAGAGAAATGGTGGCGGGGTCGGAATCCTGCTCTCTCCCACCTGCACCTACCAGCATCTCCCTCCACCCCCATCCTCTCCTTCTCCTCCTTCGAGACACACTGCATCCGCCTGTTCTCTCCTCTGGTCCTCTGGCCCTCAGGGTGGCAGTCATCTACCGCCCACCGGGACCAACCTCCCAGTTCTTTGACCACTTTGCTACCTGGCTCTCTCACTTTCTGTCTTCTAATCTTCCATGCCTAGTTCTCGGGACTTCAACATTCCCATTGACGATCCTTCCGCCCCTGCTGCCTCCAAACTTCTTTCACTCACGTCCTCCCTTGGACTCACACAATCCTCCCTCCTCCCTACCCACCGCGATGGTCACGCTATTGACCTTGTCTTTTCCAACCTCTGCTCCATTTCTGAGTTCAACTGTCGCCCTTTCCCCATCTCTGACCACCACCTTCTCTCTTTCAACCTATCTGGACTTCCTAAACACCCTGCTCCCCCACCCCGCACACACACTCGCAGAAATCTACAGGCTGTGGACCCCCATCAATTCTCCAACCTACTTCACCACCTCCCTCATACCTCATCCTTCACCTGCCCTGATGCTTCACTAATCACTACAACACTACGCTTATCTCTGCTCTAGACACTCTTGCTCCTCTTCGACTCTGTAAGGCCCCACGCCGCCAGCTTCAGCCCTGGCACACCCTCCAGACTCGCTACCTGCAAAGATGCTCCCGCACCGCAGAGCGTGCCTGGAGGAAATCCCGCTCTGAAGCTGATTTTGTTCACTTCAAGTTTATTCTCCGGTCATACACCTCTGCCCTCCACTTGGCCAAACAATCCTTCTTCTCATCTCTTATATCTACGCTGTCCTCCAACCCTAAACGGCTCTGGTCCACCTTCAACACCCTCCTCTACCCACCTGCACCTCCCCCTCAGCTGCCTTCAGCGCTCAAGACCTGGCAGACTACTTCCTCAGTAAAACTTTAACTATCAGAAGCAACATCCCAACACAAGATAGTTATCTGCCACCTCCACTCCCACAGGTCCCATCTGCCACCCTCTGCCGCTTCCTCCCAACCACTGAGGAGGAAGTCAATTCCTTATTGTCCTCCTCACATCTCACCACGTGCCCGCTCGACCCCATTCCCTCACATCTAATTCCTCCCCTCTCCTCCTCCCTCACCCCTGCTCTCACACACATCTTCAACCTATCTCTCTCCACTGGCTCCTTTCCATCCGCCTTCAAACACGCGCTAGTTACCCCTTACTAAAGAAACCATCCCTAGATCCCAACTCTCCATCCAACTACCGTCCTGTATCCCTGCTTCCCTTTACCTCTAAGCTCTTAGAAAAACTAGTCTTCAACCGCCTCTCCATCTTCCTGTCCTCCAATTCCCTACTTGACCCCCTGCAATCTGGCTTCCGTCCCCTACACTCAACTGAAACTGCCCTCACCAAAGTCACCAACGACCTCCTAACTGCTAAAAAACACGGCCACTATTCTATTCTCATCCTGCTTGACCTCTCGGCTGCTTTTGACACTGTTGACCCCCCCTCCTTCTACTGACCCTCAACTCTCTGGGTCTCGGTGACACTGCACTTGCTTGGATGACTCCTATTTATCCAACAGGTCCTTCTGTGTGTCCTTTGCTGGTAACTCCTCCTCCTCATTGCCTCTATCTGTTGGTGTACCTCAAGGCTCTGTCCTTGGTCCTCTGCTCTTTTCCATCTACACCTCCTCCCTGGGCAAAATCATCAACAGCTTTGGCTTTAATTACCACCTCTACGCTGATGACACTCAGATCTACCTCTCTACCCCTGATCTCTCTCCCCTGTCCTTTCCAAAGTCAGTGACTGTTTATCTGGCATCTCCTCCTGGATGGCCTCCCACCACCTAAAGATCAACATGTCAAAGACTGAGCTCCTACTTATTCCTCCCTCTAATGCCGCCCCACCTCCTGACTTCTCGATCACGGTGGAGGGTATCACCATCTCCCCATCAAACCAAGTTCGCTGTCTTGGAGTTACACTTGACTCTGCTCTTTCCTTCATCCCCACATCAAGTCTCTTTCCTCCTCCTGCCGATACCAACTGCGTAATATTTACAGAATTCGGCCATTTCTTACCGCTGTCGCCACAAAACAACTCATACACGCCCTGGTAATCTCCCGACTCGACTATTGCAATAATCTCTTATCTGGCCTCCCTCTGTCCCACCTCTCCCCCCTACAATCCATCCTGAACGCCTCCGCCAGGCTAATTCACCTCACCCGCCGCTCTGTCTCTGCCGCTCCCCTCTGCGAGTCCCTTCACTGGCTCCCCATCCACTGCAGAATTAAGTTCAAAATCCTTATCCTTACCTACAAAAGCCTCACTAACTCAGCTCCCCACTACCTGTCCTCACTAATCACCAAATACACCCCAGCCCGCTCCCTAATGTCAAACAGTGACCTGCGCCTAGCTTCTCCCCGCATCACCTCTTCCCATGATAGACTGCAGGATTTCTCACGCGCAGCCCCCACTCTCTGGAACGCTCTCCCTCGTACTGTCAGACTTTCCCCTAACTTCTCTTCCTTCAAACGCTCCCTTAAAACATTCCTATTTAGGGAAGCCTACCACCCAACTCACTGACGCAACCATCAATCACTCTCACCTTACAGTCCTCTCCTCCTGTTTCCAACCCCAACCCTCCCAGATTGTGAGTTCCTACGGGAATAGGGCCCTCATCTCCTCCTGTACTGTTTGTCAAATGTTGTTCAATGTATTGTAACCCTGTCTATACTGTGCTTATTGTACAGCGCTGCGGAATATGCTGGCGCTTTATAAATAAAGAATAATAATAATAATAATAATCCTAACGCTAATTAACACTTTGCGCTCCCCATGTTAAGTATAGGGAGAGCAAAATACAGTAACCTCGCGCTGAAAAGCACAAGATCTGAATCGCTAACGGGTTTTTTAACCCGTTAGCGTTCAGATTATAATATGGTCCGCCCGCGCTAGGGCAGCCAGTGAGCGCTAGGGCAGCCAGGGCAGCTCACACAGGTGAGCGGCGCGCTAACGTTAGCGATATGAATGTAATATGACCCGAAATCTCCTAATTGTGTTTATTCCATGTTGCAGATATCTTACATGTGTTTTATTTTTCTCTTTTGGTATTTTGTGTTGTAAACTGCCCCCCCCCAATATCTTTACATCACATTCTCTTCACTGTGTGGCAATGACCAGAGAATGGAGTGAAGGGGTCGATCACTGACTCAAATCATTGCATGGTGTTGAATATATGCAAAGGTCATCACCAGGGTGTAGATTAGAAGTCTTTTAAACTCCCTGTATTATCTCCTTCAGCTGCCATTTCTTATCTTTGGTAGCCAGGAGAACAATAGCCCTCCTAATGCCTTATCTACACATTCCCTCCTCTACCTCATTACCTGGTAAATACTGTAGATTAGATAACCCACAGCAGTAAAGTTATACTTTTGCACAGATTTAGGTAAATATTGCATCATGGGAAAAATCCACAAAATAGAAATGAAACAACAAAAAACAAACTTTATTTTTCATTTTTATATGCAATTACTTCAACAAAGGAAAAACAGCAGCATGTGGTTTTATTTTTAATGCTCAAATAATCTAATTACGGTTTATGTAAGTGGTAGTGTTCTCTTAATGAGTGAGGGGTCCAATAAATGTAATGTAAAGTTTTTATTTTTATAACAGAAAGGTAATGGCACAGTCATTAATGAGGAGATTATTGTCACTTTTTTCCAATGATAATTGGGGTATTGTTAAAGTAAAGTAAAAATTCACCATTGTTGCAAACAATAGTTAAGATTGCCACTGTTGCAACTATGGGGAACATCGTCTATCCACAGAATACAGATGGAAAATCCAATCTGCAAATAACACTGATATGGTGACTGACTGGTGAGCAACTGTACCACATTGGTGTTCTTCTGGTAAGGCCCTTGTCAGACGAATGCAGTTATCACGTCCGTGTTGCCGCACAGTTTAACGTCTGTTGTGGCATAGAATCAAAATCAATAGAGATCCACACACGAAGTACGTGCGCACCGAACTGCACACGCACAACGCACGTGGCAAACGGACGCAAGTTAGGCAAGAACGTAAAACCGCTAGTCGGACGCGCAGAGTGCGTCACGTCTGCGTAGCGTTTTGTGTGCGTGAGGAGATGTCAGATGCAACACATTTGCGACGTCCAGCACCTTGACGCACAAAATGGCTTTTCATATCCTTTTCAAATTTTTATCATTTTTCATATTCATTTTATTTCCCATAGTTCCCTTTTTTCTTCTAAGTCCGTCAAAAACACGGACCGTGTGGTGTCTACAGTATCTTCCGTCAGTACGTCTGTCCGTTATGCACGCACGCAGATTGCGCTCTGACTGCGTTCGTCTGACATTAGCCTAAGGCTAGGGTCAGACTAATGCATTTTTCGCGTTGTCCGTGTTAGGCTAGGGTCAGACGAACGCATTTTCGCGTTGTCTGTGAAAAAGTGCGTTCGAACGAATGGACGCATTTTTTCACGGAGTACGCGATAGCGGTCATACGATGCGCATTTGCGTTCGTGATTTTGTACGGATCATCAATAAAACACTTTTTGCATCTGGACGTTATGTTGGCCAGACATTAGCAGTGTCTGACATCTCCAAATCACGCACACACGCCGCTAGCGGACGCAGCGCACTCTGTACGACCGTACTAGCGGTTTGACGTTCTCGACAAAATGCGTTCGTTTGCCACTTGCGTTGCGCAGCCGGACTTTCGTGCGACCGCACTTCGTATATTGGCCGTCATTGGCCGTCATTTGCTGCTAGTGCGGCCGTAATTAAGTGCGCCAGAACGCACGTTTAAAGTGCGCTAGTCTGACCCTAGCCTAAAAGTGCGTTCGACATTACATTTTTTTTTTTTTTAATCACATTTTTTGTTTTGTTTTTTTTCTTTTCCCCCCGTTTCTTTTTCTTTCCCCCCTCGCGCCATTGCTGGTGGGTGGTCGTAGTAGTCCACCTCCCCTTTCCCACGGTTTATTGTTTTTCTGTTATCAGATGTACTACTTTGAGGTAGACCTATATTTTCTTGCTTTAATGATGCAATGTTTCTTGATGTCGCGATCATTTTTGATTTCTATTTAGATGAGACCCCCCTATTCGGGGATGTTTATTGAGTCTCCCCTGATGTACTTCTGCCGAATGTTTATATACTAGCTGTCTTGTTGCTGATGCTTTATCCAAATAAAAGATTTGAATTCAAAAAAAGTGCGTTCGAACGAATGGACGCATTTTTTCACGGAATACGCAATAGCGGTCATACGATGCGCATTTTCGTCCGTGATTTTGTACGGATCATCAATAAAACACTTTTTGCATCTGGACGTTATGTTGGCCAGACATTAGCAGTGTCTGACATCTCCAAATCACGCACACACGCCGCTAGCGGACGCAGCGCACTCTGTACGACCGTACTAGCGGTTTGACGTTCTCGACAAAATGCGTTCGTTTGCCACTTGCGTTGCGCAGCCGGACTTTCGTGCGACCGCACTTCGTATATTGGCCGTCATTGGCCGTCATTTGCTGCTAGTGCGGCCGTAATTAAGTGCGCCAGAACGCACGTTTAAAGTGCGCTAGTCTGACCCTAGCCTAAAAGTGCGTTCGACATTACATTTTTTTTTTTTTAATCACATTTTTTGTTTTGTTTTTTTTCTTTTCCCCCCGTTTCTTTTTCTTTCCCCCCTCGCGCCATTGCTGGTGGGTGGTCGGTGTAGTCCACCTCCCCTTTCCCACGGTTTATTGTTTTTCTGTTATCAGATGTACTACTTTGAGGTAGACCTATATTTTCTTGCTTTAATGATGCAATGTTTCTTGATGTCGCGATCATTTTTGATTTCTATTTAGATGAGACCCCCTATTCGGGGATGTTTATTGAGTCTCCCCTGATGTACTTCTGCCGAATGTTTATATACTAGCTGTCTTGTTGCTGATGCTTTATCCAAATAAAAGATTTGAATTCAAAAAAAGTGCGTTCGAACGAATGGACGCATTTTTTCACGGAATACGCAATAGCGGTCATACGATGCGCATTTTCGTCCGTGATTTTGTACGGATCATCAATAAAACACTTTTTGTGTCTGGACGTTATGTTGGCTGGACATTAGCAGCGTCTGACATCTCCTAATCACGCACACATGCCGCTAGTGAACGCAGCGCATTCTGTACGTCAGTACTAGCGGTTTGACGTTCTCGAAAAAATGCGTTCGTTTGCCACTTGCGTTGCGCAGCCGCACTTTTGTGCGGCCATTCTTCGTATGCTGCCCGGCATTGGACGTCATTTGCTGCTAGCATGGCCGTGATTTAGTGCTGCTAAACGCACGTTACTACTGCGTTAGTCTGACCCTAGCCTAAACGAACAATCTGCAGCTAATCTCAGTTTACAGTGTTTAGAATAATGATAGATATAAGTGGCGATTTTCATAGATCTCGCTCTCACACAAACTAAGACAGCAGTAAAACTACCCTGGGCGAATTCAACAGAAACACTAATGTAAACTACAAAGTACACTAAGTTATAACACTGGAGACCCCATTTAAAATGCAACTCTACTGCTCTGTTGCACTTTACCTGCGATTTCCCATCAGGGAATGGATATTGCATTGGACTTAAAAGAGCATCCCTTGATGAGCAATCACAGTTTGTACGTTGCACCAGTGACGAGTGCTGCCATATTTTGTACTCCATAGGCGGAGCAAGCTGCAGGCTGTCATGCAGTGATGAGAAGTTGGCCCTCAGCCAACATGCTGACACAGCCTGTGTTGAGCAATGAGTGGAAGGCGGCCCTGTAAGTTGCGCTCTGTTCAGAGCTATCCTCCCCCCTGCGGCATGCCGCAATCACATGAGAGACAGACAAACTTTGACAGAATAGATCCCCTTTTTGAGTTACATATTTCGGCAAAAGATGGTGACAAATATAAAGGGAGTGATTCCCTGTCAAATGAGTTCAAAGTCTTTTATGCACATACAGTGGCAAGAAAAAGTATGTGAACCCTTTGGGATTACGTGGAGTTTTGCATGAATTGGTCATAAAATGTGCTCTGATCTTCATCTAAGTCACAACAATTTGAAAAACACAGTCTGCTTAAAATAATACAACACAAACATTATATGTTTTCATGTGTTTATTGAACATAACATGTAAACATTCACAGTGCAGGGTGGGAAAAGTATGTGAACCCCTAGCCTAATGACTTCTCCAAGAGCTATTTGGAGCCAGGAGTGAGCCAACCTTGAGTCCAATCAGTTTGATATTATTGGATGTGTTGCTGAAAGCTGTCCTGCCCTTTAAAAACACACACCAGTTTTGGGTTTACTGGTTTCAAGAAGCTCTGCCTGATGTGAACCATGCCTCGCAGAAAAGAGCTCTCAGAAGACCTACGATCAGGAATTGTTGACTTGCATGAAGCTGGAAAGGGATACAAAAGTATCTCCAAAAGCCTTGATGTTCATGTGTCCACGGTAAGACAGACTGTCTACAAATGGAGAAAGTTCAGCAGTGTTGCTACTCTCCCTAGGCATGGTCGTCCTGTAAAGATGACTGTAAGAGCACAGCGCAGAATGCTTAATGAGGTAAAGAAGAATCCTAGAGTGTCAGCTAAAGACTTACAGAAATCTCTGGCACATGCTAACATTTTTGTTGACACATCTACAATAAGGAAAACATTAAACAAGAATGGAGTACATGGGAGGACACCACGGAGGAAGCCATTGCTGTCTAAAAAGAATATTGGAGCACGTTTGAAGTTTGCAAAAGAGCACCTGGATGTTCCACAGCACTACTGGCAAAATATTCTGTGGACAGATGAAACCAAAATTGAGTTGTTTGGAAAAGACACACAACACTATCAAGGTTATTCAGAGAGCGTGAAAAGCGGGAGAATGACTGGAGAATGAAAAATTCTAGGTCAAAATAGCCGATTTGGAAAGTGCGATGAAAGGGAGAATTTTTCTGGTTTGGCTATTTTGACCTAGAATTTTTCATTCTCCAGTCATTCTCCTGCTTTTCACGCTCTCTGAATAACCCTGTATGTGTGGAGAAAAAAAGGCACAGCACACCAACATCAAAACCTCATTCCCACTGTAAAACATGACGGAGGGAGCATCATGGTTTGGGGCTGCTTTGCTGCCTCAGGGCCTGGACGGATTGTTGTCATTGATGGAAAAATGAATTCCAGAGATTATCAAGACATTTTGCAGGAGAACGTAAGACCATCTGTCCGCCAACTGAAGCTCTGCAGAGGATGGGTGATGCAACAGGACAATGACCCAAAGCATACAAGTAATTCAACAAAAGAATGGCTTCAACAAAACAAAATACGCCTTCTGGAGAGGCCCAGTCAGAGTCCTGACCTCAACCCGATTGAAATGCTGTGGCATGACCTTAAGAGAGCGATTCACACCAGACATCCCAAGAATATTGCTACACTGAAACAGTTTTGTGAAGAGGAGTGGTCCAAAATTACTCCAGATCGTTGTGCATGTCTGATCTGCAACAGGAAACGTTTGGTTGAGGTTATTGCTGCCAAAGGAGGGTCAACCAGTTATTAAGTCCAAAGGTTCACATACTTTTTCCACCCTGCACTGTGAATGTTTACATGTTCTGTTCAATAAAAACATGAAAACATATAATGTTTGTGTTGTATTATTTTAAGCAGACTGTGTTTTTCAAATTGTTGTGACTTAGATGAAGATCAGAGCACATTTTATGACCAATTCATGCAAAACTCCACGTAATCCCAAAGGGTTCACATACTTTTTCTTGCCACTGTATGCTAGACAAGGTTGGCAGAAACGAAGGTGAAAAATATGTCATAGTGATATCATCTCACTAAACAGTGAGATCATCTAGAGTTGCCCGATCCACCATGTTTTCCTGTAAATTTATTACTAAGTAATGCAGAGAGGAGCACAGGAAAAAGTGCTGCCCTGCAACACATATAATTCATATCCTGAAAAGGAAGGAAATCAAGGCAAGTCATCTAGAATTTCTCTTTGATTTCTTGCCTGCAGCATATGGATTCTATATGCTGTATGGTTGCATTTTTCATGTAACAGTACACCCGTCAGCACAACTAAATTATGTGTCCAGGAAAATATGGTTGATCTAGCAACCCAAATTTCATCATAGTTTGGGTGCGCTTACTCCATAGTTTGCCAAAGTTAAACCACTCCATATTCAATGAAAAAACTGCAGTTAGTAAATCACCACTCAAGTAAAATATATACAGTATAATCCATGAAGGTTTGGACGATAAGGCCAGTGTCAGATGAGCGTTTTGAAGAGCGGAAGGAACGTCCGTGAGAGTGGATGTTCCTTCCACTCGACGCCCGTCTGGCCACCTCGCTGAGCGCAGTTAATGTGCTCAGCGCTGCAAGGCTCAATCCTCTTATGGAGGATTGTGTTTTGCAGCTCCGTCAACGCACGTCCTAGCACATTGATGGAGAGGCCTGCTGCACGGATGCAGCACGGCCGCTGTTGCGAGTGCAATTTGTGCACACGCAACAGCGTCTGGCTGGCCCCGTCGCAACACTGCGATGGACGCCGGAAGCCACGTCACTATGGGCGTATCTGGTGCGCTCGTCTGACACTGGCCTAAGGCTAGGGTCAGACGAACGCATTTTTCACGTCGACCGTCAAAAAGTGTGTCCATGCGTCCGGACGCACTTTTTCACGGAAGACGCGATAGCGGTCATACGGTGCGCAATTACGGTCGTGATTTTAGACAGAGCTATTAAAAACAAATGGACGTGATGTTGGCCGGACATGTGCAGCATCTGACGTCTCCTAATCACGCACACACGCCGCTATGCCGACGCAGCGCACTCTGTGCGTCAGTACTAGTGGTTCCACGTTCTCAAAAAAATGCATTCATTTGCCGCTTGCGTTGCGCGGCCGAACTTTCGTGCGGCCGTACTTCGTATATTGGATGTCATTTGCTGCTACTACGGCCGTGATAAAGTGCGGCTGAATGCACGTTCGCACTGCGTTCGTCTGACCCCAGCCTTAAATGTACAAAAATTGATTTGCAATTTCCAAATGAAAATGTACTCGTTTTTGATCTGGCAATCTTCCCTGACACACACACACAGTACTGATGTATTGTCGATCAGTTGGGTTTGCTGAAAAAATATGTATATAATTGTGTAGATTTTACTAAATAACAGGTTAACTAGAAAAATGGTAAAATGATGTCAGTGGGGGGGGGGGCACAGCAGTGAAGGGGTTACTGTATTGGTGTTTACATATACTAATTTGCCTGCATGTTTCACAGTCTGTGCTTATGGAGGGGCTCCAGCTCTCACCCCCCCCCCGCCCCCCACACAAGCAGCTTGTGTCAGTGTGGAGACGGTTTACTCCCAGTCAGTGCGGGAGTCAGTCAGACTGCACCATCAGGTGACTGCTATCTCGAGAGAACGTGACGTCGGCAGCCGAAACGCTGAAGCCGCTGCTGAGTTTCTTGTTTGCTGTGCATCTGGTCGGGACTGCTGCGTGACAGGGATATACTCTGCTTTGCTAAGCCGATCGGTAGCAGATTTTAAGGTAATGGCGAGATATGTACGGGGATTTCGTTCGTATGTAGGAATAATAATGAAATTATTGACTAGCGGTTTCCTGCGGATGGGTTTTCACTGTTTGCATAATAATGACGATTTAAACTAGTGCTGAGGTCCTGCAAGGGCAATAAATCGCTTAACCTGACATCTGCTGACAGGTCCAGCCGATAACAGACACTGATCCTCGTGATGTTTCTCCAGCAATCCTGATATTAATATAACTAATGATTTTAGGAGATAATACATCTTCCTGCATATAATGCCTGTCAATGTCTACACCACAAATATCTGATCTTCTAAATGTATAAATAACATATTTAACCCTTTTTAAGTGCTAGAAATGTTTGCTCACTATTACACTTCGTAGCTGAACATGTTGTAGACTCGTTTTGGGTTTTAATCCAATCCTATAACATTCTGGTAAAAGGGTTAAAAATGGCAGTTCTAAAGGATCCCCCCCCCCGCGCTCAAATGCCATAGACTAGTGCACAGTGTTTGTGTAGAGGTGTCAAATCAGGGAATTTGTGGGAACGCAGTTCCTCCACTATTTTTGCAGGGGGAACTTCGTTCCCATTGGTTCCATACACTATAACGCTTGTATTCAGGTGTTCAGTCATATGTATTCCTCTATGTGCGCCCACACGGATGTGCATTCTGGCATCCGGCGCAGTGTTGTGACACTAAGGCTAGGGTCAGACTAACGCATTTTTCACGTGCGTTTAGCCGCACGAAATTACGGCCGTGCTAGCAGCAAATGACTTCCAATGCCGGGGAACATACGACGAACGGCCGCACGAAAGTTCGTCCGTGCAACGCAAGTGGCCAACGAACGCATTTTTTCGAGAACGTCAAACCGCTACTACTGACGTACAGAGTGCGCTGCGGCCGCATAGCGGTGTGTGTGCATGATTAGGAGACGTCAGACGCTGCTAATGTCCGGCTAACATAACGTCCAGACACAAAAAGTGTTTTATTGATGATCCGTACAAAATCACGGACGAAACTGCGCATCGTATGACCGCTATCGCGCATTCCGTGAAAAAATACGTCCATTCGTTCGAACGCACTTTTTCACGGACAACGGGATAAATGCGTTCGTCTGACCCTAGCCTTAGACGAGGCCGGCCACGCGCTGTAGCGCGCGCATCTAAAATGAAGATAACACTGCATAAACAATAATATAAATAACAACACACTATAGTTTTTTGTTTCTTTTTATAGATGGCAGAAAGGTAAAAAACCATTTATGCAGCATTCTCTTCGTTTTAGATGTCAAAAGGGGTTTGTGGCTCCCAGTGTTCTGATTTCGTGTGGGAAACGGGTCCAAATGGCTCTGAGTGTTTTAAGGTTGCAGACCCCTGCGCTAGTTGATCTGTATGTGGTGTTTTTTTTTTCCATGCTTTTTATTTTATTATAGGAACCTTTTAAATGTTGCCTTTATACCTGCGCTACAGTATATGCGGGTCTTAGATTGTATTTGATTATCAATTTTCAGATTAGTTCCTCTTTGACTGTAAGCTCTCGAGCAGGGTCCTCTCTACTACTGTTCATTTGTGTTTTAAATTGCATGGACATTTTGTTATTCTGGGTCACCCATTGTACAGCGCTACGGGACTTGTTAGCGCTTTTATTAATACCTGTAACTGTCTTTAGGAGGGGCAGATTGGGGCCTGAATTAATAACTCAAGAATACTTTTTACACTCTTTTTTTTCTTGGTTTGAATTCTTACATTGATCTAATCATATAGGTTTGTCCTTTGGGTTTAGAATTGATTGGGCCCTTGAATATAATTAATGGGGGATATAACTTGTCGGTGTATATTTATTACATTCTTTTGATGTTTGCGTAAGGTTTTAAGTGCTCAATAAAATAGTTTTTTTAGGATACTCAGTTCTTCATGCACAGCTCATCCTCATGAATAGCCAATGGCTGATCTGACACCCATAATTTAGAGATGGGGTGCATTCCACCCAAATGGGTCCCTATTTAGAAGGGGGACGGTTATGATTTTGGAGTGAAATCCCCCTGTTCCTCTTTTTAATCTACTAATGTTCCTCAATTTAGGGTCTCCTACATATATTCGGGGAGTGTATAACAGAGCTGTAAAGCAATAAACGTCTGAGTAGTGAGTCTCTAAAATACAATACGTTTTGTGTTCGTAACAGTGACGTGTTGTGAAGTCAGTGGCTGTGGAGGCAATGTCTGTGAGATGGGCAGTGGCACAGGGCTAAAAAGCAATGATTTTCCAGCACATGGATGAAGACCCTATTTAGCCTCTCACCCCCCCTCCCCCTACTGTGGGGACAGCTTACAACACAATGCAGGCCTTTATTTATTTGTTTATTTTTTGCTGGTAACCCTGGTTCCTCCACTAGGGTATGGAGGACATCTGCAGCCCATAGTGGAGGTTCCGCTGATCGGTGCCAGCCTGGTGCCAATTGTGGGCTTCTCCCGCAGGAAACTGACATCTTGGATGTCAGCTCCACCTGTGGGACCTATCCCCGCCCACTCTCAGCATCGCATGTGATGATGTCAGATGTGGGAGTTACCCTCCCGCTCGGTAGAGCATGCCTTATTCCCTATGAAGAAGATACAGGGGTCATTTGGCTACAGGGTTATGTGAGGTGTCATTGGAAAGGCCAGAGTATGACTTTTCCAAAGATACCAAACATGACAAGGGTTCATGTAAAAATAAAACCCAAAATACATATAAAATCTTTTTCTTCATAATTTCCTTTTTACCTAAGGTAGCACTATTGTTGGCTTTTCAATTCTTACAAAGTGACCAATGATGCTGCACTGTAGAGCTCTGTGATACTCTCATACACACTGCACATTCCTGTGAGTTTTATTACTGTGCAGCTTTGTGATATGTGCATACACATCATACATTACTGTAAGTTTTATTGCTATGCAGTTCTGTGATAAGCATGGGTTTGTGTTGTGGGAACAGTTTGGGGGACAGCATTTCATTTTTTTACCCAGGTAAAAAACAATGTCATGGCCAGGCTCTGGCTCTCTATACATTGGCTGCATGCTGGTGTGCTCCCTCTATTTATTAGTTCAATAGCGCATACGCCACCTTTTCATTGGCTGCTCGCTGCCGGATGCTTTATGGTGAGTACCCCCACCTTTTTTCCTAGAAAAAAAAAAAGACACAATAGATGCACACAGTGACACATTATAATATATATATATATATATATGAGTAAAATATTTTCTTAACTAAACAAACATGAGAAATACAAAGTGTTTATAAATACATTTAGTGGTGGCGGATGATCCATGTGGTGGTGGTCCATGTTACTGGTTGGTAATCAGTTTATGCAATTTAAAATACTTTGCTCTTGTGTTATATGATATTGACATAAATGGCCCCAACAGGTTGTGTCTTCATCTAAAAAGTCTGTGAACTGCCTTCTCCCTGGCCCCATCCCCCAGCAGCATTCCCTAAAATGAATCTGTCCTCTTTTGGCTCTTTGAAAGTGCAGCAGGTATGGATGTAGCTTTCTGTAAGTAAAAAACAGGCATTTTAGCAAGAATTGGTATTTTCAGACTTGATAATGTAAGGGGGAGAAAGCGTTGTTTACATATTATCTTTGTAAACAGTGCTCTTTCAGCAGGACTGCATCACTGGGATTAGTGTCTGCTATCCTTTGGAAATCTCAGCAGATGGAAGCACAAGTGGTTTATTGCCCTTGTAGGACCTCAGTCAGCAGTGCTTTGCAAGCAATCTGCATGCCTGTTCCAGAGATAGAAGGTAACACATCAATTTTAGCTGGACCCTGACACTATCGACGACAGGGTAAGGTTTTTAACAGTGTCTAAATTTAGGATTCCCTGGCGCGGACATATCTGCTATACTGTTCATTGTTTCCCTTATCTTTCCATTGATGTGACAGCATGGGGAAGTTGTATTAAGTCAGGTAAGTGCTGGAAAGCACACCGTTTGGGGAAGAGATTTTTTTCCCCTCCCTCTGGATAACTGTGCCAGTAAGTTGCTGCAATATTTAGTGTCATGTCATCTATGGGAATACTCCTATTTATGTACCTGCGTGTGTGTGATGTAACTAGAGCCATTAGTCATTGCCTTATGTGCTGCTTGTGACTGTAATGAGCTGTGTGTCTTTAATGTTATCATAGAGCAGTGATGGAGAGAGGATAGTATCTGGATCCTGATGCAACTTCTTTAATTCAGGAAAATACTGTTATTTCCTTTTGAAATTGGTGCAATGTGTAATCCTATGATACACATACAGTCTGCTGTATTCCTGGACCAGTTTCCTCACAAGTCCTACCGGTTTTGTAATCATTTACCTCCTTTTTATCAGCGCTCTGCTTATTCATTGCTGCATGTTTCTGCCACACCCAGGCTCCAAGATCCTACAGTGATTGTTCAGCTGCATGTTTGTGTGATACAATTGTGATGGGAATGCTATTGTGAAAGCCATTAGTGCTGCTTTCATCCTGCTGCGCTATCAGTTTTATATGGAAAGTCCTTTGACTTCCAACATTTATTGCTTAAGGTGTTAATTGTTTGGTAAAGGGGAGATACAGTGTTGCAAAACTTTGCGCTATGACGTGATCTATTTACTCATACTTTGCATAGCGATTTATAAAAGTCCAACACTGCTTTGATTTTTTTTTTCCTCTCCATATTAAAATGATAAAAGAAATTGTATTTCAGTTTTTTCCCCCTTCCTATAGAAAAAAGGTAATGTCCATCTTTTATATTTAACTTTAAATGAGCAAACGACCCTCTCCCATCCTGTGTAATTTTTTTCTCCCCTCCACCCTGTGTCCTTATGGACCCCTAAGATTAGGCCTTTTGATCCTCAAACTGTAAAGTTAAACAGTTAATGCATGAACTGTCACCCCCCGCCCACTACTTAAACGTTTGTGGTAGTTGGAGCGTTCAACCTTCTCCAGCTACTCCTAACCGCTGTAACAGACCTTCAAACAGGTGTCTCCTGCACACTGGAGGCTGCCACTGCCACTGGTCAGCTTTCTAGGGGTTGGGTGCATGTGGATGAAAAATGTAGTCAGCCCAAGTTGCCCTAATTTCGAAAAGGGTAAGCGGGTCGAACTTGATGCTGGGGAAGGCTATGGGGCAGAGGAAAAATGGTTTGTTTTAATGCCTCCTCCGGGTAAGAATAACTAGGGCGGTGTCGGCAAGGGTTAATGGATACCCCCCCCCCAAGTGTCCCTTTTAATTCCAGCCCAAATCATCATTTGGTGGAGAAATTACATTTCTTGTTACTCTAAAGCAGTGGTTCCCAACTGCGGTCCTCATGTATCCCCAACAGGTCAGGTTTTCCAGATATGTTTTGCTGCTCCGTGATTGCAGGATTCAGTCTGCATTTCCCCAAGGTAATCCTTAAAACCTGGCCTGTTGGGTGTTGGGGGGAACTTGAGGCCAATGGATGGGAACCACTGCTCTAAGGCTAGGGTCAGACGAAAGCATTTTTCCCGCGAACGTGAAAAAGTGCGTCCGAACGCATTGACATATTTTTTCACGGAATGCGCAAAAACGGTCAGACGACGTGCATTTTCGGGCGTGATTTTGTACGGATCGTCAATAAAACTCTTTTTGCGTCTGGACGTTATGTAGGCTGGACATTAGCAGCGTCTGACATCTCCTAATCACGCACACACGCCGCTATGCCGCAGCTGCGCACTCAGTACGCAGTAAAAAAAAATACAAAAAGATTTTGCAAAAAATAAAAGAATAAAGGTCTTCATTTTTTTTAAAAAAAAGCAAATTTTTTTTACAACTTTTCAATTCGCCAAATACAGGTGAATTCACAGCAAAATATGATGGTACCGAAATTGTCCCAATGAGAACTATCGATTCAGACTACTGAATTGCCCCCGAAATTTTGGCAAAAAAGACCTGATTTTCGATGTTTCAATTCGACAGGTGTAAACGGGCAAATCGAATATCTTCCTATTTTTACAATTATTTTTTTTTTTAATTTTTATTTTACGTCGGAGTTTGCCAAGGCAATTTCGGCTCTTTTTGAATAGACCTCGAAGTGATGATTGTTTGAGGATCAGAAGGAAAAATGCTGTATATTTACAGGGAGTGTGACACACCAATGTCTCTGTCTGCTCAAATAGCAGCCTAAAATGCTTTATAAATACAGATACGTGGGCGACATGTGCGAGCTACGTGTGTATTACTCAATTGTATCTAGTAGATGTTGGTATTTGTTCCTAGAATCAGTGGTGGAACTAGAGTTGGTGAGGCCTTGGGCAGAGATCAAGAATACTACTTTTGAATATGCAAAAATTACAATTGGAATAAACCATTAAATTTGAATTAAGACTAATACACTTCTCTTGGTTGATACGTGTGTGAAATGTAGGAGTGTTTGTGTGGAACCGGTAGTATAAAGGCATCCTACATATAGTCTATAATTTGAGGCCCAATTGGGAGTGAAGCCTTGGGCGGCTGCCTATTTAGCCTAATTATAGGGCTGCCTCTTCCTGAAATCTGTAAGGAATATCACAAGCCTCCAACGGGTCTCGGCAACTGCTGATAAATAAATGAACCCTTACTGTGTACATTTTCAGCTGTGCTGTTGTATCAGTTTAAAGCGTCTGTAGTCGCAATTGCTGATTATTACTCATTGAGTCTTATGGACATATCATGCTTCAAAAAGCATTTAACCACATCTACAGTTCATCCATTTGTTGGTACGATTGCTTTAAAAGGTTATGTAAGACAAAAAATTGTAACGTTTTATAATTTTTTTAAAAAAAAATCTTTTGTTTGTGGTAAAATATTCAATGTGTGTGTATAGACTGCAGCAATCAGGAACAGACTGACATTTCCAAACTGAATCTGGTTGTTTTCTATTTTGCCACTTCAATTGATTCTCAGGTTGTGTATTATAGATTTATACTTTGTGTGAAGTATGGAGGTGCTGTGTGCTGTATATCAAAGGTCCTAGGGAAGGGATGGCAAAATTTTTTTGAGGCTGAGTGCTGAAACTGGATCGCTGAACCAACTCCATGTGCCAACCCTGCAATTAAACCTGAATACTGATTATTTATTTTAGAAAAACGATTCATACGACTGTCTGAACTAATTCTGTGCTTTTAAGTCTTTAAAAGAACAATGCAAGAATAAAACTAAATATATTGTAACTTTTTGAGAACTGTACCATCAACTCTACTACATAATAAAAAAGAGAGTCTATTTACTTTAATAGATAATTGTTGGGAATTGTAAAGAGAATTGCAAAATCTGGTTTCTGAAGTTAAAAACCAAAAACAAAACTCAGACCACACAGATACATGTATACCTCAGATACAAACATCAGACCAACTCCAGATGCATGTATACCTCCGATACAGACCCAACACACATAGGTATACATATACCCCATGCATGGGACAATGACAGCGCTGTTTTTCCTAGTGCTCTTTCTTTTCAAGATACAATATTGTCAAAGTGTGTAGATAGATATATACCAGAGCTACAAATCCATAAAACTACCAGCATTGAGTCTATCGTTTGTTTAAAGCAACTTTTTGTTTGATTTGACAAATTTTCGAGTTTGCCATGGGAAGTTGTTTTTGCAAAGTATTGATACATTCAATGCGTTGTTTTTGGTTTTTTTTTAGCTACAAATTTATTTATTTATAAAGGCTTTTACCAGGAAGGATACATTGAGATTTCTCTCGTTTTCAAGTATGTCCTGGGTTCAAGAACATTGAGTGGTTACAGAAATACAAAATAGTAAAATGCAAGATATTAACACAAAAACAAATATACAGATTAACAGAAAAATAAATATGTAGGAAGTGATGACTTTATGTCACATGTTTACAGGTACATTCTGTATTGAGGTATGTTAATAGGGAACTCTTAAGGGACTTTAGACTGGGGGAAGATTTGATGGCGTCTGGGAGGTTATTCCATATTTGCGGTGCTCTGTAGGAAAATGAGGATCGAACCACTTTCTTTTTGTATTGTGGTATTGCAAGTAAGGTGCTGTTCCTGGATCGGAGGTTATAGGATGAGGGAACTTCTGGAGGAAGCAGTCTATTCAGGTAGGGTGGTAGCTTCCCAGAAAAGCTCTTAAACACCAGGTTGGAAAGGTGAAGAGTGCGTCTAGATTCCAGCGATGGCCAGGTTAGTTCTTTTAACATGTCACATTGGTGGGTCATGTAGTTACATTGTAGCACAAGGCGGCAGAATGAGTTATACAATATAGTAAGTTTCTGGAGGTGTGTTTGAGGGGCAGCTGCATACACTACATCTCTGTATTCAATAGCTGGCATAAGCATTTGTTGCACAATCTGCTTTCTTACCGTGGGACTCAGGCAGGATTTGTTTCTGTACAGGGCACCTAGTTTGGGGTAGCGTTTAGATGAGAGTTTTTCGATGTGGGGGCCAAAGGATAGATTTGGGTCTAACCACATACCTAGATATTTGAGTGAAGTGACTGTAGTCAGTGTGTCATTTGATCTTGTCCCCACACATAGATGGGGTGTTTGCAATTTGTGTAGTTTAGGTGCGGTTCCAAAGAGTATTGTAACCGTTTTGTCAGTATTTAGAAAAGGTTTGTTATCTGTGATCCACTTTTCTACCCCTGTGAATTGGTCTTGCAGCACGGCCTCCAGCTGCGGGAGATTTGGTTGGCTGGTATAGATTACAGTGTCGTCTGCATACATGTGTAAAGTTGAGGCTTTGCAGACATTGGACAAATCAGATATGAACGTTTATTTACAAGCAGGCAATTGGGAATAAACTGAGCAGCAGTTATGATGTTTGTGGTATGAAAAGTGCACGAATAAAACCTACATGTTCTAAGGAACACACTTTTTTTTTTTCTTCTATTCTACAAGGGGGGAAGAAAACCTACAAGAATACAAATGTAAACTTGCAAAACGTGTGTGTGACGCCATCCTAAACTTTTATCAATTCCCCCATCCCCCCTCAATTTATTTGGTTTCAACCAGGCCTGATAATAAAGGGGTTATTCAAAGAATAATAATGTCCCATATGCAACACGTACTCTACCTCTAACGCACCTTCTTGATGCAGTATGGGCACAGGTTCTCATGTCTCCCATTTGCCGACAGCAGTTTCATTGGAGGGAAACTGCCTACTCCAAATATGAGCAATGGGTTTGAACCGCTAAACAGATTGTTCGAAATCTGCTGTGAGGCCTCCTCCCATCCGATATTAGACACTGCCTTTATAGTAGCACAGGGGTAGGGGATGTCAAGTTGGCTTGGATAGGGAGGTGTCAAGCTATGTGTGTGACATTGTCTGTAGGTGTCTCCGTATCTGTGTGTTGTGTCTCTGCCAGGATCTTTTGTCTTGTTTACACAGGCTTGACAGACTGTCAGTGTTTCTGTGTCAGCCGGTCTCTGTATTTTGTCTGGTTTTCAAATTTTTTAATAAAAAAAAAAAAGTCTGTAACGTTTGAATTTGTGTGCCTCTGGCCTTTTTGTCAAACTACACTAAAACGGTCCCTTAGAGCGTTTCAGTGTTTGTATAATATAGGAAGAGAATATTTGTAGACATACATTTTTTCCCATGTGCATGCACATCCAAAATACTGTGTGTGTGATTATTTATATATATTTTGTTATGCTTCTATATAAATATCCCAACTCCTGTTCAATAGATTCAGGCTTGTTTTGGCTCCATCAGCAGTAGAGGAGCTCATTGCTGAGAAGTGATGCTTGGTGTTATGATATATATGATATCTATATCTCTATATACGGTTATGTCTTTCGATTTTTAGCGGTCTTGAGCAATATGTCTGTATTACAATCAAACTATGTTGTCTTTTCATTAATTATAAAAATATTACGTCACAGGTTTCTCTAGGCATGAACCCTTTTTTGGTTTATTCAATAGATGTGGTTCTATCCAGGAAACCCCAAGTAAAGAACTTGGCTGCTGTGGGCTGTTCGATAGTAAATTGCACTTTCTGTCGACTCGGGTATTCCCAAGGTGAAACCAATTCTACAGGGGAAACAATATCTTGCTAGAGTGGTTTGTTGACTTTTATATTTAATGTTCTCTGGGAAACCTTTTTGCAGTGTAAACAAATCCAACATTTGTGCCCTTTTGTTAGAAATAATATATTCCATTCCTTTTCTCTTATGGCCTTGCCTCCTTTAACATTGCTAAATACAAGCTTTCTCCTCCTTTAGGTCTTTTTTTCTCTTCGCATGTTGCTTCTGTCAGGCAGCAAAACCTGATTTAATCCTCCCATTTTTTTATGTTCCATAAAGATGGCTATCATACTGTATTGTTGCTTTACCAGCTGTCTTTTATTTTTAAAGCAGTGCTCTTGCTCTGTGTATATATGATAGTTTATGTATACACATATCAAATTCTGGACACAAATTCATGCGTCGGGATGACACTGTATTGTTGCTCACCTCTTGCTAGGCAGTTCCAATCATCCTAATGCATTTTTCGCCTTGTCTGTGAAAAAGTGCGTTCGAACGAATGGACGTATTTTTTTCACGGAATACGCGATAGCGGTCATACGATGCGCCTTTTCGTCCGTGATTTTGTACGGATCATCAATAAAACACTTTTTGTGTCTGGACGTTATGTTGGCCGGACATTAGCAGCGTCTGACGTCTCCTAATCACGCACACACGCCTCTAGCGGACACAGCGCACTCTGTACGTCCGTACTAGCTGTTTGACGTTCTCAAAAAAATGCGTTCGTTTGCCATTTGCGTTGCGCGGCTGCACTTTTGTGCGGCCGTTCTTCGTATGCTGCCCGGCATTGGACGTAATTTGCTGCTAGCACGGCCGTGATTTAGTGCGGCTAAACGCACGTTAATTCTGCGTTAGTCTGACCTTGGCCACACAGGGTTATCCAAAGAGATCCGAATTGCTTGAAAATCAGCGTTCGGTTGCCTTTCCTGGCCATTCGGCTATCCAGAGAGCAGGCAATTCGCCAAATCCTGGCGAATTGCCTGCATATACGGTGCCTGTTCGAGGGCAGTGAAATCCCCATAAAAAAGCACTGCTTCGGCTATTCAGAGAACACAAACC
Organism: Leptobrachium leishanense; assembly: GCA_009667805.1. NCBI lineage: Eukaryota > Metazoa > Chordata > Amphibia > Anura > Megophryidae > Leptobrachium > Leptobrachium leishanense. The sequence continues at coordinate 276,916,839 of CM019065.1, forward strand.
AGCAGTGAAAGGTTCCCCTAATGCCCTGCCATTCGGTGATTTAATTCGGCAAATTTATTCAGGAGAATCCCATAGACTTCAATGTTAAAAATATTCCCGATTTAATTCAATATCTAATAAACCGTACATTGTAAAATTCTGCAGCAAAAAGTCTCATTATTTATTGTTTTTTTTTTTTCGGATACTTTAGGCATTTTTCTGTTTTTTTTTTTTGTTTTTTTTTTTTTCTTCAGACATTTTCGCTCAGTAGTTTCTTGGCAAACAGCGTTTCATTTTCACAGATTCATACAAATGGTTTTGCTAATTTATTCACTGCCTCTTCTGCGTCTCAGCTGCTTCGGCTCTGTGTGATTCGGCTCCTGTTCGGCTGCTTCGCTGCGTGTGATCGGCTCTTGCTCGGGTTTTTCGAAGGTTAATCCAGATGTTTTTGCTTGTTTTCGGCGTGCATTCGGTGGGTTTTTCTTTGGGTTTACGGCAGCTTTTCCCTGCAATTTGGGGACACTGTCGTGTTTGCTGAATACACCGCAGGGTCACCGAAATGCAATCGGCAAAAGGAACCGAATTGAAGAGAACGAAAAGTCACCGAACGTGCGGTGACTTTTCGAATCTCTTTGGATAACCCTGTTAGTGTTGTCAATGAGCTAGACGGTGTGCGTGCTTTGTTTGGGTATGTTTTTTTTAAATATGACAATTGTTTTAAAAAAACTTCCCTGCATTTTAAAGTTGCTACAAAAAGGAGATTCTTACCTTGTTTTTTATTTTTTTAATTATGCATAGTTTATGGTGATATGTTGGCTAAATTGTCTCTACATTTGTCTACACATTTGAAAATCCAAGCTCCTATTTAGCAATGCCTGTATCCTTTCTACCTGTTAGTATTACAGTTCATTGTTTGTACCACAACATTGCTGCCTTTTGAATGTAAATAGCTTGGGATAATTTTATTCCGTCCCTTTGGTACATACCGGTTGTATCAAGGCCTTTTCCCCACGGAACTGGTTTGTTCTTGTACTGCGAAATGTTATGTTTCATTCTGATGCCATAATATTTAAAGAGACACACAGAAGTAGTGCTGCACCTGTTTTATGTATGTGATTCCCTCCATACATCCTGACTGTTTACAGGTTGGTTATTGGTACGATGTTTGTTAAGTGAAAACAAACAAAAGAAATGCGAACAGACCTAATACAATAAAGTTCGTCACAGCTGCAGCAACCTAGTGCTGTGTCTCTTCTAGACCTCAATGAGTGATTAATTTCCTTCATTGCGTAACAGCCATGGAAAATGAGGACATTTTATTTTACTAGGTGCACTCTATACCCCCAATTTAGTTCTCCTATTCTAGAAAAATAATACCAGTGTGCACATTGCAAGATATAACTGAATATGCTCTATAAAACACAATTTCTCTTCTAGTCACAAGGTTTGAACATAAAGTGATACTCATGGGTTAGAACAAGAAAAGGGAACAGAGGGGTTAAACCCTAACCTCCCATGATTTAAAAAAAATAATAATAATTTAATCCAGGGCTGGGCTTCCCTCCCTTTATTAAGCCAAAGGTGCCATGTGACCTCGGGAGCCTGGACGCTAGAGTGAGCGTCCAGCCAATCGATTGGCTGTGAATGCTGAGTACTTTTAATGCAGAGAGTCCCGTTATGCAGGAACCGGAGATCGATTACTGATCTCGCGGTCTGGGTGGAAGCAATTCCCTGCACTTGGAGGGCTGAATTAGCCTTCCGACACATCACTGGAAAATATTGAGTGGATACATTGTTTAAAGCAGAGGTCAGCAACTTTTGACTCTTCAGATATTTTGTAACTTAATCTCCTTTGATGCTCAGCTACTCATTAGGTTGGGAGAGCTTCATGGGAAATGTATTTCTCAAATATCCACGCCAAGGATACCAAAGTATGCCTTTTTTTAAGTTTTGGTTTTGTGCAAAACCTTCATCCTGCTTTTTGAGAAAATAAAAATGTAGGAATGGCGCAACATCACTCTACAATCAGTTCAGGATGTACTTAACTACACGGCAACATTCCAGATCTTCTAAAAGCTGTTCATATGTGTATCATCACATAGCTAGGAAGAAATATGCCTAATCTATTGTTGGCGTGAATGGAGAATGTTTGGTTTTTCACTTTCCTCTACTGGCTTTACTTTTGCCGTGCGGAGTGTATCCTGGACAGAGGATACACAGGATGCAGAGACCCAGTGGCTGGACATACAAAGGTTTAAATAAATGAAAAGGCAGGATAATGAACAGGGAACTCTGAGAAGATTAGAAGGAAGCAAAAGATGGTAGAAACGGAAGAGGACTGACTGGATGGCACTGGAACAGGGCACAGGCTGGAGACTCAAAACAGAGGCCACAGGCTAGATGACTTGAGGGCAAAGGTAAGACTACGGCTAGGCTTTGAAGCAGGCAGACGTGTTACAGGGCCGAGAAGACTTCTCGCAATTTTGAAGCCTTAATAGGCAGTACATCAAGGATATGAATGGCTAGAAATGCAGCAGTAACAGGAGGAGGTGTGCATTGAAAGTCTGAGCTGGAGCCCCGGTGAGAAGGCTGCAAACTGGACATGCAAAAGGCCTGGACTGAATTTTTCAAGCATGTCTGCCGAGTACTGTCAGGTTCAGGTGGTAGTGGAACCAGTGCTGGTGTTACTGGTCTCATATGTGGGCAGGGCCGGTGCTAGGCTATTTTGCACCCTAGGCCAGACCAACTACTTGCTGTGCACTCCCCCCAAAAAAATGACAGCAACACAAATGAAAAAGCTTCCTGATCGGGTGCCCAGGGAGTTGGTCGCTGGGTTCTGCAGTCCGAATTGTATGGCTGTATCAGCTGTTTCTCTCCCTCTGGACTGCAAGACCCAGCAGCTGGCACCCTGGCAATGCACTCCCAGTTCACCCTGTACAGCGTGACCAGATTCTGGTCACCAGAAAGTGGTACGTGCGGCTCAGGGGGATGAGCTGTCTGTGGACCAATATTTGGTCTCCCACCTGTACCTCACGATGCTGTCATTCTTTTTTTTGGAGTGCAGGCAGCAGATATTGTGGCGATTCTAGGAGCAAAACCATGCTTTTGGGTGCAGGGCTAGAGGGCAACACCGGGCTGCGACACAGACACCGACGCAGACGTTTATGCACAGGAGCCTGTTTAAAGACAAATACATGCCTTTACACACACAGCCATGCTTTCACATACATAGCCATAACCCCCCCTACACCCCGGGGGTATGTAGCAATAAAACTCACTGTAATGTGCGTCATGTATGCGCCTATCACAGAGCTCCACAGCAACAAAACTCACAGTAATGTGCCGTGTGTATGACCGTATCACAGAGCTCCACAGCAAAAAAAACCTCACAGTAATGCGTATGGATTGGGTACTGAACACGAGAGCATTATAGATTGGGGACTGAAATGAGAGCATTATAGAATGGGGACTGAAATGCATGCGTTATAGAATGGGGACTGAAATGAGAGCGTTATAGAATGGGGACTGAAATGAGAGCGTTATAGAATGGGGACTGAAATGAGAGCGTTATAGAATGGGGACTGAAATGAGAGCGTTATAGAATGGGGACTGAAATGAGAGCGTTATAGAATGGGGACTGAAATGAGAGCGTTATAGAATGGGGACTGAAATGAGAGCGTTATAGAATGGGGACTGAAATGAGAGCGTTATAGAATGGGGACTGAAATCAGCGCGTTATAGATTGGGGACTGAAATGAGAGCGTTATAGAATGGGGACTGAAATGAGAGCGTTATAGAATGGGGACTGAAATCAGCGCGTTATAGATTGGGGACTGAAATGAGAGCGCGTTATAGATTGGGGACTGAAATGAGAGCGCGTTATAGATTGGGGACTGAAATGAGAGCGCGTTATAGATTGGGGACTGAAATGAGAGCGTTATAGAATGGGGACTGAAATGAGAGCGCGTTATAGATTGGGGACTGAAATGAGAGCGCGTTATAGATTGGGGACTGAAATGAGAGCGCGTTATAGATTGGGGACTGAAATGAGAGCGCGTTATAGATTGGGGACTGAAATGAGAGCGCGTTATAGATTGGGGACTGAAATGAGAGCGTTATAGAATGGGGACTGAAATCAGCGCGTTATAGATTGGGGACTGAAATGAGAGCGCGTTATAGATTGGGGACTGAAATGAGAGCGCGTTATAGATTGGGGACTGAAATGAGAGCGCGTTATAGATTGGGGACTGAAATGAGAGCGTTATAGAATGGGGACTGAAATGAGAGCGCGTTATAGATTGGGGACTGAAATGAGAGCGCGTTATAGATTGGGGACTGAAATGAGAGCGCGTTATAGATTGGGGACTGAAATGAGAGCGCGTTATAGATTGGGGACTGAAATGAGAGCGCGTTATAGATTGGGGACTGAAATGAGAGCGCGTATAGATTGGGGACTGAAATGAGAGCGTTATAGAATGGGGACTGAAATCAGCGCGTTATAGATTGGGGACTGAAATGAGAGCGCGTTATAGATTGGGGACTGAAATTGAGAGCGTTATAGAATGGGGACTGAAATCAGCGCGTATATAGATTGGGGACTGAAATGAGAGCGCGTTATAGATGGGGACTGAAATGAGAGCGCGTTATAGATTGGGGACTGAAATGAGAGCGTTAATAGAATGGGGACTGAAATCAGCGCGTTAATAGATTGGGGACTGAAATGGAGCGCGTTATAGATTGGGGACTGAAATGAGAGCGCGTTATAGATTGGGGACTGAAATGAGAGCTGTTATAGATTGGGGACTGAAATGAGAGCGTCTATAAATGGACTGAAATGAGAGCGTTATAGAATGGGGACTGAATCAGCGTTATAGATTGGGGACTGAAATGAGAGCGCGTTATAGATTGGGGACTGAAATGAGAGCGCGTTATATGATTGGGACTGAAATGAGAGCGCTTATAGATTGGGGACTGAAATGAGAGCTAATAGAATGGGGACTGAAATGAGAGCGCGTATAGATTGGGGACTGAAATGAGAAGCCGTTATAGATTGGGGACGAAATGGAGCGCGTTATAGATTGGGGACTGAAATTGAGAGCGCGTTATAGATTGGGGACTGAAATGAGAGCGCGTTATAGATTGGGGACTGAAATCAGCGCGTTATAGCATTGGGGACTGAAAATGAGAGCGCGTTATAGATTGGGGACTGAAATGAGAGCGCGTTATAGATGGGGACTGAAATGAGAGCGCGTTATAGATTGGGGACTGAAATGAGAGCGTTATAGAATGGGGACTGAAATGAGAGCGTTATAGAATGGGGACTGAAATCAGCGCGTTATAGATTGGGGACTGAAATGAGAGCGCGTTATAGATTGGGGACTGAAATGAGAGCGCGTTATAGATTGGGGACTGAAATGAGAGCGCGTTATGATTGGGGACTGAAATGAGAGCGTTATAGAATGGGGACTGAAATGAGAGCGCGTTATAGATTGGGGACTGAAATGAGAGCGCGTTATATGATTGGGGACTGAAATGAGAGCGCGTTATAGATTGGGGACTGAAATGAGAGCGCGTTATAGATTGGGGATGAAATGAGAGCGCGTTATAGATTGGGGACTGAAATGAGAGCGTTATAGAATGGGGACTGAAATCAGCGCGTTATAGATTGGGGACTGAAATGAGAGCGCGTTATAGATTGGGGACTGAAATGAGAGCGCGTTATAGATTGGGGACTGAAATGAGAGCGCGTTATAGATTGGGGACTGAAATGAGACGTTATAGAATGGGGACTGAAATGAGAGCGCGTTAGATTGGGGACTGAAATGAGAGCGCGTTATAGATTGGGGACTGAAATGAGAGCGCGTTATAGATTGGGGACTGAAATGAGAGCGCGTTATAGATTGGGGACTGAATGAGAGCGCGTTATAGATTGGGGACTGAAATGAGAGCGTTATAGAATGGGGACTGAAATCAGCGCGTTATAGATTGGGGACTGAAATGAGAGCGCGTTATAGATTGGGGACTGAAATGAGAGCGCGTTATAGATTGGGGACTGAAATGAGAGCGTTATAGAATGGGGACTGAAATCAGCGCGTTATAGATTGGGGACTGAAATGAGAGCGCGTTATAGATTGGGGACTGAAATGAGAGCGCGTTATAGATTGGGGACTGAAATGAGAGCGCGTTATAGATTGGGGACTGAAATGAGAGCGCGTTATAGATTGGGGACTGAAATGAGAGCGTTATAGAATGGGGACTGAAATCAGCGCGTTATAGATTGGGGACTGAAATGAGAGGCGTTATAGATTGGGGACTGAAATGAGAGCGTTATAGAATGGGGACTGATCAGCGCGTTATAGATTGGGGACTGAAATGAGAGCGCGTTATAGATTGGGGACTGAAATGAGAGCGCGTTATAGATTGGGGACTGAAATGAGAGCGTTATAGAATGGGGACTGAAATCAGCGCGTTATAGATTGGGGACTGAAATGAGAGCGCGTTATAGATTGGGGACTGAAATGAGAGCGCGTTATAGATTGGGGACTGAAATGAGAGCGCGTTATAGATTGGGGACTGAAATGAGAGCGCGTTATAGATTGGGGACTGAAATGAGAGCGTTATAGAATGGGGACTGAAATCAGCGCGTTATAGATTGGGGACTGAAATGAGAGCGCGTTATAGATTGGGGACTGAAATGAGAGCGCGTTATAGATTGGGGACTGAAATGAGAGCGTTATAGAATGGGGACTGAAATGAGAGCGTTATAGAATGGGGACTGAAATCAGCGCGTTATAGATTGGGGACTGAAATGAGAGCGCGTTATAGATTGGGGACTGAAATGAGAGCGTTATAGATTGGGGACTGAAATGAGAGCGTTATAGAATGGGGACTGAAATGAGAGCGCGTTATAGATTGGGGACTGAAATGAGAGCGCGTTATAGATTGGGGACTGAAATGAGAGCGCGTTATAGATTGGGGACTGAAATGAGAGCGCGTTATAGATTGGGGACTGAAATGAGAGCGCGTTATAGATTGGGGACTGAAATGAGAGCGTTATAGAATGGGGACTGAAATCAGCGCGTTATAGATGGGGACTGAAATGAGAGCGCGTTATAGATTGGGGACTGAAATGAGAGCGCGTTATAGATTGGGGACTGAAATGAGAGCGTTATAGAATGGGGACTGAAATGAGAGCGTTATAGAATGGGGACTGAAATCAGCGCGTTATAGATTGGGGACTGAAATGAGAGCGCGTTATAGATTGGGGACTGAAATGAGAGCGCGTTATAGATTGGGGACTGAAATGAGAGCGTTATAGATTGGGGACTGAAATGAGAGGCGTTATAGATTGGGGACTGAAATGAGAGCGTTATAGAATGGGGACTGAAATGAGAGCGTTATAGAATGGGGACTGAAATCAGCGCGTTATAGATTGGGGACTGAAATGAGAGCGCGTTATAGATTGGGGACTGAAATGAGAGCGCGTTATAGATTGGGGACTGAAATGAGAGCGCGTTATAGATTGGGGACTGAAATGAGAGCGTTATAGAATGGGGACTGAAATCAGCGCGTTCTAGATTGGGGACTGAAATCAGCGCGTTCTAGATTGGGGACTGAAATCAGCGCGTTCTAGATTGGGGACTGAAATCAGCGCGTTCTAGATTGGGGACTGAAATGAGAGCGCGTTATAGATTGGGGACTGAAATGAGAGCGCGTTATAGATTGGGGACTGAAAATGAAAGAGTTGTGTTTAATTTAATACTAGTTGTAAAGCCTGCCCGGAGGGCAGTCTATTGTTGTTGTCGCCAGCTCAGCATTCATGTCCACATATTTGGTTTTCAATGTCCTATCCAAGAGTATCTCTCTATATAAATGTGTTTTGTAACGCGCCCGTCGCCGTCCCATCAACAGGAGGGCCAAGTGAGCAGCTCTGATGGGTGCGCGCGCAGCTGACAGCACATTACAAAGGCATTTATATATTCGAGCAGGTTCCTCTTCCCTCTTAGATTGTAAGCTCACGGGAACAGGCCCCTCTTGGATTGTAAACTCGGGACCACCTAGATTGTAAACTCGTGGGATAGATTGTAAAATCATGGGAACCCTTAGTTGCAAGCTCACGGGACCCCTTAGATTGTAAGCTCATGGGGACCGGCTGAAGGTGGTGGGGAGTCAGTCATGCGAACCAGTCTCAGACGAGCCCTTGGCTCGGCCAGGCCTCCAGGCCCTGGTTTTCAAACCAGGGCCATCTACAGGGTCAAAGGCTTCCGCCTCTGTGACATCATCCCTGTGATGGAGAGCGGGAACTGGATGCCGGAGGACTGTCACCATGGGACTGCCACCACTAGAGGAGCTCAGGGCCGACATATTTGGATGTAGGTGCAACACGATCTCACCCCCCCCCCCCAGTTAACCGAACCATCACCCCATGCTCAGCCGGCCTCCAGGTTTAGACGAGTCCCCTGGTCAGCTGGGCCTCCAGGCCCTGCCGAGCCTGTCACGATTCAGCTGGCAGGGTTGCGTGGTCGGGCCCAATGTGCGATGACAAAAAGGAGTGAAGGCAGGTATACGTTGAATAAAGGTGTTTTTTTTTGAAGACACAAGAATTATAAAGGCAATAAGGGAAATGAAAGTAAGCTGAGTAAGACCGGGAAGACAATGGATAAAATATATAATTAAGGAAACTGAGAAATGATCGGAAAATGGTTAGGCACTGAATACACGGATGGCCAGGGAACAAGGATAAACTAATAACAGGTACTGGATACACAGATGAACAAGACCAGGGAGTGAGGATAAACTAATAATGGAAGAATTGAATACACATATAACCAGAGGGGCAAGACCAGTAAGCAAGATAATAACAGAAGCACTGAATTCCCAAACTGGGATTAGGGAGCAAGATTAAACAGAAGCACTAGACCTACAGAGGAACAGGAAGACCGAACCAAGGAAACTAAATATAACAAGTATAAAGCAAAATAGAAGATTAGAAGAATAAGGAAGAAGCCTTTAAATGAACAAGTGGGTTCCAGCAGCGTAGTAAGGAATTGGCAGTTGCAGGTCCAGTATCCAAGCAGGTTTTCGGCAGCAGGTAAAGTCCAGGTTAACATGCAGGGTTCAGCAACAGGTAATCCATAGAGAGTTCGTTAATTCCAGGGGGTTCCGGAGATAGGAGACTTGTTGCAGCTCTTGAGTCAGGAGACAGAATGGACAGTCAAGCAATGCAAAAGCAAAGCATCCATGGTGCTTTGCTCCTTTTGTAGGGAGGTGCAGGCTTGTTGATTTTAGGAGCACCTGCACCTCTGCAGACTAGGAGAGGTGAAACATGAGGGGCGGATTTATGAATTTAGGAGTGTACCAGCGCCGGATTTGTTTTTCCTGCAGCGCTGGCGACTGGGTACGTGACAGAGCCAGGGGCTTGCCTGAGCCTGGAGGCCGGCCGATCAGGCCCAGGTTCTGATTGATTTTTGGTATCGGGTTTTGGCCGAGCTGATCCCGTAGTTTCAGTATCGGCCTGCAATTTTAATTTTGGTGCATCACTAGTCAGGGAATGCCAGGTTGATACAAAATTAGCCAAAATACTGAAAGCGCTGAGGGAAGTGAATACCACGTCAGGGCACAGGAGTGAGACGCTAGGCTTTAAACTTGGCGGGCGACGCGTCATGAATCTGCGCCCTGGCGTCTCACGTGACCACAAGATCTTTGTTCTTCCCTCAGTGCTCGGGCAGCGAGCAGAACGCTACTGGGTGCCAGGTACTATCAGCGTGGGACGTGACAGTACATAAGTGAAGTGTTTAAATAATAAAAACACAAACTCCCTCCCAATGGTGTGCCGCTGTGTCCCAGATCACGCCGATGAGCTCGAGAGCCAGCGTGCTTGCAATGGGCACCATGATTGTTACGCGAAGACTGCCACGTCATTCAGGGCGATTGTGAACTCTGTTGCCATGGCACCCATGTATACTACGTGTGCCGCGGATGCCCAAAAAGGACTAAAAACGATGGGAAAACATAAGGTTATGGAGCCGACTAGGGCATCATGGAGTTAAGAGATACTAGAATGCAAACACATTTGCTATGAACAGAACCTGAGAGAAAAAAAGAGTGTGTATGTATATATACATTATATTGCCAAAAGTATTCGCTCACCTGCCTTGACTCGCCTATGAATTTAAGTGACATCCCATTCCTAATCCATAGGGTTCAATATGATGTCGGTCCACCCTTTGCAGCTATAACAGCTTCAACTCTTCTGGGAAGGCTGTCCACAAGGTTTATGAGTGTGTTTATGGGAATTTAACCATTCTTCCAGAAGCGCATTTGTGAGGTCACACACTGATGTTGGACGAGAAGGCCTGGCTCTCAGTCTCCGCTCTAATTCATCCCAAAGGTGTTCTATCGGGTTGAGGTCAGGACTCTGTGCAGGCCAGTCAAGTTCATCCACACCAGACTCTGTCATCCATGTCTTTATGGACCTTGCTTTGTGCACTGGGGCACAGTCATGTTGGAAGAGGAAGGGGCCTGCTCGACACTGTTCCCACAAAGTTGGGACCATGGAATTGTCCAAATTGTCTTGGTATGCTGAAGCATTCAGAGTTCCTTTCACTGGAACTAAGGGGCCAAGCCCAGCTCCTGAAAAACAACCCCACACCATAATCCCCCCTCCACCACACTTTACACTTGGCACAATGCAGTCAGACAAGTACCGTTCTCCTGGCAACCGCCAAACCCAGACTCGTCCATCAGATTGCCAGATGGAGAAGCACGATTCGTCACTCCAGAGAACGATTTGTCACTCCAGAGAACGCGTCTCCACTGCTCTAGAGTCCAGTGGCGGCATGATTTACACCACTGCATCCGATGCTTAGCATTACACTTGGTGATGTATGGCTTGGATGCAGCTGCTCGGCCATGGAAACCCATTCCATGAAGCTCTCTGCGCACTGTTCTTGAGCTAATCTGAAGGCTACATGAAGTTTAGAGGTCTGTAGCGATTGACTCTGCAGAAAGTTGGTCGACCTCTTCGCACTATGCGCCTCAGCATCCGCTGACCCCGCTCTGTCAGTTTATGTGGCCTACCACTTCGTGGCTGAGTTGCTGTCGTTCCCAAACACTTCCACGTTCTTATAATACAGCAGACAGTTGACTGTGGAATATTTAGGAGTGAGGAAATTTCACAACTGGATTTATTGCACAGGTGGCATCCTATCACAGTTCTACGTTGGAATTAACTGAGCTCCTGAGAGCGACCCATTCTTTCACAAATGTTTGTAAAAACAGTCTAAGTGCTTTATTTTATGCACCTGCGACCATGGAAGTGATTGGAACACCTGTTTCTGATTATTTGGATGTGTGAGCGAATACTTTTGGCAATATAGTGTATGTATGTATGTGTGTGTGTGTAATATATATTCGCACACATTTCACAAAATGGTCAGTGTCGATTTAATGGCTGCTTGAATAACCAGCTCATCCATTGGGCAAGAAATATGCAGAGACTGGAAAATAAGCCAAGTGAAGGAAAAGTGAATAGCAAAAGGTGAAGTGCCAATGAATGAAATGTATGGTGAAAGTGAAGATGGGCTAAGGAGCCAGTGGAAAGTGGTGACATTCCCGCAGCATCACCACTTGTTTTTCACTGCCACACTTTCACTCCCACCAGATTTTCCACTTCACATTCCCACGGCACGTATTACAATTTTCTCACGCCACACCGCCTTATTTCACTCATCAGTCCCCTGTGCACGTCTGTCACTACATAACACATCCTCGGCACCATACATACAGTTTCACTTTGCCCCCCTTCTTTTTCACATCCTTTTGCACTGTTACATACACATATTTTCCCTTGTTCTTTTCATTCACCATCACATTCACCGACACCCACTTCATTTGTCCTCTCATCTTAGCACATTTGTCACCCTCTTCACTTACCACTTTCCACTGTCTCCTTAGCCCATCTTCACTTTCACCATACATTTAATTCATTAGCACCTTCCACTGCATGTATTTCTTGGCACTTCACCTTTTGCTATTCACTTTTCCTTTACTTGGCTCATTTTTCTCAGATTTTTTTTTCTCTTTGCATATTTCTTGCCCAGTGGGTGAGCTTGTTATTCAAGCAGCCATTATCGACACTAACCATTTTGTGAAATATATTTACATATACTTTTTTTCGTTCGGTTCTGGTTATATAGCAATTAAGATGTGTTTGCATTCTTGTATCTCTTAACTCCATGATGTCCTACCTGGCTCCATAACCTTATGCTTTTCCATTGTTTTTAGCCCTTTTTGGGCATCCGCGGCACATGTGGTATACACGGGTTACCATGGCAACGGAGCTCACCGTTACGCAGAATGACGTGGCACTCTTCGCGTCACACGCATGACGCCCATTGCAGGCATGCTGGCTCTCGAGCTCAGCTCATCGGCGTGACCCGGAACGAAACGGCACACCATTGATGGGTGAGTTTGTGTTTCTATTCTTTAAGCACTGCACTTATGCATGTTCTCTCACACCTTGATTAAAGGTTTTGAGGAGCCGAAACGTTGGTCCTATTTTTTTTTTTTTTTTTTTAAATGTACTTTCAATAAATTAAGCTTTTAACAGTCCGAGAGTGCCCCTAACTTTTCTGCTGCTTATATTTATTCCATGCATGGGCAGCACCTGGGCAATTCCATTTTACTAGGGATGCACCGAGATTAAAATCCCAAGGAAATCCCCTGGTGGAGATAGGGGGTTCCTTTGAACCTTGATATTTCCAGAACCGTGGCAGATAGGGGGTCATGGAAGGTGTCATTCGAAAGGCCTGGACATGACCAGGTACAAAGTAAAACAAAAACAAAAATAAAAATAAATAATATATACAAATTTAAAAATAAAATGAAAACATGTTTTTTTTTTTTTTTTTGTGTTGTTTTTATTAATGCAGCAATATTGTTCACATTTCAATTATGTGAACAATGATGCTGCACTAATGATTTTTTTCTATGGTGTGCGTTTGCTAAAAATCACGTAATTCCCCCTAAAAAATGTAACAAGCCCCCATTTCTAATTTTTATAGAATCGCACCCCATCTATATAATAAAACCGTTTCAAAGTCCGTCGCCGTCAAGCCAAGCCTCCAATATGTCTATATTGGACTTACTGGACCTATCTCGGCAGTTGCCTCCAATATATCAGGGATTATTATTTCATAAGAAATTTATACGAGACACAAATATCAATCGTTTATATTTCCTATAAATTCTCCTGAATTCTTTTAATTGTCTGTGTTTTGCTTTGAAAAATACAACAATCAATAATCGGATAAAAATATATATTTATTACGTATACAAATTTTTTTCAAATATCATAAACAAAAATTTATAAACCACAATCCATCAGCATATGAAAACTAGCTTCACAATATACAGTTGTGTTCAAAATTATTCAACCCCCAATGCTGTAAAGGGTTTTAGGGAATTTAGTGTACATTTGTAATTGTATTCAGAATGAAATCCTACAAGGACTTTTTAAAGAACCATATGCAACTAAAATTACATCAATTGGTTTTGTAATACAGTATTAAATGTTTATTTTGTGAATTCTTCATTGACACAATTATTCAACCCCTTAAAGACTACCACTCTGAAGAACAGAGGTTCATTCAAGTGTTTTCAATCAGGTATTGAAAACACCTGTGGATGTCACGGAGCAGCAATAAAGCATAATAAGCACCAATTAGGCAGCTTTAAAATGACTGTGATACTCAGCTCCTTCTAGACATTTACTGGTGTGGTTACAAACATGGTGAAGTCAAGAGAATGGTCCAGGAAGACAAGAGAAGAGGTGATTACTCTTCACAGGAAGGGCAATGGCTATAAGAAGATTGCAAAGATGTTAAACATACCAAGAGAGACCATAGGAAGCATCATTCGCAAATTCAAGGCAAAGGGCACTGTTGAAACGCTACCTGGTCATGGCAGAAAGAAGATGCTGACTTCGACTGCTGTGCGCTACCTGAAGCGTAGAGTGGAGAAAAGTCCCCATGTGACTGCTGAGGAACTGAGAAAAGATTTGTCAGATGTGGGTACTGAAGTTTCAGCTCAGACAATACGGCGCACACTGCGTAATGAAGGCCTCCATGCCAGAACTCCCAGGGCACCACCTTGCTGTCTCCAAAGAATAAGAAGAGTCGACTGCAGTATGCCAAAAGTCATGTGGACAAACCACAGAAGTTTTGGGATAGTGTTCTGTGGACTGATGAAACAAAATTAGAACTGTTTGGGCCCATGGATCAACGCTATGTTTGGAGGAGGAAGAACAAGGCCTATGAAGAAAAGAACACCTTGCCTACTGTGAAGCATGGTGGGGGGTCAATCATGCTTTGGGGCTGTTTTGCTTCTGCAGGTACAGGGAACCTGGTACAGGGAAGCTTCAGCGTGTGTCACCAGACTTAAATCCGATTGAGAACCTCTGGTGGGACTTAAAGAAAGCAGTTGCAGTGCGCAAGCCCAAGAATGTGACTGAACTGGAGGCTTTTGCCCATGACGAATGGGCGAAGATACCCGTAGATCGCTGCAAGACACTTGTGTCAAGCTATGCTTTACGTTTAAAGGCTGTTATAACTGTAAAAGGATGTTGTACTAAGATTGAATGTCACTTGGGGGTTGAATAAAACTGATAATGATGTGAGCACAGAAAAGACATTTGTGGTTATTTCATTATAAATGTTATGTTATATTCGTCTGACCTACACGTGCCTCTTTGATTTAATTGTAAGCAAGATGACTGATCAAAATCAATGTCAAACTGGCCAAAACACTCAATTTCAGTGGGGGTTGAATAATTTTGAACACAACTGTATGTATCTCCGGTTAGTAACTGCATATATGATTAATATCATTTACCTTATCAGTTAGTAACGAATACACAAATGGTTAATAAACATTTCTGCTTAATACAACATGCATTTCCCAGAAAACCATGTTTAACCAGCCAGCTCTTATATATATATATATATATATATCTCTATGCTACATGGATCAACAAAAGATGAGCTAATTTAATAAGTAATAAAAACTTATTTAGTGAATCCTCCCCTAATCTCGAATTAAACTTCTAATCTTTTGCTTTTTATTTTGTAGTTATATAATTCTTTGCCTATTAATTATAATCACAGTAATTTCCAAATTCAATATATATATTGGTATCAATCTTACAACATTTCTTTAGAATAAATCCTTATATCCACTTCTTCACATCTTTATCTGCAGAATAAAGATATTTAGATTCTGGATCTAACAGTATCTGAGAAATCTCAGTCTACGTTGCAAGAATATCTACAAATATATATATAATTACATTAATTCCTTAATTTCACACATTACCTGTCCAATTTGGATTTTGATAAGTCTGCCTTGGAATTCCTGATGTAATAATTTGGAATGTGTGAAGAGTATCGATATCAGATAATCAATGCATGTGAGTTAGAGATTTGGTGAGAATCTTGATTGCCTCATGTCTTGGGATCTGCCTGCATCGTGGTGAGTCTGAGTGTTGGAATCTTGGACTCTCAGAGGGTCATGTGTAATGCATTGCAGTGTGAGTCTGAATGCTGGAATCTCGGACTGATTTGCAACCAACATTGCCGCTTATTATAGCCAATTTGACGTCACTGGCAATATTATTGGTATATCAGTTATAATATTTACTATCCTCTAGAGGGCAGTATTGCACTGCTTAATTAATTCCACCATTTCTTTTTAATATTCTTATCTCGGGTCAAAAGATCAATCTACACAAAGACCTTCTCTTCTCCCAACTAGACACAGTGTCTCTATCTAATTTTATATCCTCACTCCCTTTTGGTTACTCAGAGTCCTATCAGCTAAATTCTTTTCTGGTTAACTCAACAGAATCTATTCTTTAGTAATTTTTGTTATTTACCAATTATATACTTTCTACAATATTTATTGGAGTATATATTTCCTACTGTAAATATAATAAAATATACCTTGATTATAAACCTATATTTTATGAATATAAATCTATATTACAGAGATATTAACTCTTATTCCTATACCTAAAAGACAAAATATCCTTTGTTTTAAAAACTTAAGACAGACCAATAAATTTAATTATGACACGTCTTCGCACTTAACTCTAGCATTATCACACAAAAACATTCTAGATTCCTTCATGTCTGGCACTTCTTAAAAAAATATAAAAGACTTCACCCAGGAATGAACTCTGTAAAAAAAAAAAAAAAATCTCGTTCATTTCTAAACCTAGAGAAAATTGAAAGAAAAACTGTCTTTAAAAACAAAATGGCTACAGGCATCCATTTTAATTTTTCCTTTCTGTAATAAAAATATATATATATATATATATATATATAATACACAAAAGCAAAGGTGGGAGCACTCGCGGTCTTGACTTTAAAATAACAAAATTTATTGGTTTAACATTAAAAGAACTCCAACATTTTGGCTCACTCACGAGCCTTAATCATGGACAAGTACAGTAATGGAAAACACATACTTTTATAATGAATGTAAATGAACTACTCACCAACCGTGTATCGCGCTGCCTCCGATCACGTCAGCCGGAAGTGACGTATCGTTGCTTGGCTTTGCGCGTTCATGGTGATGTGGTTGCTACCTGCTCGCTGTGCGCGAGTTCGGTAGTCATGGCAACCTAACGCGTAAACAGAGCCTGTAACGCACTGCTACATGAAGGAGTCAGGACTAGGGATCGACCGATATCACTTTTTTTAGGCCGATACCGATATCGATTATCGGCCCCCTTCCAGGGCCGATAACCGATATCTGGGCCGATATCCTGTACACTAAAAGTTATGAAAAATAAACACAATCTTTGTATTTTTGCTTTTTGAAGTTGCTGATCCCATGCTCACATTGCTTTGGCATGTGTTGCACACAGCTGCTCCTGGGGATGGTTGAGTGAAATACTCCCAGACTATGCTCTTACTTCTTCTTTGTGCATCCATCTGCATGAAAAGAGGGTTTACAAGTGAGCAGTAATACTCAGCAACGTGGAGCCTGTGGTAGTATCAGAGCTCCACAGCAGTAATACTCAGCCACGTGGAGCCTGTAGGAGGATCACAGAGCTCCATAGCAGAAATACTCAGCCACGTGGAGCCTGTAGGAGGATCACAGAGCTCCGCAGCACTAATACACTCAGTAACGTATACTGGGGGCTGATTCTGTACACCTTATGGCTGGCAGTGTACACTTGGGGCTGATTTTATACACCTATGGCTGGCACCTGGCAGTGTACACTGGGGGGCGTTTTTTTTTCCCCATCTATGGCTGGCACCTGGCAGTGTACACTGGGGGCTCTGTGTACCTGTGTGTGTGCGTATCACAGAGCTACGCACTTACGCAGCACTACTACAGCCAGACCACCCCTCCCCCTCATCGGGACAGACCCGCTCCCTAGCTCCCACTCGCCCTCATCGGGACAGACCGGCATCCTCGCTCCCTCTCCCCCTCATCGTGCCCCAGACAGACCTCAGACTCACATCAGAAAAGAGCAGAGCCGCGCAGGACCGGAGAAGCAGGACGGGAGCGCTCACTGCTTTTCACAGGAGCGTGCCGAGTGAGACCGCAGAGGGAGAGCTCACAGGCAGAGCACGCCCCTCAGCACGCTCTCAGCTCCGCGCATCGGAGCTCGCGCAGGAGGCCGGACAGCGGAGTCCACAGAGCCGGCGGCGGGGCAAGTACTGATTTAGGGGGGGGAGCTGGAGCATACACAGATTGGCCCTGTATATCGGCGATTCGCCGATATACAGGGCCGATACCGATTATCGGCCGGATGCCGGATATCGGCCCCGATAATCGGCCCGACCGATAATCGGTCGATCCCTAGTCAGGACAACGGGTGTTGGGCCCCTGCTAATGATCAATAAGCATGTATCAATAGTGCTAATAAAGACAGAAACAGAGATGGTAAATGCTGATGCCCATCTCAACAGTGCATGTGAAATCCGTGATATCATGTTTTCACTGTTAAATACATTGTTAAAATGATGCAGGAAATGAATATGTAAGACCAGATAACCTTGATATGTCACTAAATGATGATGTGTGAAAAAGAGATAATGTCAATGTAATAAAGATGTAAAAAATGTGAAAAAAATGAAAAGAGAAAATAAAAAATAATAAATAAAAAGGAATAAAATTAATGTGAAATGAAAAAATTGTGAAAAGTGATAGGTGGCAAACAATGGCAAAAATAACCAGTGATGAGATTGTGAAAGTAAGGAAAAATGTGAACGATGTGGTCTATAAATGTGTGTGCAAATGTAAGCGTGTACGAAATGTGTGTGTCAGTATGATGAAATATGATGGGATGGTGTTTATATGCAAAAGATGAGAAAATAAGATATGGACATATATATTAGCGACTGTAAAGAAATGATGTATATGAAATATATTCATTGAGTCCTTGAGGAGCAAGTGTATTCAAGGTGGATATCCAAAAAGTTTCTCTCTGTAAAAGTAATTGTGACCGATCTCCTCCTCCTATGCAGAGGTGGAACATGGTCGATAGCGATGAATTTAAGAGTCGGTAATGAGTGGCGTAATGCCAAGAAGTGTTTAGCAACTGGCTTATCTGTATATCCATCACGGTATGCCGTGTTGATGGCCGATCTGTGGCCCCTTATGCGGTCACGAAGTGTCAAGTCTGTCTTGCCTACATAAGAAAGTCCACAGGGGCAGGTGATAAGATAACCACATACTCAGTAAGACACGAAATCCGGTGTCTGATGGTGAATCTTTTGCCAGTGGAAGGGTGGACAAAAGTGGTACACGGAGCCATATGTCCACAAGTGACGCAACCAAGGCATCGAAAACAACCTTTCTTCTGCATAGGGATACGATGATCATATGAATGTATTGGGTCAGTTTTGACCAAAAGGTCCTTAAGATTTTTCATACGCCGGAAACTAATAAGTGGTGGTGCATGGAATTGTTGAGGCAGAGTGCGGTCAAATTGAAGCATGTGCCAATGTTTACGGATCTGGGAAGCTGTTTCCACGCCCGTGGGTGGTATGTAAGAGGTAACCTAATTCTAAAAGTGTGTACCGGTGGATTCACTTTTGGATGCATAAACCTGTGCCTTGCTTTGCATAGCGCTGATTGTAGAGTGCCGTTTGAATAACCCCTCTGCTTGAATTTATTGATCATGTCATTGATCTGTTATTCCCACCGATGTGGATCAGAGTTGTAGCGCAACACTCTTAAGAATTGGGAGAGAGTCCTTCAAATGTTTAGGGTGGGAACTGGTGGCCAGTAGCAATGTGTGTCTGTCAGTAGTCTTGCGGTACAATGTGTATCCTAATCTTTGCCCTTCACGTAGTACCTGTACGTCTAAAAAGCAAATACTGTGAGAGTGTCTGTTACTGGTAACCTTGATAGGCGTTGGCAGGGCATTGATGTTAGTGACCATATGGTCAAAGGAATCTGCAGAACCTGTCCATATTATGAAGATGTCATCCACAAATCTGGTGTATGCAATCAACTTTTCACCATACGGGGTTATCAGATGTTCCTGCTCGAACTTGTGCATATAAATATTAGCGTAGGAGGGTGCCATGGCTGCCCCCATGGCCATCCCCTCCAACTGCAAGTAAAAAGATCTCTTGAATCTAAAATAGTTGCATTCTAGTGTAATGCGTAGTAGTTCGGCCAAATATTCCACTGGTGGACCCGAATAGAATGAAGATTCTAACATGGTACGTTTGAAAAAAATCAATGCCCTGGTCATGGGGTATAACCGTATACAGGTTTCTGACATCAAGTGTGGCCAATATTAAATACTCTACCAGATGATAACATCATATTGGCCACACTTGATGTCAGAAACCTGTATACGGTTATATCCCATGACCAAGGCATTGATTTTTTTCAAACGTACCATATTAGAATCTTCATTCTATTCGGGTCCACCAGTGGAATATTTGTCCTCTTAATCTATTATTTTTTTTAAAGTGCCGAAAAACAACGCATTTATAAAGGGGCCTTAAAGATGCAAGCTAAAAGATAAACCATTGCAAAATGAATGTGTATACCTTCCATTAACCCCTCTCTTGTCCTCGGAGCAGACACCTCTGGCAGGAGGTCAGTGATAAATCACTTGTTCCTTGTTACTGAGAGGCCAGAGGTTACTGCTTGCTCTGATAGTGGCAGCAGCTCCGAGTAGGCAGTTAACCCTTTGTGTGCAGAAATAAATAGGTGTAGCAGCTCCTGCCTCTTTCCAATTATCTCCAGCTAAGCAGCATTGAAAGAGTGCACGCTCAGTGTCAGAAATTTTCGGTTGACTTTTTCGGCTGGTTATTTACTTTCGGGCTGAAACCGATAACCTATCGGTGGCCGAAATTTCGGTCCATCCCTGCATTTTACCATATTATTATTGGGGCTGAGTGCTGTTCCCCACCTGGAGTATATATAATTTCCTTTAACCTCCCTGGCGTTCCGATTCTGACATTATTTTATATGTCAGAATCGGTACAATTTATTTGGTCCCCTAGCGGTATTAGTGTGGCTCGGGTTTAACTTTCAATGCTGAAACCGGTAATAGGGTTCCCACCCGTCCGGTTTTGGAGTCATGTGTCCAGGTTTGACACCCTCTGCCACCCGGACACATGACTCCGAGCCGGTACCGGGCATCTCATCTACGCCCCATACTTGCATGTCAGCGTTCCCCCGTCGCCGCCTGAGACGCAGCATGTCCGCACTGCTGCCAGTTCCGCACAGGTGCCACGGCTCACGTGACCTTTATGTGCACTCACATGCGCTGGCTTCTGGCGTGTGTGCGGCGATCCCGGACCTGCTTCCGCCTCCTATCCCAAGACGAGTGGTCCTCCGGCTCCTGCTGGTCTCGTCCAGATCTACATCTCCAGGGCAGGGCGGCTCCAGTGACCACCGACTCAAAGACAAGTGTGAGTGAACGCAGTATCAGCCTTAACTTTAATGTGCCAGCCTTAAAACCAATCTGCCAGCCATAATTACACTGTGCCAGCCTTAAAACCAGTGTGCCAGCCATAAAACCAGTGTGCCAGCCATAAAACCAGTGTGCCAGCCATAAAACCAGTCTGCCAGCCATAAAACCAGTCTGCCAGCCATAAAACCAGTCTGCCAGCCTTAACTGCAATGTGCCAGCCATAATCCCATCATAATCCCATTGTGCCAGCCATAAAACCAGTCTGCCAGCCTTAACTGCAATGTGCCAGCCATAATCCCATCATAATACCAGTCTGCCAGCCATAAAACCAGTCTGCCAGCCATAAAACCAGTCTGCCAGCCATAAAACCAGTCTGCCAGCCATAAAACCAGTCTGCCAGCCATAATTCCACTATGCCAGCCATAAAACCAGTCTACCAGCCTTGACTACAATGTACCAGCTATAATACCAGTCTACCAGCCATAATCCCAATCTGACAGACATAATCCCATTGTGCCAGCCATAAAACCAGTCTGCCAGCCATAATTCCACTGTGCCAGCCATAATCTCAGTCTGCCAGCCATAATTCCAATCTGACAGCCGGCTTCTGGCGTGCGTGCGGCAATCCCAGACCTGCTTCTGCCTCCTATCCCAAGACGAGTGGTCCTCCGGCTCCTGCTGGTCTCGTCCAGATCTACGTCTCCAGGGCAGGGTGGCTCCAGTGACCACCGACTCCAAGACAAGTGTGAGTGAACTCAGCATCAGCCTTAACTTTAATGTGCCAGCCTTAATTCCACTGTGCCAGCCATAATTCCACTGTGCCAGCCATAATCCCACTGTGCCAGAAATAATCCCACTGTGCCCGCCATAAAACCAATCTGCCAGCCTTGACTACAATGTGCCAGCCATAATCCCATAATCCCAGTCTGCCAGCCATAATCCCAGTCTGCCAGCCATAATCCCATAAAACCAGTCTGCCAGCCATAAAACCAGTCTGCCAGATTGAACTACAATGTGCCAGCCATAATCCCAGTCTGCCAGCCATAATTCCACTGTGCCAGCCATAAAACCAGTCTGCCAGCCTGAACTACAATGTGCCAGCCATAATCCCAGTCTGACAGCCATAATCCCACTGTGCCAGACATAATTCCACTGTGCCAGCCATAAAACCAGTCTGCCAGATTGAACTACAATGTGCCAGCCATAATCCCAGTCTGCCAGCCATAATCCCAGTCTGCCAGCCATAATCCCAGTCTGCCAGCCATAATCCCAGTCTGCCAGCCATAATCCCATTGTGCCAGCCATAATCCCATTGTGCCAGCCATAATCCCATTGTGCCAGACATAATCCCATTGTGCCAGCCATAATCCCAATCTGCCAGCCATAATTCCACTGTGCCAGCCATAAAACCAGTCTGCCAGCCTTGACTACAATGTGCCAGCCATAATCCCAGTCTGCCAGCCATAATCCCAATCTGACAGCCAGTTTCTGGCGTGCGTACGGCGATCCCGGACCTGCTTCTGCCTCCTATCCCAAGACGAGTGGTCCTCCGGCTCCTGCTGGTTTCGTCCAGATCTACGTCTCCAGGGCAGGGCGGCTCCAGTGACCACCGACTCCAAGACAAGTATGAGTGAACTCAGCATCAGTCTTAACTACAATGTGCCAGCCTTAAAACAGTCTGCCAGCCATAATTCCACTGTGCCAGCCATAAAACCAGTCTGCCAGCCTGAACTACAATGTGCCAGCCATAATCCCAGTCTGCCAGCCATAATCCCAATCTGACAGCCATAAAAGTCTTCCAGCCATAATTCCACTGTGCCAGCCATAAAACCAGTCTGCCAGCCTTGACTACAATGTACCAGCTATAATCCCATTGTGCCAGCCATAAAACCAGTCTGCCAGCCATAATTCCACTGTGCCAGCCATAAAACCAGTCTGCCAGATTTAACTACAATGTGCCAGCCATAATTCCATTGTGCCATGCATATTACCAGTGTGCCTGCTATAATACCAGTGTGCCCGCCAAAATACCAGCATGCCATAATACCAGTGTGCCCGCCATAACACCAGTCTGCCATGTATACACTACAAAAAAAATACAAAAAAAATGTCCGCCTGAACCCAACCCTAGAGTGTTCGGGTTTGGCTTGAAGGAAAGGTGGCAACCCTAACCGGTAACCCCGAGCCACACTCGGGGCTGGATACATACCTGCACTCCCTCACTGTCCCCCGCTGTCACCTCCGGATGATTGCGACATCCTACTTCCTGGTTCCCATCTCACGAGAAGGGAACCAGGACGCCGCGATCGCCAGAGGAGAATGCGGTCATGGAGGTCAGCGAGGGAGCGCAGGTACAGGTATGGATCAGCCCGATTGTGGCTTGGGGATACCCAGGGCCGGCCCAAGCCACAGTGCTGCCTGGAGCGATGGATTAAATGCTGGCCCCCCCCCAAAAAAAGAAAAAAACACTTGACATGTATGAGTGTATCTGAGCTCCACAGCAATAAAACTCACAGTAATGTGTGGTGTGTATGAGCGTATCACAGAGCTTCACATATCCCAGCACACACACACACACACACACACACCTGTGTTTATTTTGTTTTGCTGAGCCTGGGTAGTTCAATTTTCATTTAACTTGAAAAAAAAATCAAGCCTAACCGGTCAGGGATGAACTCCCTCACCAGGTTTGTCTGTCTGGTGGTAGTGCTGCTCCGTCAAGCGTTCTCTCCTGATCCTCTTCTCTGTTCCCTGTCTCAGGCGAGTGCAGCCACGAGATCTGCTGGGACAGGGCATACGACTTGGCGGAGGCTGTCACGAGGCGCACCCTGTGGCGCCATCAGAGGGGGCTGACCGGATGTTCTGATGGCCGCTATCCTTAGTCCCCCGCTGGCAGCCGGCGCTGTAGGCCGTGCTACGAGGGCAGCGGCCGTCAGAGCCGGGCTTAGGAGATGCACCTTGTTGATTCCTGGCAGGGGGTCGGCCGGCCGCACTACAAGTGCAGTGGCCGATCTGTGCCTGCCATGTTTGTGTCTGGGGCGGTGGGCCTGGCTTATGACCTGAAAGGGGCGGGCTCCACCCGCTCAATTTCGGGGAGTGATGCAGCTCCGCTCAAGTGAGGAGGGTGGGCGTCAGCTCGCTATGAGGGGTGGGCAGCAGCCTTCTCCACAGCCTGCTGGAGGGCCGTGCCTTGAACAGGCCGGGTGCTCCCCGCCACGGTTCTTGACAGGGTGGCAAAATGCCACCCCTGAAAAAGGGCCGCCTGGTGCCGCTGCTCCACCCTGCTCCATGGACGGGCCGGCCCTGGGGATACCGCTTTCAACAGTGAAATTTAACCCCGAGCCAAACTCAGGAATACCGCCAGGGAGGTTAAACAAATGATCTGGTTTACACTTGCACCAGTTTAAACTCTCTTAATACATTCCCCCATTTAAATAACAAGCAGGATTGGCTGCTTAGTTTGCATTTCTTCTTGCAGTAAAATCTCTCTTTTTTTTTTTTTTCTTCAATCTTGCAGTGGCACAAGCTTCTGACGACCATCTTACATGTCTCTAACCCTGTAGTACACATGACTGTTGACCAGGAATTAAAATGGTGGTTAAATTCCTCAATCCATCACATAAAATCAGGATTAATATCTGCATCCACACAAGTACTATAGTTACATGCTTCTTGTGAACATCTATTGTTTTTAACCCCTCTTTTTAAAGAGCACAAGAGCTTTCAGTATTTTTAACCTGTGTACATTTTCGGGCTGCAACTTCCGATTATTTGCATAATCGATTAGTTGGCCAAATATATATTTTTTTTTTCTTGAAATATTATGTTTAGAAAGAAAGGGGGGGGGGGATAATCAACCCCTGCCTCCTCCCCCTCTTATTTTTGTTATAAAAAATTTGCATAGTGTACATTTACATTCATACGTAAATTGAATACTTTTCGCACACAAGGTACACAAGCACCTGGTCAGAGTGATGGATTGATGCTGTGTGCGCAGCTTAACCCCATGCTCTGCTTTCTACCCAAGCGAGCGCCAGTGGTGTATTTAGGTTTTGTGCTGCCCTAGGCCTGACTAAACTCGTGCACCCCCCCCAATTTAAATTTGAGGAACCCCTTCCTGTCAAGGGCACACCTCTTCCTGGTTAATCCCCACCCTTCCTCTTTAAGCTCCACCTTTTCCTCTTAGAGCTCCGCCTTTTCCTCTCTTTACATTAAAAGTGGATACCAAGTGCCTACTTGTATATTTTGTATACCATTTCAAATGTATGTATTGAGATAAATAAAATTATGAAATGTTTAAATTCAAGCATTTTTACAAAGAACAGCCATGTATGTCAAGTATACTGGATCACAGCCGCTCTAATTGGTTGAACAATAAAATCCACAGAAACTTGCACTGCATATGAGAGAGTATCACAGAGCTGCACAGCAATAAAACCCACAGAAATGTGCACTGTGTATGAGCGTATTCCAGGGCAATAAAACTCACAGTAATATGCAGTGTGTATCACAGAATCCACAGCAATAAAACTCCCAGCAATGCAATGTTTGGTGTGTGTCAGCGCATCAGAATCCACTGCAATAAAACTCCCAGCAAACCGAGTGTATATGAGCACACAGAAATTATGCTGTGGAGCAATCTTGTCAGCAGTGGGGTGCCACTGCCAGAGGGTGCACTGTAGCTTGGATTCCCTTCCCGGTGGGTGTTCAGTCCAGAATAGAGTCGGTGTTAACGAAAGGGCGGGCAGCAGCGCGCGTGCGTTTCACGTGGTTCAGCCAGTCATGTGGTACTGAGACTCAGAGAAATGGCAGTGAAATGCCCTGATGTTCGGTGGTTTCAATCAGCAGGTTTATTCCCGGCGAACCCCATAGGTTTCAATGTTAAAAATATTCCCGTTTTTATGCAATATCTAATAAATCATTTATTATTTTAGTCTGCAGTAAAAAGTCTTTATATATTGTTTTTTTTAAATTTTTTTTAGTACCTTTTAGTCATTTTTCAGATTTTTTTGGGCAAAATTTCCCCCTTTTTTTTAATAGCGATTTTTCTTTTTTCTGTAACAGAACTTTTTATTATCAATCATAGGATCTTATATGTAAATTCCAGACATTTTCGTTCAGTAGTTATTTTGAAAACAGCAGGCCACGGGTTTGCGGTGGCAGCATTCAGCGGCCGACTCCATGCACTTTGGGGACCCTGCGGTGAATGTTGAATTCACTGCAGGGTGGGGAAATTTTATTCCCCGAAGTGCAGGAAACTACAGAACACCAAAAAGTTGGCGTCATTTCGGTGCTCTGTGAGTAACCCATTTAGTGGTGAGGTTTTTTGCTGCTCCCTGGAAAGTGAAAGCCTAGGCCTTGCCTACCCAGGACATACTTGAAAATTAGTGAAATCTCAATGTATCCTTCCTGGTAAAATACTTTGCAAAAGTAAAAATTTTTTTTTTTTTTTAGGGGTGGGGCCACCCAGTGCGGGCCACCGCCCCCTGGAAAGTGCCGCCCTAGGCCTGGGCCTAGTCGCCCTAGGCCAAAATACACCACTGGCGAGTGCTCCGATAGACCTGATGAGGTCCACACGAAAGCAGGGTGGGAAAGGGGCACTCTGCACACCCTGTCCACTTTAATAAGCTAAAGTGGTTAGGGTAGAGTGTCTCTTTACAATAATTTCATGAACAATCTGAGCGGGAGGAGGTTCCGGAGGTGGGAGTGAGTTTGGGCAAAAACTCTCGCACTCGTGAGTGGGTTTTTGCAAAAGACGGGACCTGAGTGTGGGAGGGAGTTTATGGGAAGGGACTGGACCAAAAGGAGAGTAAGGCAGCTCCAGACCAAAGAGTGGGCGGCAGGCAGTTTGGGGTGGTGGCACAGTACTCCAGTAAGTATAAAACACCAGCGTTACAGCACCCATACCAAGTGGCAGTATCCCTGGGTTTGTGTTTTAGTGCTGCTAGAGTTATGAACTGAATAAAAACAAACTGGTTATGACTGACATAACTCTAGAACTAAATCATATCTAGTAAGGCCACGGTCACACGAGCTTTCACGAGCACAGCGGGAACATACGTGAGAACGGTCTGAATGCCTGTGTGGCCACCTCGCTGAGGTAGTACACCCAGCCCTACAAAGCATGAGCCTCTTATAGACATGTGCACAGCACAAAATTTCGTTTTGAACTAATGGATTAGTCCTAAAATGCAATTTATTTAGTTGCTAAAGAAATTGGTTTTCAGTTCTTTAGTATGAAAACTAATTTCATTCATCCGAAAACCAGCGGATACAATTACTATTGTAGTGGCTCCTCAGAGGGCTGAGATTGCTGCTTGTTACAGTATTTCTCACTCTCAGCACAATGTGCCAGGCAAAGCTGTTACAGTAACTGACTGCTGCTCATCACAGTGCTCAGAGTTTCAGTAAAACTAGTAAATAATATTTTTATATATAAGAGGTTAGAACAATATTATTTCCTTATTTTACTGAAACTCTGAGAGCTGTTACAGTCAGTTACTGTAACAGCTGAGCCTGATACATTGTACTGAGAGATAATATAACAAGCAGCCGATCTCAGCGCTCACAGCCACTGGATTTAAAGGGCTAAAAAAAGGCACCTCTCTGTATAATGTATAGAACATCCTCCTGCATTAATTAATACCCCTCTCTGTATAATGTAGATAACATCCTCCTGCATTAATTAATACCCCTCTCCATATAATGTATACAACATCCACCTGCATTAATTAATGCCCCTCTCTGTATAAAACATTTTACTGCATTGGCATGTGGAGGGTGCAGAACTTCGGAATGCAATGCTTATCCAGCACAGGAGAGGGAACCTTTACTTAACCTTTGTATCTCTGTGGGGGAGACACAGGAATATAAAAGCAGGGGAGAGGGAAAAATATTAACGTAAATCGGTCTGAAAGCTCAGAGAAGAGATGGCTGGTGCAAATTGATTTTTATAATAAAATAAAGCACTTTAAATCTAGGGAAAACATTCAAATAAATCACACTGAAGGCTCATAATGACAGAGTAACTGTGAGAGCTGGATACTAAATGTATCAGACGTAAAGAAAACCTTTATAACAAGCAGCACTGGAGAGGAGAGGGACTTTATATAAAACGTGTATTATAGATGAGGAAAGGGGGATAGTGCTCCTGGATAATATAAAATGTATCAGACCTAAGCCCCTATTATGCAGAGCGGGAGGGGAGATAACACACGTTTTATAAAGCCCCTCTCTTCTCCCAGCGCTGCTTGTTATAAGGGGTTTTTACTATCCAGCCCTCCTCTGTCATTAGCTGTCAGTGTGATTTATTTGAATGTTTTCCTTCTCCAGCTGCTTTTATCATCTTGTCTGCCTCATAGACATGCAAGGGTTAAGTAAAGGTTTCCTCTCCTGTGCTGGCTGTCTGTGCTGCGAGTGAGTATTCTGGAGCTCTATCACTGTCAGATTTTCGGGTAGGGGTCGGAAGGATTACACATACAAACCTTTTCTGTAGCTTTGCGATGTTGCGTTCAATACTGGTCTCCTTCACTCATCAATGTAATATTACAAAAAGGACTGAAACTAAAATGTAGTGCATTTTATTTTAGTTTCTTTCGTTTTTTGTACTGAGCAGTTTCGTATCTCTTGAGTCATACTAAAACTAAATTATCCCAAAATTCGGACTAAATCATTTTAGTACTAAAACGAATGCACATGTCTAGCCTCTTATGGAGAATCGTGCTTTGTGGCCCGTCGAGCGTCTGACGTAGCTTTTTGACAGGGAGGGTTTCAGCATTTCCAGTGTAACATGTGATACCATTACGCACGTTGCACCGTGTGACCCGCTCAAGTCGTCAGAAGGCTGCGACAGACGCAAGGAGGAGGGGGTGCACACAAATGCACGCTCGTGTGACTGCAGCCTACAGCACCAGCAAGTCTTCTCCAATCAGCTCCGAAGCAAAGTCTAAGGTTATAACGTTTAACTCAGTCTGACGCTAAACAGTGTGTACACAAATTGATTAATCGATAATGAAAATAGTTGTCAACTATTCTCATTATCGATTAGTTGTTTCAGCCCTAGTACATTTACAGTTCACAATATCCCTCTTAAACTTGTTGACCATTGCTATAGCCAGGCTTTTACAGTACATATACCACTGCTGGCTCTTAGGACTTCATTTTATGTCAATTTCAGTTAAACTAAACAGTTTACATACCTATAGGAGTGGAACAGCAATTATCATTTGGCATCTTCTAATCTTTATTGCCTTTAGAGTGCCACTTAACCTTTCATTATTGCCCCGCGCCACCTACAGGCTGCTTACAGAATAGTTGCTATTGAACTCCCAGAACTTTACTAAACAAAAACATGTGGCGTATGTATTTCTTTACATTTTACAATTTAATTAATTTGCAGTCCGGTGCACTGGCATGGGACTTCTTGCGTTGTCAGTGTGTTCCATGGCGAGGGGCATGAGACCTGGTTTCAATAGACCAATTTCTCACTCTTTAAATAATTTTCATAACCACAAACGGGTTTGTACATGGGCGTTAGCGGTGGATTTTAACGAGATTTAGTCCCGAACCTGGACAGCTTCAGTCTTAAAGGGGTGTCCGAAAGAGATCCTGGGGCCTGATATTAAGAATATGGGAATGTTTTCTTACTCCTCTGGGACAGACTGACACGGGGGGTGTTGCACTTGCTTAGCGTCACCCAACCCCGCTACAGAGTGAGTTTGTAGTATCCTTCATCAGAATCGCTCTGATACAGCTTCAAGATCTAAGCTGTGAGCGTATCCCAGAAATCCCCTACAATGGCTTACATGACAGATGAGGTGGCACCTGGAGGCACAATGAGTCAAGAGCTTAGGGAAGAAAAATCTCCTCTATATGAATATGACTTTGATGGCATACATTCACACTTAAAGGGCCATTACCACCAAAAAATGTTCTTGGCAGCATATAATTCTTATCTATTACATGTTCTTTGGTTTTCTCCTGTTTAGTTAAGAAAATATTTTACTGTGTCACTGGGTGCATCCTGTTTGTGATTTTTTTTTTTGTAAACTGCCCCCCCCCCTTTACAGCCCTGGCTCCACACTGCATGACATTGGACATCGAATAGATCAGATCTCCAAAAATCTGACTCCTTAAAGGGATACTCTAGGCAACATGACCACCTAAGCTTTTTTAGGTGGTCATGATGCCCTGAGTATGCCCTCGCCTTTCCCCCCTCCCTCTGCTCAGCCGATCGGCTGAAACAGCTGAGAGACGCAGAGGACTTTACTCCGCCCTCCCAGCTGTTAGCACAGCGGGATTAATATTTCCCACTTCTGCCGACTATTGCCGAGTAGGAGACGTCATCACGCTTTCAGCGCGGTGACGTCTCCAACTCGCCGCAGTAGCTGGCAGGAGCGAGCCGCCAGCATAGTTTGCGGCTGGGATTAGTGTTGCACGCATCCTCTTGCGCGTAACACTAATCCAAGAAGAAGCCTGCTGATTGGCTGGTTTACGTGAGAGGCGCGCATGCGCGCTTCTCACGTAAACCATTAGCCAAGTTACAGATTTAGAAGGACAGGAGCGGAAGAGGAGGGAGGTGAGTATTAAAAAAAAAAAGACGCCGTTGGAAACAAGTGGATTTTAGGGTAAGTATTACAGTGTAAAAAAATAAATCCCTACCTAGTTATTGAGTGACTAGGTATATTTTAATGTAAAAAAACTGGGGGGGGTTTGCTTAGAGTGTCCCTTTTAAGGATTGCATTGTGTGGGATTTATGCAAAGGGCATCATGGAGGTAGTTTTTTAACGCCTTAAATGCGGATGACATGTGGGGATGTCCTTATGTGTCCCTGATTGTATGCAGAGAATGTCCCTCACAAGTCATCACTTTGCAGCTCCCACCCGCCCGATACTCCCCTCTCCATCCAGGGTCCAACACAAGCCTGACTTTTGTGATTTATACCCCTCCCGGCCAGGGCCGGATTAACATAGGGGCTGATGGCGCAGCAGCTCCAGGCCAATGCCCCAGAATAGGCCCAGAGAAAGGAAACTATGTCTGCATTGATGGGCATTTAGATCCCTAGATCTCCAGCTCCATAGCAGACACAGTCATGTGAGGTATCAATGGAAAGGTCAGAGCATGGCCAAACATGACTATGTTTTATGTAACCGTAAATATAAAATAGTAAATATTTCTTTCATTTTTTTTCTTTCTAACACCGCAATATTTTTCACTTTTCAATTATAAAAGGAGCAATGATGCTGCATTAACTCACCATCTCAAGTGTGGAGGTGATGGCACAATCTGTCATTACGAATTGTTACATCAAAAAACTTAAACCGCCGCACTGCTGCGACGTGCACTGAGGGGGAATTTGGAACCCTGCATCACTAATCTTTACACCTCACAAAGTGAAGGGAGTTGTCATTTATAGGACAGAGTCTGGCTTTTGCATTGATACCAAACATGAGCATGTAAAGTCTAAAAGAAAACAAAAAAAACTTTATTTACTTATTTTTAGTTCCATAGCGATGGCCTTGTCCATTTGTCACGTATAAAATGAGCAATACCACTGCTATTACTCACCTCCTGATTTCCCATGCTGGGGGCAAGGCCAGGGTTTTATACATACAGGGTTATTCAGAGAGAGGTGAAAACCAAGAATGTCAAGAGAAGCGAACAATCTAGATCAAATGGCCGATTTGGAAAGTGAGATAAATGGGAGACTTTTCTGGTTTGGCTATTTTGACGTAGAATTTTCTTTTCTCCAGTCATTCTTTTGGTTTTCACCTCTCTGAATAACCCTGTCATATTATTCTTTAAACACCGTTCCTCCAAAACACAAGGGAAATATTGAATTATTTTTTTTAAATTTTTTTTTTTGTTAAAATTGTGTATTTTCTCAGAGAAATGCAGTAACCGGTTCCCATTTCAATATTTTTAACAAGAATTCCCTAATAGAATGTATAACCACAAAGTTTTGGATGATAAAATGTGAAAAAATTATTTTACACTCTTTAAATAATTGAAATCTGAATGGAAATTTACTCACCCAGTATCCGTATCTGCACTATTAAATAACCTGAAATATGTTTTTATTTCACTAAATTCCAAAAAAAGCCCACCAAAATATTCAGCTCCAGGCCCATAGAGATCTTAATACCCTGCTCCCGGCGCACTGTCTTCATCACGCCAGGCGCGATGATGACCGTTTCAGGCACCCCCCTGGAAAGGCTGCAGTCTGGCCATTCCAGCGATGACTCGCTTTAACCCTTTGGTGACGAAAAGCGGCCTATTTCAGGTGGGACTGCCATCTTAGATGTCAGCCCTGCCTCCAGGTCTCCTAGTTAACTGACATCGTTACACATGGCGCAATGACGTAAATTACTGAGTTAACCACTAGCTGCCCAGGGATTTCCCTAGATTTCCCTATGGAAATCCCTATGTGGAGATGGGGGGGGGCATTTGGACTACTGTATCTCCCAATCGGTAGCTCACAGAGGGTCATATTTGGATAATAGGAAACCAGAAATAAACTGAACAATGGAATACAAGAAAAAGCAGCAGAGACACATACTATTATCAGAAACAGATACACAGGCAGAACCACAGGGATTAAAGTGACCCTTAGGCCCCGTCCACACTGTGCGATTTGAAAATCGCGCTACTTTCATATTCGCGACATGGTGCGATAGTGTCGCGCGACATCACTGTTTTTTGTGCGATTTTTGCAAAGCACCACCAATACAAATCGCAAAATCGCAGATAGCAAATCGCAAAAAAAGGGTCATGTACCAGCGACATGCTTCTGCGACATGCGACGTCACGCAACATCACACGGCAAGATGTGAACAGCTCCATTGAAATGCAATGGAGAAGCTACACAGTGCGACGTCGCGCGGATTTTGCTGCGACGTCGCGGCAAAATCCGCACGATAAATCGCACAGTGTGAACGGGGCCTTATGCAAGAGCACTAGGAAATGTGAGAGGCTGTGTCACGATTCCAGCCATGCCACCTGGTGGTGAGAGCTATCCAGGCTAGCTGTTCCCTGTTTGGGTTAGCCATTCCGCCCTGTGCCGCTCCTGGATTGCAGCTGTTCAGGCCTGGGATCACATGTCACAATTGCTCAGTCCTGTTCACTATATAGATGCAAGCAGCAGAGGCCCATTGCTCTTGCATGGGTTCATGTTCCTGTGGATTCCTGTTTTCCTGAGCGTTGGGTTTCTGTATATTGCTTTCTGTAATCGTGTCTCGGTACCTCTGTGTGTGACTTGGGTCTATTTCTGACTACGCTCTTGATATTTCCCTGTATATTTTGGTTCCCAATTCCTGGCTTGTCTGACATACCTTCCTGATCCTTTGGCTCCGGTTTTGACGTCTCTATTGTATGTTCCTTGTTTCCTGTTCTGTGTATTCCCAGCACGAAGATAGAATGAATATATATATATATACTCCTAGAGGCCAGTGTAAGAACCTCATCCCAGTTCAGGGTTCCCTGTGTTGCTGCTGGTTGTGAGTATATTGTCTTGTTTAACCCTTGCCCTTCCTGTTCTATGTTATGCTATTTTTTTTCAGGTTTCCATTCCATAGACAGGCCATACAAAGACCTTATCCCAGAGTTAGGGTTCCCTTTGGTTCTGTTCTCCTGCCATTCCTGTTCTCTTGTTTATCTTGTCTTGTATCTATGTGCTTTGGTCTGTGTCTATTCAGCCATCACCTAACCTGCCTAAAGGGCTACACATCCAGTATAAAGGGCCCACTTTGGCTCACGCCAGGTGCCCCTGTGACAGGCGGCTGCCTTATAAAGGAAGTAGGCCAGAGCTGAGAGGTCCTGTGGTCAAAGACCAGGCAGGCTACAACAGAATCCTGAAGCAGAGGGAGTGGAAGGAATGGCCCAGAAGGGGATAAGAGCCGGCCCAGATAGGCTCACAACAGCGATCAGGGCTGGAAACGTGACAATTGGGTGCTTTGACTTATAAAGCAAACAATCTTCTCATTTCCAAGGACGGGAGAAAATGGAGAGGTGATGACACATGCATTATTACGCATTTGTCCATCTAAAACACAAGCTGCCACACCGCTGGGAGGAGAGTAGGGGTCTCCATTATTTACACCCCTCAAAGTCAAGTTAGGTGTCATTGGACAAGTCAGAGGCTGGCCTTTCCAATAATGCCAAACACGACCATGCAAAATCTAAAAGGGGGAGGGGGGTCTTGTTGTCGTTTTGGTTCCAAAGCAATGGCATTGTCTTTTTGTCCCATTTAAGATGCGCAATACTACTGCCATTACGCACCTTCTTGTTTCCCCACCCCTGGAGTGTTTTTTTTTTTTACTTTACATAGTCATATTATTCATGGAAGCACAAGCGAAAATTTTCAGTGTTTTTTTTTTTCCCCCCAGTTTAGTCTAAAATTGCATATTTTCTCAGAAAAATGCAGTAGCCGGTTTCAATTTATTTTTACTTTTTAACAAAAGTAACAGAATATGTAACCAAAAAGGTTTGGATGATAAAATGGGGAAAAAAATATTTTACACGTTGTAAATGACTGGAATCTACATTTTCTGTTTATACTATTGTAACGGAAAATGACATACACATAAAAAATATTTTGAATCTGTTGAAAATAAGGATATCATTTGTCTGGGTCCTACAATAAAACATGACTTCAAATTGCGTTTAAACTTGATGAGCGCAAAATGAGATCAGCACAAGGGGTGAAATGGCTCAGCAGTGAAGGGGATAAAGCAGGTCGACAAATCCCAGGTCGCCATGGCCCCTAGAAATTGCGTCCTGTTGCCTGGGCTTTTGTCAGCCCATTCTCTGTTGGCACAGGCATGAGAAATTCCAATTGCTAGCACCCTGGATGCAAAGTTCCATGCAGCGTCTGCCCAGCAGTTTTGGGGGGCTCGGACACATGCTGTCACTGATTGCCCGCCCAACTTTTCTCCCTGCACTGCCTGTGGCTCCACATTCTGATGGACGGGGCCAATGTCACCACTGCTCCTCCCCCAGGCATCACACAGACAGAGAGAGACATGGATGCTTTCTGTTCCCCATGAATGCTCTCGGTTCCCTCCTACCCCCAATAGCTCCCCCTGTCCCCCAACAGCTCCTCACCCCTGACCCCCAGCAGCTGCATCCGCAGTGATGTGAGGTGCTGGATCAGTGTGCTGTCTTAAGGAGGGAGGGAGGGGCTGTGCTGACTCTTCCTCTGCAACCAAGAGGCACAGGTCCTTTGGACCGCTGTATCTCCATCCCTGTGCACCATACGTGTTCGATCATGACCAATGATACCCAACAATGATACCCAACCAATGATACCCAACATGACCATATTCAGGGTTTCAATTAAAATAAAAACATAACTTTTCCTTTTGACAGGCTTGAAATGACTCAGCATTGAAGGGGTTAATGGTCAGGCTATATGTCACATTGTGTATTACGTTCTTTTTTCCCTTGGTTTAGTTGTATATTAACCCCCCCTGATGGTATTCCCGAGTGTGGCTTGGGGTTAACTTTCATTGCCGAAAGCGGTATCCCCGAGCCACACTCGGGCTGTATACATACATGTCCTGTGCTCCCTCGTTGACCTCCACAGTCGCATTCTCCTCCGGTGACCGCAGTGTTTTGCTTCCTGGTTCCCTTCTCGCAAGAAGGGGACCAGGAAAAATTAATTTGCGATCGCCGGAGGAGAATGGGGACAGCGAGGGAGCGCAGTGACAGGTATGTATCCAGCGGCATCCCAAGTATGGCTTGGGGTTAACGCTTTCTGCAATGCATTTAACTAGGGCTGCAACTAACGATTATTCTCATAATCGATTAGTTGGCCGATTTTTATTATTTCGATTTAATCGATTCATCTGATAAAAAAAAAAGAGAAAAATTTGTTTACTTCGATAATGGAAATCATTGACTTTCTTTTATAGATGCAGGACACATTAACCTTAAGATTTTTAAGAACTTGGTACATTTAATGTCACTAGTTGCAGTGAGGGACAGACAGAGACTGGGGACTATCGCTCACTTATTACGATTAAAAAAAAAAAAAAACTGGCTCCTAACTTCTTTTTTTTGGCTGGCTCCTAGATTCAAAGCAAATCTGTCAAGCCCTGGTAAAGAACGTATTTAGTATTTTGTTAAGACAATTTGTTTTTATATTATATTCTATGTATTCACAGTATGGCTTGCCTAAGAATTCTTTAGAGACCTAGCAACATGCCTGTATGTGTATGATAGAACTTCTTTAACTACAGTGGCAAGAAAAAGTATGTGAACCCTTTGGGATTACGTGGAGTTTTGCATGAATTGGTCATAAAATGTGCTCTGATCTTCATCTAAGTCACAACAATTTGAAAAACACAGTCTGCTTAAAATAATACAACACAAACATTATATGTTTTCATGTTTTTATTGAACAGAACATGTAAACATTCACAGTGCAGGGTGGAAAAAGTATGTGAACCCCTAGCCTAATGACTAGGGATGAGCTGTTCGGTTCGGAGTTCGACCCGAACTTTGCCTGTTCGACTAGATCGCGAACACCGAACATTTCCGGGTGTTCGCCGCATGTTCGACCACAATGGACCACAATGCATTTTCTCACTGGCCTGAAGCTCGTAATTGGCTACAGCCTTGCACCTGACCACAGGTCTGGTGCAAGACTGGTTCAACACTATGCCAATCACCGCTCAATCATGGGCTCACAGAGCTAAGTCCCGCAGCACACTATATAACGATTCCACGTGCCGATTCTGCACGCATTTCAGAGGAGATTTCAAAGGAGATAGTTGTGTGTTGTTACTGCCGGTCTGCTACGCTACTGGGGGGGGGGGGGTCTCATTTCTACCAAATATCAGGGAATTTAGGTGATGTGTGTCTTGTCACTGTGCCAGCAAGTTTTTTTGGGGTTTACAACTTTCTTTAAAACATTTGTGAATGGAGGTGATCTTCTGTGTCTTGTCACTGTGCCAGCAAATCTTTTTGGGGCTCACTAATTTCTTTAAAACATTTGTGAATTGAGGTGATCTGTGTCTCGTCACTGGCTGCCAGCTATCAGTGTGTCTCACTGAGTTATACCAGAGTTCTTTAAATCTTTATACCAGAGTTGAATCAGAGTTCTGTATATATTAATCTATATATCACTCACAATGTCTGAAAGAACAAAAAGGACAGGCAGACGCTCCCAGACACAGATAAGCGGGCAAGCAGCCCCTGTGTCGGGAGGCTGTGCCTCTGGTCGTGGTGGACGTGGTGTATCCTCTGCAGGGGCACGCTTGTCCTTTCTAACTGGTGCTGGCCGTCTTAAGCAGCAGCAACATACAGAGGACTTGGTGGATTGGCCAACCAGGTCCTTCTCCTTCTCCTTCTCTTATGGGACAGGAGCCACACCGGGTCAGAAATTTTTTCAGCTCTGCAGGAGCAGGTGCAGAGATGGTTAACACCACGCCAGCTTGAGCTGGGAATGATCGTCTGCGATAATGTCAGCAACCTTCTCTCCGCCCTACGCAAGGGTAAATTGACGCATGTACCATGCCTAGCACACGTCCTAAATCTGGTGGTACAGCGTTTCCTAACCAAGTACCCAGGGCTGCCAGAGATTCTCATCCAGGCCAGAAAAGTCTGCAGCCACTTCAGACGGTCATTCCCAGCAAGAGTTCGCCTGGCAGAAATTCAAAGAGAATTCCACAAACCGTCTGATCTGTGACATGCCCACCAGGTGGAACTCGACATTAGCAATGCTGCAGCAGAGGGCCATCAACAAGTACCTGTTTTCCCCCCCCCCGCAGTGGCTGATGATCAAGGATGCATGCACTGTACTGTCACCATTTGAGGAGGCAACGAGGATGGTGAGCAGGGACAGTGCATGCATCAGTGACACAATCCCTTTAGTGTTCCTGCTGGAGCACACTCTGCGGGGAATTATAGATGTGGCTCTAGAGGCAGAGCAGCGGGAGGAAGAGGAGGCCTCTCAAGGCCCCAGTCTTTCCGCAGACAGCATTCCAGCGGGTCCTACTCAGATCAGACAGGAGGAGGATGAGGAGGAATACTTAAGTAGTGGGGGCATTGAAGGTGGGGATTCCTCAAGGGAGGGTTTTGTGTGCCCAGAAACAGAAGGGCTAGTGCGTGGCTGGGAGGAGGAAGTGCACAATACGGTCATCCTCATTGACCAGGAAGACTCGGAAGGTAATGCCACCTCCAACCTACGCTGCATGGGCTCCCTAATGATGCAAAGCCTGCTAAAGGACCCCAGTATTCGTGCTATCAAGGAGAGGGATCATTACTGGTTGGCAACCCTTCTTGATCCATGATACAAGGGGAAAGTTGCAGAGCTCATCCTGCCCACACAGAGGGAGCACAGGATGACAAAACTTGAGGACGCTCTAAAGCGACACTTGGTAATCTACCAGTGCCTGGAAAGGTGTTACACAAGTGCTGACACACGTGCTTCTGAGGCTGCGGGTGATCAGAGGAATAGTGGTGAAGGCCAGGGCCGCTTGACTGATGCTTTTTTAAATTTTTTGAGTCCTCGACGCCCAGGGACGTCAAATGTAGGCACCCATTGCCAGCGTCTTCACCATATGGTGCAGGACTACCTAGGGGCAAGGGCAGACCTGGATACCTTTCCAGCAGATGATCCACTGGCTTACTGGGTGTTGAGATTGGATCACTGGCCAGAACTTGGCCAATATGCTATGCAGCTACTAGGTTGCCCTTCATCTAGCGTGCTTTCCGAAAGGACGTTCAGTGCCGCTGGAGGTTTTGTCACAGACAAAAGAGTGCGTCTGTACACCGACTCTGTAGACCGGCTGACATTTATAAAAATGAATCCGTCCTGGATCAGCAGCTATCAATCCCCTGATGCTGAAGTAATGGAATAGATCGGGGATGTTCTCTTCTGCATTCACAAAACCTCCAGCACTGAACTCTTCCACAATACCACAAAAGGGTTACGGTGTGAAGGCACTTGCTGCCATGAAAGGCACAATATTTGGCTGCACTGATGCCTGTGCCAGATTTATATCATTTTAATTTTTTGAACCGCTGGCCTGGCATTAAAGGCACAATATCTGGGTGCACTGATGCCCATTACCAGATAAAAAACTTTTCAATATAGGACCACATGGTCCACCCCTGCATTCTTCCACAATACTACAGAGGGGTTACTGTATGATGATACTTGCTGGCCTGGCATTAAAGGCAGAATATCTGGGTGCACTGACGCCTTGACCAGAATCAGATCTTTTCAATATAGGACAACATGGTCCACCCCTGCACTCTCCACAATACCACAGAGGGGTTACTGTATGATGATACTTGCTGGCCTGGCATTAAAGGCACAATATCTGGGTGCACTGACGCCTTGACCAGAATCAGATCTTTTCAATATAGGACAACATGGTCCACCCCTGCACTCTCCACAATACCACAGAGGGGTTACTGTATGATAGTACTTGCAGGCCTGGCACCAAAAGCACAATATTTGGGTGCACTGCCACTGACGCCTGTATCAGATTCATATCCTCAGAGGGGTTAGGGTGTGACGGCACTGTTGGGGATGCTAAAGGACCAATTTTAAAGCACCTATTGTTACTTTCATCCAAAGCCTGCATATTTTTCACAATAATTTAGCCAAAAAAATCAGTAAACTTTTTCTGCGTGTACGAAAATGTCTCCTCTTTTCATACAGACTGCCGCCCCAAGCAGTTGTTTATGGATAGATTAAAGGAAAAGCATTTACCGTCATATGAAACGTCATTTTTTGTTTTTAAGTGTTTCTATACATCCTAGAAATCCGGCGCTTCACGGGCAGGTTATGGGGACCTCCTAGGCACGATATTTGAAGGAATTTTTCGTTTTTATTAACCCTTATTTCATGGAAAACTCACTGTCCCTTTAAAAACTTTTTTTTTAACTTTTTGTCCTTGTTTCTTGTCCCCCAGGGCACTACCCGGACCCCCATACACCTTTTTATGGCAAATATGTAGCATATATGCCCTCTTGGAGGGCACTCTAAAAACCGAATTTTCAGCCCCATTGACTTGCATTGGGTTCGGGTTCGGACCCGAACAAATGGGAAGTTCGTGTTCGGCTCATCCCTACTAATGACTTCTCCAAGAGCTAATTGGAGCAAGGAGTGAGCCAACCTTGAGTCCAATCAGTGTGATATTATTGGACGTGTTTCTGAAAGCTATCCTGCCCTTTAAAAACACACACCAGTTTTGGGTTTACCTGTTTCAAGAAGCACTGCCTGATGTGAACCATGCCTCGCAGAAAAGAGCTCTCAGAAGACCTACGATCAATAATTGTTGACTTGCATGAAGCTGGAAAGGGTTACAAATGTATCTCCAAAAGCCTTGATGTTCATGTGTCCACGGTAAGACAGACTGTCTACAAATGGAGAAAGTTCAGCACTGTTGCTACTCTCCCTAGGCGTGGTCGTCCTGTAAAGATGACTGCAAGAGCACAGCGCAGAATGCTTAATGAGGTAAAGAAGAATCCTAGAGTGTCAGCTAAAGACTTACAGAAATCTCTGGCATATGCTAACATTTTTGTTGACACATCTACAATAAGGAAAACATTAAACAAGAATGGAGTACATGGGAGGACACCACGGAGGAAGCCATTGCTGTCCAAAAAGAATATTGCAGCACGTTTGAAGTTTGCAAAAGAGCACCTGGATGTTCCACAGCACTACTGGCAAAATATTCTGTGGACAGCTGAAACCAAAATTGAGGGGTTTGGAAAAAATACACAACACTATGTGTGGAGAAAAAAAGGCACAGCACACCAACATCAAAACCTCATCCCCACTGTAAAACATGGCGGAAGGAGCATCATGGTTTGGGGCTGCTTTGCCGCCTCAGGGCCTGGACGGATTGTTGTCATTGATGGAAAAATGAATTCCAGAGTTTATCAAGACATTTTGCAGGAAAACGTAAGACCATCTGTCCGCCAACTGAAGCTCCGCAGAGGATGGGTGATGCAACAGGACAATGACCCAAAGCATACAAGTAATTCAACAAAAGCATGGCTTCAACAAAACCAAATACGCCTTCTGGAGTGGCCCAGTCAGAGTCCTGACCTCAACTCGATTGAAATGCTGTGGCATGACCTTAAGAGAGTGATTCACACCAGACATCCCAAGAATATTGCTACACTGAAACCGTTTTGTGAAGAGGAGTGGACCAAAATTACTCCAGATCGTTGTGCAGGTCTGATCTGCAACTACAGGAAACGTTTGGTTGAGGTTATTGCTGCCAAAGGAGGGTCAACCAGTTAATAAGTCCAAAAGTTCACATACTTTTTCCACCCTGCACTGTGAATGTTTACATGTTCTGTTCAATAAAAACATGAAAACATATACAGGGTTATTCAGAGAGCGCGAAAAGCAGGAGAATGACTGGAGAGTGACAAATTCTAGGTCAAAATAGCCAGACCAGAAAAATTCTCCCTTTCATCTCACTTTCCAAATCGGCTATTTTGACCTAGAATTTTTCATTCTCCAGTCATTCTCCAGTCATTCTCATGCTTTTCACGCTCTCTGAATAACCCTGATAATGTTTTGTGTTGTATTATTTTAAGCAGACGGTGTTTTTCAAATTGTTGTGACTTAGATGAAGATCAGAGCACATTTTATGACCAATTCATGCAAAACTCCACGTAATCTCAAAGGGTTCACATACTTTTTCTTGCAACTCTATTTGATTTGTATTTGAAATCCCTATTGCATTTTGGCGACTAAAGGGATTATCCACAAGTGACTGTGTTGCATACATCGCCAGTATTGCAGCACCTAGAAATAACACAATTTCACAAAAGTAAAATCCAAAGATCAAGAGGAGCGGAGTTGTGATGCATCGGAGGATGAAAAGTTCGCTTTAAAATGTTAATTAAATTTGACAGTAAATGGAGTGTTCATCAAATCCCTGTTCATGAGTCATAAATGTTTTTATCTCTGCCCCTTTTCCACCAAGTGCAACATGCTTTTGTATAACTCTTATCATTTATCAGACCTAACTGGAGCCATCTTATGTGATTTTTGCCAAGGCCTTTGACACAGTAGACTATGGCATCTTATTACAAAAACGTGTAAAACAGTATTGGTGATCGCACACTACTCTGGTTTCAATCGTATGTATCCGACTGATCTCAACATGTGTCCATTTCTGGCAGCTCCTCCCTTCCCCTCACGTGCGGAGTTCCCCAAGCAGCGATGTTTCTTGGCCTAGGCCGACAAGGCCTAGGGCAGCAATTTACAGGGGGCGGCGTCCCGCCGCTCGGTGAGACCTGCCGCTCGATGGGACCCGCCAGACCTGAAACCCCATGAGACCCGCAGCCAGCCGGTTTGTGTATACTGCCGCCGAGTGTTTCTGTTGCTGAGCTGCAGCGCTGGGAGGAAGTGGTCATATGACGTCACTTCCTCCCAGCGCTCCACCATGCTGCAGATGCCGGGAAGGAGAGGTGACTTTGCCGCCAGCCCCCAGGTCAATTAAATGAAAGAGGTGAGGGAGGGGGGTTTAAATTAAATGAAATAGGTGTGGGGGGGTTAAATGAAAAGCGTGGGGGCATTTGAAATGAAATTAGTGAGTTTTATTGCTGTATGCTCATACACGCTGCAAATTTCTGTGTGTTTTATTGCTGAGGATTGTACAACAAATGCTTATGCCGGCTATTGAATACGGAGATGTAGTGTATGCAGCTGCCCCGCAAACAAACCTTCATAAACTTACTACATTGTAGAAGTCTGCCGCTTTGTGCTACAATGTAACTACATGACCCACCACTGTGACGTGTCAAGAGCTAAAATGGTTGTCGCTGGAATCTAGACGCACTCTTCACCTTTCCAACCTGGTGTTTAAGAGATTTTCTTAGAAGCTACCACCCTACCTGAATAGGCTGCTTCCCCTAGCAGTTCCCTCATCCTATAACCTCCGATCCAGGACCAGCACCTTACTTGCAATACCACAATACAAAAAGAAAAGTGGCTCGATCCTCATTTTCTACAGAGCACCACTATTATGGAATAACCTCCCAGACGCCATCAAATCTTCCCCCAGTCACTCAAGAGCTCCCTATTAACATACCTCAATATGGAATGCACCTGTAAACATGTAACATAGTGACTATTTCCTACATATTAATTTTCTGTGTTAATCTGTATTTATTTGTGTTTTTGTTTTTAATATCTTGCATTTATCACTTTGTATTTCTGTAACGACTGTAAACTTTCATTGTTCTTAAACCCAGGACATACTTGAAAACAAGAGAAATCTCAATGTATCCTTCCTGGTAAAATACTTTGCAAATAAATAAATTTTGCAGATGAGGTGCATAGGCGTCTCTGGGGGGGGGCA
The DNA here is from genome assembly GCA_009667805.1 of Leptobrachium leishanense. Classification (NCBI taxonomy): domain Eukaryota; kingdom Metazoa; phylum Chordata; class Amphibia; order Anura; family Megophryidae; genus Leptobrachium; species Leptobrachium leishanense. The sequence continues at coordinate 276,960,108 of CM019065.1, forward strand.
TGGGAGCATTTGCCCCCCCATGGTTATTCCTTGGCCCCCCCATGTGCCCCCCCCCCACCAAGAATCAGCATCCAGCTTTCCCCACATCTTTGGACCGCGGTATCTCCGGCCAATGCATCGTATGTCATCAATCTAGGTGCAATTGGAAAGGGCAGAGTCTGGCCTTTCCAATGATACCCAACATGACCATATTCAGTGTAAAGATAAAATCATAGAAAGTAAAATAAAAACGGAACAATTTTTTTCACAGGGTGGAAATGGCTCAGCAGTGACTGGGTTAACGGCCAGACTATATATTACATTGTGTATTCTTTTAATTTTTGCCTTGGTTTAGTTATATATTAAGGGATAATTGGCAGGTTTCATCCCTCACAGTTTATATTTTATTTTTTCCTTTATTAATGTAATTTTAGGAGTTAATGGATAGGCTGCATGCCCCACAGTGTGTTCATTTCATGTTTTTCCTTCGTGGCATTTTAGGGGTTAATGGGTGTAGGCTACATGCCTCACTGTCAGGTATTGTACTGGGGTGGTACCGAGGTGGTAGGATACGGAGCCCGGAAGTGGTGATGCACCAGTACAGGGATGTGCAGTGAGTTGCTGCAAGAAGCAGCAGAACAATTGGTTTAGAGTTGAGGAACAGGACACGTATATGGCTTGACAATAGGGAAGCAGGAAACGAGCAAGGACAATGGGATCTTGGACACACTGGATACTGGAGGGTATGGAGACACAGGAAAGACTGGTAACGACGGCAAGGTTTGGGGTTCAGGATAATGCAGGAGAGCCACAGCATAGGTCCTCTCTCTCTGGTAGTGGTTTGGCAATGCTGGAGCAAGGAGGAGAGGGGGCGTGGCCCTTTGTTCAGGTAAGTCATGTGACCTATGGTGTGTGTGTGTGTGTGTGTGTGTGTGTGTGCCTGTGGAGACATGGGTTTGATCCCGGCAAGAGCACCTCTCCAGTAAGTGTCCTTGGGCAAGACACCTAACGGTACATACTCGCCACCCAGGACAGAATCGTAAACGAGAGAAATCTCAATGTATAAAATCCTTTCTAAAAAGTGCAGGCACAGATCAGATGCACAATACTTGAAGGGGTCTACCAAGGCATGGTTCAGGAACCTGACACTCACAATTTGTTCATTTAATGCTTTTTCCTTGATTAATGGCAGTTTATGGGGTTAATGGGTAGGCTACATGCCACACTTATTTTTATTGTATTTCCATGCTTTAATGGAGTTTTAGGGGTTATTATGGAAGTTAGACTCTATAGAGTCTATTCATCTTTAGATCCTATGCTTTTTGTCACATTTCGTGGAATAAATTTTGCCGAAAATATGGTGAATTCCCTATTTAGTGAATGGTCACCATAATTTGCAAAAATTGGAGTCCCTAAATCTCACGTGTCGGACATCGGCAAAAACAGCCGAATTGCGGAAAATAAAATATTGAATTTATGTATCCCGTTAATGCAACATAAAGGTATCGTTACTTCAGATTACTCTGCGGTTTTGAAATCTTATTTATATATACTTATTTAGGTTTTTCAGTGGTATGATTTAGTGGTGAAAATTATTAGTGCCCCCCCCCTGTTTTGACTGTAGTATCTTATGTGTCCCCCCCTATATATTGTTCCTAGAGTCGCCACTGATGAGGTGGGATGTAGTCCCCCCCCCTCCAATTGCTGTATTGCACTGCATACTGATTTATCAATACAGAATTGTATTGATGTTGTCTAATAAGCCTCTTGCAAGTGGTTGACACTAGAGGTTTACTGGCTGTGTTGTGGCAGAATTTTCAGAGGTGTAGGAAGACAGAAAGTCTCTTGTTCATTTGTGGGTTATTGCATTGAGGTTGTTTGTAATCTCGGCATGTATGTGGGAATCGGGTCCAGTAAAATACTTTTTTTTTTTGAGAAGATAAGGCTGGCGTCAGACAAGCGCACTTTTTGCATCCGTCTGACCGCACTGTTTGCTGTCCATCGTAGCTTTTCAAAGGAGTCAATAGAGAACAACACTAAAGTGTGCAGTACAGAGTACGTGCACACTTTTTCACGCGCGGGCAACGCGTGTTACAACGGATACAAAATTGATAGAGAAACCCCTGCATACAGCAACTTTTTTTTTCTTTTTCTCAACATCAGTCAAAACTAACTGATACAATGTAACCACCATTTATAACTTCCGTTATAAAGTGCATCCGTTACTGTGCGCAATCCGTGCGCTAGTCTGACCCCAGCCTAAAGCACGATTGTGACGGAATTCTTCGCCACCTTCTGAGAGACTTGAATTCCAGGTGTCAGAGACTGGCTGGCGCGGGCACTCCCAGCATTGGCTGCACTGCATATGGACTTTGTGGGCATCCGCTTCTCTCCAAAGGGCACAGACTATGGGCGATTATGGCAAGGACTATCTATGGAGCATTTGGACATCGCCATGTTGTTTGTTATTTGTTTTAAAGCATGTTTCTGTAGTGCAGTTCCAAGACTTGTTAGTTTAAATATAAATGTATTCTCCCCCTGGGATTGATTGTGCTGGACAGATAAAATCTTATCACTGGGAGGAGAGGGGGGGGGGGGCTCAGACAGCAGAGAACTATTGTTCTAGACTCCTCCCAGATAACCAACATACATTGTGCAATCTGTTTTAACATACTGTCTGTTTGGAAAATAAAGGCATTCATTCCTGATTTTACCAAAGATCAAGTCTCTCTGGTCATGTGTGTTGAATCTTGGCCTCACTGGAGAATCTCTCTGTAGTGTGGAAGGTGACTGTGGTTCTCCTGGCGTGGTTTTGGGACAGAGAAGGGACGGACAAATAACGAACTGGTTCTGATCCTGGAATTTTGGACAGAACCCTGAGCGTTTCCGTTAGTCTATCATAATGAATGATCATTTTATTTGGACAAACCCATAGAACTAGAGCAGAAATGCTGCTGTTGTGCAGTGAAAACCGTATGAATAATCCATAACTACTTATGAAAATAAAAGCTCACATTGCAAGAAGATGTTTAAGGAAGTAGAACTGGCTGACGATGAAGATGAGGAGAGGAAAAATATGATTCTACTCTACTATAACTGGCCATTTCTTTAAATGGATACTCTAGGGATAAAATGGGAGGGGAGGAATGGAGGGGTTAAACCTTAGCCCCTGCTGATCCCTTCCCGTTTTAACCATTTAGATTTATTTGTATTTCTTTAAACGCTCTTTCTTTCAGTAGTAGTCAGTGTCGATACTGAGAGAGAAGAGTGAAGAACAGAGCGATGCGTCCACCAGCGTTGCCGCGTCGGAGCACAATGACGCAGGTATGACCTCCCGCCACAAGATGGTGAGCTCGCGAGGAGACAGGAAATGGCCGCTAGACTCGCATGAGCGCAGTGTGAAGCTGGCCCACGAGCGTGCAGTGATTTGTAACAGATAATAAAAGTTTGGATAAACACAAGTGTAGTGTGTGTGTTCTCTCCAATCTCACAGCAGCTCACAGCACTCCCCCACACAGATAAAGTGCTATAATGTAGGATAAAAGACAGCAAATGGAGCATGCATTAACCACTTCGATGCTGAGGACGCGCTCAGCGCGTCCTCAGCATTCCCGCTGGTATGCGGAGGACGCGTTGAGCGCGTCCTCCCATTGGGGTCAGCGTTCGGCCGGGTTCCGGCCGATCGCTGGCCCCCCCGGTGCGGGCTGACATCCTCGATGTCAGCCGCGCATCCGGGACCGCAGCCGCCGGAATTAGGTGTCATCGCGATGACACCTAATTCAGGCGCCCCCCCCCCGCATGTGCGGAGGAGGCGCCTGAAAGGGAGGGGGGAGGTCCTTCGGACCTCTCTCCCTCCCGATCGGCGGCTCTGCGGGGGTTAACCCAGGCATCATTTGGAAGGGCACAGCCTGCCCTTCCAAATGGTGCCTGGCATTAACCCCTGGGGAGCTGGATCGCGAATCGGCGCTGAAAAGCGCCGGTTCGCGATCCTTTCCCGGAGCTGGCCGACATCTTGGATGTCGGCCAAGCCTCCGGGAACTCCCCCTGAGGACTGGCGTCATCGTGCGTAGCACGATGACGCCAGTCCTGGACTTAACCCCTAACTGCCACCAACTGTGGAGATAGGGAGTTCATTGGAACTCCCTATCTCCCGATCCGTGGCAGTTAGGGGTTAATGTTTGGTATGGTTGGATCGGCCAGAGCATGGCCGTTCCAACGATACCAAACACTACTGTGAAAAATGTTGTAAAAAAAAAAAAAAATGAAGAAAGAAAAAAAATGTTTTTTTAAAAAAATTTTTTTAAAAAAAATAAACACTTTTTTTTTCGTTTTTTTGGTTTGTTAATGCAGCAATATTGTTTCCATTTCAATTATAATGTGAACAATGATGCTGCACTAACGATTTTTGTATGCGGTGCGTTTGTTAAAAATAGTGTAATTTTCCCCAAAAAAAAATGTAACGAGACCCCATCTCTAATTTTTTTAACAAGCGCACCCCATACAAAATATAACCGCAATTGCTCGCATGTTAAAATGTGAAAAAAAAACACTTTACACATTGTAAATTATTGAAAATACATATTTTATTGCATTTTTTGTTATAATATACAGACATGACATAACGTATACATATAATAATGACATATTATGAATCTACCGAGTCTGACGGAAAGAACGATATATAATATGTCTGGGTCATATACTAAAATAAGCCTTCAAAACACGTTTAAACATGATGAGCAAAACCGGTAAAAATGACCTCAGCACAGGGGCGGGAAAAGCCTCAGCAGCGAAAGGGTTAAATAATACATAAGATGAAAAAAAACTCACTTAAACCATGGAATTTAGCACTGGAGCCTCCAGGTGTGAGCTATAATAAAATGTACAAACACAACATAGCGTAAAATTGGCACCATTTAATATAAACAAGTAAAAAAGTGATGGAACCACTCACTTTATTGTGTGCCACCATTTTTGTATCTGTGTGCAAAGCATGTGTATACAATCCCAATAGTCAACAGTACACTTTTGTACTTGGGATACACTATTTTACATAGTGTAAATACATCACCATGTTAAAAGGCGGATATAGTAATGTTTAGAAAGAGCAGTTTGTATGTACTTATGTTCAGAAAGCCTTGTATTAAACAGCTGTTACTGACACCTCTTCTCCTGTAAGTGTTAACGCAGTGACGCTAAAGGAAGTATGACGTTTTCCACAGAATTTTTTTAATTTTTTTTGCAACAATCATCGCTTTGTTTTCTTACGTGGCAGTGAATGGAGAAGACTGTTTATTCTAGGGTTGCTGTGACTATTAAATGAAAATTGAATGGTCACAGTGACCTGATTGTCCTCCAGTCCCGCCCCTGTTCTGAAGGGTTGACTCAGCCCTTGAAGAAAGTTTGGAGGGGGTTTTTCCCCCTTCACTTGCTGATCTGCTTTTTGGGTAAAAGTTGAGTGCAAAAGTTAAGTTAATGCTTAACTGCCTAGGTAATAGCCTTCAATGCACTCACATTGAGAGTCATTAGATTGACTAAACACTTGTGCCATTGCCGAGCTGCACCTGGTCCTGTGACTGCAACGGTTTTCAGTGGAAAATCTGGACCAGCACTGAGTAAGCCCAGCATTGGAAAGACAGTATTCATCTATTTGCTGTAGGGTCAAATCTGGGGAGAAGGTTAAGAGTGCTTGTAGTTTAGCCACCCCCCTTCCAGTTTAGAACCTAGATTATGCACTTGATATTTCAGCAATTGCTGCGTGAATGTAGCTCATGTTAAAAAAACAAAACAAAACCGAACCACCACTCACGATAACAATAATGTATTTGTGTGTAGAATACATAGTTCCCTTCAAACCTGTCAATTGTATGCATACAAGCAACACTTCAGCACCGCAAGACCTAGCTGCTACTTCTTCAAAATTTCCCACTGAGACTGGGTATTACTTGACACCGTGGTTTTGAGGGAAAATAACTGGTACACCATAGGGGAACAACTAGTCTTTAAAAGAAGTGATGTGGGTTGTAAAGGCTTACGATAAAGGGGAAAAAAAGGTTATTTTCTATTCTCGTCTGACATTGCCAGAAAGCAATTGTGTAGAATAAAGGAGTTATTCAATAAGCAAACAAACTTGCTACCCACTTTCACCGAACAATGAGTTTCGTCGTACATTGCAATTTTGTGGCAGTTAGTCTATTCACTAAGCTGTCAATTTGGCAAATACTGGCGAATTGACCGTGAAATACAGTGTAGTTCGGCAATCTTTGGCGGCAGCAAAATTGTCCCATAGAGAAGTGATTAATCTATTTCACAGAATGTCAAACTGCACCGACGTGTCCGTGAAATGTCCTGATTTTCGGTAGTTAAATTCGACAGGTTTAAACAGATGAGTCCCACAGGGGCATACTTGGGGGGGGGGCGGTCCGCACCAGGTGGCACCACCCCCTAGGGTGACACTAAAGAAATTTTTTTTTTAACTATTTTTTACTTTTGCAAAGTAAAAGCGCTACGCTGCTTTAAAATTAACTCTGGTTCTGTGTAATGTTGCCTTTATACCACTGGAGGGAGCCAGAGTATTATGTATGATAAGAGACTATGTTGGACTATACACTACATTTCCCAGAAACCCCGGGGAGAGGGGAAGGAAGTGAGCTCTCTGGCGCGAGGAAGTGAGGAGCTGGATGGCCAGCGTTGGCAGAAAAGAGCGGGCAGTGCGAGAGAGCATTCGCAGGTGACACTTCTGGGATCCTGGCAGAGTTGGAGCGCAGAGAGACAGCGGCATCCATTGTTGCAGTGACCAGAGAGAGCGAGTGTGCATCGGCCGGTAGCGTATTCCGCTGAGCTGTTCCGGACAAAGTGCGGTTTGAGAGAAGGACCTCGTGTGAGGAGAGGCTGCAAACAGGAGCGGAGTGCTGGTGGCCTGTGTGTTCGTGTTTCGGTGGAGGAGAATCAGATCGGGAGTGGAGGCGTTAACAGCATCGGGCTCCAAGTGGCAGCGAGGACAGATCCTTTTGGTAAAAGATCCCTTTTACTCCAGCGTTCGATCCAGGACAAGCGGTTACACCGGATGGGTGAGAAGGCTTCGGCCTGGTGAAAACTCAGAACATTGCGCACTTGTTTATTTGTTTCCTTAAGGGCCCAAAGGATGACTAGTCGAACATTGCTCTCTTCATTCACTGGCCAATTGAACACAGTACCTGGGTACCCTAGACACACGCACAAACCTATTTTTAGCCATTCATTTACGGGACTTATACTTCAGAACAGAAGGGGATAACGTTTCTTTTCCGCCGCGTGTTTTTCCCGCGTTACAAATTCCTGTCATTTAAATACCGTACATGTATGCCATATGTCGCTTTATTGGGATCAGTAAAGTATAATCAGTGGTCCCCAGGCCCTCAGGGCCCACTAACAGGCCAGATTTTGCAGATCACCTTGGGGAAATGCAGACTGAATCCTGCAATCACTGAGCAGCAAATCATAACACCTGTGCTGTGCTTCAGATATCTGGCAAACCTGGCCTGTTAGTGGGCCCTGAGGGCCTGGGTTGGGGACCACTGAAGTATATCATATAGAAAAATCCACAACAGTGCTGTTGTATATTGATTTCCTAGCGCGGTGAGACTATCCTGGGGTTAATTAGCGGCTCCTTTGTTGGTGAGCGCCGCACCAGGAAGGATACATTGAGATTTCACGAGCTTTCAAGTAAGTCCTGGGAAGGCAAGGCCTAGGCTGGCACTTTCCAGGGGCCAGCAAAAAACCTCACCACGAAAGGGATTACTCACAGAGCACCGAAATTACGTCAACATTTTGGTGTTCTGTTGTTCCCTGCACTTCGGGGAATCAAATTTCCCAACCCTGCAGTGAATTCACCATTCAGCGTAGGGTCCCCAAAGTGCAGGGAGTCGGCCGCCGAATGCCGCCACCGCAGACCCATGGCCTGCTGTTTTCAAAAATACCACTGAATGAAAATGTCTGGAATTTACATATAAGATCCTATGATTGATAATAAAAAGTTCTGTTACAGAAAAAAGAGAAACTGCTATTAAAAAAAAAAGGGGGGGGGAAATTTTGCTGAAAAAAATTCTAAAAAATGAATAACAGGTACTAAAAAAAAATCAATAGACTTTTTACTGCACATTAAAATAATAAATGGTTTATTAGATATTGCATAAAAACAGGAATATTTTTAACATTGAAACCTATGGGGTTCGCCTGAATAAACCTGCTGATTGAAACCACCGACCATCAGGGCATTTCACTGACATTTCTCTACTGTTTGGTGTTCTCTGAATAGATTAACCATTACTTCTCTATGGAGAATTGCACTGCCTTCGAACAGCACCGTACTTGCTGGCAGTTCGCCAAAATTTGTGTGTGAGCATATCACAGAGCAGTGGTGTACTTAGGGGAGTGGCGGGGGCGTGTCGCCCCAGGTACCAGTGATTATTGGGGTGTCATTAGGGGGTACTAGGAGGTGCCACTGTCACTGTGTGTCAGCTTTGAGCTGTGTTCTCAAACAACGAGCAGTGGAGCAGGATGTTTGCATTAGGAATCTATACTATAAAAGAGTAAGGCTTGGCGTGTCCGTCGCCAAGCCTTACTCTGCGCATGCGCGCGCAACCAGCGGCGGTTGGTTGCGCGCGCATGCAACCGCCGCGGCACGAGCCTGCTGCCGGCTCGCCGCGGCGGTTACAAGATGCACACAGCAGCCGGGTAGAGGCTGCGCTCGCAGCCTCTACCCGGCTGCCGCGCGCATCCAACCCCCGAGCGGCGAAGGGAAAGGTCCCTCCGCCGCTCGGGGCTTGGATGCGCGCGGCAGCCGGGTAGAGGCTGCGCTCGCAGCCTCTACCCGGCTGCCGAGCGCATCCGAGCGGCGCCGGGGAAGTGAAAGTTTCCCCACTTCCGCTCTTTGAAGGACCCAAGCCCCGGTCACGTGACCGCGGCTTGGGTCCTTCAAAGACCGGAAGTGGGGAAACTTTCACTTCCCCGGCGGCGCTCGGAAAGGTAAGTATGGCGCCGAGCTCATGGGGCGGCTGTCCGAATGCCGATAGAGCATTCGAACAGCCGCCCCATGTCTGGTCTGGGGTCTGAGCTGGGGCATATCCATGAGCGCTGGGGGGCCAATATCCATGAGCTGGGGGGCCAATATCCATGAGAGCTTGGGGGGGCAATATCCATGAGAGCTTGGGGGGGCAATATCCATGAGAGCTTGGGGGGGCAATATCCATGAGTGCTGGGGGGCAATATCCAGAGCTGGGGGGCAATATCCACGAGCTGGGGGGCAATATCCACGAGCTGGGGGCAGTATCCACGAGCTGGGGGGCAGTATCCACGAGCTGGGGGGCAGTATCCACGAGCTGGGGGACAGTATCCACGTGCTGCGGCATATATCCACGAGCTGGGGCATATATCCACGTGCTGGGGCATATATCCACGTGCTGGGGCAATATCCACGAGCTGGGGCAGTATCCACGAGCTGGGGCAATATATCCACGAGCTGGGGCAATATATCCACGAGCTGGGGCAATATCCACGAGCTGGGGCAGTATCCACGTGCTGGGGCATATATCCATGTGCTGGGGCATATATCCACGTGCTGGGGCATATATCCACGTGCTGGGGCATATATCCACGTGCTGGGGCATATATCCACGTGCTGGAGCAGTATCCAGGAGCTGGGGGGGCAATATCCAGGAGCTGGGACAGTATCCACGTGCTGGGGCATATATCCACAAGCTGGGGCAGTATCCACGAGCTGGGGCAGTATCCACGAGCTGGGGCAGTATCCACGAGCTGGGGCAGTATATCCACGTGCTGGGGCAGTATCCACGAGCTGGGGCAGTATCCACGAGCTGGGGCAGTATCCACAAGCTGGGGCAGTATATCCACGAGCTGGGGCAGTATATCCACGAGCTGGGGCAATATATCCACGAGCTGGGGCAATATATCCACGAGCTGGGGCAGTATATCCACGAGCTGGGGCAGTATCCACGAGCTGGGGCATATATCCATGAGCTGGGGCAGTATATCCACAATAGACTGCCCTCTGGGCAGGCTTTCCACCTTGTAAAATATAATAGAATAAAAATCCCCCTCTCCTCCCTCCATAGCTCCTCCCCTGCCCGCAGCAGCTCTAGTAGAGGGGAGGGGGATGTGATTTGTGTGCAGAGAGAGATGACCGTAAACGGCAGGTAAAAGGGGGGGGGGTGGTATCAGCAGAATATGAAGCCCTGTCGGCTTACTGCTGTTTAAAGTGGACTTTTCCTTAACCAGCACTGCAGTGATCAGAAATTTGTCATTGAGCTGCCTGGCTCTTGGTGAGGTCCTGCATAGAAGGGGCCAGGCTGCATTCACTGCATCACCAGTGAATAGGCAGCCCAGGGTAAACAGGGACAGGTAAGAGGGAGTCTTAAAAAACTGGAAAAGTAAAGAATTATTACGTGCAGCGCCAAACAGAGGGAACCCTACACCACGTCAAAGATGTTATTATTTTATTGAACGCTTTAGTTTCATTTAAAGAAAACTGTATTTTTATTTATATTTGAAACAAATGGATTTTTTAAAAAAAAAATTCTGTAACAGACTTTTTTTTATTAAAAAATAAATCTATAGGACGTTTTTATTTAGGCACCTTTTAACCCCTTACAGAATAGAAAAATGGGTAAAGCGCCCACCGGAAACAAATGTCGAAACCACTCGCTGGATGCTGTATATGGAGGTTTCTCTATGTACCTGAATAACAATTTAGGAAAGTTTAAACAGCACAGCGCTTATAGGACCTAGGTCCGTAAGAAAGTGGAGTAGACACACTATACGTCCATAAACACAATAGTCCTTTTCTTCAAGCAATATGCTTCTTTGAAATATACGCAGTGGGGTATGTGCTGCAGGAGAAAATACAGGAAAAGACCAAAGATTGCGCAGTACATCAATACTGAATGGAGATAAATTTTGTTGATATCCAACTCACATTTTTGGAGAGCCTATAGAGCTCTTAGGAAAATGGCAGATAGGGACTTGTACAAGGTGCCCAGATACCCTTCGGTCCACTCCTCCGGTGTCGCCAAAAAAAGGTACTGCAACCTAGATTGATAAGACTGAAGAAGAGTACCTCTTGGTGCGGTAAATCACAAAAAACTTGGTGAGTAAACTAAGGGTAAATTCAAACTCACAGACAATGAGCCTCTATTAGCTCCGTCACAATTTGCGCAGGGAATTATATAGGAGTTCCCTGAACCTTCTTTTCTCAGGATCAGAAAAAGCAAGCAGCAATCAAATTTAAAAACATTTATTCGTTTGTAACAGATAATATATCTACCAGGACGCGTTTCGCCATTAATGGCTTCCTCAGCTGGAATGACGTGTGGGGCACGTCCTCCGCATATAGCTGGAGTCACCTGAGGTTGTGCCCCACACGTCATCCACAGCGAATGGGTTAATGAATCTTGATTGGTTTAAATGCCTGTAAGAAGACTAGCAGAGTCATCCCCCCCCCCCCTTGTAGTACAACAACCATACGGGATCCTTGGTCCATCCAAACAACGTGGTCTTCTAGGGAAGAAACAGCCGCAGATTTGAAGTTTGTGCAAATGTGAGGTCTTTTATTCCAGCATAAAGAAGCAAACGCCACACTTGGCTTTGGAATCACTATTGCAGGTGATTCAGCAATGGAAAATTACAAAAGAAAACATATCTTAAAAACCATAATCTAATAAATAAATAATAGAACGAAACACAGCATCTCTTTAGAAGTGTTACTGCTCCCCATCCTGCTCTGAGCAGTCGTCTGAAAACACTTCTGTCCAGGAATCAGCAGCCTTTACCTGTACCTTAATTGGTTAATTGGCAACAAGTGTGCAAGAGGATAGAGGCCATGCAGGATTCTGGGTTCTAAATACCTTCACTAAATTACTCTCCCAGACATCCTGTTACCCAACCCATGCACCCCGTCACACCTTGTACATACTTTTTTTATTAAAGTAACGGAATCACTCAGTCAATATCTGTTGAGGAAAGAATTGTAATTATTCTAAATTGATAGATTAGAATTTATTTACTTCTGGTTTACAGTGTAATTAAGAACACCTTTATAAACAGTATTTGGAGCTGGAAAATATAAGCTTAAACATATGAATTAAGATAAAAAGTCTAAAACTCAAAGCAATACAAATTACAAACAAATTCAAAATAAGACCACCTTCATTTTTGATATGTAGAACTAATCTGCTGCTGGAATTGGACAACTAAAATAATAACGCTGTCTGTTATCAATATTGGAGCACTGCAGCAGATTCAACACTTGTGTTTCAGCTACCAATCATCTGTCCTCTCTTGCTGGAAAAATAATTGTACTTCCTGCAGTATTTTGCTTCCCAAGGAATTCAACTTCACGTTCGAATTCATTGACTGCAAGTACCTGAGCTACAAACGTCTTTACAGAACGTTTCCCTACATACTCAATCAAAATGGTCACCAGGATTCTTATACGTTTTTCTTCTTTTCGGTCGTTGTAAATACAGGGCTCATTGTGATGTCCATAAATGAGTGTATTTCCATATCCACTGATGAGGAATATGGCTTGTATTCTACAATACCTCTTCCTACTGGCTTAACATAATGTGTTTGTGGCAAAGATACCCCTTTCTATCTCTCATTTAACATGTCATGGTTTTCATCAATCTGCTCCTTACTGATGAATCCTCATTTTAATATGTACGTTTTTGGTTTCCACTTGATTAAACTTTGTCTTTGAAGAACTGTAATGAAAATGCCAGTGAGGTTATGTCTGTCTATTTATTATGCCCCTTAACAGATTAAATAACACCGCAATAGTTGATTTATCATACGTATATGTTGGAATATCTCAATATTCTAGCAACCACACTTGTTGTTTCAGAAACTACTTGCCATAAAGCCTGAAATAATCCCCTTACCAAGTGACTTTGGCATCAGCTGATATGTGTGGAAATGGTTTGCACTTCCTGTTCAATCAAAACATAATTACACATTGGAAGTCGGAACTGGACAGAATGTTGATTCAATTACCACAAATTATGAGGAGTAATATCTTTGACCCACCTCCTTTTCGTATTGAGCTCGCATTGAGGAACCTTAATATAAACCTGAACGTCATGGCATAGAATTTAAATTTTGAAGCAGTAATAAAACTTTTGTATCCTTTTTTGGTACCGGAATCTACTTCATTATTGTATGTTTTTATTTAGCCACAATAATCTAAGGAAATTACTTATGTGTGAAATATCTTCTTATTATACTATCCCTTACTTGGAAGTATCAAGTATTAATTTTGTCAAAGATGGTTATTTTCATTGCATTATATGCAAATAAGTAAAAGCCAGCTCATTTAACTTTTATTTATCCTGAAACCTAATAAAGTCCCATGATGTGATGAACTATAAAGAAATACTAATTATTTTGCACTATTCTAAATATAGCACTTTAACTGACAAAGCCAAAATCTGGTATCAGTGTTAATTTTAAAATTTTAGTGCGCCTGTACTGACGTGCCTTCTGACGTCCGTCGCAGCATTGAGGCGCTGCGACGGGGCCAGCCACATGCCGTTGCATGCGCAACAACGGCTGTGCTGTGTCCGTGCAGCAGCCCTCTCCATCAAAGTGCTAGGATGCGCGTTGACAGAGCTGCAAAGTATGATCCTCCAAGGCTCGAAGGATCGAGCCTTGCAGCGCTGAGAGCACTAAGTGCGCTCAGCAAGGTGGCCAGACTGGCGTCGAGTGGAAGGAACATTCACTCTCACGGACGTTCCTTCCACTCTTCAAATACGCTCGTCTGACTCCAGCCTTAGACCGCATGTCCATGTTTTCATGTAGTGTACATTAATATAGTAGTGTACATTAATATAGAAATGTGAATTTCTTGGTATGTTTAATTAAGTTGCATACATTTTCAAGGGCTAGATTCCAAATTTGTTAATGGAGATGCCAATAAAGGCTATAGGGTTGCTACATTTACCAGCGCTGTTTTTCCAGTTTACACAAGGCTTGAAATCTATTTCGAGGGTCTTTGATGCAGTATTTAATAAATATATATATATTTTTCTTTTTCAGTACCGTATTGTTCTTCATGAATTACGAAAACCCTCCTCCCTATGCAAATCCAAACCCACCTGCTCCTTACCCACCATATGGTCAGCAGCCAGGTGGGCCAGTTCCGAATCAGTATCCTGGTTATCCACCACCTCCACCTGTAGGATACCAGCCAGGGCAACCAGGCTATCAAGAATATCCTCAAGAATATCCTCAAGGATACCCTCAAGGATACCCTCAATATGGTTGGCAAGGGGGTCCACCACCAGGGCCAGTTTATGCAGATGGTCCTAAAAACACAGGTAATTTCTTATTAAATCTTTTCCAACGACAAAACAATTGTTCCTCAATTTGTAATTGCCCCATTAGAAGACTAAGGTGCCGTTTTAATGCAAGTAGAATAGAAAACATTCTTACCTTTGCTATACAACTTGCAGTATTTTTCTTGTTGCATGCATGATTTCTTGGTATACCAATGGGTACACATTGAATGCAAAGCTGTGTTTTGAAATCTTGAAAATGATGCAAATAAAAAACATTTGACAGGAAAAAGATTAATCTGCCTAGTTGGGGTTTAACATCACGGCGGTACATTCCTCAATACAATTTTTTTTTTTTTTTTTTTAAAAGGCGTAATGGGAGCAGGCCACGGATCAGTGTTTGGAACTCAGACGTGACTCATTGGTACTTTAGCCTCTTGCCTATCACAGAACAACTCAAGGACCTGAGGTCATCTTCCAAGCGACTTGTAGCCCTAATGTCATTGATTTTTAGCCAGAGGTAGAGAACCTCTGTAGCCCATTACAAATTATCAGCATCCAGACACTTGATGAAGGGAGAAAAGGAATAGAACTTAATTACCCATGTAATTAGGACATCTATACATAGTCATCACATGCTCTATTTCTAATCACTTTATCCAATAGTTCCATTAAATAACAAGAAGAATATACTCCTTCCAGATGAAAATAAACACACCCTAACATGAGTAAAATATTAATCACATCCTGTATGATTCCCATCCGTAAGCAAATATTGTCTCTTGAAACAGAAGATGTCGAGTTAACCCCTGCATTGCTTGTATTTACTCTTTACTGTTAAAGGCCTAGTCACTTGGTATTAGGCTGGCTTCCACACACCTTCTAAGGCTAGGGTCAGACGAACGCATTTTTCGCTTCGTCCGTGAAAAAGTGCGGTCGAACGAATGGACGTATTTTTCACGGAATACGCGATAGCGGTCATACGATGCGCATTTTCGTCCGTGATTTTGTACGGATCATCAATAAAACACTTTTTGCGTCTGGACGTTATGTTGGCCGGACGTGCGCAGCGTCTGACGTCTCCCAATGACGCAAACACGCCGCTATGCGGCCGCAGCGCACTCTGTACGTCAGTAGTAGCGGTTTGATGTTCTCGAAAAAATGCGTTCGTTTGCCGCTTGCGTTGCACGGACGAACTTTCGTGCGGCCGTTCGTCGTATGTTCCCCGGCATTGGACGTCATTTGCTGCTAGCACGGCCATGATTTCGTGCGGCTAAACGCACGTTAAAACTGCATTCGTCTGACCTTAGCCTAAATAGGCACAGTCTCTTCCGCACATGATCAAAGTGGTGAGTAACTGTGTCAGGGAGTTCACGATGTGATGTCACAAGGGAGGGGGGGAACTCTGTAAAACGTTGGATGAGCTTCTGTTGCCAAATGCAATAACTGTGGCTATCCTTCACAACTTCATAACCATAAACTGTGTTTGATTTGCAAAATATCCAAGTTGTAAGCCCAGAGCAAAATTTCCCATCTTTCATTTCCCCAAATCTCACCACTTTACCATTAAAGTGACACGGTCATGAACAAAACAAGTTCAAGAATCCTTTTGAATGCAAACAATGGGCCACATTACATCCTTCACGTTAAACGGGGACGCTAGGGAGAAAAACCTACGCCTGCAGGTTTCTCCTTTGCGTCCCCGTTTTAGCATAATATTACGATGCAGGTGCTAGAAAAGCTACCTGCATTGTACTGCGGCGCTAAACAGCGGGATGCGTGCGGCAGCGTTAAGCGCCGCAGCAAGCATCCACTCGATGGAGTCCATAGGTCTCCATTGAGGCAGAAGGCAGACGCTGCTAGTCACATGACCTGCCGGATCTTGCGAGGCGAGATCCGGCAGTGTCGGTGTAGTGATCCACAGAGAGAGACTGGGGGACTTTTTTCCCCCAGTCTCTCCCTGCTCCCAGCGGACAGAGGAGGCGGTTGGAGCCGCGGTCTTCGCCGTGGGATAAAAGTGTCAGTACAAAGTAATACAATGTAAAAGTGCGTTTCTTAACCGTTCAAAAACTGGAAAAATTAGATTAGAAAACTAGTGAGTTCATCACGGAGAAATCTTGTGCAATCTTCATAGACTAATGGTCTACTTTATATGGAGACCAAGCCATAGGGAGTCATACACCAACATTTATCAGCATTGCAAGGCTGATCTACACCAGCATTTCTCAAACGTTAAATCCAAAGAGCAGGAGAAGAAACTTCATAGTGAAGCTTTTCCTGCTGCTCTTTGGGTTCATCTTTTGAGAAACATCTGCTTTTATAAGGGTTGCAACACAGGCAAACATCAGCAGGGGTAGTCACCATCTTCCATAGTTTACCATTGTTACAAACCATGATGAAAATTACTGGTGTTGCAAACACACGGACCTTCAGCAATCCGGAGAGTGAAGCCAAACAAAGGCAAGGGATGGTTCATTTGAATGCTTCTGCTGCTCCTGATTTGAATTTCCCTTTTGGGAATCTCAGACCTTTATCGTCATTGAAACTGTTTCATAAATCTGGAATTCTGATATATATATTTTTTTTAACTTGTTGACATCTTTGACGTGGTGTAGGGTTCCCTCTGTTTGGCGCTGCACGTAATAATAATGTGAAAAACTGTAACTTGTATGTGAAGTGGCAACAAGGTTCCGTTTGTATGTAGCCAAAGTGCTTAGTGCTCACAACATAGACTATATGATAGCATACATAAAAATGCTTAGACCAATGTAATGATTACAGTCACCTCTCTCCATTGATAGTGAGACCACTAACAAATAGAGGATACAGCTTACACTGTTGCAAATCGGCAATTTCAGGAAAAAAATTCAACATCTATTCAGTAGATGCAATAGAATAAAAGACAGGGAACTGGAGATTACGCCCTCTAGTGGTGAAAAGTACTTTATGCAATAGTCCAGCAATTTTATGCAAACCTAACAATGGGATTCTGTTGGGTTAAAGCCAAAGTGCTTAAATTAAGGATATAGAATGCAAGACATAAAAAAAGCTTATCAGTAAAAAAAGGGGTGATTGTGATCATCACGTTGGTCTTGGATAAGACCACTCGCATAAAAATAGATGTCGTTTACACTGTTGCAAATAATTGTGCATGTTCAGAAAAAGTTATAATTCTAAATAGTAAATACAATGTAGTAAAAAACAGTGGGCTAGCGATTAGGCCCTCTAGTGGTGAAAAGTGCGTGGTGCAACAGTCCAGTTCTGCAATCTTATGCAAACCTAACAATGGGATTCTGTTGGGATAAAGCCAAAGTGCTTGGTGCTTAAATGAAAGGATATAAAATGCAAGACAAACTTTTTTTACCTACTGACCATGCAGGTTCTAAAAAAATCTGTGCCTTAATGCCCATATGTAGAACTTACAGTAACACAATCTGTCTGTACTGTACAGGGATGTTTGGTCATTCTAACCCTGTGAATCATATCCCTGTACAATAGTGAGTGATCCCAGAGCTCTCCTTGTATTCTGCCCTCTCCCTGGCTGTTGTAATGCAGCAGCAATGCTTCTGAAAGTTTTGTTACAATGAGTTTTAAGCTGCAATTTGCAGCTTTACTGTAAAATATGGAGAAAAGCAAGAAATCCACAGGGGGCATATTAGTCCTGCATTAGAAAGATTTGCAAATGGGGTTTGATGTGCTAATGATTGCTTATCCATAACAGATCGGATAGCACCCCATTTTCTTTAAAAAAAAATTAAATAAAGTTGAACTATATAATTTTTCTGGGTTTTTTTGTGTCCCTTTAACCTGTGCATGATTTAAAATTTATGTCCCTTTACCATGTCCTTGTCTTCTCAACTGTTGCTAGACAGAGTAAAAAAAACCAAAATCTGATCATTTGTCTTGGACAGCTTCGAGGAAATCTGAGGGCTCTATGGGATGTCTTAAATTGTGTTTAAACTCCCTGCTGCAGGCTATTTGAACTTTGGGCGTCAAGTAAACCCAGCCAAAGGGATGTTATCTGCTTCACACACCGGGCCCTTAACGCTTCCCTTAACGTGCTATATAGCAATACTAATAGGATTTTTTTTGCCTTACAAACACTGAAATTTTGTATATTCAGAGCTAATTAGAAGAAAAAGGTGGGATTTAGTGATCAGTTTTTTTTTGTAAAATAACTTTTTTCATGTTTTTCTGATAGACATATTAATGATTTAAAACATTTCATCTTTCCAGTCTGGCACCACACCAACCTGAAATGTCACCAGCTGCCACTGGTATTACAATGCAAAATTGAAAATATTAAAAAATATTTTTCTTAGCCCTTCAGTACCAGTTTGGATATAAATCCTAAATGTTTGGTTTATAATGCATGTATTTATTTATTTGCAAAGTATTTTACCAGGAAGGATACATTGAAATTTCTCTAGTTTTCAATTTATATATGTACTAGGTGTTAAGCCTGCCCAAAGACCAGTCTATTGTTGTAGAGGATCTGGCTGCTCAGTGCCCCCCCCCCAGGGTCTGTGTCGGTGTGGTGTGTGTGTAGCTGTGTGGGTGCCGTGCGGCGTGTGCTGTGCCCCAGGGACGTGTAAATTAATGAGCTCATTGTGTGTAATGACATGTGATGTGTGTGTATGTACATTTAAACTGTAAATAAATTGTTATTTATACTCATACTCGCCTCTCCTCGCTCCCTCGCTGTGCTTGCTTCTTCTCTGTCCGCTTTTTTTTCTCCTGCGCTTTCACTTTCACAGTTTGCCAGCTGCTGTGTGTGTGTGTAATACACTACACAGACAGCAGGGGCAGCATTGAGCCAGCCTAGGTTACGCAATTTACGCAGCCCAACGCTACGCTAATTGCGGAGCTCAAGCTGGTGGCAGGCAAGCTCGTCATTGCCTCCAGGCAATGACCGCAAATGAAGCTTGAGCCAATGGGAAAGCTCCATTGTCTCAAGCAAGTTTCTTTTTTTTTTTTAAAAAAAAAAAAAGCCCACCATGGGAGGCAGTGCTCCCCATGGTTTGATTGACTCAGGACAGTCATGTGACTGTCCTCGTCAATCGTGGGGGGCGGGCAGGCAGATCACAGCAGTGTGACTGTGAAAAACCCCCTTCAGAAAGTGCTGAGCGCATGTGTGTGCAATAAACACACACACATACTGTGTGTGTGTGTTTATCTTTGAGTTTGCGAGCACATACGCTCAGCACACTGGGGGGGGTTGTCACAGTCACACACTCAAGCTCACAGCGTGCACTGGCTCCAGCAGCTCCTCCTACTCAGTAACGAGGTGATGACATCGTGCCAGCGTCACAGAGACACGTGGGAAGCAGCTGGATGTGTGGTGCTCGCAGGGACCCAATCACCGACACCGACCTCACCTCTCTCCTCTCTCCTCTCGGACAGGCAGGCAGTGAGACAGCACAGCCAGTGAGGAGCTGGTTATCCCCGCAGAGTCTCAGGTAAATAAGGAGCCCTCCTCTGCGGGAACCCTGTGACTCAGCTCAGTGTACCCAGACAGAGATACTGGATCCTCGCATCTGGTGGGATGTCAAGGCCGATTTGCTAGTTTTGGTGACAGCCAGGTGGAATACAGTGTCTGTCCCTGGAGGAGCTCCTCATAGGGGTACACTCACTCATGTCCTGATATGTGTCCCCACCCCCCAAATTCATGGGAAGACTGCAGGTGCTGAGGACTCCATTTCCCATCACTAGCAGAAAGAACCTGCTTAAAACCCAGCCTTTATTGCAGTGTATTACGTGGGGGCGGGGGGTGCGAACACGCGGCCAGGAGGAGGTGAGCTGAGACATATCCATGTGCTGCTGGGCCATTATCCATGAGCTGGGGCATATCCATGTGCTGCTGGGGCAAATCCATGAGCTGGGCCATTATCCATTAGCTGGGGCATATCCATGTGCTGCTGGGGCATATCCATGTGCTGCTGGGGCATATCCATGTGCTGCTGTGGCATATCCATGTGCTGGGGCATATCCATGTGCTGGGGCATATCCATGTGCTGGGGCATATCCATGTGCTGGGGCATATCCATGATGTGCTGGGGCATATCCATGATGTGCTGGGGCAAATCCATGAGCTGGGGCAATATCCATGAGCTGGGGCAATATCCATGAGCTGGGGCAATATCCATGAGCTGGGGCAATATCCATGAGCTGGGGCAATATCCATGAGCTGGGTCATATCCATGAGCTGGGGCATATCCATGAGCTGCTGGGGCAAATCCATGAGGTGCTGGGGCGCGTGTGTATATGTGCTGTGTTATGTGTATATCTGTGAGCAAGGTGCCTGTATGAGCAGCCAGATCTTGGGTGCGTCGCGCAGCCGCATCATGGGGTGCACTGAACAGCCAGACCCGGGGGGGGGGCACTGAGCAGCCAGACCCTGGGGGGGGCACTGAGCAGCCAGACCCTGGGGGGGGCACTGAGCAGCCAGACCCTGGGGGGGGGCACTGAGCAGCCAGACCTGGGGGGGGGCACTGAGCAGCCAGACCCTGGGGGGGGCACTGAGCAGCCAGACCCTGGGGGGGGGCACTGAGCAGCCAGACCCTGGTGGGGGGCACTGAGCAGCCAGACCCTGGGGGGGGGGGCACTGAGCAGCCATACCCTGGGGGGCACTGAGCATCCATACCCTGTGGGGGGCGCTGAGCAGCCAGACCCTGGGGGGGGCGCTGAGCAGCCAGACCCTGGGGGGGGGGTGCTGAGCAGCCAGACCCTGGGGGGGGCGCTGAGTAGCCAGACCCTGGGGGGGGCGTTGAGCAGCAAGACCCTGGGGGGGCGCTGTGCAGCCAGACCCTGGGGGGGCGCTGAGCAGCTATAGAGGGTCACGTTAGGTATCATTGGAAAGGCCTGATCATGGCCTTTCCAATGATATCAATCATGACTAGATTTGGTTTAAAAATTATATATATATATATATATATATGTGTGTAATAAAATTTTGTCTGGGGGTATAATAAAATAGTACTTCAAATCACGGTTAAACATGATGAGCATAAAACGATCAAAATGAGCTCAGCACACAAAGGTGAAATGGTTCAGCAGGGAAGGGGTTAAAGAGCAAAAATGTAAAAATTTAGTATTTCTAAACTATTTAGCCGGGGTCTTTTTTTCTTTTTCGGTGGTTGTAGATTTTGGGGATTAACCACTTTGATGCTGAGGACGCGCTCAGCGCGTCCTCAGCATTCCCGCTGGTATGCGGAGGACGCGCTGAGCGCGTCCTCCCATTGGGGTCAGCGTTCGGCCGGGTTCCGGCCGATCGCTGGCCCCTCCGGTGCGGGCTGACATCCTGGATGTCAGCCCGGCATCCGGAACAGCAGCCGCCGGAATTTGGTGTCATCGCGGCAGCGCGATGACACCAAATTCAGGCGCCCCCCTCCGGAGGAGGCGCCTGAAAGGAGGGGGGGGGAGGTCCTTCGGACCTCTCTCCCTCCCGATCGGCGGCTCTGCGGGGTTAACCCAGGCATCATTTGGAAGGGCACAGCCTGCCCTTCCAAATGATGCCTGGCATTAACCCCTGGGGAGCTGGATCGCGAATCGGCGCTGAAAAGCGCCGGTTCGTGATCCTTTCCCGGAGCTGGCCGACATCTTGGATGTCGGCCAAGCCTCCGGGAACTCCCCCTGAGGACTGGCGTCATCGTGCGTAGCACGATGACGCCAGTCCTAGAGTTAACCCTTAACTGCCACCAACGGTGGAGATAGGGAGTTCCAATGAACTCCCTATCTCCCGATCCGTGGCAGTTAGGGGTTAAATTTTGGTATGGTTGGATCGGCCAGAGCATGGCCGTTCCAACAATACCAAACATGAAAGTGAAAAAAGTTGTAAAAAAAAATTTAAAATTAAAAATAAAAATAAAAAAAAATTATAAAAAA
Organism: Leptobrachium leishanense; assembly: GCA_009667805.1. Classification (NCBI taxonomy): domain Eukaryota; kingdom Metazoa; phylum Chordata; class Amphibia; order Anura; family Megophryidae; genus Leptobrachium; species Leptobrachium leishanense. The sequence goes on from CM019065.1 coordinate 276,982,298, forward strand.
AAAACACTTTTTTTTTTATTTTTTTTGGTTTGTTAGTGTAGCAATATTGTTCCCATTTCAATTATAATGTGAACAATGATGCTGCACTAACGATTTTTGTATGCGGTGCGTTTGTTAAAAATAGTGTAATTTTCCCCAAAAAAAAATGTAACGAGACCCCATCTCTAATTTTTTTAACAAGCGCACCCCATACAAAATATAACCGCAATTGCTCGCATGTTAAAATGTGAAAAAAAACACTTTACACATTGTAAATTATTGAATACATATTTTATTGCATTTTTTGTTATAATATACAGACATGACATAACGTATACATATAATAATGACATATTATGAATCTACCGAGTCTGACGGAAAGAACGATATATAATATGTCTGGGTCATATACTAAAATAAGCCTTCAAAACACGTTTAAACATGATGCGCAAAACAGGTAAAAATGACCTCAGCACAGGGACGGGAAAAGCCTCAGCAGCGAAAGGGTTAAAGTTGGAAAAAAAATTTTTTTTTTTTTTTTTTTTTTTTTTATTGTACGTTATACGATATGATGGAAATAATGGTATCTTTTTAGAAAGTCCATTTAATGGTGAGAAAAACTGTATATAACTGTAAAGACAGAAATATTACACTTTCCAGATATGATTGTTTGATCAAATTGGGTATTCTTATAATATAAACTTGTGGAATTCCCTTTTTCTTTTTTTAAACAGTATATGTTGTTGAAGAAAGAAGACGGGATGACTCTGGAGAAAGCGCATGCCTCACCGCTTGTTGGACTGCCCTTTGTTGCTGCTGCCTTTGGGATATGTTGACCTAAATACGTCTGCATTCCAAAAATTGGAATACTTCTACTTTTCCATGTCTTGCTTTTGTCTTTTTTCAGATCAGTTTTCTGTTTAAATGAACTGCTGTTATCCTCTAAGATGTCTTGTTTAAACTATTGAATTTGATTATAATAGTATTTGTTCAGCTTTTATTTCCCAAGATCTGCATGCCAAATTGGTTTTGATCATAATTTAAAAAAATAGAGCTATTGGAATACACCTCTTTCATCTAATGCAAATAAACAATATATAATTTATAACCTGGGAAAATTGGTTCATTATGTACAATATTCTGGAGAGGTTACATAGGCCGAAAAAAGACAGGCTGAACTCTATGAACGCACATCACACAACACCTACTGCTGTTGGTCCAAAAGAAGGAAAAATCCCAGTCTGAAGTGTACACCAACATACTGGGAGAAAAAAAACTATTCTTTTTTTCTTTTTCTTTTTCAATCAAGTAATTTTTATTAAGGTAAAGATATACAGAAAGTACAAAAATAGGACGATAATAAAGTACAGTAATACATCAAAAGTGTAGGTTAAAATAATTGCCGTCTGGGTACCATTGTAAATGACGAGTATCGTGTCCAGAGAAATCAAAGCAATTCTACCGGCGTAAATGTGAGTTGTACTGTGCAGGAGTACTCATAACTGCAAGGGGTAGAGAAGGAAGTTCTAAAGAGAAGAGTAGTAAAGTGAAACAGAAAAGAGAAAGAGAGGAGGTGGAGAAAGGAGGCAAAAGTAACCATCAAAAAAAAAAAAAAGGAGGGGGGGTCATGGGGAGGGGAAGCAAATATAAAAGGAGTGTATCTCAGGTGTTAAAATCTGTAAGAAGAGAGAGCTCTGGGAGCAGGGATCTCATCAGCGTGCTACCCTCTCAATCTGGTGTCCGCCAGCGTCCGCAGGCCGAAGAGGACACGAATGTGTTCCAGTGGAACCATGTGGTGTTATGTACCTCTGTCCATCTACCGGGGGGTAAGATCGCCGTTTCGATAGACCTAATGGTTTCGACTTTCGTTATCAGGTCACGAGTCGAGGGCACTACAGATGAGTTCCAATGAATCGGGATGAGTGCCCGTGCGGCCAGTAAAATCCGGATCAGTACAGATTTCTTCAGTGATTTTACGGACAGGGCCACCTGCCCTAGCAAAAATATCTCAGGTGTGAAGTCCAGTTCGATCTCAGTGGTATGTTTAATTAAAGAACTGGTGGAGCGCCAAAAAGGTTCGAGAAGGGCACAGTTCCACCAAAGATGTAGAAAAGTTCCTTGGTCCCGAAAAAAAAAACTATTCTTGACCCCAGGTGATGGTCAGTTTTCTCCCTGGTCAAGCCACTTTTTACCCACATTTAGTATTTTTGCAGGAAGACATCCAGTCGTTTATTTAATAATCTGTACAGTCTCTGATCCATCCACCTCAACAGGCAGAGCATTCCATAGCTTTATTCTTGCTGTAAAAGAAAACAAACAAAACAAAAACCTTTCCTATGCTTTAGACTGAATTTCCTTTTTGTCTAGTCTAAATAGGTGACCTTGTGTCCTATGTATAGTCCTATTGATGAATAAGTTTCCAGGCAATGGTTTATAATGGTCCTGTGTGTGTATATATAACGTTATCCGATCTCCTTCCCATAACTTATTGCCTTTGTCAAGATTTATGAATAGAAACAGTCCTATATAAGACCCCTGAGAGACACCACTCGGCACTGGTGTTTATCTTGAAAATTTACCATTCATGACAACTCTCTGTACTCTAGCCCAGTGTTCCTCAAGTGGTGGGTCGTGACCCAAAAGTGGGTCGCGACCAGGGGCGGACTGGGTTGTGGGGCAAGGGCCCCCAGACCTCTCTAATGCCTGGGACCCGCTGATGCATCTTACCTGCGACAGCAGTCCCAGGCGGAGCAGCTACCTCTGAATGTTCCCAGGCTCCACCTGGGATCCGCTGCATCAGTTAAGATTCTCTGTAATGGCAAGGTGTGGGGAGACTCCATGACTGGTGGCACACTCTGTACTCCCAACACCAGGAGCCACTGTGCACAATGCACATCTCAGTGAAGTAAAGTATATTTATATAGGCCAGCCTCCCATGGAGGCGTTTTTTGAATGGCTTGGACCAATGGTGCTTTCCCATTGGTCCAAGCAATTCCATTGCTTTTCAGTGTCTCTATGAGGCACTGAAGAGCGTAGGTTCAGGAAGTAGGAAGCTCCAGATGCGCGTTGCAGACTTCTCAATCTCTTTGCCAGTTTGAGCTTACGCGATTAACGTCGAGTTCAGCTACGCAGATTGTGTAGGCTCAGGGAGCGCAGGCTGCCGCGAAAAAATAATGTGCTCACCGGCAGAGACAGACGGCGGGGGAGCGCGGAGCAGATGAGTTACGTTTTTTTATAATATATCTTACTATTAATTCAGTAGTGATTTAAATTAGAGTTGCTTTGTCTACCATCACCCCAAACTTTGAGACACTTACTAAGAGTAAGAAGCATCCCCAGCTTTCCCATAAGTTCTAATTAATTTCATATGTTTCAATTACAGTTTATTTTATTGGGTTTTTGCTTTCGTTTTCACTAGTTTTTTGATTACTGCACTATCCATTTTGGAAAGAATCCCTGTTTGTTTACAAAATTGTTTAAAAAGTGCATACATTGTAGAATATTGCACACGTCGTTTTGTGGAATAAATTATGTTTCAGAAATTCAATTATTTTTGGGTTGCGACTTAATGACCAATGAAAATTGTGGGTCCTGAGGGTCCACAGGTTGAGAACCACTCCTCTAGCCAGTGTACTACCAAAGCACAAGAATTTTCATCTAGACAATTTTTTCTTATTTTGAACTGGCTGGATACCCTTTGCTTCGCAACGAAACGTCGGGCTATGCAGGAGATATTAGGTTCACAATCTGTTGGCCGAGTGGTGGTTGGTGACTGAAACATAAGGGATGATAATAATAAACAATAAAATAGATGGACTAAAGCCCTTTAATCCCACCAGCAACCCTGTTTTTTTTTTCAATTTGCCCGGGGTAATTCTTTGCATAGCATAGACTTTCAATTTGTCCCTCAGATGAATTGCTCAGGACCTCCCTGTAAACAACATTCCTGGTTTTACTCTCTGGTTGGAGGATGACCAGGCTGTCAGGTGAACGGACTCTGGACACTCCACATACAACTGGCCATGGGAGAAACCATTACTCGTCAGATGCATACCAGCCACATTCAATGTCTGTCCCTGTGCCTTATTGATGGTGATGGCGTAGCACACCATAACAGGAAATTGTAGACGTTTGGTAGCCTGATGGGATCAGAGGAATTCTGGGTATGAAAATGGTTTCTCCCTGATTTACACCTGTGAAAATTGTGGCTTTGATTACGTGTTTGTACAGAGTCTTCACCTGAAGTCTGGTGCCATTGCACAGTTTTGGAGGGGTTAGGTTGCATAACGGCATGATTGGAGCGCCAACCTTGAGGTAGAGGACATAAGGTGGTAATCCTACTGGAGTTAAGCCATCAGACAGTTCAAAATCCGTGGTCATGCTATCAGTTATTTTTTTGTTGATATTCAACAGAGAAAAAAATAGATGGAGCAGTACAAGAAATATAATATTGATTACACATAGTTGTCACATTTTTATCACTTTCTATATAGGCATCTAGAATATTAGCTTCCTAATTGGTATGGAGTGCTCTTTTTTGGTGTTTTGTATATGAAGTCTTAGATGCACCTGCTTGTGTTGCAAGTTTAGGTTGAGTGCCTAGGTTGTTTTTTATATATATATGGAGAGCTGACTACTTTCCTGGGTATGCACCCCTCCCTGTTCACAGGTGTGTCCCACCGTGACAACCTATAAAGGCTAGTGCCTGCTAGGAATCTCTAAGGTGAGTTAATTCTGTAAATGCAGATACAGTCAAGTGAGATACGACCTGTCAACGATGGGGTACATTGGCGACTGTGACAGGCTTACGCAAACTATGATCATACTTTGTTAACTGAATTCCCATCATTTTACCTCAGTCAGGTTTTTTTGAATTTTAAATGTGTTTTTTTCTTGCAGAAAATGGTGGATGAAGGTGGCCATTGGTACGGAGTGCTCTTTTTTGGTGTTTTGTATATGAAGTCTTAGATGCACCTGCTTGTGTTGCAAGTTTAGGTTGAGTGCAACCCACCCTGTGGTTTGTTTTTTATATACAGTCAGGTCCAGAAATATTGGGACATCGACACAATTCTAACATCTTTGGCTCTATACACCACCACAATGGAGTTGGAATGAAACCAACACAATGTGCTTTAACTGCAGACTGTCAGCTTTAATTTGAGGGTATGTACATCCAACTCAGGTGAACGGTGTAGGACTTACAGCAGTTTGCAGATGTGCCTCCCACTTCTTAAGGGACCAAAGGTAATGGGACAATTGGCTTCTTACCTGTTCCATGGCCAGGTGTGTGATATTCCCTCATTACTCCAATTACAATGTGCAGATAAAAGGCCCAGAGTTCATTTCAAGTGTGCTATTTGCATTTGGAATCTGTTGCTGTCAACTCTCAAGATGATATCCAAAATGCTGTCACGATCTGTGAAGCAAGCCTTCATTAGGCTGAAGAAACAAAACAAACCCATCAGAGAGATAGCAAGAACATTAGGCGTGGCCAAAACAACTGTTTGGAGCATTCTCATAAAGGAACGCACCGGTTAGCTCAGCAACACCAAAAGACCCAGGAGACCACGGAACACAACTGTGATGGATAACCAAAGAATTCTTTCCCTGGTGAAGAAAACATCCTTCACAACAGTTGGCCAGATCAAGAACACTCTCCAGGAGGTAGGTGTAAGTGTGTGAAAGTCAACAATCAAGCGAAGACTTCACCAAAGTGAATACAGAGGGTTCACCACAAGATGTAAACCATTGGTGAGCCTCAAAAACAGGAAGGCCAGATTAGAGTTTGCCAAACAACACCTAACAAAGCCTTCACAGCTCTGGAACAAGATCCTATGGACAGATGAGACCAAGATCAACTTGTACCAGAGTGATGGGAAGATAAGAGTATGGAGAAGGAAAGGAACTGCTCCTGATACTAAGCATACCACCTCATCAGTGAAGCATGTTGGTGGTAGTGTCATGGCGTGGGCATGTATGGCTGCCAATGGAACTGGTTCTCTTGTATTTATTGATGATGTGACTGCTGACAAAAGCAGCAGGATGAATTCTGAAGTGGTTTGGGTAATATTATCTGCTCACATTCAGCCAAATGCTGCAGAACTCATTGGACGGCGCTTCACAGTGCAGATGGTCAATGACCCAAAGCATACTGCAAAAGCAACCAAAGAGCATTTGAAGGGACAGAAGTGAAATGTTTTGCAATGGCCAAGTCAATCTCCTGACCTGAATCCCATTGAGCATGCATTTCACTTGCTGAAGACAAAACTGAAGGGAAAATGCCCCAAGAACAAGCAGGAACAGAAGACAGTTGCAGTAGAGGCCTGGCAAAGCATCACCAGGGATGAAACCCAGCGTCTGGTGATGTCTATGCATTCCAGACTTCAGGCTGTGATTGACTGCAAAGGATTTGCAACCAAGTATTAAGAAGGGAAAGTTTGATTTATGATTTTTGTTCTGTCCCATTACCTTTGGTCCCTTAACAAGTGGGAGGCACATCTGCAAACTACTGTAAGTCCTACAACGTTCACCTGAGTTGGATGTACATACCCTCAAATTAAAGCTGACAGTCTGCAGTTAAAGCACATTGTGTTTGTTTCATTCCAACTCCATTGTGGTGGTGTATAGAGCCTAAGATGTTAGAATTGTGTCGATGTCCCAATATTTCTGGACCTGACTGTACATGGTACGTCCGAGGACCCTAAGGGGTTAAACATGGTGAGCATGAAACTGTCAAATTTGAGCTCCGCATACAGGGCTGCAGATGAAATCAATGGCTTGGCAGTGAAGGAGTTAACTAAATCATTTCATTCCTGCAAAAGGCCAAGGTTTCTGCTCAAGGAATCAATGATTTTGGAGTCGGACCACTATTTCTAAATTTTCTATGGCCTTTTTCAGTATTTTAAAATTTAAACTACTAAGAAATAATATGTTTTCTATGGCCCCTAAGTAATAATTTAAACTTTAAATAACACATACTTTGCTATGCCCTGCTTGGAGTAGTCTTCCAAACTCCTGTAGCAGTCACTCAGAGTCAGATGATTGATTTCGGATACGGATAGGTGGTCTTAGGCGCAGCCTCTCTCGTTCTCTGTACGATATTAATAAATATTTTTTTCCGTTCTCACTCCAGGGTGTCCCTCTAGTCCAGACAGAGAGTATATATATATTGTTGTATTAGAGTCACAGCTGGGCTGCTCCTTTCCATGCCAGACTGTCCAGGGGAGCCTGGAGTTGGACTCGCAGCTCGACTCCTGCTCCTTCCTGTGCCGCTCAAACACACAAATTATAAAAATAAAAAACGCAACAAGAAATTTTGTATACACAAATACATATTCCAGACCATCTATACATATAACATTGAGCTATACTTCACAAGATGGTCCATAAAGAAGTGTTCAATTTTTAAGGGAGGCAGGACTTTCCCATTTAGCTAAAGAACTCAAGGATCTGTTACCTGCGGCAAAATCATTGTTAGAGATCAATAGGGCAATAACTTTGCCGCTGGTCTTGAATTAACAAAGGCATGAACCTTTCTAGGCTTTAAACCAGGAAAAAACCTGAAGTTCGTAGACTCCTTACTCAACTGGGTGTTACTAAAGGCAAGGCTCAACATTTCTACTCGCCTACTCGCATTTGGTGAGTGGAAATTGAAGGCAAGTGGAAATGCACAGGCAGGCAGCATGATAAATCATATTGTGCTGCCTGTGCTGTGTATTGTGGCGGCAGCCATGTTCTTTTTTTGTTTAGGGCACCGCTGGAATACAAAGCACAGACAGCGCAATATAATCTATTGTGCTGCCTGCATGTCCATTTCCACTCGCCCTCACTTAAGTTGTATCTGGGGCCTGATGACTGGGTATGCATGTATCTGGGGTCTGATGTCAAGGTATTCATATATCTGGGGTCTGAAGTCTAGGTATACGTATATCTGGGATCTGATGTCTGGGTATACAGGTTTCTGGGGTCTCTGAGTATACACAGGGCTGGATTAAGGGTATCATGGCCTGGTGCTGAGGATTTTATTGGGCCTATTTTTAGATACTGAGGCAACAAGCGCCAACTAAACTGTCAAATCACCAAATACTGCCGTATTGACAGAGAAATATGGTGCAGTTCGCAACAATTAGGCAGTCTTCAGCGGCAGCAAAATTGTCTTAGAGAAGTAATGGTTAATCTATTCACAGATGAACATATCACAGAATCCACGCAATAAAACTCATGCTCAAACACAATACACATTACTGTGAGTTTTATTGTTGTGGAGCTCTGTGATACACTCATACACACCGCACATTACTGTATCACAGAGCTCCAGAGCAATAAAACTCATAGCAATGTGCAGTGTGAATTAGTAGTCTCTCATTTCTTGTTAGGCTGGCGTCAGACGAGCGCACTATGTGCACCCGTACTGACGTGCCTTCTGGCGTCTGTCACAGCATTGAGACGCTGCAACGGGGCCAGCCACACGCTGTTGCGCTCGCAGGAATTTTGCACGCAACAGCGGCCATGCTGCAGCCGTGCATTAGCCCTCTCCATCAAAGCGCTAGGACGCGCAATTACGGGGCTGCAAAACGCGATTCTCCATAGGAGGATTGAGCTTTGCGGCGCTGAGCGCACTAACTGCGCTCAGCAAGGTGGCCAGACAGTGCGTCGAGTGGAAGGAACGTCCACTCTCACACTAGTCTGATGCCAGCCTTACTCTCGCTCTCACCCGTCACATCTCTATGATCACTGTGTGACCCTCTCACTGTGTGAGCTCTCTCTCTCGCTGCGACCTCTTTCATCCCTCTTACTGTGAGACCTCTGTGACCCCCTTTCTTTTTCATTTCTCTGTGACCCCCTTTCCTTTTCTGTGTGACCCCCTTTCTTTTTAATTTCTCTCTGTGACCCCCTTTCTTTTTAATTTCTGTGTGGCCCCCTTTCCTTTTTCTGTGTGACCTCTTTCCTTTTCTGTGACCCCCTTTCATTTTCTCTGTGTGACCCCCCCCCTTTCCTGTGTGACCCCTTTCCTGTGTGACCCCCTTTCCTTTTCATTTCTGTGACCCCCTTTCCTTTCCTCTTCTGTGTGACCCCCTTTCATTTTCTGTGACCCCTTTCCTTTTCTGTGTGACCCCCTTCTTTTTAATTTTTCCTTTTCTCAGTGACCCTTTCCTTTTCTGTGACACCCTCTCTTTTTCATTTCTCTGTATGACCCCCTTTCTTTTTCATTTCTGTGACCCCCTTCCATTTTCTGTGACCCCTTCTTTTTCATCTTTCCTTTTCTGTGACTTCCTTTTCTGTGTGACCCCCTTTCATCTTCTCTGTGACCCCTTCTTTTTAAATTTCTGTGTGACCCCCTTTCCTTTTCTGTGTGACCCCCTTTCCTTTTCTGTGTGACCTTCTTTTTCATTTCTTTCCTTTTCTGTGACCCCCTTTTTCATTTCTGTGACCCTTTTTCATTTCTCTCTGACCCCCTTTCCTGTGTGACCCCCTTCTTTTTTATTTCTTTCCTTTTCTCAGTGACCCCCTTTCCTTTTCTGTGACATTCTCTTTTTCATTTCTCTGTGTGTGACCCCCTCTCTTTTTCATTTCTCTGTGTGTGACCCACTCTCTTTTATCCCTCTGTCTCCACTGTGTGCTGCCCCCCTCCTCCTCCCTGCAAAGTGAGATCAGAGGAAAGCTGCGGGGGGCTTAGTAAATTAAAAGAACCGCTGCTCACCCCAAGAGAATGATAGGGGAATATCTTGCCTTTCCCCCTGGCTGCTGGTCTGCTCTGTGTTTCCTCACTGCCCTTCCACGCGGCTGGAAACGGGAAGACTTGCAGGAGGATGGGGAGGAGCAGCTAGTGTGTCTCCCTCAGCAGCTGATGATCGCCACCTACTGGCTGCTCCTCACAATAATCCCCCTACATAATCCACCTTTACATCGGCTGCAGTCTGTGTGTGTGTGTCAGGGCTACCGGCCGTGCGGTGATTGTGTGTGTGTCCTGTCGGCCAGCAGCTTATTCTTGGGGGAGCTGTGGGCCTATTTAATGGAAGGGGCCTGGAGCTGCCGCTCCATCCGCCCCTACATTAATCCGGCCCTGGGTATACATGTATCTGGGGTCTGATGTGTGGGTATTAATGTTGTGGTTGTTATTTATTTTTGTACCTTTTATTCTGAATAAAACCTTAAACAGTGCAATATCATACAATAATTTAGGATGGTGTGTTTCGGAGCGGAGTTAAGGGCAGGGTAGGTGGAGAAACTGATGGCTCTTAAGACCTGGCTAGTGCACTGGTGTATTTTGGCCTAGGCCAACAAGGCCCAGGCCTAGGGCGGCACTTTCCAGGGGGCGGCGGCCCGCTTGGTGGCCCCACCCCTAAAAAAAATAAAAAAAATTCTTTTGCAAGCTATTTTACCAGGAAGGAAACATTGAGATGTCACTAATTTTCAAGTATGTCCTGGGTAGGCAAGCCCTAGGCTTTCACTTTCCAGGGGGCAACAAAAAACCTCACCACTAATTGGGTTACTCATAGAGCACCGAAATGACGCCAACATTTTGGTGTTCTGTAGTTCCCTGCACTTCGGGGCATAAAATTTCCCCACCCTGCAGTGAATTCACCATTCACCGCAGGGTCCCCAAAGTGCATGGAGTCAGCCGCTGTATGCTGCCACCGCAAACCCGTGGCCTGCTGTTTTCAAAAGAACTACTGAACGAAAATGTCTGGAATTTACATATAAGATCCTATGATTGATAATAAAAAGTTCTGTTACAGAAAAAGAAGAACCGCTATTAAAAAAAAAGGGGGGGGGAATTTAGCCCAAAAAATTCTGAAAAATCACTAAAAGGTACAAAAAAAAATCAATAAATAAATAAAGACTTTTTACTGCAGATTAAAATAATATATTGTTTATTAGATATTGCATAAAAAACGGGAATATTTTTAACATTGAAACCTATGGGGTTCGCCTGAATAAACCTGCTGATTGAAACCACCGAACATCAGGGCATTTCACTGACATTTCTCTGCTGTTTGGTGTTCTCTGAATAGATTAACCATTACTTCTCTATGGGGATTTGCACTGCCTTCAAACAGCACCGTACTTGCTGGCAGTTCGCCAAACTTGTGTGTGAGCATATCACCAGAGCAGTGGTGTACTTAGAGGAGTGGCGGAGGGCGGGCCGCCCCAGGTACCAGTGATTATTGGGGTGTCATTAGGGGGTCACTGTGTGTCAGCTTTGAGCTGTGTTCTCAAACAACGAGCAGCGGAGCATGGCGTTTGCATACGGAATAAAATCGAATAGAATAAAAATCCCCCTCTCCTCCCTCCATAGCTCCTCCCCTGCCCCGCAGCAGCTCTAGGAGAGGGGAGGGGGATGTGATTTGTGTCCAGAGAGAGAAGATGACAGTAAATGGCAGGTAAAGGGGGGGTTTATCAGCAGAATATGAAGCCCTGTCTGCTTACTGCTGTTTAAAGTGGACCTTTCCTTAACCAGCACTGCAGTGATAGAAATTTGTCATTGAGCTGCCTGGCTCCTGGTGAGGCTGCGTGCGTGCAGGTCACACTCGGTCTGGCCAGTCAGGTGGTACTGAATCTCAGTACCACCTGACTGGCTGAACCACGTGACACGCATGCACGCAGCTGCCCGCCCTTTCGTTAACGTGGACTGTCACTCTATTCTGGACTGAACACCAACCGGGAAGGGAATCAAAGCCACGGTGCACCCTCTGTCAGTGGCACCCCACTGCTGACAAGATGGCTCCACGCACAGGCACAGCCGTGATCCTAACGTGGCCTGGAGGGACCTCCTGCTGAGTCTGTACACAGTCCCTGCTGACTCTGCACACAGCCCTACCGCGGACAGAGGCCGGTAAATGTAGAATAAATAATTTCTGTGTGCTCATATACACTCGGTTTGCTGGGAGTTTTATTGCAGTGGATTCTGATGCACTCATACACACCGCACATTGCATTGCTGGGTGTTTTATTGCTGTGGATTCTGATACGCTGACCCACACATTGCATTACTGGGAGTTTTATTGCTGTGGATTCTGATACACTCATACACACTGCACATTGCATTGCTGCAATTTTTATTGCTGTGGATTCTGATACACTGACACACACCAAACATTGCATTGCTGGGAGTTTTATTGCTGTGGGTTCTGTGATACACACTGCATAGTACTGTGAGTTTTATTGCCCTGGAGCTCTGGGATACACTCATACACACTGCACATTACTGTGAGTTTTATTGCTGTGCAGCTCTGTGATACGTTCATACGCAGTGCACGTTTCTGTGGATTTTATTGTTCAACCAATTAGAGCGGCTGTGATCCAGTATACTTGACATGCGTGGCTGTTCTTTGTAAAAATGCTTGAATTTAAACATTTCATAATTTTATTTATCTCAATACATACATTTGAAATGGTATACAAGTAGGCACTTGGTATCCACTTTTAATATAAAGAGCGGAAAAGGCAGAGCTCTAAGAGGAAAAGGTGGAGCTTAAAGAGGAAGGGTGGGGATTAACCAGGAAGAGGCATGCCCTTGACAGGAGGGGGTGCCTCAAATTTAAATTAGGGGGTGCACGAGTTTAGTCAGGCCTAGGGCAGCACAAAACCTAAATACACCACTGGGCTAGTGGCTCGGGACTTGAATTTTTAAGCCCTGCTAAAGGGGTTATTCAAAGAGGGCCGAACTTGCCACCGAATAGCACCAAATGGTGAATTTCCCCATACAGTGCCAATCTGTGGCAATTCGCCAAATATTGGCGAATTGCCAGTGAAATTAGGTGACTTTCGGCATCAGTGAAATTCCCTATAGAGAAGTAATGATTAATCTATTCAGCGAACGCTGAACAGCAGAGAAACATTGGCGTAATGCTAGATGGGTTTTTGGCGGCATTCGGTGGATTGATTTGGCGCACTTCGGGGCCTTGCGGTAAATGCTGAATTCACCGTAGGGTCGGCGAATTGAGGTCGCCGAAGGAGAAAGCACCGTACTTTCACTGAAATCTCAGTGCTCCCTGAATAACCCCTTTTGTCTGAGTAAAATCATTGCCTCCAGAATAGAATTAATCACAGGTGAAGTGAGAAAAATTGTAAAACAAATCCTTTATTTATGATAATTAAAAACATTTCGTAGTGAAGTACAACAGACATTCATTCATCCGTTAAAATATACTCTTTTATGTACAAGCCACATTAATTGCAATTTATTTTCTGTATTGGTACTGCAGTAAGAGAAGGATATGGTTTCTGATCAACATCCCAATCTAAATAATAATAGAATTTGGGCTTGTAATAAATTGATACTGTGACTATCTTGCCGGTGTTCTGCTAAAATGGCGAACTTGCCATAATGGCGAACCGCATGACTTCCGGTGCACCTACAAAATGATGAAATACAGCTGTTTCCGGTGCACACAGCTGTGTACAGGATCCGGAGGTACAACTCTAGAAACGCCCCGTCCCTTTTAGAAACGCCCGGTGCCAGCACCTCTCCTCCCCCTATCATACACGCTGGAACACAGACAGAACGAACTAACCATTCTCAGCGTCTCCCCAAACAAACCCCCCCGGAACTTCTCCTAATCCCTCCCCGGAGTCAGTGATGGTCGGTGCGGGGAGAAGTGCTGAGACAGGGAGGCTGATTAACTTGAGCGGGCGGGGAGGGGGGGTTTGTTGGGGGAGACGCTGAGATGTTTAGTTCGTTCTGTCTGTGTTCCAGCGTGTATGATAGGGGGAGGAGAGGTGCTGGCACCGGGCGTTTCTAAAAGGGACGGGGCATTTCTAGAGTTGTACCTCCGGATCCTGTACACAGCTGTGTGCACCGGAAACAGCTGTATTTCATCATTTTTAGTGACGTAGGTGCACCGGAAGTCATGCGGTTCGCCATTATGGTAAGTTCGCCATTTTAGCAGAACACCGGTATTGTCCTTTGTGTGTACTGGTTTTCACAACACCACCATGAATCCTCGTAAACCGTGAGGACAAACAACCCACACTGTAGAGACACTAGATGGCACGCTTCAATCAATGCAAATTGGACCGCAACCCTCTATACGAAATACTAAACAATTGGAATAACTTGGTTCGCCATAAGTGCTTTTAGGAACCTAATTCCTTGATATGTCAACTCATTACCATCTAGTCAGGTCAATGTATACTAAACTGATAGCCTCCGTAGCTTTATATAATGATCCACATTTTGATATGTACGGGTTAACAGGCACTATAACAAGTATCTTATCTGAATCACTGTGCCTGTTATGGACCCAATCCAATTCGGGTTCCTGAACCACAATTTAAAAATATAGAAACAAGCCTTTGTGGGTCCGTATGAAAGTACAGAAAATAGAAAGCTAGACCAGCGACCATATACACAAGGTCTACACCATAATCTTAGTTTATTATTCTACTCATTGCTGTCAAATTGAGTGGCTGCATTCAAAGCAGTTTAACTCCCCCGTTACTCTAAACCAGAGCTGTAAAACTCCAGCCCTCCCAGATGTTTCTGCACTACAACTCCCATGATTCCCTGGCCATCTATTAGATTGGAAGAATTCTGGGAATTGTAGGCATCAACATCTGGGGGGCCGGCCGTTTGACAGCCCTGCTCTAAACATTGAGCATAATAGAGGGGTTAGCAAGCGGTATACCGGAGCTGGTCTAGATGACTGCACTTCTTATTGACCCAAGCCTACATGGGTTCCTAAGCAACAGCTGAAAGTATAGAAACGGACCTTCGAGGGTCCGTATAATGGTGAGAATAGTAGGAAGGTTGTCCTGCGACCATACAAGAACTTTTTTTGCACAACAGTAGTGGCTGTATTTGCTACTCGCATTTCGCTGTGGCAACCCAGCATCATCAGGAGTAAGAGTATCTACATACACTCACGCAACCACCCAGACAAAAGTGGCAAATGAAAATAACTACCTGCAGACTTGATTCACCACGTCCAAACTACATAGTAAGGTGTCAGATGTGACTTCCACATCTTGCAAGATTTTTAATACATTCTTAGGATGGAAACTTTTGTACAGTGGGTTTAAGGAACTCATCAAGATATTGACTTATTCGCTCTGTGAGATTATTATTACCAGAGACTATCGGTCTCCCTGGAGGGTTAATAGTACACTTTTGAATTTTTGGAAGGCAGTAAAGTGTGTCTACCGTGGGAGCCTGTGGAGATAATGCTCGCTGTTGTTTTTCATCTATCAAATCTAGGCATACAGCATCTGACAACAGAGTATCAAGTTATTTTTGAATTTTTTTAGGGGGTTAGCTTGAAGTTCTCTATAGGTGGTAGTATCTGTTAGAATGTTTTCAACCATCTGAATATACAGTACTTATCTCTATCCATCACAACCACATTGCCCCCTTTAATCCAAGGGGATGGAGTGCCGCGAAAGCAATGTTCCTTTCTTTATGTCCCCGGAGTAGATTTCCCAGATCCCGAAGAGAGCTTTCTTCCTAGGGTAACCTCAAAAAAGGAAAAACATCATCGTGCGATCTGATGTATACCACATGGATAAACCAAAGAAACGTCAGCAAACTCACGTGAAATAGAGCCTTCCTGGCTCTGGATGATGCGCCTCTGGGTTATTAACGGCTACCCACTTGCCCTTTCCGGTACAGGTAGTCTTGATACTTCAAGTCTTTACAGCCTTAAATATGGATACAGACAGGGCATAGCATAGACTGTAATACTATGGAAAACAGAAAAGTGGAATAGAAATATACTCACACTTTCTTGGACCTAACCTAGCTCCTTAGGAATCAGGCTCAGAAGTTGTTTTAGGATACAACTTCAAATAAAACCCCATGCGGTGGAGTAAAAATCAAAAATTTAATAAAACACATCATAAAATACAACAAAAATATAAATTAAGGCAATAATTAGTGACCAGAATGCATTTCGTCCATTGAGATATCCTCAGTGGCTTCCTCAGCTGGTTTTACAGATCAAATGTGTGACATCCTGCGCCCCCTCTGGCTGAAGTTTCCACGCTGTTGCCGCAGAGCCCAGCAGTTTCGGTCACCGAACCGAGTCTTGCCGATGGGCGCTGTCCCACCGAGCCGTGCCGAGGGCTCTGCCCCCACCGAGTCTTATCGAGGGCACTGCCCTACCGAGCCGTGCCATGGGCGCTGCCCCACCGAGCCGTGCCGAGGTCGCTGCCCCACCGAGCTGTGCCGAGGTCGCTGCCCCACCGAGCCATGCCGAGGTCGCTGCCCCACAGAGCCGTGCCGAGGTCGCTGCCCCACAGAGCCATGCCGAGGTCGCTGCCCCACCAAGCCATGCCGAGGTCGCTGCCCCACCGAGCCGTGCCGAGGTCGCCGCCCCACCGAGCCGTGCCAAGGGCGCCGCCCCACCGAGCCGTGCCGTGTCCAGAGTCCGCTGCCCAGCAGCCTGAAGAATTTGTGTCCACGCTGTCGCTGCAGAGCCCAGCAGTGTCCACGCTGTCACCGCAGAGCCCAGCAGTGTCCACGCTGTCGCCGCAGAGCCCAGCAGTTTCCATGCTGTCGCCGCAGAGCTCAGCAGTTTCCACGCTGTTGCTGCAGAGCCCAGCAGTTTCGGTCACCGAACCGAGTCTTGCCAAGGGCGCTGCCCCACCGAGCTGTGTCGAGGGTGCTGCCCCACCGAGCTGTGCCGAGGGCGCTGCCCCACCGAGTCTTGCCGAGGGTGCTGTCCCACTGAGCCATGCTGAGGGCTCTGCCCCACTGAGTCTTGCCGAGGGCGCTGCACCACTGAGCCGTGCCGAGGTCGCTGCCCCACCGAGCCGTGCCAATCGCGCCGCCCCACCGAGCCGTGCCAAGGGCGTTGCTCCACCGAGTTGTGCCGATGACGCTCCTCCGGATGCCGATTCAGACAGGACCATACTTCTTGCCATCTTCGAGGACTACCAAAAAAAGGATAGTCTGATTGGCAAGAGGTTTCCTTCCAGAACACCTGTTCCCAAAGGGTACGTCAGGACGCCCTCTGGTACATTAGTCCGTCAGGAGTGCTCCTTCAATACCCCTGACTCTGGAAAAATCTGGACATTTCTTCTGATGACTCTGATTAAGGGACTCATGTCACGTCCGAGGTCACGTACCACGAGGGGACCCTGCCTCGTGGAACTTCTCTTTTTCTGTTTTTTTCTCTTGATCTTGTTTTGAGCGTCCGGGGTCCAATCATGGGGGAGAGGATATGTGATGTCCTGCGCCCCCTCTGGCTGAAGTGGACATTCATGTTCTGGACTTCAAGTGCATCTGCACAACCTCTGGCTTCTTTGCACCATGCAATCTTGCTCTGGGCATTCAGATCATGTACATACACCTGGACTCTATCGGTTTGTTACGAGCTTTATGTATATATAGAGACTACACTCTCATTCTGTTACTAGCTCATTTCAAGTTTGCCCTGGTCCATTTCAGTCCTGATTCTGGTAACCTGCCTAACCTTACCTGCAGGACTTCTGTGTTTAGGTTTGTGTTATTTCTGATTCTCATGCTAATTAAGTTCTTTGTAGTTCTAGTGTCATGCAGCTTTGATTTCTGGTTCCCCTGTCTGTCTGATAGTCTGCAGTTCTGTTCTCAGGTTCATTTATACATTACCTCATGTTTAGTTCTGCCTATTTCATTGTCTGTTTATAGTTCTTGATTTCTGAACTTTGATTGTAATCATCTGGTTTTCTTTATATTGTATTTCTTGCCTAGAGTTCTAAGGCTCTGATTATAGTGTTTGTATTGTATTTAGGTTCTGGATCCCTGCTCTGGGTTCAAGTTCATTCTTGTTTATTTCTTAGTGTCATAGAATAACCCCTTAAGGACCCCTGACGTACCCTGTACGTCCTGTCCACAGGTCTCCCTTAGACCCGCGGACGTACAGGGTACGTCAGCGGCGCCTAATCCCCCTCCCGCCCGATACTCACCTCCCTCGCTGGATCCCATGGCGATCTGGCAGGGAGGAAGCCTGCCCATGTGATTTACATGGGCAGGCGAGGCTGATGACGTCGCCACGCTGCGTGGTGACGTCATCAGCAGGCGTCCCCATCCAATTCAATGGAGGGGAGGGGGGGCTCCTTCGGAGCCCTCTATCTCCCCAACCATTGAAGCTAGGGAGATGCCGTTTTCACTCCTGGAGAGGGGAGAGTCTCCCCTTTTCAGCAGTGTATGGCATTAACCTTTTTGCTGCTGAATCGCTTTTCGGCGCTAATTGGCGCCAAAACGCGATTCGAACCTGGAGGGGGGCTGACATCTTGGATGTCAGCCAAGCCTCCAGGTCCCCCCCACCCACTGACAACCTCACCATATGTGTGAGGATGTCAGTGGGCCAGTTAACCATCTAGCTGCCATGTAGAGATAAGGGGATCCTAAGGATCCATTTATCTCCCGATCCATGGCAGCTAGATGGTCATATTTGACATAATTTGAAAGGCCTGATTATGGCCTTTCCAATGATACCAAACATGACCAGGTTTGGTTTTAAACAAAAATTAAACAAAATAAAATAAATAAAAAAAAATAATAAAAATTTTTTATAAAATTAAAAAATGATTTTTTTTTAAAGTTTTTTTGTCTGGGGGGGTTTAATTAAATAGGACCTAGGCTTTCATCTAAAAATAATTAGCACAAAATGGTCAGAATGAGCGCAGCGCACATAGGTGAACTGTCTCAGCAGTGTAGGGGTTAAAAAGCAAACGCATGTAAATATTGGGTATTTCTAGTCTCGGGACAAAATTTTGAACCTATTTAGCCAGGGTCTTTTTGGGTGGTTGTAGATTTTGGGGATTAAATTATGAAAAAGTGTGTTTTTACCATTTTTGTCATCATATTTCATATTTTTTTTTATAGTAAATTATTGGATATGATGGAAATAATGGTATTTCTAGAAAGTCCATTTAATGGCGGGAAAAAGGGTGTATAATATGTATGGGTTGAATAAACGAGTAAGAGGAAAATTTGACCTAAACACTAACAGCACAGAAACGTAAAAACAGCAGCGGTCACTAAAAGACGGATTTGTGTAAAACCGCCCGGTCACTAAGGGGATAAATATTTTTGTTTTCTAGTCCTGTATCCTATCTGTTCACTGCTCTTTATGCTCACACCCCTCCTGCTTAATGTCACGTCAGGTTCCCCTGCCCAGTCGTAACAAAATGACCATTACTCTCTTTAAATACCCTAATCCCAATTAGGGCCCCTATTACACGCGTCGCGCAAATGCGCTCGCGCAGTGCATTTTTTTTGTGCACGCAAAAAAACGTTATCGCGCGAAAATTAATGCGGCATTCCGATCCAAGCGCATTTTTTCAACCTTCATGTTTTTTCGTGCGCAAATCCGACGCGCAAATTCGTGCGCAAATGAACGTTGCGTGCAGGAATCGGTGGGCAATCATTATTAAGAACCACCATTTTCTAAAGTTAGGTTGTTGCGCCTGTCAAAGTCAATCTGCGTATATGCACTAAACAACTTTATTAATACAAACTTTGCAAGAAGACACCAATAAAAAACATTAAATTGAATGAAAGACGTGTATCGGATGGGCACTGTGTGCCTATAGCAATGCTGAAGGATGGAATCAATGCAACTCCGTATATCACAGTATATCATAAGAAGTAGCGCGGTACAAAATATTCACTTAATGGTTGATGTGCAGCCAAAGATGCAAATTAGACCAAACACATTAGCTCAGTAATTATTAGTCCGTTCAACATGCAATTTTAGAACCATTAAATCACTGCAACTCAGTATATCACACTCATAGGAAGTAGCGCAGTACAAAATATTCACTTAATGGTTAATGTGCAGCCAAAGATGCAAGTTAGACCAAACACATTAGCTCAGTAATTATTAGTCCGTTCAACATGCAATTTTAGAACCATTGAGTCACTGCAACTCAGTATATCACACTCATAGGAAGTAGCGCAGTACAAAATATTCACTTAATGGTTAATGTGCAGCAAAAGATGCAAATTAGACCAAACACATTAGCTCAGTAATTTAGTCCATTCAACATGCGATTTTAGAACCATTAAATCAATGCAACTCAGTATATATCACACACATAAGAGGTGGCGCAGGAACCATTTGTAACAAAAATTCTTATTCAAATAAGTGCAATAGTCATATATTACTGGGAGTGCATACTGATTAGTGTGATATTTGCAGACAAGCCTGCTAAGAAACCGCTGCTTTTACCAATTGTTAAGGCAGAGGGATGGAACCAACAATACCATAGTAGCCTTCATGATAATGCTGCTCAAACAAATGTGCGCACCCGAGATTATGAACACACCACTGATAAAATCATTCCCATCAATGGGAACACAATTACATCTGTCAGATCTTTAGTTGGGACGCGTTTCGCCGATACTAAACGTCGGCTTTGTCAACAGATAACTGGCATGTTCGTGCTTTGGTTTTAAATAGCCCATAGAAGCTTGCAAATGACCACCCCTTCCAAAAAAGTGCCCACCCCCTTAAATGAAGACTGGCAGGCAAGTAGATACACAGCCAATCACTGTCCAGTAGGCGGTTTACTACCACGTGGATGAAGTTTAACCCCTCATGATGTAATGGGAGGTCACATATCACATGGTGCTGTTACCAACCGCATTATTTACACACACCTCCTTCCAAACCAACGTGATCTGTCCTTAATAGACAGAACGAATGCTATAAACTGGGTAACCCAAAGCCAAATCGTTGTAGGTGAAAGCCCAAAAAGTAGGCAACTTTACATACCTCAAAGAGGCATAATTGTCAGGTATATTACACAGAGAAGGCGAATTTAAAATGGATGTCTGTAGCCATTTTGTTTTAAAGACAGTTTTTTTTTTCAAAATATTCTCTAGGTTTAGAAATGAACAAGATTTTTTTTTAAAGTTCATTCCTGGGTTAAGAAATCCCAGACATGAAGGAACCTAGAATGAATGTGAGATAATGCTAAGACATGTCATAAGTAAATTTATTGGTCTGTTTTAAATTTTAAAACAAAAGAGATTTTGTCTTTGAGTATAGGAATAAGAGAAAATGTTTGTATAATAAAATTATATTCACAAAATATATGTTTATAATCAAGGTATATTTTATTATAATTACAGTTTGAAATATATATTCCAAAATATTGTAGAAAGTATATAATTGGTAAATAATAAAAATTACTAAAGAATAGATTCTGTGAGTTAACCAGGAAGAATTTAGCTGATAAGGCTCTTAGCATTCAAAAGGGAGGAGAGCTATAAATCTCAAGACAGAGAAAGTCTAGTAGTTAGAAGAGACAGTCTAGAGACTGAAGACAAGGGTCTTTGTTAAGCTAAGTCTGACCTTTTGACCCTAAGATAAGATATTAAAAAGAATTAATGGAATTAAATTAGAAGTGCAACACTGCCCTCTACAGGATAGTAAAAATAATGATTTAGATTATCATTAATATTAACTGTGTGGCTATAATAAGCGGGAAAAAGTTTTTGGTAAGTTAGTCAGAGATTCCAGCGGAGAGAGTCACATCACCATGCGCTCAGACATTCATTATACATGACACTCTGAGAAGTCGGAGATCAGACGGAGACTCACATCAGACTCACATCGCCATGCACTCAGATCCCAAGACATGAGGCAATTAATATTCTCACCAAATCTCTAACTCACATGCATTGATTATCTAATATCGATAATTTTCACATATTCCAAAACAAAGCATCACATAGAAAATTCCAAGGCAGACTCATCAACATCCAAATTGGACAGGTAATGTATGAAATAAGGAATTAATGTAAAAATATATTTGTAGAGATTTTTGCAACGTAGACTGAGACTTCTCGGATAAGGTTAAGATCCAAATTCTAAGTATTTCTAATCTGCAGATGGAAATATGAAGAAGTGGATATAAGGATTTATTCCTAAAGAAATGTTGCAAGATTGATACCAATATATATATATTGAATTTGGAAATTACTGTGATTAAAATTAATGAGCAAGGAATTATATAACTACAAAATAAAAAGCAAAAGATTAGAAGTTTAATTCTTGAGATTAGGGGAGGATTCACTAAATAAGTTTTTATTACTTATCATTAAATTAGCTCATCTTTTGTTGATCTATGTAGCATAGAGATATATATATCTATAAGAGCTGGCTGGTTAAACATTGTTTGCTGGGAAATGCATGTTGTATTAAGCAGAAATGTTTATTAACCATTTGTGTATTAGTTACTAACTGAGAAAATAAATGATATTAATCATATATGCAGTTACTAACCGGAGATACATATATTGTGAAGCTAGTTTTTATATGCTGATGGAGTGTGGTTTATAAATTGTTGTTCATGATATGAGATTTGAAATTCTTTTGTATACGTAATAAATATATATATATTTTTATCCGATTATCGATTATTGTATTTTTTAAAGCAAAACACAGACAATTAAAAGAATTCAGGATAATTTCTAAGAGATATAGACGATTGATATTTGTGTCTCGTATAAGTTTCTTATGAAATAATAATCCCTGATATATTGGAGGCGACTGCCGAGGTAGGTCCAGTAAGACCAATATAGACATATTGGAGGCTTGGCTGATAACTCCAATATATAAAAACGTGTTGTATTCACGTGCAGAGATTATATCCAACATAATTAACCCTAGAAATTGCAATTAAAAAACATGAACTGTCATATGTGCAATAAGGAACACCGCATTACACAGGAACCATCGATAATAATATGATTCCATAAGGCAAGGAGAGGGGGAGGAAGAGAAAAGGACAAAAAGGGGGGGGAGGGGTGATCATTCAACATCAAATACAAGAGAGCGTGGTATAGATCCCTTGGGTTGAATTAACCCCTAACAAAATAAGGGTAAATTCTGCCCAAATACAAGGGTTAAGGGGACATAATAGCCCCTATACAACTGTCTCATAAATAAGGTGCTACACTACCAAATAAAGCACTACTGTGCCAGTATTCCTGACTAGAACATACAATACATAAATAAAAACTAAATAAACTTTAATGGTCAGTAATAAAGGGTGCAAAAGTAAACCCTTCATTTAATCCAGAGGGGGACAGAGTCCCTAATTGGTAAATCCAGAACGCCTCTCTACAGCGCAATCGCAAGTCGAAATTGCCACGTCGCGAATTTTGAAAAACTTGTTCGATAACCATGAACCTTAGATCGGAGGGGCTGCCAGCATGTTGATTGCGCAAGTGCCTTGAATTAGGGGTATCACGTTCATACCTCACTGATCGTACATGTTCCTGCACTCGTACCTTTAGGGGTCTAATAGTTTTCCCCACGTATTGCTTCCCGCAACCACATATTAGGAGATAAACCACCCCTCTAGTGCTACAATTGGAGAAATGTTTAACATGATACTCCTTGGAACCATTCATATTAAAGAATGATTTTCTATCTTGCGCGATGAATGGACAGGCTTTACAGTGACCGCACTTAAAGGTGCCTTTCAATCCAGCTTTCAGCCACCGTTGTTGCGGGTCACGTGATGAAAATTGGTTATGCACAACATGATCGTTGATATTTTGACATCTCCTTGAAGTAGTTAAGGCCTTATTAAGATGTTTATCCTGCTTTAAAATTGGCCAAAAACGTGCACAAATGTCTTTAATGGTATGACTATGCCAGCCTGTATCATAGTTGCCGATGAGGCGAATAGTATTCCCAACCGTCTTGGTCAGACTTTTATTAGGTTTTGGAAGCAAAAGATCACTCCTATCGCTCAATAGAGCACGTTTATACGCCATTTTGAGACATCTATTAGGATACCCCTTAGCTTTAAACATCACTCATAAACCTTGAGCTTTACTCTTAAACTTGTCAAGGGTGGAGCATAATCGTCGTAACCGTAGGTATTGTCCGATCGGAATTCCTTTCTTCAATGAGAATGGATGGAAGCTACTCCAATTTAGGAAACTATTTGTGGCTGTAGGTTTACGATAAAGTGTAGTTGTTATTACACTGTTCCTGTTTAAGCATATGGTAAAATCCAGGAAATTGATTTTATCCTCATTAATCTCCATGGTGAATTTGAGATTCAAGCCATAAACATTCAGGCAGTTGACAAATGCCTCAAAAGTATCTTTGCTATCTGACCAGAGAATGAGTATATCGTCAATAAAACGTTTCCATACAACCACGTGTCTTAGAAACTGTTGCATTTCTAGGCCAAAAACAACATGTTTCTCCCACCACCCAAGGTACAGGTTGGCGAATGACAGAGCCATAGAGGTTCCCATTGTTGTGCCAGTCACTTGATTATAGAACTTACCATCGAACGAAAAGTAGTTATGGGTCAAGATAAATGAAATCAACTCTAATGTAAAAAGAGTATGTTCATTGTGTTCAGGCCCTCTGCTTTCCAGAAACTCTCTCACTGCTCTCAAACCTAGTTCGTGAGGAATGCAGCTATAAAGTGACTCCACATCTAGGCTACAGAGCAGGCAGTTGTTAGGAAGTTTCAATGTCAAGAGAAATCTGAGCATATTGGTAGAATCTTTAATGTAAGATGGCAAAGATTGAACAAAACCCTGTAAGACCTTATCTACATAAATACTAGCGTTCTGAGTAAGGTTGTTACGCCCTGACACAATTGGTCTTCCCGGTGGAGGTATAACTCTTTTATGTATTTTGGGCAAAGCATAGAAAACAGCTATATTAGGACAAGTGGATCTCATAAAATCAAATTCTTTAATTGATATCACTCCTCTGTCTTTACCATCCTCGAGCAGCCTAACAAGGTCTTTAATGAACAGATCAGTCGGGTCACGCAGTAACAGCTAATAGGTATTAGAATATTCTATCAGCTTTAATACCATCTTTTTATATTGTTGTTTATGCATAATTACTACATTACCACCCTTACCACCCTTTCTAATCACAAGTTCTTTATTAGTCTGTAATTTCTTGAGGGCAAAGTGCTCCTTTTTGGTTAAATTGAAGGGAACTGAATTGTTAATTGCTTGTATATCGAGTGCTTCTATCGCATGGCATACCAGATTACAAAAGGACTCGATATTCCCATAATCACTAATAGATGGAGTGAACATACTTTTTCGCTGTAGATCAGTATAACTGGATACATTCTCATCAGTAAGATTCTCATCTAGCAAACCTACAAGAACATCAAGGCATTCAGCATCATTATCGTCAAATCCCATCAGTCTAGCTGTCTTTTCTTTCTGTAATGCATGAAATTTATACAGTGCTACCTTACGTGCAAAAAGATGAATATCTTTAATCCATGAGAATTTATCAAAAAAGGGCCTGGGAACGAAAGTCAAGCCCTTTTGCAATACTGTAAGTTCGGCTGGGGTTAGTAAAAAGGAGGTTAAATTGACGACCTGGAGGCTCTGATCTAGTAGCCCCTCCTGCTCCTCCCTCGTCTCGCTGTAGATCTCCCCCTCCGTATCCGTTGGGGCAGTTCGTCCCTTTGGGGCTGCTCCAAAAAAGACACCTTCCTGTTCCTTAAAATTCCTCTAGGAGTGTCTTGTGTCTGTTCAGTCATTTCTACATCGGACGGATCCTCGTATTCCGAGGATTCGTATTCAGACCCAGAGGCTAGTGGATAGTTGGAACGCAAACGATTTTGGGGGTATTTATAAACCCTGCCCTAATTGTAATCTCTAATATCTCTCAAAATGTTTTTGTGCTTACGATCACGGATGTTACCGTCATACCGGTCTAGATTAATTTTTAACTTCTCCTCTAAGGAAACGAACAAAGGGTCATTTTTAAACGTTTGAATACTTAAAACCTCTTCTTCAATAGCCACTTTAAGATCTTTCAAGGTCTCTTCCTCATATTTGACTAGGATCTCCATGAATCTCTTAGAACATCCATTAGCCGCCTCTTCCCAATCTTTATAAAAGACTTCTTTTTGAATATGCGTGGCTGGGGGTGTATTAACCCTTAAGCCTCTTGGAATCATGTCCTTTTTGATATAATTGTTTAAAGAGGTAATCTCCCATTTAACTCGTATTTGTTTTTTCAGGCTTTTAGTCAAAGAGTTAAAGCCTGTATAGATATTCACATCTTTTTTTGGGCATGGGGGATCAATGGTTTCTGAAAAAACCTCATCAATATTGTTACCCCAGCATTCAAAATTCCCGACTGATGACAGAAAACCTGTCATTATAAGTCCTTTTAGAACCGGCCTTGAGCCGAAAAAGTTATATAAACAAACACACAGCAGAAAAGTAGGACTAATCTATTAGCACAAAATTTCGGCAGAAAATGGGCATTACCCAAAATTAAACTCACTAAACAACTTTATTAATACAAACTTTGCAAGAAGACACCAATAAAAACATTAAATTGAATGAATGACGTGTATCGGATGGGCACTGTGTGGCTATAGCAATGCTGAAGGATGGAATCAATGCAACTCCGTATATCACACTCATAAGAAGTAGCGCGCTACAAAATATTCACTTAATGGTTGATGTGCAGCCAAAGATGCAAATTAGACCAAGCACATTAGCTCAGTAATTATTAGTCCGTTCAACATGCAATTTTAGAACCATTGTATCACTGCAACTCAGTATATCACACTCCTAAAGAGTAGCGCAGGAACAATTTGTTACAAAAATTCTTATTCAGAATAGGTGCAGTAGGCATATATTACTGGGAGTGCATACTGATTAGGGTCAGTGTAATATTTGCAGACAAATTAGGGCAATCAGAATTAAGAACCACCATTCTCTAAAGTTAGGTTGTTGCGCCTGTCAAAGTCAATCTGCGTATATGTGCTGCAGCAAAAAAATTTGTAGAATGTGTAACTGTACTGTGCTATATATTTTTTTTATTGCTGAGTTATTTCGTTTCGGCCACAACTATCATATTTGCAGTTAACACCAAGTTTTCAAAGACGTTACGAAACTTTGCGCAAACGTCGCTCGTACGACTTTGCGCGAAGATTGTAATACCATCCGCACTAATGCATTTGCGCTCACAATGTTAAGTATAGGATGCGCGCACGAACTTGCGCTCGCGCTGGGTTCGCGCAGAGTCAATCGCGGTAGACGATTACGTGCATTGTTTGCACAAACGTCGTACTACGACGTTCCGCGCAAATGGTTTTGTCCTCGCGCAAAAGCGCATTTGTGCGCACGCAAATGCGCTGTGCGAAGCGTGTAATTGGGGCCTAGGAGTCTTCTTTTTGCCAGGGATTTCACCCCTACCAATCATATAATCCCTTTCATTTTGTTAACCTAATAGGCATAATAAATGCCTATATGTTTCAATGTACTTCCAGCCAGGTCATCCCTGCAGCAAGATAGCGCTCCGTGTCTTTGTTTTTGATCCCAAAGTGGATTTTGTTTCTGGGGGAGCATAAATAAAGGCCCACCAGTCTACCTCATGTCTGACAAGCAGCATGAGCAGGTATGGTTTGCTATGCAGCAGCCTGTGGTTTCAATTTTGGATAGGACTCGCCCTCATTAGAGGTGCCTTGAGGTTTGGTGGGCGAGCTTAGTCTTATAATGGCCATTGATAAGAAACCAAACCTCTAATTGTGTATAGTTTCACACGGTATAATGGGAATTAGCGCAGATGACATTTTTTTCTTTGTTATGTTTTACACATGTTGTTGGGCTGGATGCATTTGGTGGTTGCAGCCGCCCCATCGGGGAATAGGCGCGACCCCACCCCTCCTGTAGGCATAATAAAGCAATTTTGCAAATTGCCTGCACGTATGGTGCCTTTTCAAGGGCAGCAAAATCACCTATAGAGTAGCAATGGTTTGTCTATTCAGAGAACACCGAACAGCTGAGGAATTTCAGTGAAGTGCCCTGCCGTTCAGTGGTTTCATTCGTCAAGTTTATTCAGGCGAATCCCATAGGCTTCAATGTTAAAAAATATTCCCGTTTTAATTCAATATCTAATAAACCATCTATCGTTTTATTCTACAGTAAAAGTTTTTTCATTTTCCTGTATCAGACCTTTTTATTATCATTCATTGGATCTTATATGTAAATTCCAGATATTTGCGTTCAGTAGTTTTTTTACAAACAGCGTTTCAAATTGTAATCTTTCAAGCGAACTATTTTATTTATTTTTTTCATCCTGTTCGTCTGTGTGTCGGCTTTTTCCGGCGGCTGCTCCACGCTGTGATCCGCGGCTGCTCCGATTTTTCCCGCGTGTTCAGCTTGGTTTTTGTGGCGATTTCTGCTGGTTTTCGGTGAGTGTTCGGCGAGTGTTCGGCGGGTTTGCGGCGAGTATTCCCTGCACTAAGGGGGCCTTGTGGTGCTTGCTGAATACACTGCAGGGTCGAACTAGGAATCGCTGAATCACCCCGAAGTGCGGGGAACGAAAAGTCACAGAATGTGCGGTGACTTTTCGGATCTCTCTAAATAACCCTGTGAATGTACAAATAAATAAGTTCCTTTCTATGTGCACATGCTGACAATTATATATACATGTTACGGGTAAAGCCAGGAGTGCGGTTAATCCTAGGAGTACCCGGGTAATCCTGACATCACCCAAAACCGCTGGGTAAAGCTGCAAAAAAATGAAAATTTCGGACTTTACCCGGGTAATTTTAGGACTAACCAACTGCCCTTGAGTAACAGTCTGGAAGAGCTGAAAAATCCGCACTTTACCTGGATAATGTGCAAGTCTGAAGATTCACCCGGGTAATCTGAGGACTATCCACAGCTTCACCTGGGTAATCTGCAGAGCATCCAACTCCGCTTGGGTAACAGTGAATTTTGCTATTATCTATGGATATTATAAACGAAAATGGCAAAGAGGCAAACATTAAACTGTATTGAGGATAGAATGATTATACAGAGTAACAGGATATGTTTCTTATATGAATGTGAAAGAGTTACATGATCTTTACTTTATATCATATGTGCTTATATATAATTTATAAAATATAATAACCATTAGGTTACTCTTTATATAATATCTTTATCTTCATAAATTAATTTTCAGACAATTAATGCTCAGAGTAAACTTATGGTGATTTAGTGTGGTTTGTGACTGTGGATACAAATTCATTAAAAATAACCAAAAACACTATTTTGTTATCAGTCAGGTAACAGTTTGCAGCTTTATCCGGGTAATCCTCGGAATTCAGTCATCTGTAACCTGCTGAAAACCCAAGAAAAGTGGAAAACCCAGAGGCGTTTGGATACTTTGCAGATTACCCGGATAAAGTGCGATGTTTCGTTGCACATGACACTTTATCCAGCAACACTAGGGTAATGTGCGAATTACCCGCTTAAAATAGAGCAGAAAAGCAGGGTACCCAGAGGCCTCTGGATACTTTGCAGATTACCCGGGTGAAGTCCGAAATTTCATTTCACTTCAGACTTTTTCTAATGACACCCGGGTAATGTCAGGATTACCCGGGTAATCCTAGGATTAACCGCACTCCTGGCTTTACCCGTAACATATATACAAAATACCAAGAAAGAGCACTCCATATCAATGACCACATTCTTCTATCTTATTCTATAGCAAAAAAGCACAGTTTTAAAAATATTCAAACGCCTGAGAGAATAAATGATGAGGATTCAGTTCACAAAATATGATCATACTTTGCTTAAGCCTGTCACAGTCTCCAATCTAACTTGACCGAATCTACATTCACAGGATCAACTCATCCTGGAGCTCTCCAGCGGCTCTAGGCCTTTATAGGCAGCCATGGTGGGGCACCTGTGAACAGGGAGGGGTGCTTACCAAATGAGGTTGTCAGCCCTCTATATGTATATTACAACAGCAGAAAGGTTGCACTATAAAGGTCCAGAGCTTCTGGGGAGCTCCAGGTGAGTTGATCCTGTAAAAGCATTCGGTCACGATAACTAGGACCTGTCAACGATGGGGTACATTGGCAACTGTGACAGGCTTAAGCAAAGTATGATCATATTTTGTGAATTGAATCCCCATCATTTATTCCTTCAGTCAGACCTTTGAATATTTTTAATAAAACTGTGCTTTTTTGCTACAGAAAATGATGGTTGAATGTGGTCATTGATATGGAGTGCTCTTTCCTGGTGTTTTGTTTTAAATGTGTTAGATGCACCCGTTGTTGTTGCTTGTTTAGGTTGTGTGCAACCTTTTTTTCTGTTGTTTTTTTGCTGATATATATATTATTATGCTCATAAAGTCATTCTTCCATACATGTATGTGCTTTAATACTGCAAACAAATTGCTTAATAGACAATCACAATTTATTTTAGTGCTAAAGTTCCCATGTGAACTTTTAAAAGATACAACGCCAAAGAGTGCTGAAAAATAATCTCAAATGTGATCTGCTCCTAAATTGAGAATCGTTGGTATAAAATGATTCATTTTTATAGTGTGTATATATAATGACCATGGGGTGGCAGTATTGGACAAGGAATGCTTCTTAAAAAATCTCATAGGCTACAAATGTTATATTAGTTAACTGTAGTGTAATAAAATATGTCCAGTAAAAAGGTAGTAATATCTACTATATTTTATAGTATGTTGAATAGAAATCGTTCAGTGGGAAATATGTTAGTTATTTAGCTAAGGCAGTTCTATAGCATAGGATTTCATGATACTAAAGGCAGGCATTGTTATCTGCTGTCCATTAGCAAGCACAACCTCTATGTATCCTGGAAAACAGGGTGATTCAGTATCTGTATCCAGCCTGTAGTAATGTTTCCATTCTAGTGCAATTGCTTTTACATTATGAGACAAAGCTACTATTCATGAAGGTCTCCTGCGGTGAAGTAACCACATTGTGGCCACCGCAGGTTACAACTAGGGATGCACTGATACCATTTTATTAAGACCGAGTACAAGTACCGATACTTTTTTCAAGTACTCACCAATACCGAGTACCAATACTTTTATTTAATGTCATGTGAAGCTTTCCAATAAATAATTTTGGATTTTGCTAAAAGCCTGTCCTGTTTTATGTTAATATTGGAAAGTATGGCCAGACACCCCATTTACCCCCTGCACAGCCTGTACACACACCCCTTATACATACACACACACACACACACACACACACACACACACACACACACACACACACACACACACACTCTGTGGTCTGGTGTCTGTTGGGTGTACATGTATCTGATCCCTGTGCTGTATGTTATTTATATATAATATACCCCACAGGCATCAGATACCTGTATACCTAACAGACACCAGACCACATTGTGTATGTATACATTATATATATATATAGGTATATACTGTATATGCTCAAATGATAACCCGCCACACTGAGTAATAAGAAAAAAAATCCTTTTTTATTGATTTGACGTTTCAGTCCACACAGGGACCTTCATCAGGACTCGCGAGATCGCGACTGGGGCTTCCCAACGAGCGGCCGCTCGAAGACTGTGCCGGCGGCGCTCATTGGATTTGGAAGAAACGCGGTAAGCTGCAGGGGCCTGTCCGAATGCCGTTAGAGCATTCTGACAGCTGCCCCAGCCCCTCGGATGCCGGTAAGCCAGCTCAATGCTAGCTTTCGGTATCGGCGGCAGTATTGGGGGCATCTGCACCGATACCGATACTAGTATCGGTATCGGTGCATCCCTAGTTACAACACATTAATAAAGTCATGCTTTAAAAAGGTTTCCTAACACTAGGACATTAGAAAGAGTAGTCGTATTTGATGTTTAACAATACCGGAACTGCCACGTTTTCTCTGTCACTTGCCACCATACTAGCCTCATCTTACTGACACCAGTAAGGTAGAAATATTGACGCCGGGGTTAAATATTAGGTTTAGTATTACTATTTATTGTTTTAGGGTTAGGTCTACATTTAGGTCTAGTGTTAAGGTTGACTAGCGTTAGTAAAATGATGCTAGTTTTGTAGTAAGTTTGACTGGAAAAAGTGCATTGTTTATTCCTGTCATATTACGGTTTCCCTAACATTTTTACCACAAGGTGGCAATGTAAGATGAGTAAAACATAACTGTGAAAGTAAAATGCTATATACTGCAAGGGTTGAGGAAAAAAGCAGATGGAAAAAAAAGGAAGCGTTATAATGGTTGAGAAGAATACAAATCCCCAAAGTATATGCAATGCTGCAGCAATAACTCACCTTCTCATTTCTCACGCTGGGAGCAAGTGTGGAGTGATGGCACAATGCGTTATTAGCTATCTCTCCAACAGATCTTTTTATGTATTCCTTGCTGGCAATTCTTCCTCTTCAATGTCTTTGTCAGTTGGTGTTCCTCAAGGTTCTATCCTGGGTCCTCTGCTCTTTTCCAACTATAACTCCACGCTGGGCAAACGCATCACAAACTATAGGCCCAATTACAAACATCAAGCTAAAATGGGGATGCTAACGAGGAAAACCTAAGGCTGCAGGTTTTCCCCGTAGCGTCCCCATTTTTATGTGTGATTCTGGGACAGACGCTACTTCAGCACTTTACTGAAGCAATACCCTCAGTGATACTCGCTTTAGCTCTTCTGCGGCGCCGCAAGTATAACCTCCTGGAGACCACAGGACTACATGGAGGCAGTGGCGTCGTAACGTGGGGGCGGGGGGTGCAGCCCGCACCAGGTGACACCCGCCTTTAGGGTGACACCGTCACCCTAAGGGCGGGTGTCTCACCCCCCGCCACGTATTCGCTCCCTGCGAGTGTCCGAAGCATGCAGCTTCGGCGCTCGCCTGGAGGAAACACGTCACCAGCCAATCGCGGCTGGTCACGTGGCTCTCCCAGGCGAGCGCCCATCTGTGCGCCGCCGGACGCTCAGAGGGAGCGAACAGAACACGCGGCGGAGGTGAGCTGGGGGCCTGGCAGTATCCATGTGCTGGGGCATTCCATGAGCTGCTGGGGCATTCCATGAGGAGCTGGGGCAAATCCATGTGTGAGCTGGGGCATTTCATGAGGTGCTGGGGCAAATCCATGTGTGTGCTGGGGCATTCCATGTGTGAGCTGGGGCATTCCATGAGGATCTGGGGCAAATCCATGAGTGAGCTGGGGCATTCCATGAGGTGCTGGGGCAAATCCATGTGTGAGCTGGGGCATTCCATGAGGTGCTGGGGCAAATCCATGTGTGAGCTGGGGCATTCCATGAGGTGCTGGGGCAAATCCATGTGTGAGCTGGGGCATTCCATGAGGTGCTGGGGCATTCCATGAGGAGCTGGGGCAAATCCATGAGTGAGCTGGGGCATTCCATGAGGTGCTGGGGCAAATCCATGTGTGAGCTGGGGCATTCCATGAGGTGCTGGGGCAAATCCATGTGTGACCTGGGGCATTCCATGAGGTGCTGGGGCAAATCCATGTGTGAGCTGGGGCATTCCATGAGGTGCTGGGGCAAATCCATGTGTGTGCTGGGCATATCCATGAGGAGCTGGGGCATTCCATGTGTGACCTGGGCATTCCATGAGGAGCTGGGGCATTCCATGAGGAGCTGGGGCATTCCATGTGTGACCTGGGCATTCCATGAGGAGCTGGGGCATTCCATGAGGAGCTGGGGCATTCCATGTGTGAGCTGGGGCATTCCATGAGGAGCTGGGGCAAATCCATGTGTGAGCTGGGGCATTCCATGAGGTGCTGGGGCAAATCCATGTGTGAGCTGGGACATTCCATGAGGTGCTGGGGCAAATCCATGTGTGTGCTGGGGCATATCCATGAGGAGCTGGGGCATTCCATGTGTGACCTGGGCATTCCATGAGGAGCTGGGGCAAATCCATGTGTGAGCTGGGGCATTCCATGAGGAGCTGGGGCATTCCATGTGTGACCTGGGCATTCCATGAGGAGCTGGGGCAAATCCATGTGTGACCTGGGCATTCCATGAGGTGCTGGGGCAAATCCATGAGTGAGCTGGGGCATATCCATGTGTGAGCTGGGGCATATCCATGAGCTGCTGGGGCATATCCATGAGGTGCTGGGGCATATCCATGAGTGAGCTGGGGCATATCCATGAGTGAGCTGGGGCATATCCATGTGTGAGCTGGGGCATATCCATGTGTGAGCTGGGGCATATCCATGTGTGAGCTGGGGCATATCCATGAGCTGCTGGGGCATATCCATGAGGTGCTGGGGCATATCATGTGTGAGCTGGGGCATATCCATGAGTGAGCTGGGGCATATCCATGAGTGAGCTGGGGCATATCCATGTGTGAGCTGGGGCATATCCATGAGCTGCTGGGGCATATCCATGTGTGCTGGGGCATTATCCATGTGCTGGGGCATTCCATGTGCTGGGGCAGTATATCCATGAGAGGAGCTGGGGCAGTATATCCATGAGAGGAGCTGGGGCAGTATATCCATGAGAGGAGCTGGGGAAATATCCATGAGAGGAGCTGGGGCATATCCATGTGTGCTGGGGGCAGTATCCATGAGAGCTGGGGCAATAGCCATGTGTGAGCTGGTCTGGGGCAATATATCCATGTATGAGCTGGTCTGGGGCAATATATCCATGTGTGAGCTGAGGCGCAATATATCCATATGTGAGCTGGGGCAATATATATCCATGCGTGAGCTGCTGGGGGCAATCTATAACTATGAACTGGGGCAATATATCCATATGTGAGCTGGGGCAATATATATCCATGGGTGAGCTGCTGGGGGCAATATATATCCAGTCTAATCCAGAGCTGCTGGGGGCAATATATCCAGAGCTGCTGGGGGCAATATATATCCATGTGTGCTTTCACTGCCTTCGAACAGGCAACGTACTTGCTGGCAGTTGGCTAAAATTTGTGTGAGCATATGAGAGAGCTCCACAGCAATAAACCTCACAGTAATGTGCGCTGTGTGTGTATGAGCATTCAGTGTTATATGGGAGTACTGATTTAGGAGTAAGAATAGTTAAAAAAAAACTCGGGGGGGGTGACACCATAAATTACCGCACCGGGTGACACCAACCCTAGTGACGCCACTGCATGGAGGGTTGTGCTACCAGATTATGAGCCCGGTGCGTTTCACGAGATTGAGCAGCGCCACAAAGTGATCAAGGAGGGAGACTGGGGACTATCTGTCCAGAGTCTCATTGTGCTCTAGGTGGCAAGAAGCCGAAGATCAGGCCACCATTCTTGCTGCGGGATAAGCGGTGAGTATCGGATGTATTGGGGTGGGTATAGGTGGTGCTAAATGATTCTGCAAAACAGGAATCCTTTAGCACTGGCTTTTAAGACAAGGTAAAACTGTTGTAACTCATTGGTGCGATATTTAGTGCTAGGACCTTGTAATTAGTGATGAGCCGAACACCCCTGTGTTCGGTTCGCATTCGAACTCGAACAATTTTAAAGGTTCGAGTTCGAACTCGAACACGAACCAAACTCAATGCAAGTCAATGGGACTCGAAAGTTCGATTTTTAGAGTGCCCTCCAAGAGGGCATATATTATTTGCCATAAAAGGTGTATGGGGGTCCGGACAAAAAGAAAAAAAAAAACGTTTTTAAAGGAACAGTGAGTTTTCCATGAAATAAAGGTTAAGAATAAAAACGAAAAATTCCTTCAAATATCGTGCCTAGGAGGTCCCCATAACCTGCCCGTGAAGTGGCAGATTTGTAGGATGTATAGAAACATTTAAAAACAAAAAAATGACATTTCAAATGACGGTAAATGGTTTTCCTTTAATCTATTCATAAATAACTGCTTGGGGCAGCAGTCTGTATGGAAAGAGGAGACATTTTAGACACCACACAACAGTTTAAGTGATTTTTTTTGGCTAATTATGGTGAAATTATGCAGGCTTTGGATGAAAGTAACCTAGGTGCCAGTGGCGTAACTAGAAACCTGAGGGCCCCGGTGCAAGAATCCATGACGGGCCCCCCCCAAAAACATCCATATTTTTACTTTTTTATTATTATTGCAGGATAAAAAAGAGTACACTATTTATATTAGTTCAACTAACCTTAATTCTTAACAGTTGTAGTTTCAGGATAGGACTTGGTCACTGGGCAGGTCGCACTGATGACCTGCAAAATATAAAGAAAAATCCATAAATCAAGGAAATTGTACATCCATTTGACAAAGTTATAGCAAAAGATCAATATGGCAACAAGAATATGACAATTTAAATAGAAAATATTAGACTGTACATATGCACACACACACACACAGACTTACTCAAATGTCCACAGAAGAGGCAGAGAAGCTTCAAAAAAAGGGTCCACAACAGGGCCAACAATAATAACAAACATCAACTTTTTCATGAACTGGAACTATGTCTAATGGATAAAAACCTGTAAAATAAAAAAGTTGTACAACAATTAATATAGTTGAATGAAGGTAGTATTGAACAAAAACAGCCATGCTTTCAACTGAAGCGGAGCATATCTCAGAACAAATCATGCAAGGTGCAAACCTAAACGGGGTTAGTTTGTTTAACTGTTAAAAACTCTGAAACAGTGTTAATAACTTGTAACAGAACGTAATATAGCTTTACTTACTACTGCCGTTAGAAGTTACGACGCCTTGCTTTGGCATCAGCAAAGTCATCTACGATGCTTTCGATGTTCAGTCTTCGAGCTCTCTCATTTTCGATGCTTAACAAAGCAAGCCCAGAAAGTCTTTGTTGAGACATGGTGTTTCGCAAATAACTTTTGATTAGTTTTAACTTTGAGAATGACCTTTCTGCAGTTGCTACGGTTACTGGGAGGGTGAGGAACAAAAGTAGTGCGACACAAACATCTGGGACTGTAGAAGACAGTGCACTGTTTTCAACGAGCAGGAGATGAGCAAGGTCCTTAACAGTGGAACAACTACGAACCTCTTCCTGAAGTGCCGAACGGAATGAAAGAAGTTGCCCCGGAAAATCTGCTGATATATCCTCATTGTAAAGTTCCTGCAGTTTTGTTGCTTCTGATATTACAGTCTCATCGGATTCAGAGGCGAGCATGGCTGGCTGAATTATTTTGAATCTATGAAAGACTGCATTCATTCCCTTAAATCGGTCTGACAATTGGTTTGTGATAATGTCCAAACACCTATAAAACACAGTCGTTTTGAAGCGTTCCTCTGGATCAGCTAATCTTTGATCCATGCACAGCTCATCAAAGTGGCGCTTCACTTTTTTAATTCTTTTATTTGTAAACTCTGCTGAAATTCCCCACTTTTCTGCAAGTGCCGCTGCGGTTTCCTTAGCTTCCTCAAAGTGATCCCTGTAGGTGGAAAGGGCTGTCACAGCATTCTGAATGAGCTGCACTGCACTGGACAGTTCCATATCTTTAGATTGCAAAACCTTTGAAATTATATTTACATGGCTGAAGATTTTTGTTTGGAGGACAACGAGTAACACAAACTCAAAAGATTCCATTTTCTTCTTTAAATTTGCAGCATCATCTCTTTCCTTTGGTTTTGATGAGAGGAGGATAAGTTTTGATAAAGCCTGCATGATGTCAACAAAACGGAACCGCAGCGCAAGCAGAGAATCGTGTCTAGAAGACCACCTTGTAGGGCAAAGCCGTTTTAATGTCACAGAAGATTCAGACGTGAATGAGGAGAGAAAGGCCCATCTGCGTACACTTTCCCCAAAGAAGGTGTATAAATTGTGTACCACATCAAAGAATGAGGTCACTTCCGCTATGTCAGCGACAGCATCCTGAATCACTAGATTTAGATTGTGTGCTGCACAATGGACATACAGGGCATTCTTTTCCCTCTTTGCTATCCGAGCCTGTACACCAGAATAAACACCACTCATTGTTGCTGCACCATCATAACCCTGACCACGACACTTTGATAAATCAAGGCCCTTGCTCTCTACGCAGGCAACAATATTACGTTCAATCTCTGCTGCTCTCTGATCCTCAATGACATGAAACCCTAAGAAAGCCTCATTTACTGTGACACTGCAAGCTCTCAGATTCTGATCTCTTTCCACAGAGACATATCGAAATATCTGACTCATTTGATCAACTTTGGATATATCCTGTGTTGTGTCCATTATTATGGAATAAAATTGTGCTTCTTGTATTCCAGACACAATTTCATTTTGCACTTTTTTGGATAGAATTTCTATTAATTGGTTTTGTATTTGTGGGCTCAAATATTTTAACGTGCCTTTGGGTAACTGAAGAAGTTCCTTTAAAATGGGATCATACTCTGCCAGCAGCTCTATGATGGAGAGAAAGTTCCCATTGTTAACCTCTCCCAGACGCTCTCGGTGACCACGAAAGGCTAGGTTACTCATTGCCATTGTTAATGTCACATTAACAATTCTGTGTAAGACTTGCCTCCAAAAGTTTTTTTCCCTTCTAATCTGGTTTTCATTTTCCTCATCAATTGTTTTATTACGCCTCCAATGATCATAGACTACACATGCTTCCATATGAGTTTGTGAACATTCATGAATCTGAATTCTTGCAGACAGCCTCTGCCACTTCTGGATCCCTTTTGCCCATGCAGGCTCAAATCCCACTTTTTACGGTCAGCAAACAGCCAGCATGGCTCACAGTACGCAGCATTAAGCTTTGGAGAGTAACAAAGCCACATTACAGAAAGTTTAAGCCCTGTTTTTGTCACTCTCTCATAATAACGCTCAGAAAAGCACCTTTTCTGTGCATCATTATCCCGCGGGAAAGGTCCTGGAGGTCTACATGGGCCATGAGCTAAAATAAACTTTTTTACATTTGTATCTGTGATGGTGACTGGGTAATGCCCCCTATCGGTCACAAATTTCTCACCCTCTACACTACTTCCCACAGCACTTGAAGATTCTCTAATGCTCGCCAGATCTGAATCGTCAATGTTGGTGGTGTCTAAAGGTTGGTCTTGCATTGAGCTGCTGCCTTCAAGTGGATCTCTGTTCTCGTCTTCCAGTGTAGACTCGGTGGAATGAGTGCCCTCAATGATTGCCATCTCACCAATTTGTGCTATATTTGCACTTTCTTCTTCAATACTTTTTTCAGTTTCCTCACTGCTAACCTTAGAACTCTGAGCCACAGTTTTAGGAGTGGAGAAGAACTGGCTTATTTTAGGGAGTTTTTGAAGTTTCATCTGCTCTTCCTTTGCCTTTTTACGCTTGTGAGCACCGCTCTTGGACTGAGTGGATGACGACATTATATATTTCTGTAAATAAAGCATATGACAGCTAATAGTATGCAAGCTCTTTAGGCAAGGAGGTAATGTTGTATCTATTGAGATAATCAAAATTCTTTAATGTTTAAATTCAACCATTTTTACAAAGATCAGTCATGCATGGCCCTACTTCTTTTCATTAACCCTCCCCACTCTTTTCAATTCATAACCCCCCAGTCTTCTCATTTACCAATTGTATCAGCCAAGTGCGGTATAAACGTTACAGCCAAGTGCGGTAAATGTTACAGCCAAGTGCGGTAAATGTTACAGCCAAGTGCGGTAAATGTTACATCCAAGTGCGGTACATCCAAGTGCGGTAACAGCCAAGTGCGGGTAACGTTACAGCCAAGTGCGGTAAATGTTACATCCAAGTGCGGTAAATGTTACAGCCAAGTGCGGTAAATGTTACATCCAAGTGCGGTAACAGCCAAGTGCGGTATAACGTTACAGCCAAGTGCGGTAAATGTTACAGCCAAGTGCGGTAAATGTTACAGCCAAGTGCGGTAAATGTTACATCCAAGTGCGGTAACAGCCAAGTGCGGGTAAACGTTACAGCCAAGTGCGGTAAATGTTACATCCAAGTGCGGTAAATGTTAGCCAAGTGCGGTAAATGTTACATCCAAGTGCGGTAACAGCCAAGTGCGGTATAACGTTACAGCCAAGTGCGGTAATGTTACAGCCAAGTGCGGTAAATGTTACAGCCAAGTGCGGTAAATGTTACATCCAAGTGCGGTAACAGCCAGTGCAGGGTAAACGTTACGCCAAGTGCGGTAAATGTACAGCCAAGTGCGGTAAATGTTACAGCAAGTGCGGTAAATGTTACATCCAAGTGCGGTAACAGCCAAGTGCGGTATAAACGTTACG
Organism: Leptobrachium leishanense; assembly: GCA_009667805.1. NCBI lineage: Eukaryota > Metazoa > Chordata > Amphibia > Anura > Megophryidae > Leptobrachium > Leptobrachium leishanense. The sequence goes on from CM019065.1 coordinate 277,022,093, forward strand.
CCAAGTGCGGTATGTTACATCCAAGTGCGGAACAGCCAGTGCGGTATAAACGTTACAGCCAAGTGCGGTAAATGTTACATCCAAGTGCGGTAACAGCCAAGTGCGGTATAAACGTTAAGCAAGTGCGGTAATGTTACATCCAAGTGCGGTAAATGTTACAGCCAAGTGCGGTAAATGTTACAGCCAAGTGCGGTAACAGCCGTGCGGTATAAACGTTAGCCAAGTGCGGTAAATGTTACAGCCAAGTGCGGTAAATGTTACATCCAAGTGCGGTAACAGCCAAGTGCGGTATAAACGTTACAGCCAAGTGCGGTAAATGTTACATCCAAGTGCGGAAAACAGAACAAACAGGATCATTCAGCCTGAATCTCAAACAGAATGCAATTGGCATGGTAGACACAGCCCCCCCCGTAATGCAGGAGCCAGGAGGCCACCTTATTGAAAGCCCGTAACGCAGGCTGAGCTGAGGCAGGCCACATAGTTACTCAAGGCCCCCAGCCCCACCCACGGTACTCATGGTCATGGGCCCAGCCGCACCCACGGTAATGCAGGCCTGGCTGCCATATTGGAAGGGGGCCCCCATGATAACGCAGGCCTGGCAGGCTGTCTGCCAATATTGGTATTGAGACCCCCAGGCCCCCACCCCAATTTGATTTTGAATGAACATAAAATTACCTGAGTCAGGTGGCGACGGCGTGCTGCTGATGTGAGTGTGGCCCAGGCCGCAGGAGAGACAGCAGTGTGACAGGAGGACTGTGAGATGACGAGAGAGTCTGTCTGCTGCAGCGGTGGTGGTGCGGTGGTGGCGCCAGGGCCCAGCTCCAGCTGAATGAGTCAGTGACTGCCAGTCAGTCACTCACAGTGAAAAAAAGTAAAAAACAGTCAACTCAGTGTGAGAGTAGACACAGAGACAGTGACTGTCACGGGGCCCAGCTGGGGCACGGCAGCGTGCAGTGAAGTGCACTGCACGGAGAGTGAGACTGAGTGACGTGTGTGTGACAGAGTGACAGTCAGACGACACTGTCACAGTCTGCGTGCGAGGAGCGGAATCCGGATGATGGACTTCACTTCACTAGATACCTCGGGTCGGTCTCGGGGACTCAGGAGCCTGCCAGGCTGCCAGCCTGAGTGTAGGACTAGGAGGACGGACTCGGGAGGAACGGAGGAGCCTAGAGAGGAGAGGAGCTGTCAGGAGGACTCTACTAGCCGCCCTGGTCTGGAGGAGTCTGGAGACAGTAGACTGGGTCTGGAGAGGAGAGTGGAGACGCAGCTCGGCCGGGTGGGACGCGTTCCGGCCACGAGGAGAAAGGCCGGCGCGCATTAATTTCCAGGTCGGCGCCCGCTCACTGTCTCCTTGGCCGCGCCCACACACACATGGAGACACATGTGCGGGGCTGCGGGCGGAGGCTGAGCAGCAGGCGAGCAGGGAGAGGGGGACGGCCGGACGGGGAGGAGGAAGGACTTAATGATCATCATCATTCATCATTCATGATCATGATTGATTGGATGAATGGAAGGCAGCTGACGAGCAGCCGCAGCCCTCGGCTCTTCAGGACGCGATCGCGGCTGCGGCTGCTGGCAAAATAGTGCGCGCTACGAAAAAAAAAAATGTTGTTCTCCAAGCAAGTGGGCCCCCTCAAGTGGGCGGAACTGCCAGGGCCCGGTCGCAGTTGCGACCGCTGCGACCCTGGTAGTTCTGCCACTGATAGGTGCTTTAAATTTGGGCCTTTAGTGTCGGCAACAATGCCGTCACACACACGTAACCCTCTGTGGTATTGTGGAGAGTGCAGGGTTGGACCCTGTGGTCAAATATTAAAATGATATGAATCTGGTATAGGTGTCAGTGGCAGTGCACCCAAATATTGTGCCTTTGGTGGCAGCAAGTGCCTTCACACCGTAAGTAACCCCTCTGTGGTATTGTGGAAGAGTGCAGTGGTGGAGGTTTGGGTAATGCAGAAGAGATCCACGATCTATTCAGTTACATCAGCAGCTATAACAAAACCGGGTCAGCAATGTTTAGGCACTTGTACTGCGCTACTGTATATGGTGAGAATTGGCGCACACCAGAAGCAACAGGAAGCAAACAGAACAGGCAGGGAATACACAGAGAGAATAGTCAAAGGGCAGGCAAAGTCGGCAACAGATCGGGTCCTCAGAACAAGCAGGGTCAGTAACGAGTATACAAACTGATTCGGTAAACTAGTGATGCGGGAATAAAGGCTGAGACACACTGAGCGAGTAGCGACGCACAGCGTAGCGAAGCGAAGAGAAGCAAACATTTTGCAGGCTTGACTTCACTCCGCTCCGCCTCGCAGCGTGTCTACACTAAATTACGTTTGCTTCTCACCGCACTGGACAGGAATCCACTAACTAAATTAAAATGTACACAGAAAACCGTTTTATTTTCACAAAGCACATTATATAGGCAAAAAAAAGTTTCTACTGAATAAAATACATAACAAATTACTGTTAATTTAATAGGAATAGTATAAAAATATTAATAAAAAGGTAACCCCTGATCATATATATTATAGGGACACAGAGTGCTGTGTATAGAGTAGGGATGCATTGATACCACACACAGACATTTATTTATATATCAACACGCAGACCTATATATACGTATATATCAACATGCAGATATATATATATACACACCCACCCACAGACCTCAGACCATATATACACATACGCACATGGGGGGTGGCATGTGGACAATCTCAGCTAAATGCGCCCCCCCCCCATTTGGCTGATCCCTCCAGAAGAAATGTTGAACCCGACAGAGCAGAGAATATATATATATTATTCTCTGCTCTATCGGGTTCAACATCTCTTCTGGAGGGATCAGCCAAATGGGGGGGGGGGGCAATTAGTTGCCAAAATTTGTGTGTGTAATACAAGTCTGGATATATATATTTATAAGAATATAGATATATACAGTTGTGTTCAAAATTATTCACCCCCCACTGAAATTGAGTGTTTTGGCCAGTTTGACATTGATTTTGATCATGCAGTCATCTTGCTTACAATTAAATCAAAGAGGCACGTGTAGGTCAGACAAATATAACATAACATTTATAATGAAATAACCACAAATGTATTTTCTGTGCTCACATCATTATCAGTTTTATTCAACCCCCAAGTGACATTCAATCTTAGTACTTAGTACAACATCCTTTTACAGTTATAACAGCTTTTAAACGTGAAGCATAGCTTGACACAAGTGTCTTGCAGCGATCTACGGGTATCTTCGCCCATTCGTCATGGGCAAAAGCCTCCAGTTCAGTCACATTCTTAGGCTTGCGCACTGCAACTGCTTTCTTTAAGTCCCACCAGAGGTTCTCAATCGGATTTAAGTCTGGTGACTGCGATGGCAACTCCAAAATGTTCCAGCCTTTAATCTGCAACCATGCTCTAGTGGACTTGGAGGTATGCTTGGGATCATTGTCCTGTTGAAAGGTCCAACGTCTCCCAAGCCTCAGGTTTGTGACGGACTGCATCACATTATCATCCAATATCTCCTGGTACTGAAGAGAATTCATGGTACCTTGCACACGCTGAAGCTTCCCTGTACCTGCAGAAGCAAAACAGGCCCCAAAGCATGATTGACCCCCCGCCATGCTTCACAGTAGGCAAGGTGTTCTTTTCTTCATAGGCCTTGTTCTTCCTCCTCCAAACATAGCATTGATCCATGGGCCCAAACAGTTCTAATTTTCTTTCATCAGTCCACAGAACACTATCCCAAAACTTCTGTGGTTTGTGCACATGACTTTTGGCATACTGCAGTCGACTCTTCTTATTCTCTGGAGACAGCAAGGGGGTGCGCCTGGGAGTTCTGACATGGAGGCCTTCATTACGCAGTGTGTGCCGTATTGTCTGAGCTGAAACTTCAGTACCCACATCTGACAAATCTTTTTTCAGTTCCTCAGCAGTCACACGGGGACTTTTCTCCACTCTACGCTTCAGGTAGCGCACAGCAGTCGAAGTCAGCATCTTCTTCTGCCACGACCAGGTAGCGTTTCAACAGTGCCCTTTGCCTTGAATTTGCGAATGATGCTTCCTATGGTCTCTCTTGGTATGTTTACATCTTTGCAATCTTCTTATAGCCATTGCCCTTCCTGTGAAGAGTAATCACCTCTTCTCTTGTCTTCCTGGAGCATTCTCTTGACTTCACCATGTTTGTAACCACACCAGTAAATGTCTAGAAGGAGCTGAGTATCACAGTCATTTTAAAGCTGCCTAATTGGTGCTTATTATGCTTTATTGCTGCTCCGTGACATCCACAGGTGTTTTCAATACCTGATTGAAACACTTGAATGAACCTCTGTTCTTCAGAGTGGTAGTCTTTAAGGGGTTGAATAATTGTGTCAATGAAGAATTCACAAAAGAAACATTAACTACTGTATTACAAAACCAATTGATGTCATTTTAGTTGCATATGGTTCTTTAAAAAGTCCTTGTAGGATTTCATTCTGAATACAATTACAAATGTACACTAAATTCCCTAAAACCCTTTACAACATTGGGGGTTGAATAATTTTGAACACAACTGTATCTTATCTATATATATATATATATATCATACCTTCCCCTATAAATTTTCTAAAAATGTACACACAAAAAAAACAAACCACTGTCTGAGACCCCGCACAGCCCACATGCCACCCCCCTCTACCTGGCTGAATGTATCTAATATATAATTAAATACATTCAGCCAGGTAGAGAAAGAAAAAAAAAGGTTTTATTTTATGTTCCCTGGGACATTTAAAAATGTCCTCGGATTTTATTTTTTTTAGAAATGTGTTACCTTACCATAGCCTGGTGGTCAGTGGGTGCTCCCTGGATCCTGGTTTTGGGGGGGTCTGCTGTGGCCACAGGTGCAGTGGCTCCCTCCCATGCACTCGGGCGGCTAGCCCGCACAGTCGCAGCTCTGTCATCCGGCGGCCGCATACTCCTCAAGGGGATCCTTGGGAGGCCCTTGCAGGCTGCCCTCTACAGTGCCTGATTAGAGGGCTGTGTCTGCCTGATGTTTTAGTAACAAGAATGTTTTATCCCATAGGCTTCAATGTTAAAAATATTCCCATTTTAATTCAATCTATACTATAAAAGGATAAGCTAAAAACTGTCCGTCGCCAAAACCTACTGCGCATGCGCGACGGACATTTGAAAGCGGCCGTTAGAACACACAGGTAGCTGCGCGTGCCGGCCGCGTGAAAAAAAAAAAAAAAAAAAACGGCACGAGCCGCGCGCAGCTACCCGTGTGTTTACACGGCCAGATGCCCCGATCCTCCAGCGGTGACCGTCCTCCGGCTGCCGCTGGCTGCTCGGCGGGCCTCCAGGCTCAGGCGAGCCCCCGGCTTGGTTTGGGCCTACAGGCCCAGCCGAGCCGGGGACTCGCCTAAGCCTAGAGGCCCGCCGAGCAGCCAGCGACAGCCGGAGGACGGTCACCGCTGGAGGATCGGGGCCAAAGTTCCCAAAACATAGTCCCATAATCGGCCCTGAGCTCCAGCGGTGACCTCCTCCGGCCGAGCAGGCTGCTAGGCGGGCCTCCAGGCTCAGGCGAGCCCCCGGCTTGGTTTGGGCCTACAGGCCCAGCCGAGCCGGGGACTCGCCTAAGCCTAGAGGCCCGCCGAGCAGCCAGCGACAGCCGGAGGACGGTCACCGCTGGAGGATCGGGGCCAAAGTTCCCAAAACATAGTCCCATAATCGGCCCTGAGCTCCAGCGGTGACCTCCTCCGGCCGAGCAGGCTGCTAGGCGGGCCTCCAGGCTCAGGCGAGCCCCCGGCTTGGTTTGGGCCTACAGGCCCAGCCGAGCCGGGGACTCGCCTAAGCCTAGAGGCCCGCCGAGCAGCCAGCGACAGCCGGAGGAGGTCACCGCTGGAGCTCAGGGCCTAAATTCCCAAAATACTCCACCAAATCGGCCCTGAGCTCCAGCGGTGACCTCCTCCGGCCGAGCAGGCTGCTAGGCGGGCCTCCAGGCTCAGGCGAGCCCCCGGCTTGGTTTGGGCCTACAGGCCCAGCCGAGCCGGGGACTCGCCTAAGCCTAGAGGCCCGCCGAGCAGCCAGCGACAGCCGGAGGAGGTCACCGCTGGAGCTCAGGACCTAATTCCCAAAACATACTCCACCAAATCGGCCCTGAGCTCCAGCGGTGACCTCCTCCGGCCGAGCAGGCTGCTAGGCGGGCCTCCAGGCTCAGGTGAGCCCGGCTTGGTTTGGGCCTACAGGCCCAGCCGAGCCGGGGACTCGCCTAAGCCTAGAGGCCCGCCGAGCAGCCAGCGACAGCCGGAGGAGGTCACCGCTGGAGCTCAGGGCCTAAATTCCCAAAACATACTCCACCAAATCGGCCCTGAGCTCCAGCGGTGACCTCCTCCGGCCGAGCAGGCTGCTAGGCGGGCCTCCAGGTTCAGGCGAGCCCCCGGCTTGGCTTGGGCCTACAGGCCCAGCCGAGCGGGGACTCGCCTAAGCCTAGAGGCCCGCCGAGCAGCCAGCGACAGCCGGAGGAGGTCACCGCTGGAGCTCAGGGCCTAAATTCTCAAAACATACTCCACCAAATCGGCCCTGAGCTCCAGCGGTGACCTCCTCCGGCGAGCAGGCTGCTAGGCGGGCCTCCAGGTTCAGGCGAGCCCCCGGCTTGGCTTGGGCCTACAGGCCCAGCCGAGCCGGGGACTCGCCTAAGCGTAGAGGCCGGCCGAGCAGCCTGCTCGGCCGGAGGAGGTCACCGCTGGAGCTCAGGGCCGATGTTGCCTAACACATACTCACCGACATCGCCCTTAGCTCCTCCAGCGATGGCGGTCCCGCTTGCAGCATCCTCTCTCTCTCCGTTGTTCGCCGGAATGACGTCACGAAAGCCTTTGACCCCGGGGGTCAAAGGCTTTTGTGACGTCATCCTGGCGAGCAACGGAGAGAGAGAGGATGCTGGAAGCGGGACCGCCATCGCTGGAGGAGCTAAGGGCCGATGTAGGTGAGTATGTGTGGAACCGGTGGAGGACTCGAGGCCGATGTAGGTGAGTATGTGCTCTACACACACACACCCTGCTTGCTCGGCCGGTATTCAAGCTTAGGCGAGCCCCCGGCTTGGCTTGGGCCTAGAGGCCCTGCCGAGCCGGGGACTCGCCTGAGCATGGAGGCCGGTCGAGTTGCATGCTCGGCGTCCTCCAGGCTCAGGCGAGTCCCCGGCTCGGCTGGGCCTCTAGGCCCACGCCAAGCCGGGGGCTCGCCTAAGCTTGGATACGGCCGAGTAAGCAGGGTGGGTGTGGGAGCACATACTCACCTACATTAGCCCTGAGCTCCAGTGGTGACTGTCCTCCGGCTGTCGCAGGCTGCTTGGCCGGCCTCCAGGCTCAGGCGAGCCCCCGGCTTGGCTTGGGCCTACAGGCCCAGCCGAGCCGGGGGCTTGCCTAAGCCTGGAGGCCGGCCGAGCAGCCTGCGACAGCCACCGCTGAGGCTCCGGCCAATGTAGGGGGATGTTGCCTACACATACTCACCTACATCGGCCCTTAGCTCCTCCAGCGATGGCGGTCCCGCTTCCAGCGTCTTCTCTCTCTCTCCGTTGGTCGCCGGTATGACGTCACGAAAGCCTTTGACCCCGGGGGTCAAAGGCTTTCGTGACGTCATCCGGCGACCAACGGAGAGAGAGAGAGAGAACGCTGGAAGCGGGACCGCCATCGCTGGAGGGCCGATGTAGGTGAGTATATCCGAGCTGGGGGCCAATATCCACGTGCTGGGGCAGTATCCATCCACGTGCTGGGGCAGTATCCATCCACGTGCTGGGGCAGTATCCACGTGCTGGGGCAATATCCACGTGCTGGGGCAGTATCCACGTGCTGGGGCAGTATCCACGTGCTGGGGCAATATCCACAAGCTGGGGCAGTATCCACGTGCTGGGGCAGTATCCACGTGCTGGGGCAATATCCACGTGCTGGGGCAGTATCCACGAGCTGGGGCAATATCCACGTGCTGGGGCAGTATCCACGTGCTGGGGCAATATCCACAAGCTGGGGCAGTATCCACGTGCTGGGGCAGTATCCACGTGCTGGGGCAATATCCACGTGCTGGGGCAATATCCACGTGCTGGGGCAGTATCCACGTGCTGGGGCAGTATCCACGTGCTGGGGCAGTATCCATCCACGTGCTGGGGCAGTATCCACGTGCTGTGGCAATATCCACGAGCTGCGGCAGTATCCACGTGCTGGGGCAGTATCCACGTGCTGGGGCAATATCCACAAGCTGGGGCAGTATCCACGTGCTGGGGCAGTATCCACGTGCTGGGGCAATATCCACGTGCTGGGGCAGTATCCACGAGCTGGGGCAATATCCACGTGCTGGGGCAGTATCCACGTGCTGGGGCAATATCCACAAGCTGGGGCAGTATCCGTGCTGGGGCAGTATCCACGTGCTGGGGCAATATCCACGTGCTGGGGCAATATCCACGTGCTGGGGCAGTATCCACGTGCTGGGGCAGTATCCACGTGCTGGGGCAGTATCCACGTGCTGGGGCAATATCCACGTGCTGGGGCAGTATCCACGTGCTGGGGCAGTATCCACGTGTTGGGGCAGTATCCATCCACGTGCTGGGGCAGTATCCACGTGCTGTGGCAATATCCACGAGCTGCGGCAGTATCCACGTGCTGGGGCAGTATCCACGAGCTGGGGCAATATCCACGTGCTGGGGCAATATCCACTTGCTGGGGCAGTATCCACGTGCTGGGGCAGTATCCACGTGCTGGGGCAATATCCACAAGCTGGGGCAGTATCCACGTGCTGGGGCAATATCCACATGCTGGGGCAGTATCCACGAGCTGGGGCAATATCCACGTGCTGGGGCAGTATCCACGTGCTGGGGCAGTATCCACGTGCTGGGGCAATATCCACGTGCTGGGGCAGTATCCACGAGCTGGGGCAATATCCACGTGCTGGGGCAGTATCCACGAGCTGGGGCAGTATCCTCGTGCTGGGGCAATATCCACAAGCTGGGGCAGTATCCACGTGCTGGGGCAGTATCACACGTGCTGGGGCAATATCCACATGCTGGGGCAGTATCCACGAGCTGGGGCAGTATCCACGTGCTGGGGCAGTATCCACATGCTGGGGCAGTATCCACGTGCTGGGGCAGTATCCATGTGCTGGGGCAGTATCCATCCACGTGCTGGGGCAATATCCACGAGCTGCGGCAGTATCCACGTGCTGGGGCAGTATCCACGAGCTGGGGCAATATCCACGTGCTGGGGCAATATCCACGAGCTGGGGCAATATCCACGTGCTGGGGCAGTATCCACGTGCTGGGGCAGTATCCACGTGCTGGGGCAATATCCACGTGCTGGGGCAATATCCACGAGCTGGGGCAATATCCACGTGCTGGGGCAGTATCCACGTGCTGGGGCAGTATCCATCCACGTGCTGGGGCAATATCCACGTGCTGGGGCAGTATCCACGTGCTGGGGCAGTATCCACGAGCTGGGGCAGTATCCAAGTGCTGGGGCAGTATCCACGTGCTGGGGCAGTATCCACGAGCTGGGGCAGTATCCACGTGTTGGGGCATATATCCATGAGCAGGGGCAGTATAAACGCAAAACAGATAAAACGCCACAGAGCCGAGCACAATAAAAACGCCACAGAGCCGAGCACAATAAAAACGCCACAGAGCCGAGCACAGTACCATAGACGGCACAGAGCCGAGCACAGTACCATAGACGGCACAGAGCCGAGCATAACAGAATAAACGGCACAGAGCACAGAACCAAGCACAATGCACCACACTTATCAATAGACTGCCCTCTGGGCAGGCTTTACACCTAGTATCTAATAAACCGTTGCTTATAATATTCTGCAGTAAAGAGTCTCTTTATTTCTCGATTTTTTAGTATTTTTTTAAGCATTTTCTATACTTTTTTCAAAATTTCTTTTTTTTTTCGAACTCGAACCGAACACACCCAAAAAGTTTTTTTTTTTTACTTTGGCGAACGTCCCAAAAAGTTCGAAGTTCGCGAACTGTCGAACGGCCGATGTTCGATGCGAACTCCGAACTCAACGAATCAAACAGCTCATCCCTACTTGTAATACCTTACTTATCCTAACGCTAATTACCGACTGCGCTCCCCGTGCTGAGTAGAGGATGCACTAAGTACAGTAAGCTTGCGTAAGCTAGTGCAATCACAAATGTATTAATGGATTTTTATGGGATTTAGTGTTAGGAAGGTAATTTATGAGTAAAGCATTAAAGTCCCCTTTCCTGACGTTAACAGTAACTCTTGGCCGCTATTCGCAAGCCCAACACATGGACCATTCAATTAAATAAAATATAATCTTATTGGTAATACTAGAACAAGATTTAAATTAAAACACATAATTGACAACACATATGGAAAATAATTAAAAGATCGTATTCACTCTCTACAGGGTGATACTATAAGTGGTAACAGTCCCACCTATTATTTGAAAGTATCACTATATAAGGGCTTTAGGGCATTGCTGATTGTTACAAATTTCAACCGGATACATTGGAAGTTCTGTAAATTACAATAATATCTGTATTAGATGTAGCAAGAAAGAGTCCTGCCATACTGCTTGGCTGTGCATCAATTGACCACACTAGGATATAGCCCTGTTGTTCATTCAGGATTAGTTGCATATCAGTCTATCATCTAATGGCGGTAACCTTAACAAGTTCAAAATACGGCCTTAGATTCCTTGATCCAAATTGCACACACATCCAATTAGCTTGGTGTTCCAAAGGAAGCTTCTAACCATTCTCTACTCATATGACCTGAAAATACAGTATAGCTGCTACAATACAATTCAAAACCTTCTATAGATATTTGTTTCTCCTTTTAAACTGTATATACCAAATCAGTGCCCAGGGCCAGATTAAAAAGGTCTCACTTCTCTTGTCATGGGGCAACCATGACGCGAGAAGTGAGACCTTTTTAAAGGATGGGATGCTCGACCATCCTTGGGATACAGTGGAGATGGCACGGGAGATAAAGGGAAATGGACCTAAAGGCGATATAAGTGAGCCGAATTATGAACAGGCTCTGGACCATGTGAGTGTACCTGCCAATTTTATTGAATTTTTCGGTATAATACGGTATATATTATGCACTTTGTATTGTCTCGTAGGTGAAGAGGACATTACTGACCTCGGACATTGGATCCATCATTAAAGACTTTATCAAACCCCCATACTCTAGACTGTTTGTATTTTATTTCCCCCTCTTTTATTTATTTTTACTTTTATTCTCAGTCACGAACAATATCCACTTTTAGCAGCTAGGTGGCAACAGAGGACTTGACCATTTATCGCATGCCTACCACCCAACTCAGTAATAAACATCCAACCAACCCAATAACCGTCCTCCTCCGCTCTCTCTACTTTACCATCACTCTCATCATTGCAGTCCTTCCCTTCTGTTTCTGTTCTGTCCCCTTCACCCATTTAGATTATAAATTCCCATGGTAAGAGTACCCTCATCTCCTCCTGTAGCTGTTAAGTGAAATATTGACTTGCCTGTTTATTATATTGTAAAATTGTCCTGTTACCCATTGTACATCTGCACAGTGCTGTGGAATGTGTTGGCGCTTAACAGATAATGGGTAATTTTTTAGTTATTATTTTGTTTCATCCAACACACAAGCTCCAGCACGAGGTTGTGGTCATCTGGACACCTGTAACTCCTTTCGTTATACAACACATGGTCAATTGAGGTGTTATTGGAGGGCCAGAGGTTGGACTTTTCAATTATACCAAATTACATTAGACCATGTAAAATAAAAACCTTAAAACCCTTTTTTTCCTAAGGCAGTGGAATTTTCCATTTTTGAAGTATACACTTGTGTGAAAAAGTGTCGGCCCCTTCCCTGATTTTTAATTTTTTTGCACATTTGTCACACTTTAATGTTTCAGATCAAACAAATTTAAATATTAGTAAAAAATAACACAAACATAACATGCAGTTTTTAAATGAAGGTTTTTATTATTAAGGGAAAACAAAATAAACCCACATGGTCCTGTGTGAAAAAATGTCCCCCCCCCCTGTTAAAACATAACTTAACTGTGGTTTATCACAACTGAGTTCAATTTCTCTAGCCACACCCATGTGATTACTGCCACACCTGTTCGCAATCAAGAAATCACTTAAATAAGACTTGACTGACAAAGTGAAGTAGACCAAAAGATCCTCAAAAGCTACACATCATGCCACGATCCAAAGAAATTCAGGAACAAATGAGAAAGAAAGTAATTGAGATCTACCAGTCTGGAAAATAGTTATAAAGCCATTTCTAAAACTTTGGGACTCCAGAGAACCACAGTGAGAGCCAATATCCACAAATGGCCAAAAGGCGGAATAGTGGTGAACCTTCCCAGGAGTGGGCGGTCGACCAAAATTACACCAAGAGCGCAGCGACAACTTATCCAAGAGGTCACAAAAGACCCCACAACAACATCCAAAGAACTGCAGGCCTTATTTGCCTCAGTTAAGGTCAGGGTTCATGACTCTACCATAAGAAAGAGACTGGGCAAAAATGGCCTGCACGGCAGAGTTCCAAGACGAAAACCGCTGCTGAGCAAAAAGAACACAAAGGCTCGTCTCAGTTTTGCCAGAAAACATCTTGATGATCCCCAAGACTTTTGAGAAAATACTCTGTGGACTGCTGAGACAAAAGCTGAACTTTTTGGAAGGTTTGTGTCCCATTACATCTGATGTAAAAGTAACACCGCATTTCAGAAAAAGAACATCATACCAACAGTAAAATATGGTGGTGGTAGTGTGATGGTCTGGGGCTGTTTTGTTGCTTCAGGACCTGGAAGACTTGCTGTGATAAATGGAACCATGAATTCTGCTGTCTACTAAAAAATCCTGAAGGATAATGTGCAGCCATTTGTTCGTGACCTCAAGCTGAAGTGAAATTGAGTTCTGCAGCAGGACAATGATCCAAAACACACCAGCAAGTCCACCACTGAAGGGCTGGAAAATACCCCAAATTAAGATTTTGGAGTGGCTTAGTCAAAGTCCTGACCTGTATCCTATTGAGATGCTGTGGCATGACCTCAAAAAGGCGGTTCATGCTCAAAACCTTCCATTGTGGCTGAATTACAACAATTCTGCAAAGATGAATGGACCAAAATTCCTCCACAGCGCTGTAACAGATTCATTGCAAGTTATCGCAAACGCTTGATTGCAGTTCTTCCTGCTAAGAGTGGCCCAACCAGTTATTAGGTTTAGGTGGCAAGCACTTTTTCACACAGGACCATGTGGGTTTGGATTTTGTTTTCCCTTAATAATAAAAACCTTCATTTAAAAACTGCATGTTGTGTATACTTGCGTTATCTTTGACTAATATTTAAATTTGTTTGATGAGCTGAAACATTAAAGTGTGACAAACCTGCAAAAAAATAAAAAATCAGGAAGGGGGCCGACACTTTTTTCACACAACTGTAAAATGAATAATGTTGCTGCCATTACTCACTTTCTCATTTACCAAGATGGGAACAACTACAGTGTTTTATACATACGGCGATTCGGCGATCCTATTTTGCCGACCCTGTAGTGTATTCAGCAAGCACCGCAGGGCCCCCGTAGTACAGGTAAAACCCTCCGCAAACCCGCAGAACACTCGCCATAAACCCGCCGAACACTCACGGAACACTCACCGAAACCTGCAGAAAATAACTGGAGAAACCCGACTAGCCGCCGATCACAGTGCAGAGCAGTTGCCGGAAAAACCCGACAGGCAGATGAATGAGGTTAAAAAAACCAAAAACGGTACGCGTGAAAGTTTGAAAATTTAAACGCTGTTTACAAAAAAAATACTAAACGAAAATGTCTAGAATTTACATGTAAGATCCATTGAATGATAATAGAAAGGGCTGTTACAGAAAAAAGAATTTATTTTTTTTAAAAAAAAAAAGAAAAAAGTTTGCCCAAAAAATCCCAAGAAATGCTTAAAAGATCCTAAAAAATAGTATTAAACGGTTTATTAGATATTGAATTAAAACGAGAATATATTTAACATTGAAGCCTATGGGATTCTCTTGAAAAAAACTGTCGAATGAAACCACTGAATGGCAGGGCATTTCGGCAACTTTTCTCAGCTGTTCAGTGTTCTCTGAATAGACGAAGCATTGCTTCTCTATGGGGGATTTCACTGCCCTCGGACAGGCACGTATGTGCAGGCAATTTGCCAACATTTTGGGAACTGCCTGCTCGCTGAATTTCATAGTTCGGTTACATTTCGGGGCCATATCAACTCTCTTTGAATAACCCTGATAGTCATGTTATTCATGCAATTTGCCAAAATGCAAGCGACAATTTTAGTTTCATTTTGGTTAAAATTGCCTATTTTGGTAGAATAATGCAGTAACATTTTCCCCATTTCTGGGGTTATTCAAAGAGATCCGAATTGTGTCCGAAAGGCTATCCAGAGAGCAGGCAGTTTGCCAAATGTTGGCGAATTGCCTGCACATTCGGTGCCTGTTCGTTGCCTGTTCGAGGGCAGTGAATTCCCGATAGACAAGCAATGCTTCGTCTATTCAGAGAACAAAAAACAGCAGTGAAAAGTTGCCGAATTGCCATGCTGTTCGGTGGTTTCATGCGGCAGATTTATTCAGGCGAATCCTATAGGCTTCAATTTTAAACATATTCCCGTTTTAATCTAATATCTAATAAACCGTTGATTATAATATTCTGCAGTAAAAAGGCTTTTTATTTCTAGATTTTTTTTTAGTATCTCCTAGGTATTTTTCCGGCTTTTTTTGCGAATTTTTTTTTCCGTTTATTTTTTTTAATCGTTTTTCTTTTTTCTGTAACACCCTTTTTATTATCATTCATTGGACCATATATGTAAATTTCAGACATTTTCTTTCTGTAATTTCTTTGCAAACAGCGTTTCACTTTTCAAACATTCAAGCATACTGGGTTTTTTTTGTTCACTCCATTCGTCTGCGGTGTCGGCTTTTTCTGGCGGCTGCTCTGCGCTGTGATCGGTGGCTGCTCGGGTTTCTCCGGCGTGTTCGGAGGAGTTAATTCAGATGTTTTTGCGGGTTTCGGTGAGTATTCGTCGGGGTTTGCGGCGGCTTTTCCCTGCACTACGACAGCCCTGTGGTGCTTGCTGAATACACTGCAGGGTCACCGAAATGGGAGCGCCAAATCGCACTGAATTGAAGAGAACGAAAAGTCCCCGAACATGCGGTGACTTTACGATTCTCTTTGAATAACCCTGGTAGTATTGAAATATATTGAATCTCCTGAGTACACTGGAAAAAAAGGATATGTAATTTTTCTAGGTTCTACAATACAATACAATACAGAAAATAGTCAAAGTTAACTCAGCACACGGGGATGAAATGGCTCAGCAGTGAAGGGGTAAAGGACTAGTAATGCGCCTGGGTGTCACGGTGGCAGTACCACCAGGCACGCACCACCCTATACTTGCCCTCCGATCCTTGGAAGTGGTCGGTCTGTATATATATATCCCTATGAATATAACTCGCAGGAAGGTGAGGCCTTGGTTCCCGAGAGAAGCCCCTATATGCAGAGATGCAGGGTAAACTGCAAGGACAGGTGAAAGCAAAGGGTTAACAAAAGACCTCTGTACGGCAATACCAAAGATTCCCTGCACTGAAAGACCGGTCTTTAGGATAGCCGGATCTAATCTAAAGGAAAGTATTACCTTGAAGCCGTACAGAGTCTTTTGTTGTATACAGATGACAGGGTTTCCTGGAAACGGTACAGACAAGGAATAATCAATAGAGTAGTCATAAAGAGGAAAGCCAAAGGTCATAACCAGAGAGAGTACGTCATACAGAATATAGGAATAGGAACCAGAAGGGAAGTCAGCCAAGCCAAAATCAGTAACCGGGGAATCTGAATGGAACATAAACAGCAAAACAAAATACAGCAATAGACAGAACTGAATACACAGAAGAACTGACATAAACTGGAACAGAAATAATAGAGACAAAAACTGAACAAGGATGAACAAACGGAGGATATCAGGAACACAGCAAGGAGCTCTCAGGACACAAGTGGCAAGGAGACCAGGCAAAGAAAAATGACCCAGCAATGTCCTATAGGTACATTGCTCTAATATAGGCAGGAGAATCAAGGCAAGGGTCAACAGGTGAGCAGCACACAGAACACCAATTAACCCCTGGGAGGCCACCCAGGAATTGGCAGCAACAGAAACACAAGGGAAAAAACACAATATACAAATACAGAGGGCAGGAAGACAGGGTTGGAACGTGGGAACGTGACAGTAGCCCCCTCCAAAAAAGGTGACCTCAGGGCACCTAAAACAACAAACATGACAGACAAAAATCAGGAAAACAGATCACGAACACCAGTCACCAAAATCCATTGAGGACCCACTCAGTGTCGTCTTCCTCCTCCTCAAAACACATGAGCGCATTAGGGTCTTTCTTGATCATGGCCCAGTGTGCCTCACGGAACAACATCCCACATGGGGATCGTATATAACCCTCGGGTACAGGGCTAGAATTAGGGATGTTGGTACCAGTCAGGCCACTACCCTGCTGGACCTCCTCAAGATAAGCACGGAATACGGCATTATCAGACCCATCATGGAGCGTGGTATTCTCGGAACTAGATTGACTAGTGTTGGTCAGCTTCCCACGTCTCCTCCTGGATCGAGACTTGGAAGGGGTGACCACCGTACCTGACACGGCAACAGCGGGAGTAGGCTCGCCTACCTGTGCCTTACCACGAGGTTTGGAAACCTCGGACTCTCTGTGGGGCATGGGCACAGTGGTGTTGCAACGCAGCTTTGGCACTGCTGACACACAGCTTGCCATGGATCTGACTGGCAGCTTACCAGAATCAGACATCACTGTCACCGCTGGCTTCGTGCCAGGATCAGGCAGCACCCGTGGCTTCGTGCCAGGCTGGGCTGGCTGCGCATTGCCAGACGGAGACAGGACTGGCTGCGCATTGCCAGACGGAGACAGGACTGGCTGCGCATTGCCAGACGGAGACAGGACTGGCTGCGCATTGCCAGACGGAGACAGGACTGGCTGCGCATTGCCAGACGGAGACAGGACTGGCTGCGCATTGCCAGACGGAGACAGGACTGGCTTCTCATTGCCAGACGGAGACAGGACTGGCTTCTCATTGCCAGACGGAGACAGGACTGGCTTCTCATTGCCAGACGGAGACAGGACTGCCTTCTCATTGCCAGACGGAGACAGGACTGCCTTCTCATTGCCAGACGGAGACAGGACTGCCTTCTCATTGCCAGACGGAGACAGGACTGCCTTCTCATTGCCAGACGGAGACAGGACTGCCTTCTCATTGCCAGACGGAGACAGGACTGGCTTCTCATTGCCAGACGGAGACAGGACTGGCTTCTCATTGCCAGACGGAGACAGGACTGGCTTCTCATTGCCAGACGGAGACAGGACTGGCTTCTCATTGCCAGACGGAGACAGGACTGGCTTCTCATTGCCAGACGGAGACAGGACTGGCTTCTCATTGCCAGACGGAGACAGGACTGGCTTCTCATTGCCAGACGGAGACAGGACTGGCTTCTCATTGCCAGACGGAGACAGGACTGGCTTCTCATTGCCAGACGGAGACAGGACTGGCTTCTCATTGCCAGACGGAGACAGGACTGGCTTCTCATTGCCAGACGGAGACAGGACTGGCTTCTCATTGCCAGACGGAGACAGGACTGGCTTCTCATTGCCAGACGGAGACAGGACTGGCTTCTCATTGCCAGACGGAGACAGGACTGGCTTCTCATTGCCAGACGGAGACAGGACTGGCTTCTCATTGCCAGACGGAGACAGGACTGGCTTCTCATTGCCAGACGGAGACAGGACTGGCTTCTCATTGCCAGACGGAGACAGGACTGGCTTCTCATTGCCAGACGGAGACAGGACTGGCTTCTCATTGCCAGACGGAGACAGGACTGGCTTCTCATTGCCAGACGGAGACAGGACTGGCTTCTCATTGCCAGACGGAGACAGGACTGGCTTCTCATTGCCAGACGGAGACAGGACTGGCTTCTCATTGCCAGACGGAGACAGGACTGGCTTCTCATTGCCAGACGGAGACAGGACTGGCTTCTCATTGCCAGACGGAGACAGGACTGGCTTCTCATTGCCAGACGGAGACAGGACTGGCTTCTCATTGCCAGACGGAGACAGGACTGGCTTCTCATTGCCAGACGGAGACAGGACTGGCTTCTCATTGCCAGACGGAGACAGGACTGGCTTCTCATTGCCAGACGGAGACAGGACTGGCTTCTCATTGCCAGACGGAGACAGGACTGGCTTCTCATTGCCAGACGGAAACAGGACTGGCTTCTCATTGCCAGACGGAAACAGGACTGGCTTCTCATTGCCAGACGGAAACAGGACTGGCTTCTCATTGCCAGACGGAGACAGGACTGGCTTCTCATTGCCAGACGGAGACAGGACTGGCTTCTCATTGCCAGACGGAGACAGGACTGGCTTCTCATTGCCAGACGGAGACAGGACTGGCTTCTCATTGCCAGACGGAAACAGGACTGGCTTCTCATTGCCAGACGGAAACAGGACTGGCTTCTCATTGCCAGACGGAAACAGGACTGGCTTCTCATTGCCAGACGGAAACAGGACTGGCTTCTCATTGCCAGACGGAAACAGGACTGGCTTACTGCCAATGGGCACTGGGGTTGCGGCTCTACATGTAATACACCCAGTAACAATATGTAGGGACTGTCTTTTAGCTGCCAGTCGCTGCTCAGAACCAGCCAGTTGTGTCTTTTTCTCAGACCTGGATGTCTCAGGAGGTCTGAACTCAAAGTGGGGTCTGGTGCCATCTGACTCCCCGCAGGGTCTGGCACCATCAGATCCCCTACGTGGTCTGGCACTATCCGACTTCCAGCTAGGTCTGGCACCGTCAGACCCCCTACGTGGTCTGGCACTCTCTGATTCCCAGCTGTAACTGGCACCAGTGGATCTCATGAGTGGTCTAGCTTTAGCGGCCTTACTGTGTGACATGGGCACAGTTGGCACTCGGCCAGTATCAGGGCGCACAGACTCACCACAAGTCTTGAGACGCACCGGCACTCCAGCCCCAGGACGCACCGGCTTGAGGGGACATCCAGACAAAAAGTGCAACGAACTGGCACAATAGAAACAGAGATTGTACTCACGTCTTCTGTTCTTTTCATCAGGAGAAAGCGGACCACGAACCCTGCTTTCAAAGGAGACCTGATTGCCAGAGTCTAGACACAGCTCAGTAACCCTTTGAGGTGAACCACAAATTCCTCAAACATGTGCAATATGGTTTCCAACACGGTACACATCTCTGCGGGCTTATGTAATGGCTGGGTCATTATGTCACGGTGGCAGTACCACCAGGCACGCACCACCCTATACTTGCCCTCCGATCCTTGGAAGTGGTCGGTCTGTATATATATATCCCTATGAATATAACTCGCAGGACGGTGAGGCCTTGGTTCCCGAGAGAAGCCCCTATATGCAGAGATGCAGGGTAAACTGCAAGGACAGGTGAAAGCAAAGGGTTAACAAAAGACCTCTGTACGGCAATACCAAAGATTCCCTGCACTGAAAGACGGTCTTTAGGATAGCCGGATCTAATCTAAAGGAAAGTATTACCTTGAAGCCGTACAGAGTCTTTTGTTGTATACAGATGACAGGGTTTCCTGGAAACGGTACAGACAAGGAATAATCAATAGAGTAGTCATAAAGAGGAAAGCCAAAGGTCATAACCAGAGAGAGTACGTCATACAGAATATAGGAATAGGAACCAGAAGGGAAGTCAGCCAAGCCAAAATCAGTAACCGGGGAATCTGAATGGAACATAAACAGCAAAACAAAATACAGCAATAGACAGAACTGAATACACAGAAGGCACTGACATAAACTGGAACAGAAATAATAGAGACAAAAACTGAACAAGGATGAACAAACGGAGGATATCAGGAACACAGCAAGGAGCTCTCAGGACACAAGTGGCAAGGAGACCAGGCAAAGAAAAATGACCCAGCAATGTCCTATAGGTACATTGCTCTAATATAGGCAGGAGAATCAAGGCAAGGGTCAACAGGTGAGCAGCACACAGAACACCAATTAACCCCTGGGAGGCCACCCAGGAATTGGCAGCAACAGAAACACAAGGGAAAAAACACAATATACAAATACAGAGGGCAGGAAGACAGGGTTGGAACGTGGGAACGTGACACTGGGTATGACAAATCAGCAAAGCTGAAATAAATATTTTGTAGCTTGGTCAAGGAAAACATAACTAAAGTTTTTTTCTGTTACACATATTACAATGCAGCACATTTTGTTCTCTTGAGATTCACTCAAAAAAATGTAAATATTTATGGAATTTCAGCAGTACTGGACTTATTATTTGAAAGGAGATTCAGTCTCATTTATATTTTTATGACTCATTCATTCTTCATAAACAGGGCGTAGGTATTGTAGTTCCCACCAAGGAATTCCAGTTTCTTAATGGCCGTGGATGTTACACGCTTGTGCACGTAGATATGACATAGGGCATATTGCAGTAGATAAATATGTCATCACCTGCTACTCACGTGTTATTGAGCACCACGATTCCTACTTTAAGAGGATTTAGACTATATATCCTTATGGGTTTCTCTAGAGCAGGGGTCAGCAACCTTTTACACAACAAGTGCTATTTTTTAAACCATCAGACAACCGGGTGCCAGTGAACAACAGCGCTCCATAGTGTTAGTTAGATTTAAATTTTTATACTCATAGTTGTACTGCTAACAGTAAGTTAAACTCACAGAATGTACCAGCAGAGCCCAGAATTTTATATACTAGCAGAACCTAGAATTTGATATACCCAGCAGAGCCCAGAATTTGATATAACCAGCAGAGCCCAGAATTTGATATACCCAGCAGAGCCCTGAATTTGATATAACCAGCAGAGCCCAGATTTTGATATAACCAGCAGAGCCCAGAATTTGATATACCCAGTAGGGATGAGCTGTTTGGTTCAATCAGTTCGGAGTTCGATTCGAACTTTGGCCTTTTGCAAGTTCGCGAACTTCGAACTTTTTGGCGTGTTCGGTTCGAGTTCGAAAAAAATAAATTGTGAAAAAAGTATAAAAAATGCTTAAAAAATACTAAAAAATCTAGAAATAAAGAGACTCTTTACTGCAGAATATTATAAGCAATGGTTTATTAGATATTGAATTAAAGAAAAATGTCTACGTGCAAAGATTCTCACCTCTAAATGACCTGTGCTCTCAAACGGCGTAAACAACAGGTGTTTAATTAGTGTTTGGAAATAACATGTGCTTCTAATTAGTCTGTCTCATGAATTTGATACATTGTATGCAGACATGCAGACTGGAGGTGCCAGGTGTCGTGTGTGGGTCTGTGCTGTGATGGTGATGTTTCCATACATCCTACAAATCCGCCACTTCACAGGCAGGTTATGGGGACCTCCTAGGCACGATATTTGAAGGAATTTTTATTTTTAACCCTTACTTTATGGAAAACTCACTGTTCCTTTAACCCTTTCACTGCTGAGGCATTTCACCGCTGTGTGCTGAGCTAATTTTTACCGCTTTCGCTCATCATGTTTAAACGCGATTTGAAGCCACATTTTATTATACGACCCAGACATATTATATATCGCTCTTTCCGGCAGACTCGGCAGATTCATAATATATCATTTTTATATGTATACGTCATGTTCTGCCTCTATATTATAACAAAAAAATGCAATAAAACTTGAATTTTTAATCATCTGCAGCGTGTAAAGTGTTTTTTTTCACCTTTTTTATCACATGAACATTTGCGGTTATATTTTCTATGGGGTGCGCTTGTACAAAAATTAGAAATGGGGATTTATTAAATTTTTTGGGGGGAATTATGTGATTTTTAGCAAACGCACACCATAGAAAAAAATCATTAGTGCAGCATCATTGTTCACATTATAATTGAAATGTGAACAATATTGCTGCATTAATAAAAATAACACACAAGAAAAATACATGTTATTTTTTTTATTTTACTTTAGTTTTTTTACTTTATACCTGGTAATGTTTGGTATCATTCGATTCATGCTCAGGCCTTTCGAATACCACCTGCCATGACCCCCTAGCTTCCATGGTTCTGGAGATATCGGGGTTTAAATGAACCCCCTATCTCCACCAGGGGATTCCGGGCAGCTAGGGGTTCCCCGGCTATCTGACGTAGTCACGCTATGCGTGTGGACGTCAGGCAGTGAGGGGGGACCCGGGAGTGGAGCCGCCGTCCATGATGGCGGCCCCCACCGGAGCTAGGCCGCACTTCGGTACCTAAGGGTTTAAAGCCAGGCACCGCTTAAAAGGGGAGACTCTCCCATTTTAAGCAGTGCCTGGCTTTTTTTTGTGGGACCTCCCGATCGGGAGGGAGAGGGATCCGAATGAACCGCCCCTCCCTTCCAGGCGATCTCCCGGCATTGCCGGGGGCAGGGCCGGCGCTAGCGTAAGGCGGCACAGGCAGCCGCCTTACTATCTGGCTTCCTGCCAGTTTGTGGGGGTGGAATTCCCTGGCCCAGAGTGCCGCCATCTTGGTCGGCTGGGGAGACCCGGCGCAGCGCTAGGGGCCGAACCACCTGACCAGCGCCACACGCGATCTCGCGAGAACGTGGCTGCGCTGGTCATGTGGTTCCCGCCCGGCGAGCGGCAAAGCTGCATCATGTCAGCGGCCGCTGGCCACCATGAAGAACGCCGGCGGAGCCTGGGGGGCCTGGCAGCAGGTGAGAGCTGGGGCAGATATATCCATATGTGATCTGGGGGCAAATATATGCATGAGTTGGGGGCATATATATATATATATATATGAGCTGGGGCACATATATCCATGAGTTGGGGGCAAATATATCTATGAGTTGGGGGCAAACATATCCACATGTGATCTGGGGGCAAATATATCCATGAGTTGGGGGCAAATATATATATATATCCATGAGCTGGGGGCAAATATATCCATGAGTTGGGGACAAATATATCCACATGTAATCTGGGGGCAAATATATCCATGAGTTGGGGGAAAATATATCCATGAGTTGGGGGCAAATATATATATATCCATGAGCTGGGGGCAAATATATCCACATGTGATCTGGGGGCAAATATATCCACATGTGATCTGGGGCAAATATATCCATGAGTTGGGGGCAAATATATATATATCCATGAGCTGGGGAAAATATATCCATGAGCTGGGGGCAAATATATCCACATGTGATCTGGGGCAAATATACCCATATGAGCTGGGGGACAAATATTTCCATATGAGCTGGGGCAAATATCTCCATATGAGCTGGGGCAATATATACCCATGTAATCTGGGGGCAAATATATCCACATGTGAGCTGGGGACAAATATATCCACATGTGATCTGGGGGCAAATATACCCATATGAGCTGGGGGCTAATATACTTATATGAGCAACCCTAGTGTGTGTATATATATGTGTATATATAGAGATTATCATGGCAACTCTATCCTGATTGGCTTGACATGACACGGATGGGGGGGCACCAAAATGCACCTTCGTCTGACTAGATAAAAATGCTTGCACCGTCCCTGGCCGGGGGTCGCCTGGAAATGACGTCATCGCGCATAGCGCGATGACGTCATTTACGTCGGGAGGAGCTTGACTTCAGCGTCTGAGGACGCTGAAGTCAGAACACCGCGGGACCCCGGACAGAGAGGTGAGTATCTCTGCCAGGGGTCCCGCAAAGCTGATGACGTGTGGGACACGTCCTCCTCAGCATACAGAGGGAGTAACTGAGGACGTGTCCCACACGTCTTCAGCAGTGAAGAGGTTAAAAACGTCTTTTTTAAAACTTTTTGTCCTTGTTTCCTGTCCCCCAGGGCACTACCCGGACCCCCATACACCTTTTATGGCAAATATCTAGCATATATGCCCTCTTGGAGGGCACTCTAAATATCAAAATTTGAGTCCCATTGACTTGTATTGAGTTCGTGTTCGAGTTCGAATTCGAACTTTTGAAAAGTTCGAATGCGAACCGAACTCGGGGGTGTTCGGCTCATCCCTAATACCCAGCAGAGCCCAGAATTTGAGATACCCAGCAGAGCCCAGATTTTGATATAAGCAGTAGGGATGAGCTGAACACTCCCCGAGTTCGGTTCGAAGCCGAAGCCGAACTTTCCAAATGTTCGGATCCGAACCCGAACTCGAACTCAATACAAGTCAATGGGGCTGAAAATTCGGTTTTTAGAGTGCCCTCCAAGAGGGCATATATGCTAGATATTTGCCATAAAAAGTGTATGGGGGTCCGGGTAGTGCCCTGGGGGACAGGAAACAAGGACAAAAAGTAAAAAAAAAACGTTTTTAAAGGGGCAAATATATCCACATGTGATCTGGGGGCAAATATACCCATGGAGTTTTCCATGAAATAAGGGTTAAAAATAAAAATGAAAAATTCCTTCAAATATCGTGCCTAGGAGGTCCCCATAACCTGCCCGTGAAGTGGCGGATTTCTAGGATGTATAGAAATATGTAAAAACCAAAAAATGACATTTCAAATGACGGTAAATGCTTTTCCTTTAATCTATCCATAAACAACTGCTTGGGGCGGCAGTCTGTATGAAAAGAGGAGACATTTTCGGACACGCAGAAAAAGTTTACTGATTTTTTGGCAGTGAAAAGCAGGAGAATGACTGGAGAATGGAAAATTCTAGACTAAATAGCCGATTTGGAAAGTGAGAAAAATGGGAGAATTTTTCTGGTTTGGCTATTTTGACCTAGAATTTTCTCTTCAGTCATTCTCCTGAGTTTCACCTTTCTCTGAATAACCCTGTCAGGGTTATTCAGAGAGCGGTGAAGAGCAGGAGAATGACTGGAGAATGGAAAATTCTAGGTCAAAATAGCCAAACCAGAAAAATTCTCCCATTTAGGCTAGGGTCAGACTAGCGAATTTTTAACGTGCGTTTAGGCGCACTTAATCACGGCCGCACTAGCAGCAAATGACGGCCAATATACGAAGTACGGTTGCACGAAAGTCCGGCTGCGCAACGGAAATGGAAAATGAACGCATTTTTTCTAGAACGCAGAACCGCTAGTACGGACGTACAGAGTGCGCTGCGTCCACTAGCGGCGTGTGTGCGTGATTTGGAGACGTCAGACCCTGCTCATGTCCGGCCAACATAACGTCCAGACACCCAAAGTTTCCTGGTTTGGATCCGTAAAAAATCACGCACAAAAATGCGCATCGTATGACCGTTTTCGCGCATTCCGTGAAAAAATACGGCAATGCGTTCGGACGCACTTTCGGTCGCTGTGAAAAATGCGTTAGTCTGACCCTAGCCTTATCTCACTTTCCAAATCGGCTATTTGGTCCAGATTGTTCTCTTTTCCTGCCATTCTCCTGGTTTTCACCTTTCTCTGAACAACCCTGAGAGAGAGGTGAAAGCCAGGAGAACTGTCAGGAGAAGAGAACAATCTAGACCAAATAGCCAATTTGGAAAGTGAGTTAAATGGGAGAATTTTTCTGGTTTGGCTATATTGACCTAGAATTTTCACTTCTCCAGTTATTCTCCTGCTTTTCACCGCTCTCTGAATAACCCTGTGAATGTTTAATCCCGAGGTGAAAAATAACATTGCTTTAGATGTTATTTTGAATTTTTTTCAAACACCAGTTAACCACTTGGCTGCTATGGACGCACTCAGCGTGTCCAGCCAAGTGGTTCTCCTGTGCTATGGACGCGCTGAGCACGTCCATGCACAGGAGGCAGCAATCCGCCGGATTCCGGCAGATTGCTGTGCCCCCCCCGGTGCGGGCTGACATCTTGGATGTCAGCCCAGCACTCCGGGACCCCGGCGGAGCAATTAGATGTCATTGCAGCGGCGCGATGACATCTAATTCAGGCGCCCCCCGCATGTGCGGAGGAAGCGCCTGAAAGGGAGGGGGGGAGGTCCTTCGGGCCTCTCTCCCTCCCGATCGCCGGGGAGCAGAGGGTTAATCCAGGCACCGTTTGGAAGGGCACAGCCTGCCCTTCCAAACGGTGGCTGTGATTAACCCCTGGGGAGCCGGATCACGAATCGGCGCTGAAAAGCGCCGGATCGTGATCCTCTCCTGGAGCTGGCCGACATCTTAGATGTCGGCCAAGCCTCCAGGAACTCCCCCTGAGGACTGGCGTCATCGTGCATAGCACGATGATGCCAGTCCTGGAGTTAACTCCTAGCTGCCACCAATGGTGGAGATAGGGGGTTCCAATGAACCCCCTATCTCCCGATCCGTGGCAGCTAGGGTTTAATGTTTGATATCGTTGGATCGGCCAGAGCATGGCCTTTCCAAGGATACCAAACATGAGCATGAAAAATGTTTTTTAAAAAAATTAAAAAATAAATCTTTTTTTTTAAAAAGAAATAAAAAAGTTTTTTGTTTGTTTTGTTAATGCAGCAATATTGTTCCCATTTCAATTATAATGAGAACAATAATGCTGCACTAACGATTTTTGTATGCGGTGCGTTTGTTAAAAAAAGCTAAATTTTCCCCAAAAAAAATGTAACGAGACCCCATTTCTAATTTTTTTAACAAGCGCACCCCATACAAAATATAACCGCAAATGATCGCATGTTAAAATGAAAAAAAAAAACACTTTACACATAATAAATTATTGAAAATTCAAATTTTATTGCATTTTTTGTTATAATATACAGACATGACATAACTTATACATATAATAATGACATATTATGAATCTGCCAAGTCTGCCGGAAAGAACGATATATAATATGTCTGGGTCATATATCAAAATATGGCTACAAAACGCATTTAAACATGATGAGCGAAAGCGGTAAAAATGACCTCAGCACAGAGGTGTGAAAAGCCTCAGCAGCGAAAGGGTTAAATGCAGCATATTAGGATGTTTTAGGAGGGAAATTAATTCTCAAATCTCAATCAGAAGCAGACACCACCCCACCCCCTCAGTATAGTGTACAATGTATCAAATTGATTACCAGACTAAAAACACCTGGTGTTATGCCCGTTTGTGAACAGAGGTCATTTAGAGTTGATAATCTTTCCACGTACACATTAGTTTTTAATTCAATATCTAATAAACCGTTGCTTATAATATTCTGCAGTAAAGAGTCTCTTTATTTCTCGATTTTTTAGTATTTTTTTAAGCATTTTCTATACTTTTTTCAAAATTTCTTTTTTTTTTCGAACTCGAACCGAACACACCCAAAAAGTTCGAAGTTCGCGAACTTTCGAACTGCCAAAGTTCGGGTCGAACTCCGAACTCCGAACCGTCCGAACCCGAACAGCTCCTAATAAGCAGCAGAGCCCAGAAATTGATATACCCAACAGAGCCCAGAATTTGATATACCCAGACAGACAGACCTCCTCCCTCGTGTTCCTCCGAACTATTGCACGCTGCCGCCAGCTTCTTCTGATCTGAAGGCTGTGACGCGAACTCGCGAGATCTCGGCGGTAGGCCGCGTCACAGCCTTCACAAGTGGGTGGGTGACAGCTGCTCACACGTGCCAGCAGAAACAGACTCGCGTGCCACGCCAGGCACGCGTGCCGGGGGGTTACCAACCCCTGCTCTAGAGTGACTTTCTTAGCAGTCCTTTGATCATGTAAGCTCCTACACCAGAGAGCTGGATAGTTTACATACAGATTTTTACAGGTACATAGGAAAATTTATGCAGAGTTGAAGCCCCTAAGACATTTACCACTTTGAATCTGGACCTTCTGAATCATCTAGCTCTGTGCTCAGAAGGCCTAAAGGGAAATGATTTTTAGTACTAAGTCCACCTCAGAGTTACATTTGAAAGATGTGTGCGGTAACCCACACTGTAGTGGTCCGTACCACTCAGCGAGTGCTAATGTAACCGTGATACCAGACAGATTAAAACTTGATGTCCGTGATTGGGCATAGGCATCTCTACAGGAAGGCTAGGGAGGGCAATTGCCAGGTATCTGCCGGGGCTCAGCATCCAGCTTCCTCCACTTCTTCGGACCGCAGTATCTAACTCCTCGTGTAACATATGTCATTGGAAAGGGCAGAGTCTGGCCTTTCCATTGATAACCAACATGACCATAATCAGTGTAAAATAAGTTTCATAAATAAAATATTAACGTAACTTTTTTTCACAGGGCTGAAATGGTACAGCAGTGAAGGTTAACAGTCAAACTATAGATTACATTGTGTATTTCTTTCATTTTTTGCCTTGGTTTAGTTGTATAGTAAGGATTAATATGCAGGCTCACAGTATACATTTAATTTTTTCCTTGATTAATGGCATTTTAGGGGTTAATGGGTAGGCTACATGATTCACAGTGTATATATTTCATGTTATCCTTTGATAACTGGCATTTTAGGGGTTACTGTATAGCAGGATGTTACTTCGCTGCAGAGGGATTTAGATAGATTGGGGGACTGGGCACTTAAATGGCAGATGAAATTTAATCTAGATAAATGCAAAGTTATACACTTTGGAGTGAAGAACATACAAGCAACTTATACCCTAAATGGTACGGAGATAGGGAAATCCAAGCAGGAGAAGGGTTTGGGAATAATCATAGACTTCAAACTAAGTAACA
Organism: Leptobrachium leishanense; assembly: GCA_009667805.1. Lineage (NCBI taxonomy): Eukaryota > Metazoa > Chordata > Amphibia > Anura > Megophryidae > Leptobrachium > Leptobrachium leishanense. The sequence continues at coordinate 277,050,668 of CM019065.1, forward strand.
ATGTGCAATGTCAAACAGCAGCCGCCAAGGCCAGCAAAGTATTGGCATGCATTAAAAGGGGAGTTCACTCTCGGGATGAAAACATAATTTTGCCTCTGTATAAATCAATGGTCAGACCGCACCTTGAGTATGCCGTGCAATTTTGGGCACCTGTCTTAAAAAAAGATATTATAGCGCTAGAGAAAGTGCAGAGACGGGCAACTAAATTAATAAGGGGAATGGAAGGGTTAAGTTATGAGGAAAGACTAACAAGCTTAAACCTGTTTAGTTTAGAGAAACGATGCCTTAGAGGGGATCTGATAACCTTATATAAATATATACGGGGCCATTATCAACCATTGTCTGATAACCTATTCATTAACATGACTATACACAGGACAAGGGGTCATCCATTTAGACTAGAAGAAAGAAAATTCAGCCTAAAGCATAGGAAGGGTTATTTTATGGTGAGAACAATAAAGCTGTGGAATTCTCTGCCTGTTGAGGTGGTTGGATCAGAGACCTTACAGACTTTTAAAAAGCGACTGGATGACTTCCTGCAGACACAGAATATTAAGGGTCATAATATTTAATATGTGGGTAAAAGCTTCTTGATCCAAGTAGAAATCTGACTGCCATTCTGGGGTCAAGAAGGATTTTTTTCCCAGTATGTTGCATACTGGCAAGCATTTCAGACTGGGTTTTTTGCCTTCTTTTGGATCAACAGCAGTAGGTGATGTGGGAGAAGCTGAACCCGATGGACGCATGTCTTTTTTCAGCCTATGTAACTATGTAACTATGTTACATGCCTCACAATGTATTCGATTCATGTTTTCCCTTGATTAATGGGTAGGCTACATGCCACACTGTTTAGTATTTTTATTGTATTTCCCTGGGTTTATGGCATTTTAGGGGTTATTATGGAAGCTAGAATCTAATGGGTCTATTCATCTTTAGATCCTTTGCTTTTCATCACATTTCGGGGAATCTGTTTCACCGAAGATATGGTGAATTTAACGGATGGTCGCCGTAATTTGAAAAAATTGGGGTCACTGAAGCAGTTATTGGACGTCGGCAAAAACCGCCCAATAAAATATTGAATTTATGTATCAGGTTAGTGCAACAAAAAAGGTATCATTGCACCACAATATGGGATTTTGGAATCTTAATTATATATACATATTTACAGGGTTATTCAGAGAGCGGTGAAAAGCAGGAGAGTGACTGGAGAACTGAAAATTCTAGGTTAAAATAGCCAAACCAGAAAATTTTTCCCATTTATCTCACTTCCGAATTGGCTATTTTGACCTGGAATTTTCAGTTCTCCAGTCATTCTCCTGCTTTTCACCACTCTCTGAATAACCCTGTTAGTTTTTTTCAGTGGTAGGGTTTAGTGGTGAAAATTATTTGTGCCCCCCAGTTTTGACTGTAGTAATCTTATGTGCCCCCCTTTATATTTTTCCCAGAGACGCCACTTATGTCATCTTAAGGGGTTATTCAGAGAGAGACGATCTGGCCCCGAAATGTAACCGGACACTAAAACTCAGCATACGGTGACATTATGGGGCCACTCGGCTATTCAGAGAGCAGGCAGTTTGCCAAATCTTGGCGAATTGCCTGCACGTACAGTGCCTGTTCGAAAGCAGTGCAATCCTCAATAGAGAAGCAATGGTTAATCTATTCAGTGAACACCGAACAGCAGTGAAAAGTTGCTGAAGTGCTCTGCTATTCGGTGTTTTCATTCGGCAGGTTTATTCAGGCGAATCCCATAGGCTTCAATGTTAAAAATATTCCTGTTTTAATTCAATATCTAATAAACCGTTTATTATTTTATTCTGCAGTAAAAAGTCTCTTTAGTTATAGATATTTTAAGATCTTTTAAGCATTTTTCGGGATACTTTTGGCAATTTGTTTTACCATTTTTCTTTAAATCGTTTTTTATTTTTTCTGTAACAGACATTTTTATTATCATTCATAGGACCTTATATGTAAATTCCACACATTTTCCTTCAGTAGTTTTTTTGCAAACAGCGTTTCAATTTTGAAACTTTCAAACATACTGTTGTTTTTTTTACTCTGTTCGTCAGCTTGTTGGCTTTTTCCGACGACTGGTCTGCGCTGTGATTGGCGGTTTGTCGACATTTTCTTGCATGTTCAGCATGGTTTTTCCGGCGGTTCCGGCATAGTTTTCAGCAGGATTGTGGCGCGTTTGCGGTGGGTTTTCCCTGCACTCTGGGGACCCTGCATTGAATGGTGAATTCACCACAGGGTGGGGAACTTTGATTCCCCGAAGTGCAGGGAACGAGAGAGCACCGAAATGTCGACAACATTTCAGTGCTCTCTGAATAACCTCTTTAGGTTTTGCTGATACAGGTGGAAAGTCTATTAGGCAAGGCCTTGGTGCAGCGATAGTCTGTGGAACCGTGTGGATCTTGAGGACTGCAGTTGGTTGGTCTTGCAAACAGGAAGTATAAGTATAAAGCAAAATAAGGGTCTTGAGGCATGGTTCTAGAAGGGAGCATCCAAAACAAAGTCCACGAGTATAGCCAGGGTCCGGTGCACAATAATCAGACTGAGCAGGAAGGCTTTTTAAAAGGCTGGTAGTCTAACTCACACTGAGGCAACTGAACAAAATACAGAAGCATCCTGGGACAGGCGTGCCTCTGCTAAATAAAAGATGCAATGCCTAACTGGTTCATTTTTTCAGATCCTCAGAGTTCTTTGCCATGAGGTGCCATGTTGAACTTCCAGTGACCAGTATGAGAGAGTGAGAACGATAGCACACCTGCTCCCCATTCTCACCTGAGACCTTGTAACACTAATGAGTCACATGACACCGAAGAGGGATAATGGCCATTTGGGCCCAATTTGGACAATTTCACTTAGGGGTGTACTCACTTTTGTTGCCAGCGGTTTAGACATTAATGGCTGTGTGTTGAGATATTTTTAGGGGACAGCAAATTTACACAGTTATACAAGCTCTACAATCACTACGTTACATTGTGGCAATTGCAAAGTGTCATTTTTTCAGTGTTGTCACATGAAAAGATGTAATAAAATATTTACAAAAATGTGAGGGGTGTACTCACTTCTGTGAGATACTATAGATCTGCTTAATCCACTAGATGGAAATTCTCCAAACTGAATTTCCACAGCCTCACTCTAATTTGGGATCTGACCCCACTTTGGATCACAGCCACTTCGGGACTAGTCACATGTGTCTATACTGGTCATCTCTCTTCTCCTTTGACCTAATTACTGCCTCCACCCTAGCTCATAATCAGATCCCATCCTTTAAAGTTTTCAATTGCTATATGGCCATATTATTTCACTGCACATGCATATTTTTGTGTGATCATAACATTCAATTTCTGAACTGTTTGCATGATTCCGCAGATCTGTTTCATTGCATGTAGGCTTGTCCATTCATTAAAATTTTCTAGGATAAACTGTGGCGATTCAGTTTTTGGATACGTTAACTCGCAGGCTCCTGTAACCTGGAATGGGTAACATTTTGCCCAAAGATAAGCCCATTCCAGCACCTAAATCCTCTAAAACATTTTTGGGCATTTTGTCAGCAGTAGGTAAAAAAAATCATCCCGAGCCAATGGCTTTTCCCATCAACCCCATCTTTTTCAAGTATGACTGGACGGAAGCCTCCACACAATGAAAGGGACACCCACAAATTCTTTGCCATCTGGGGATTTTTTATGCATTGTCTCCTGACTTCCTACAAGCCCATCTCTACCTCTCTTTTACTGGCACAGAATGGTATCTTTTGCAGATGCTTCAGGGCCAAATCCCACTCCCTGAAACCCCTCCCTTTTTACTACATCAATTTCCAAACACCATAGATCCACCCAAACAAGTTTTATTACCCCACCCGCCATTTCTGCAACCTCCCATGTAAATAATCCTCACATTATCGAGTTGCTCACATAGGCTGTGATGAGCTGGGTATGTTTTCCATGGTTTTGTTCTGTTAATACTTTTTTTTGCATTGTCATCACCAGATTTATGATGCTTATTCCTACTCTCCAATTATTCACCATATTATACCTTGCACAGGTGTGCTCAGCCTATTGCATTAGGATGTACACCCAAAAACTCAAACACACATATAACATATATACATTTACCCCTATGCATACATACACAGACACATGGCCAGACACACTCTCATGCATAAAAATATATCCTTACTGTTGTCAGGGTTATCCAAAGAGATCCGAATTGCTTGAGAAAGGTAACCGAACGCTGAAAATCAGCATTCGGTTACCTTTCCTGGCCATTCGGCTATCCAGAGAGCAGGCAATTCGCCAAATCCTGGCGAATTGCCTGAACATACGGTGCCTGTTCGGTGCCTGTTCGAGGGCAGTGAAATCCCCATAGAGAAGCAATGCTTCGGCTATTCAGAGAGCACAAACCAGCAGTGAAAGGTTCCCCTAATGCCCTGCCATTCGGTGGTTTAATTCGGCAAATTTATTCAGGAGAATCCCATAGGCTTCAATGTTAAAAATATTCCCGTTTTAATTCAATATCTAATAAACCGTTCATTATAAAATTCTGCAGCAAAGAGTCTCTTTATTTATAGATTTTTTAGGATACTTTAAGCATTTTTCAGATTTTTTAATTTTTTGTTTAAAAGTCAGATTTTTTTTTATTTTTTTTTTCAGTTTACTTATTTTTTTTGTAACAGCCCTCTTTATTATCATTCCCTGGACCTCCTGTGAAAATTTCAGACATTTTCGCTCAGTAGTTTCTTTGCAAACAGCGTTTCTTTTTCCCAGATTCATACAAATGGTTTTTCTAATTTATTCACTGCCTCCTCTACCTCACAGCTGCTTCGGCTCTGTGTGATTCGGCTCATGTTCGGCTCCTGTTCGGGTTTTTCGAAGGTTAATCCAGATGTTTTTGCTTGTTTTCAGTGTGCATTCGGTTAGTTTTCGTCAGGTTTGCGGCAGCTTTTCCCTGCAATTCGGGGACCCTGTGGTGTTTGCTGAATACACCGCAGGGTCACCGAAATGCAATCGGCAAAAGGAACCGAATTGAAGAGAACGAAAAGTCACCGAACGTGCGGTGACTTTTCGAATCTCTTTGGATAACCCTGTATGTGTACACTTCAGGGGTCAGCAACCTTGGCCATCCAAATGTTTTGGAACTACATTTCCCATGAGTCTCATCTAACCTAATTAGTGGCTGTGCAACAAATGCGGTATTGTTCCATAACATCTAGAGCAGTGTTTTTCCTACCTGTACCTCACGATGCTGCCAAGATACCCATTGTCATTCTTATTTTTTTGGAGTGCAGGCAGCAGATATTGTGCTTGGCGATTCTAGGACCATTACCATCCATTTGGGTACAGGTCTAGGGGCAATGCAGGACTGCGACAAGGACATAGGCATAGACTTTTACACACAGGAGCTTGTGTAAAGACAAATACATGCATTTACACACAAACAGCCATAGTTTCACATACATAGCCATATCCCTCCCATACCCTGGGGGTATGTAGCTCACAGGAATGTGCAGTTTGTATGTGCATAGCACACAACTCCACAGTAATAAAAATGACAGAAATATGCAGTGTATATGAGCGTATCACAGAGCTCTAAAGCAAGAAAACTCACAGTATTGAGTTTCCCCTTTGTCACAGCTGTGGTTTGGGGCAGTGCTGGGGTAAGAATTCGTTAAGGGAGAGTGGAGTTTTAGCAAATTAGGTGAGGATATTCTAAGGTTTTTAGCTGTGGAGTTTTAAGAGTTAATAAGTCATGTTTATGTTCTGATTTTTTTAATCAATATGTATTGGATGCAGAGAATATCGGAGTACAACAGCTGCATGAAGACGTCACAGCGGCAAGAAATCAGAGTTAAAGCGTTTCGTCAATAAAAAAACACATCGTAAGCATCCACGTTTTATCATTAAGGATGGGGGGGAGAAAAGATAGGGAAGGGGGAGGAGAAGTAAAAAAGGGGGGGTGGCCCAGCACAGGCCAGAGATTGAAAAAAGACAGAGCAAGGAGGGTATGGTGAGAAAAGAGAGGAAAAGAGGAAAGGAGCAGAAGGGTAAAGACCAGTGGGTCACAGGGCACGCCATGAAACTAACCCTCCGTTGGGTGTTACAGTCCATCCTCGGCCTCCTGGTTTTGTTGTAAGAAGGCATGGAGTGGTGGACTAGAGCTGTCAGCTCATCCATAACCTGGGTGTCTCTAATTTTAGCATACACTTTAGCCATCCTTGACAATCGTGGTTGTCTCCACGATTCCGCCACTGCCTGCCTGGCAGCCAGAGTAATATTGGTCATCAATCTATTTTTGTGGAAGGTGAAACCGGGGACCGGTTTGGACAGCAGGAAGGCCCACAGGTCCATGGGAATAGGGTTGGGCAACACAATCTGCAACAGATCCTGTATATCTGACAAAAAGGAGGCAATAAGTGGACAGGTCCACCACATATGATAGTAAGAACCACGGGAATTGCACAGCCTCCAGCAATCATCGGGGACGTTCGGGTTCATATGAGCCAATTGAGCTGAGGGTAATGTGCCAGTACAAAACCCTCACTAACTCAGCTCCCCACTACCTGTCCTCACTAATCACCAAATACACCCCAGCCCGCTCCCTAAGGTCAAACAGTGACCTGCGCCTAGCTTCTCCCGCATCACCTCTTTCCATGATAGACTGCAGGATTTCTCACGCGCAGCCCCCACTCTCTGGAACGCTCTCCCTCGTACTGTCAGACTTTCCCCTAACTTCTCTTCCTTCAAACGCTCCCTTAAAACGTTCCTATTTAGGGAAGCCTACCACCCAACTCACTGACGCAACCATCAATCACTCTCACCTTACAGTCCTCTCCTCCTGTTTCCAACCCCAACCCTCCTAGATTGTGAGTTCCTACGGGAATAGGGCCCTCATCTCCTCCTGTACTGTTTGTCAAATGTTGTTCAATGTATTGTAACCCTGTCTATACTGTGCCTATTGTACAGCGCTGCGGAATATGCTGGCGCTTTATAAATAAAGAATAATAAAAAAAATAATCACAGTCTTAATTGACTGTTCCTGTATTGAGGCACACACAGATCCCGAGCGTGACATGTCCCATATGTCCAGCCAGTCCCCTGAATCCAAGGTTTCACCAATATCCACCTCCCAAGCATGGATGTAGGATATATTATTATTCTTATTATTCTTTATTTATATAGCGCTAACATATTCCGCAGCGCTGAACACTGGGCATGATATAGACAGAGTTACAATACATTGAGACTGAACAACATTTGATACATGAGGAAACGAGGGCCCTATTCCCGTGGGAACTCACAATCTAGAAGGGTTGGGGGTGGAAACAAGAGGAAAGGACAAGGATATATCCCTCCAGTCCAGCAGCGACGTCATCTCCCTATATTGGGAGGAAATAAGGCCACGTGGGTATGTTCATCTCTACAAAGGCGCTCAAAGAAAGAAATGTTTTAGCCACAGCTGCGGCTTTAATGTGTGGGCGAGTGGCGTAGGATTTCAGTTGTAGTAGGTGCAAAAATGAAAGTCCCCGCTGGACCTACAGCGATTTCGTCCATGGGCAGTAATGTCCCTTTGGGGTAAAGATGGTACAACCTGCAAACACCAGGATCCAGGAGGTGTTGAAGGGGACCAGCAGTAAGCCAGGCACAAAGTCCCTGTTACCCAAAACCCTGGTCAGTGGGGAAGGAAGGGAGGTCAAATCCCATTTCACCGCCAGCTTGTGCCAGATGCAGATAGAATTCAAAATTGCTGGACAAGCCGTATGCAACTTCTGACGGTACTCCTGACATAACCAAATCCAATGGTGAAGCACATTGGGCCTCATGAGACATGTCTCTAGATCCACCCATCTGCGGGAGCCGCTTGGCGAGGGCCATGCTACTATTTGGGCCAATTGAGCGTCATAGTAATACAAGAGGAGTGAAGGCAGATCCAATCCGCCCAATATTCTCGGGCGGTAAAACTTGTGTCTCGCATACCCAACAGCGCTTCCCCACCCATATGAACTGATCAATCGCGCGCTGCAAAATGACAAAGTCAGAGGCAACCAAGGGAGTGGGCATGGACTGGAAAAAATATAACAGTCAGGGCATCACATTCATTTTAATGCAGTTGATTCTGCCTATCCATAAAATGACATACTTATCCCTGGTTTCTAGCTCCCCTTTAATAGTCTTTACCAGGCGAGGATAATTTTAATTAATATAGGGCTAAATTGCAATTCCCGCGTTAAAACTGCGCCCACAATTTTCCCCCTACCGCCCCCATTTTAACGGGGGATTATAATGCAGGCGCAAAAAAAGCTGCCTGCATTTGTAGCGGGCGCTACGCCCCGGGATGCTCGCGGCAGCGCTGAGCGCAGCTGCGAGCATCCACTCGATGGAGTCCATAGGACTCCATTGAGCCAGATGCCGGTAATCACATGACATGCCGGATCTCTTTTTCCCCCAGATCCCCGGATATCATCAGACCCCCGGATTTCATTAGACCCCCAGGATCATCAGACCCCGGATATCAGACCCTCAAGTTATCAGACCCTCAAGATATCAGATCCCCGGATATCATCAGCCCCCAGATATCATTAGATCCCCAGATATCATCAGACCCCCAGAATATCAGACCCCCAGATATCATCAGACCCCATATATCAGACCCCCAGAATCATCAGACCCCAAGATATCAGACCCCCAAGCTATCAGACCCCAGATCATCAGACTCCCCAGATATCAGAGACCCCCAGATATCAGCCCCCCCAGATATCAGCCCCCCAAGATATCAGACCCCCAGAATCATCAGACCCCTGGATATCAGACCCCCAAGATATCAGACCCCCCAAGATATCAGACCCCAGATCCGATCCCCAGGATCTTGTGTTCAGCTTTTTAATGTACTGAAATGATCCACGAGGTTCTGTTTGCAGCAACTTCTTTATTATGATGATACATGAGATGAGTGCTGGTTTCCTGACTCTGAGCTGGCTCTCCTGCATACTGACTCTCACTGGTGTATTTTGGCATAGGCCGACTAGGCCCAGGCCTAGGGTGGCACTTTCCAGGGGGCGGCGGCCCGCGGCGGCCCGCCCCAATACTTTTGCAAAGTATTTTACCAGGAAGGATACATTGAGATTTCACTAATTTACACTTTCAATTTCACTTTCCAGGGGGCAGCAAAAAACCTCACCACTAAATGGGTTACTCACAGAGCACCGAAATGACGCCAACTTTTTGGTGTTCTGTAGTTCCCTGCACTTAGGAGAATAAAATTTCACCATTCACCATTCACCGCAGGGTCCCCAAAGTGCATGGAGTCGGCCGCTGAATGCTGCCACTGCAAACCCGTGGCCTGCTGTTTTCAAAAGAACTACTGAACGAAAATGTCTGGAATTTACATATAAGATCCTATGATTGATAATAAAAAGTTCTGTTACAGAAAAAAGAAAAACTGCTATTAAAAAAAAGGGGGGGGATTTTGCCCAAAAAAATCTGAAAAATGACTAAAAGGTACTAAAAAAAATCAATAAGTAAAGACTTTTTACTGCAGATTAAAATATTAAATGATTTATTAGATATTGCATAAAAACGGGAATATTTTTAACATTGAAACCTATGGGGTTCGCCTGAATAAACCTGCTGATTGAAACCACCGAACATCAGGGCATTTCACTGCCATTTCTCTGAGTCTCAGTACCACATGACTGGCTGAACCACGTGAAACGCACGCGCACAGCTGCCCGCCCTTTCGTTAATTAACACAGACTCTATTCTGGACTGAACACCCACTGGGAAGGGAATCAAAGCTACAGTGCACCCTCTGGCAGTGGCACCCCACTGCTGACAAGATGGCTCCACAGCATAATTGCTGTGTGCTCATATACACTCGGTTTGCGTTTTACTGCAGTGGATTCTGATGCACTCATACACACTGCACATTGCATTGCTGGGAGTTTTATTGCTGTGGATTCTGATACGCTGACACACACCACACATTGCATTGCTGTGAGTTTTATTGCTGTGAATTCTGATGCACTCATATACACCGCACATTGCATTGCTGGGAGTTTTATTGCTGTGGATTCTGATACGCTGACACACACCAAACATTGCATTGCTGGGAGTTTTATTGCTGTGGATTCTGTGATACACAGTGCATATTACTGTGAGTTTTATTGCCCTGGAGCTCTGGGATACGCTCTTACACACTGCACATTACTGTGAGTTTTATTGCTGTGCAGTTCTGTGATATGCTCATACACACTGCACATTTCTGTGGGTTTTATTGCTGTGCAGCTCTGATATGCTCATACACAGTGCCCATTTCTGTGGGTTTTATTGCTGTGCAGCTCTGTGATACGCTCATATGCAGTGCACTTTTCTGTGGATTTTATTGTTCAACCAATTAGAGCGGCTGTGATCCCGTTTACTTGACATGCGTGGCTGTTCTTTGTAAAAATGCTTGAATTTAAACATTTCATAATTTTTTTATCTTAATAGATACATTTGAAATGGTATACAAAATATACAAGTAGGCACTTGGTATCCACTTTTAATATAAAGAGAGGAAAAGGTGGAGCTTAAAGAGGAAGGGTGGGGATTAACCAGGAAGAGGTGTGCCCTTGACAGGAAGGGGTGCGTCAAATTTAAATTAGGGGTGCATGAGTTTAGTCAGGCCTAGGGCAGCACAAAACCTAAATACACCACTGCTGACTCTAAAGCCTGAGACACACTGAGCTCGTTGCAATGTGCAGCGCCTGTAGGCGGCACCGCATGGCGAGATGCGCTCAGTGCGTACAGATTTTTCCACCTCCCACTCTCAGGCCACGTCACAATGCGGTGCTGAGCGACGGGAGTTGTAAAATTCCAACTTTCCCCTCAGCGAAGCGACGTGATGAGGGTCTGGATCTACAGCACACGGAACTTGCGCCGTGTGCTGTAGATCCCTCCCACCTACCATCGTGTCACCCCACCGGGGGCGGAGCTTAGCGGCAGCAGCCTCATGCCAGTCTGACAGTCGACTGAGCTGCCGACTCTGGCTCAGCCAAAGCTAGCCAGCCTGCCTCCCTCCCTGCCTGCCTAGCGATTAGAGGGTCTGATCTGAGGTCTACATTATGTGGGCATTATCTGGTCTGAGGTCTATATATGTGGGCATTATCTGGTCTGAGGTCTCTATATATGGGCATTATCTGGTCTGAGGTGGGCATTATCTGGTCTGAGGTCTATATGTGGGCATTATCTGGTCTGAGGTCTATATATTTCTGTGGGCATGATTTGGTCTGAGGTCTATATCTGGGCGTTATCTGGTCTGAGGTCTATATATTTCTGTAGGCATGATTTGGGCTAAGGTCTCTGTATATGTATCTTGAGTGGGCATGATCTGGTCTGTATATGTGTATCTGGACATGATACTATTCGGATTAAATTGGCAGTAATTTATATGTATTTTATGGACGTAATGTGTCAGTACGGTTGGGCGGCTGATATAAGTGGTGTTTAGATCTTGCCTGTATGACATGCGCTTTGTAAATAAAGTTTTGGCATGTTGTATATTGTAATTTAAAAGCTGTTTTAAAATAAACTTGTTTTTTTCTATGCTTTGCTTCATTTGACGAGAAACATTTCTCTAGTTTGATCTGCAGAGTATTGGATTCCTATCCAGTGTGGAGAGAAGCAAACGTGATGCAGTGTAGCCTGGCTGCGAGGCAGAGAGGAGTGAAGTCAAGCCTGCAAAATGTTTGCTTCTCTTTTCTTCGCTACGCTGTGAGTCACTACACGCTCAGTGTGTCTCAGGCTTTACTGGGGCACACCTCAATTCCTGTTCCCTGACCCTTATGAATATTCATTACTTAGCTCAGCACATCCTTTCTTTTCTACAAAAACAAACAACAAAACGCAAACATTGATAATAAGCAATAGAACAATTTCCTCAGAAACAAGATGTCGTTTTGGCATGACAATCAACTTAGAATACATAACTATGTATAACAGAAATGTCAATGAGTTTAGTGTCAACAGCAGTTAACATTCTTCAATGAGTCTTTGTGGCCTTCTGACAGCTCTGCCACTTGATGTATGTTGGTCCCCTTGTGATGACTGTTGTAAAGCTCTTCCTGGATGCTCTACTGGGGCAGGAATGTCCACTCTATTTTCAGTATCCTCAAAAGAGGGCTCCTCAGGAGTATTTATCAGAAATGGTTCTCAATGAATTCCTTTTTGGTCATGTTGCATACAGGGCCGGTGCTACGCTATTTTGCACCCTAGGACAGACCAGCTACTTGCGCCCCCCAAAAAAAAGATGTTTGAGCGTATCACAGAGCTCACACATAGGCATATACTGGCCCCTGTAGCTCACACATGGGTATATACTGCCCCCAGCAGCTCACACATGGGTATATATTGCTCCCAGGAGCTCACACATGGGTATATATTGCCCCAGCAGCTCACACGTGGGTATATACTGCCCCCAGTAGCTCACACATGGATATATACTGCCCCCAGTAGCTCACACATGGGTATATCCTGCCCCAAGTAGCTCACACATGGGTATATACTGCCCCCAGTAGCTCACATATACTGCCCCCTGTAGCTCACACATGGGTATATATTGCCCCAGTAGCTCACATATACTGCCCCCAGTAGCTCACACATGGGTATATACTGCCCCAGTAGCTCACACATGGGTATATACTGCACCCAGTTGCTCACACATGGGTATATACTGCCCCCAGTAGCTCACACATGGGTATACACTGACCCAGTAACTCACACATGGGTGTATACTGCCCCAGTAGCTCACACATGGGTATATATTGCCCCAGTAGCTCACACATGGGTATATACTGCCCCAGTAGCTCACACATGCGTATATACTGCCCCCAGTAGATCACACAAGGGTATATACTGCACCCAGTAGCTCACACATGGGTATATACTGCCCCCAGTAGCTCACACATGGGTATATACTGACCCAGTAGCTCACACATGGGTGTATACTGCCCCAGTAGCTCACACATGGGTATATACTGTCCCAGTAGATCACACATGGGTATATACTGCCTCAGTAGCTCACACATGGGTATATACTGCTCCAGTAGCTCACACATGGGTATATACTGCCACAGTAGCTCACACATGGATATATACTGCCCAGGGGTCAAGTCCTGGGAATAAAAGTGAGGGAACTCACCCCGAATTCCACAACCCCTATTACCTGAAGAAAATATATATATCACGAGTATAGCAGTGCGTGGTGATACCATTTTTATTGGGCTAACATTACATTTAAAAGACAAACTTTCAAGAGTGTAACCTCTCCTCTTCAGGTCTGGAAGCTATACTGATCAGTGAAAGGTATCACTACGTACAGGTATACTCGTGATTTTGGCAACTGGACTAACACGTTATATATAATATATATATCACATATATATATTTCCAGGCACAGACCCCCCAGAATTATATACACAGGCACAGACCCACCAGAATTATATACACAGGCATTGGACCCCCAGAACAATATGTACAGCACTGAGCCCCCAGAATAATATACCCAGCACTGAGCCCCCAGAACAATATGCACAGCACTGAGCCCCCAGAACAATATGCACAGCACTGAGCCCTCAGAATAATATACCCAGCACTGAGCCCCAGAACAATATACTCAGCACTGAGTGCCAGAACAATATGCACAGCACTGAGCCCCAGAATAATATACCCAGCACTGAGCCCCCAGAACAATATACACAGTACTGAGCCCACAGAATAATATACACAGCACTGAGCCCCAAGAATAATATGCACAGCACTGAGCCCCCAGAATCATATACACAGCACTGAGCCCCAGAATAATATGCACAGCAATGGACCCCCAGAATAATATACCCAGCACTGAGCCCCCAGAATAATATGCACAGCACTGCTTATATGGATATATTTGCCCCCAGCTCACGTGAATATATTTGCCCCAGCTCACGTGAATATATTTGCCCCCAGCTGACATGGATATATTTGCCCCCAGCTCACATAGATATACTGCCCCAGCTCATATGGATATTCTGGCGCAGCTCGTATGGATATAGTGCCCCAGCTCATATGGATATACTGCCCCAGCTCACATGGATATACTGTCCCCAGCTCACATGGATATACTGCCCCCAGCTCATATGGATATACCGCCCCCAGCTCATATGGATATATTGCCCCAGCTCGTATGGATATACTGCCCCAGCTCATATGGATATACTGCCCCAGCTCATATGGATATTCTGCCCCAGCTCATATGGATGGATATATTGCCCCCAAACACATGGACATATTGCCCCAGCTCATATGGATATATTTGCCCCAGGCCAGCTCATATGGATATGTTTGCCCCAGCTCATATGGATATGTTTGCCCCAGTTCATATGGATATGTTTGCCCCAGGCCAGCTCATATGGATATCTTTCTCCCAGCTCATATGGATATGTTTGCCCCAGCTCATATGGATATGTTTGCCCCCAGCTCATATGGATGTATTTGCCCCAGGCCAGCTCATATGGGTATATTTGCCCCAGCTCATATGGATGTATTTTCCCCCAGCTCATATGGATGTATTTGCCCCAGCTCATATGGATGTATTTGCCCCAGGCCAGCTCATATGGGTATGTTTGCCCCAGCTCATATGGATGTATTTGCCCCAGCTCATATGGATGTATTTGCCCCAGGCCAGCTCATATGGATGTATTTGCCCCAATTCATATGGATGTATTTGCCCCAGGCCAGCTCATATGGGTATATTTGCCCCAGGCCAGCTCATATGGGTATACAGTATTTGCCCCAGTCATATGGATGTATTTGCCCCCAGCTCATATGGATGTATTTTCCCCCCAGGCCCCAGCTCATATGGATGTATTTGCCCCCAGCTCATATGGGTGTATTTGCCCCCAGGCCCCAGCTCAATTTCCGGCATACATGCTCTGAGGACGTATTCTTGAGTTTAGCAACCTCAGGGTATGATGAGTAAGAGTCCAGCACTGCTAGGTAATCACGTCCATCAAGTGAAAATATATCCAATCCCACTGTATGCCAAGGAATCTTCACCATATCGTCCTGAAGTAAAGTTTTTTTTGGTCTGGCTGGCTGAAACACCTGACAAGTAGGGCACGAAGAGACTAAAGCTGCTATGTCTCTCATCATGGAAGGCCAGAAAAGAATTTCCTTTGCTCTCCTTTTGCATTTTTGTATTTCTAAATGTCCTTCATGTATTTTATGAAGCGTTTCTCGTCTGAGAGAAACCGGAATTGCCAATCTCCTGCCTTTCAAGAGTACATTGTCAAGCACTGACAGTTCATCCCTGTGTGCAAGATATTGTTTTGGCATGTAAATTTTCTTATTTGTTGAAAGTATGGCTTGTTTCACATTTTGAAGAGTTTCATCTTCTGCAGTAGCTCGTTGCAGTTTTTTCCACATGACTGGGGAAATCACGCCCGACATCACAATACTGTTACTATGCACATCCACATCAGAATCGATTCCATCACCCTGAGACCTTGTCCTTTCAGGCCAAATTCGTGACAATGTATCTGCGATTAAAAGATGTCTGCCAGGGGAAAACTCCAACACATAGTCATATTTTTGCAGATTGAGAAGCAGTCTCTGAATTTTAGGTGGAGCTTTCCACAACTCTTTCTGTGATATAGTTATTAATGGTTTATGATCAGTTTCAATTGTAAATGAAGTCCCATAGACAAAATTGTGAAATGCTTCACAGCCAAATGCTATGCCAAGTGTCTCCTTTTCAATCTGAGCATACTTGCATTCCGTTTCTGTAAATGCCCTGGCTGCGTAAGCAATAGGCCTCCACCCTGTGCCATCATGTTGTAAAAGGACTGCACCAAGTCCATCTTTGGATGCATCTGCGGAAATTTTTGTTATACGTGAAGCATCAAAAAACTGTAGTGTAGGTGCTGTCATTAGCAATTCCTTTAGTAAGATAAATTCAGCCTCTTGTGCCTTTTCCCAGTGCCACTCAGCAGCCTTAACTAGTAAACCTCTCATGTGTTTTGTTTTGTCTGACAGATTCACAATGAATTTGCCCAAGTAGGTGACCATTCCCAAAAATCATTGCAAATCTTTCTTGTTTGCTGGGCTTGGCATGTCCTTAATAGCCGTGACCTTGGCAGGGTCAGGCTTCACTTCAGAATTTGAGATGATCTCTCCCAGGTACAGAATTTCTGATTGAAGAAATCTACACTTTGTTTGATTAAACTTTAACCCATTGTCATATGCAATCTGTAGTATTTTCTTAAGTCGTTCATTATGCTCAGCTTCATCAGCACCCCATATCAAAATGTCATCTATGTATACTTTGACACCTTCTACCCCATCAAACAGTTGCTGGATGGTTTGGTGAGATATTTCAGGTGCGGAGCACAGACCAAATGGAAGACGCTTGAAACAGTGCCTCCCAAAGGGTGTATTGAAAGTACATATGCGCCGGCTCCCTTTCTCCAGAGGTACCTGCCAAAATCCATTAGAGGCATCAAGAACTGTAAACAGCTGAGCACCAGCAATCTCCCCATGAATTTCATTTTGTGTTGGTATTTGGTAGTGTTCCCTTTTAATACTGGCATTTAACTCTTTAGGGTCCAGACACAACCTTAGGGAACCATTCTTTTTAGCCACAATAACCAAAGAATGAAACCATTCAGTTCATGTACCTGCTCGAGTACATCCATCTTTATCAAGCGCTGCAACTCTTTTTTCAGTTGGTCTTGTAGGGCTACTGGTACTTTACGAGGAGCATGAATCACAGGCAGTGCTTCTGGCTTTAAGGTAATTTTATACTTAATGGGGAGTTTACCAAGTCCACTGAAAACATCCTTATACTTTTCAAGTATGGTATTGAGACTCTCGTGCTTCAATTCTGTAATCTCAAAGTGCTTGGTGACAAGCCCTAGTTGTTGTATAGATTGTAATCCAATTAAAGGAGCCTTATCTCCAGGAACCAAAATAAACGGGTGTTTTGTTACGGTGGAGTTATGCTTTAGGGTGAGTATGCATTGACCCACAGTTGGAATGTCAAGTCCATTATATGCTTTCAGTACTTTAGTTTGTTTGTGAAGTTTAGGTCTAGGTTACAGTTGTTTCCATAGAGCCTCTGGAATAACATTGGGTTCTGCTCCAGTGTACTTTAAATGGTATCAGTACACCATCTGCTTCTACCTCTACAATCCATTCCCTATCTGTTGTAGGTACTTGATTGACCACATCCACAAAAAGATCATCATCACTGGAGCTAGAGGTATATGTTTTAGCGGCATGTAGTTGTGTAGCTTGCTTACACTGTTTGACAAAGT
Source organism: Leptobrachium leishanense (assembly GCA_009667805.1). Lineage (NCBI taxonomy): Eukaryota > Metazoa > Chordata > Amphibia > Anura > Megophryidae > Leptobrachium > Leptobrachium leishanense. The sequence goes on from CM019065.1 coordinate 277,067,997, forward strand.
GATTATTCTGTATTTTTTTGCAGATACTACATTTCTGTCCATAGGCTGGACATTTGCGGAACTCATGAATTTTTTACACATTTCCAACATGAAACATCTCTGTACTTTGCATCTTGTATATCTTGTATATTCACTTTATTCTTTGGTCTCTCTGACTTTTGTGGAAAGGACTGTGCTCTGGAACCTGCAGATCTGTGTTTTCTGACTTCATCAACCAGTTCCTGACAATCTTGCTTATACAAAACATCTAGGGCCCTATTACATTCTTCACGCAAAAACGCACGCGCAACGCGTGAATTTTTGCTGGAAGAGTTAAACATTAACGCACGTAAATCAACACTGGTATTACAATCCTCGCGCATTTTTTCATTCGTCAAAAAATAATGCGTGGAAACCGGACGTGCAAAAAAGCGCGCACATTAACGTTGCGCACAGAAATCGGTGTGCGGACTGTTTTTTCACGCGATTCAGCCAACCAGAATTAAGAACCACGATTATATCACGTTAAGTTTTTGCGCCTGTCAAAATCAATCTGAATAATGTATATGCTGCAGCAATAATAAAAACACACACAACTTCTCAATTTTATTGTTTGGGTATGCGTAAAATGTGTAACTATACTTTGCTGTATTTTTTTTTTTGGGCTGGTGTATTTGGGTTCGGCCAGGTCGTTCAGATTTGCCATTAACACCAGCTTTTAGGAGTTGTTAAAATTATGCACGCAAACGCTGTGTGTTAAAAACTGCGCATAGATTGTAATACCATCCGCATACCAGCGCTCAAATGCATTTGCGCTCACAATGTTAAGTATAGGACGCGCACGTACAGTACGCTCGCAAAGGGTTCGCGCAGGTTCACCTGCGTTAGACGACTGCGCGCCTCTGTTATGCTGACTTTGTAATACGACGTTCTGCGCAAAGGGTTTTGCCCCTCGCGTTAATGCGTTTTTGCACAGGCGCTGACGTTTGTGCGAAGATTGTAATAGGGCCCTTAGTTGTTTTTTGGTCTGCTCTGCAGACTAACAAATGGACACAGCCTTCTGCAGAGTCAAATCACAATCCCTTAGTAGTCTCTCACATATTTTAATACTGTTGCAGCCTATCTCTGATTAAAGATTCTTGCAGAGGGCCAAAGTTACAAGAGCTGCTTTTTAATCTTAGGTCAGTGACAAACTCCTCCACTGTCTCATGTGGCAGCTGCGCCCTGGAGTTAAATACAACACGCTCATATGTTTCATTTTTCTTTGGTGTACAATATGCAGCAAATCTTTCCATAACCATCTCATAATTTTCACCATCAGATTCAGATAATTGAAAACTGTTATAAATGTCCAACAGGGTTATTCAAAGAGATCGAATTGCTTGAGAAAGGTAACCGAACGCTGAAAATCAGCGTTTGGTTACCTTTCCTGGCCATTCGGCTATCCAGAGAGCAGGCAATTCGCCAAATCCTAGCGAATTGCCTGAACATATGGTGCCTGTTCGGTGCCTGTTCGAGTGCAGTGAAATCCCCATGAAAAAGCACTGCTTCGGCTATTCAGAGAACACAAACCAGCAGTGAAAGGTTCCCGAAATGCCCTGCCATTCGGTGGTTTAATTCGGCAAGTTCATTCAGGAGAATCCCATAGGCTTCAATGTTAAAAATATTCCCGTTTTAATTCAATATCTAATAAACCATTCATTATAAAATTCTGCCTTAAAGAGTCTCTTTATTTACAGATTTTTTAGGATATTTTAAGCATTTTTCTTAATTTTTTTTTTTTTAAAAAGTCAGATATTTATTTTTTTAAGTTTACTTCTTTTTTCTGTAACAGCCCTTTTTATTATCATTCCCTGGACCTCATATGTAAATTTCAGACATTTTCGCTCAGTAGTTTCTTTGCAAACAGCGTTTCATTTTCAAACAATCACACAAATGGTTTTGCTAATTTATTCACTGCCCTCTGTCTGTGGTCTCGGCTGCTTCGGCTGCGTCTGATCGGCTCCTGCTTGGCTGCTTCGCTGCGTGTGATCGGCTCCTGCTCGGGTTTTTCGACGGGTTAATCCAGATGTTTTTGCGTGTTTTCGCCGTGCATTCGCTGGGTTTTGCGCTTCGTTTTTGTCGGGTTTGTGGCAGCTTTTCCCTGCAATTCGGGGACCCTGTGTTGTTTGCTGAATACACCGCAGGGTCACCGAAATGGGATCAGCAAAAGGAACCGAATTGAAGAGAACGAAAAGTCACCGAACGTGCGGTGACTTTTCGAATCTCTTTGAATTACCCTGCAAGGCTTCTGCTCCTGCAATAGTTAAGAGCAATGCTACTTTCTGATCACTTGGCAAAGTGCAGGTGTTTGTTGCTTTCATATAGAGGATAAATCTCTGCTTGAATGTTCTCCACACTTCCTCCAGTTTACATTCTAAGCAAGCCGCTCCCTTTACAATTTACAATCAGTTTACAATCAATTACAACCAGTTTACAATCTGAGAGGGAAAAGATGGGGCCTGCTCACGTGAGTTTACAATCTAAGAGGGAAAAGAGGAGCCGCTCCTGTGAGTTTACAATGTAAGAGGGAAAAGAGGATCGGCTCCCGTGAGTTTACACTCTAAGGGCCATATTACATAGTTGGTGCTAACTTAACCAGAGCTGTTGTAAACTTCCCAGAGCCATTATAGCCTATGGAGGTTTTCAGTTTACAACAGCTCTGGTTAAGTTAGCACCAACTATGTAATATGGCCCTAAGAGAGCCGCTCCCGTGAGTTTACAATCTAAGAGGGAAAAGAGGAGCCGCTCACGTGAGTTTACAATCTAAGAGAGGAAAAAGGAGCCCACTCACGTGAGCGTACAATCTAAGAGGGGAAAGAGGAGCCCGCTCATGTGAGCTTACAAATCTAAGAGGGAAGAGGAGCCTGCTCTAATATATAAATGCGTTTGTAATGCGCAGTCAGCTGCACGCGCACCCATCACAGCTGCTCACTTTGCCCTCCCGTCGCGGACAGGGGAAGGAGGAGCCCGCTCATGTGAGCTTACAATCTAAGAGGGAAAAGTGGAGCCGCTCCCGTGAGTTTACAATCTAAGAGGGAAAAGAGGGGCCTGTTCCCATGAGTTTACAATCTAAGCGAGCCGTTCCCTTGACTTAACAATCTGAGAGGGAAAAGGAGCCTGCTCTAATATGTAAATGCATTTGTAATGCGCAGCCAGCTACACGCACACCCATCACAGCTGCTCACATTGCCCTGCCGTCACGGACAAGACGGCGACGGATGCGTTACAAACGCATTTATAGATAGAGATAGTCTTGGATATGACATTGAAAAGCATATGTTCACTCGGATTCTGAGCTGGCAACAACAATAGACTGCCCTCTGGGCAGGCTTAGCACCTAGTTATGAATAAAGCACTGACATGTTTATGTTTTATAAGGACAATAAAGAAGTATTTTGTTATGTTAAGCTGTGGCCTGCTAATAAAATAATGCCATTGAAGGAAGACAATGTGTGGGAATGATTTATTTGATCCGCTATTTCGCTGAGCGGTCAGTCTTCGGTTAGTAACTCATTTGCAGTGTGTATGAGTGTATCACAGAGCTCCACAGTAAACTCAAAGTAATGTGTGTCTGTGGTATTTATGAGAGTCTCACAGAGGTCCATAGCAAAAAACTCATAGTAATATGCAGTGTATATGAGCGTATCACAGCTCCACAGCAAGAAAATTCACAGTAATGTACAGTGTGTATGAGCGTAGCTCAGAATCCACTGCAATAAACCTCAAAAACATTTAATTTATTCATTTTTTTATTTTTATTATTGTTTAAGTTGTAAATGAAAGCATTTAAATTAATTTTAAAAATATACTATTTAAATATTTATTATTAAATTGATTACATAATATATTTAAATTAAGTTTAATATATAGAAACAAAGATATATTTAAAAAAATTAGTTATGCTAAATTATTAAACTGTATAACTATAAATCTCTTAATATATTGTATAAAAATATATAAACCTTGCCCCCTCTCCTGCTTACCTTTTTTGCAGGGAGGGTTTGAACTTGAATCCCTGGTGGTCCATTGTCGGGGGGAAGGGCGGTCCGGCCCAGTGACCGTACACTGAGCCACTTCATCTGGTCTGCAGTCCACCCACATCCCTGGTGGTCAGGGTGGCTGTGGGGTCTACAATATGATCTGTGCTTGGAGAACAGATCACAAAATACCTTGAGCAGAAGTGATCTCTGATGACCTGTTAGCTGACTGCTGGCGCTTGCTGACGTGTCACTCTAACCAGCTATTGTTTAAGCCATGGCTGGGATGTTCTGTACACGCTATTTACCTGAACTAATAAAAGAGATTGTTTAAAAAAATAAACAAAACCAGAAATCATAGTGCATATTAACCAATTTAATAAATAATGGGTTAAAAGATAAAATGACCTTACATTTGGATGTTGGGTAAATATTTAAATCTCACACAAAAAGTGGCATTTATAGTAGAAGCAGCAGCAGATCTAAGAAAGTCTGCAGCTTCGTGTCCTTATCCATCTGATACTGGGAACTTTGATGTCTATCAAACCTGCTCACATGTTATTGGAGTTGTATGATCACTGAATTATCACACTTATTTACACAATAACTGGCTGTGTTGTATGTAATAAGGTGTGCAGAAGTGCAAGTCATCACATTTTTATTTATGTATTCAGTTGTAGAGCTCTGCCAATTATTCTGCACCTGTCAATAAACGTGTCGAGCACATATTGCGTAAAACAGGTTCGCAATGAGGACAGACATTGTCCGTGTGCAATGGGATAATAAGAAATGTTTTATTAGTACATACTTAGCACTGTAAAATGCAGAGGAATTTCTATCTTTGATTGACCTGTTGCTAATCTGTTCCACCCTATGTGAGTTTTGTGGTCCCATGGGTGTGTTATATATGTTCATTTTGCTAAAGGACTGCATATTTAACATAACTTCACTGTTCACATTATCCATATTTTGTGCAGGCCCGGACTGTGACTAAAAATAGGCCCAGGCATTCTGGACTGAGCAGCCCACTTTTTTTCTCCTACACACTGCACATTTCTGTGAGTTTTATTGCCGTGGAGCTCTGTGATACCCTCATACACACCACACATTACTGTGGAGCTTGTGATACCCGCATTCAAACCTCACATTACTGCGGAGCTTGTAATACCCTCATACACACTGCACAATACTTTGGAGCTCTGTGATACCGTCACACACGCCGCACATTACTATGGCGCTCTGTGATACCCTCTTCATACACATCGCACATAACGTTGGAGCTCTGTGATACCCTCATACACACCACACGTTACTGTGGAGCTTGTGAATTTTTTTTTATTTCATTGGGGGGAAGTGGTAAAAAGGGGGAGGGGAACTAACCTTTTTTTTTCTCTAGGGGGAAAAGTTACCAGGGGCCATCTTAACTGACAGGTGGACCTGTCAGCTCCACCTTTTTTCTATGTGCTGGCCCCTGGGAGGGCAGACTCTGGGGACTCCAAGATGGCGGCTGGTCATCCAGCGCTCCCTATGATTTGATCAGAGGGAGCCAGCAGACTCCCTCTGAATAGGCCACAGGGTGCGCCGCGTGACGTCTACCACCATATGCCCTGGCGGCGGACATCAAGTGGCACGCCCTGTGACCTAATCAGAGGGGGCTGACGGCTGACTCCCTCTGATTACGTCACAGGGTGCGCCGGATGGCCTGCGGCCATCTTAAAGTCCCCGCCGGTCCTAGGATGCAGCCTAGGGAACACGACCTGTGTTCCCCAGGTAACCTCACTGGGCAGGAATGAAAACGAAGCAGCAGCCAACCGGCCTGGAAGGCCAGCAGCCTACTGGACATTTGCCCGGTATGCCCGATGGCCAGTCTGGGCCTGATTCTGTGTCCAAAGACTCAGATATAGGTCCATCATTGCTCCCACTTACCTATTTCTACCCTGGGTGAAAAATTAAGATTCATTGTAATTCTGACATATGTGTACATATACTGGTCAACATTACAGTAGCTATCTGTAGCATTAACCCCTTAACTTCGTGGAAGGTGCTAGCGGCAGGTGAGCTTAAATGCCACAGGGTGACATAGCATGCCTGCAGCTTTCTGGCCCTCCTCCAACTGCCTGTCTTCCCAGCAAGCTGATCACCATCATTGTCTGCAGGGGACTGCCTGAGTTCAGCAGGCAATCCACCTGCAGCCAATGATGGCGTACAGCCGTTGGGAAGGGAGGTGAGCCAAAGGAGGGCTAAAAGCTGCAGGGCGTGTTATTGTTGCACATATGCTGAAAGTATGGTCAATAATTCCAATGTGCGAAGGGAGCGGGCTGGGTGAAACCAGAAGTGTTTTTATTTAACAGTTTTCTGCAATGACACAAAGCATGACTTTTCAGTCTGGTAGGATTGTAACTAATAATCTGTTCCTTATACACTAATACACATTTAGATATATAACAGTAACATTCACCTATGCAGGAATAACGTCCTTATAGAAAATAATAAACAATTAAACATGTGTAGATATATGATTACTCAATCTACATTATAGTAGGCTTATGGTGCAATATAATAAATATAACATGAGATCCTATAGCAATCACATTCCCTGTATGCTGGTGCCTTATGACACATCAGCGCAACCCACTGACAACTGTATAGTGTCTTATTTAATCACCCAACAGCGGCAACAACCTTTTCTCCTCACAGGGATGTGAATTGAATCACGTTTGACCTGTTTATAACTCTGGATATGCTCCCTCTTACCTGAAATGACATAAAGCATGACCTTTCAGTCTGGTAGGATTGTAATTGATAATCTGTTCCTACCAGGAACAAAAGGTCTGCTTTTTTGGTTCCCTCTGCTAAGGAAACATTTTACATGAAAATGTGCTCATCATTCAGGCTTTCACTCTGCTGCCATCTACTGGTGGTTTAATAGAAATGCCATTAGTTTACTTTATCAGAGCTTTGATTGCTGAAACTGGAAATGTAACATTAGTGTATGTTTATGGGGTACCTGGTTTATTTTAATGGGGTACCTGATTTTGACATACCTTATACTCTCCACCACAAAATTTTATGTCGTCCCAGACATACGCAGACTTTAATATAAGAACCATTCTCTTACTTATCTCACAACAACTATAGGGAGCCAAGGTTAAGTAGTAATACTATTACTTGAGCAACAATCCTCCCTGCGACATCTACTCCCAGTTATGTCACAGTTAACCACCAGATCCACAGCGCTATGGAGCCTGGTGAAATGTTGTTACCTATAGCCAACCAATTAGTAAACCATTGTATTGATTATTGGGAAGACAAGAGTTGATGGAGAACTAGGGGACATCTTATTACTTCTGTCCCTTTTTCCTTTAATAAGGTGGGATACCCATGATATGATATCAACACACTACAGCATAACCACCTAATACTCTCAACTGTTTGTTGGTGGTGTCGGCCGACTTTAGCTTCTACCTAGTTTCTGTTACGTTTCCCTGTTCCAGCCCTGTCCCCCTGCCCTCTGTATTTCTTTATGTCTGTGGTTCCCATTTGTTTCCCTATGTTGCTTTGCCTGAATTGCAGCTCAAGGGTTAAATGGCTTGCTCGTTAAGCTCTCCTGTTGGTGATGTGGGCTGATCACCTCCCTATATAAAGCAATGGGCCCATATCCCATTGCTCTTGCATTTTGGTTCACTTTAGTTCCTGTTTCATGCTGAGTTTTGTTCCTGAGAGCTCCCTGCTGTCATTTCTGTTCAAGTTTGTGTTTTCTAGTTTACATTTTCTGTCTGTTGTTTCTATAGTTTGTCCAGGTACTAGTTCATGTCCAGTGTTTCCTGTGTAATTAGTTCAAGTGTTTCTCCTTTGTCTGGTTATGTTATATGTCTGACTGATTACATGGTACTGACCCTCTGGCCTGGCTTACTGATCTTCTGGTTCTGGACCCTCGCTCTGGATAAGGTATACGTTCTGGCTTCATGACACCTGGCTCTCTTTAGTACTATTCTCTTGTGTAATCCTTATCTGTACTGTTGATGTTTTCTTTTATATATTCTTGTCAGCTCTGTATAGACTCTGCACGGCGCTGTTATATTATTTTCCTTTAGAGCAGATCCGGCTACTCTAAAGACCTGTCTTTCAGAATAGGGCAGCTGTTTACTGTGCAGAGTCTCTGGCCTAGGTTGTCTACTCTGTATCCTCTGCATATTGGGGCTTTCCTGTGTACCAGTACCTCACCTTGGCGAATGCAAGGTGCCCTACCTGTGACTAATTGTGACAGTTCCATCACTTGAAGATATATAACCTGGAATGTCTGCCTGGAGGGCAAGAAATGTCCTTTTGTTAACCATAGAACATAACATCTAACATTTCAGTGAAGATTAATAAACCATAGCATTATAGGCATAGATACAAGTACCAACTTTAGAGTCCTTAGCAAAACAGTCTGGGCTTAGGTACCAGCTAGCGCAAACAGGTAGTGTAGAAACACAGTCTATGACCTTTACTGCTGCATTTCTGGCAACACTACTGGGTTGATCCAAAGTTTTGTAAGTCAGAACTTTCGGCTGTCTCCTGTTTCTGCTGGGCTGTATCCGGCGTAACGGAAGGGCATCTGAAACGTCCTCAAACTCGCCTTCGTTGCTGTCAACTGTCTCTGTTGATTTTTCAGGCGAAGAGTTTACTTCTTCTGGGTCTTCCGATGAACATGTAATTGGTTCAGGTTGAATCACAGGTGCGTCCTCGGTTGTTTCCACTTCAATTTCCTCTCTATTTTCCTCTGTACTTTCCTCTGAAGCTTCCGCAGTAGCCTTCTCTTTACTTTCCTCTGTTCTTTCCTCACACGTTTCCAATTGGCCAGGGTAGAACTCTGACGCTTCAGGATTCAAGTCTATCAGGGTTATCCAAAGAGATTCGAAAAGTCACCGCACATTCGGTGACTTTTCGTTCTCTTCAATTCGGTTCCTTTTGCCGATTGCATTTCGGTGACCCTGCGGTGTATTCAGCAAACACCACAGGGTCCCCGAATTGCAGGGAAAAGCTGCCGAAAAACTGACGAAAACTAACCGAATGCACGCTGAAAACAAGCAAAAACATCTGGATTAACCTTCGAAGAGGAGCCGAACAGGAGCCGAAAAGGAGCCGAATCACACAGAGCCGAAGCAGCTGTGACGTAGAGGAGGCAGTGAATAAATTAGAAAAACCATTTGTATGAATCTGGGAAAAGAAACGCTGTTTTCAAAGAAACTACTGAGCGAAAATGTCTGAAATTTTCACAGGAGGTCCAGGGAATGATAATAAAGAGGGCTGTTACAAAAAAAATAAGCAAACTGAAAAAAAAAAAAAAAAAATCGGACTTTTAATTTTTTTTAAAAAATTCAGAAAAATGCTTAAAGTATCCTAAAAAATCTATAAATAAAGAGACTTGTTGCTGCAGAATTTATAATGAACGGTTTATTAGATATTGAATTAAAACGGGAATATTTTTAACATTGAAGCCTATGGGATTCTCCTGAATAAATTTGCCGAATTAAACCACCGAATGGCAGGCATTAGGGGAACCTTTCACTGCTGGTTTGTGTTCTCTGAATAGCCGAAGCAGTGCTTTTTGATGGGGATTTCACTGCCCTCGAACAGGGACCGAACAGGCACCGTATGTGCAGGCAATTCGCCAGGATTGGAGAATTGCCTGCTCTCTGGATAGCCGAATGGCCAGGAAAGGTAACCGAACGCTGATTTTCAGCGTTCGGTTACCTTTCTCAAGCAATTCGAATCTCTTTGGATAACCCTGTATGTCTTCCCTTGTGTGATCTCTCTGGGTTACAGGGATGAACGATCTCCATTTTTCTTGTTCAAGATCCGATTCATCTTCTGATATTCCCTCAGATGTCTGTGTAGCTGGTTTAGGAGTCTTCGAAACTTGGCCTCGTCTACTGGTACTGGGTCTGTCCGAGATCTTCTGACCTTGGTCGATGGGTAAGTAATCGCTAGGCAATAGCAAATTGCGGTGTAGGATTATTGTTCGTCCTTTCCCAGTTTCTGGCTTTACCTTGTACACTGGGCTATCTTCACACTTTTTCCTAAGGACAACATGTACAGAGTCTTCCCAGAATGATCTCAGTTTTCCTGGTCCTCCTCTTTCAGTAAGGTTTCTTACAAGGACTCTGCTGCCTGGTGAGATTAACACTCCATGAGTTTTCTGTCATAATACTCTTTGGCCCCTATTACATTCCTCGCGCATTTGGTTTTGTGCGCCCAAATGCGCATTTGCGCAAGGGGCAAAACCCTTTGCGCTGAACATCGTATTACAACATTTGCGCAAACGATGCACGTTATTGTTTAATGCGGATGGACCTGCGCAAGCGTGATGAACTGTGCGCGTCCTATACTTAACATTGTGAGCACAAATGCGTTCGTGCGCTGGTACGCGGATGGTATTACAATCTATGCGCATCTTTACACAAACGACGTTTGCGCGCATCATTTTAACGTCTTTGAAAAGCTGGTGGTAACTGCAAATCTGAACGTTCTGGCCGAAACGAAAAACACCAGCACAAAAAAAAAATACAGCAAAAACAGCAAAATGTGTATTCTACACATAATCAAACCAAAAAATAAAACTTTTTTATATAGCTAGAGAAATCTAAACTGCAAGTTCAATCGAGTCGTTGTTTTACAACAATCCTGTGGAAAGCTGCCAGGTGTTGCAGCCAGTGGCCCCGGTCAATTACGGGGATTCGTGCAGGGTCTACTGATTATTATTAGAAAGGATGGAATTTTGAATTCTTTCAGCTACAAAATGTCTGAACTGGTTTCCAGAATCTCGGCATTCCAAACTCTTTTTGGAGAGGCCAGTGTGATGCAGGCTCCATCTATGTAATTTTATCGTCTCAAAGCGCTTTCATCCCTTACCGGATCCCTGTTACCGGCAGGGTTGCTATTTTGCAAGTTTCTACTATAGCAGCAACAACAAAAAAAGCAGCAAAATATGGCACAGTGCACACTGACAACCTTTCAGCCAATAGCATTAACTTTAATTCTCTCTCACAGCATGACATCTGCACTGGGATGCAAAGATTATATTGCCTATTCTTTTCCCAGTCAACATAGCTTTATTTATTCTGTTGCAGTTGCCAGATACACGTATTGCATTCAGAAGGTCAAAGAAGAAAAAAAGTGTATACAATATATTGTATCTGTTGCTCATCCCTTTATTAGCCTTTAAATTTGCAGTATATACCTGTAAAATACATTTTCTGGTATAATGCGCAAACCCAACAATCCTCTGTGCTTTCTGAGAGAATGATTGTCACGACAACTACGCACGCCACAGCGAAAGACGCAGTGTTAAGCAACTCACTACCTGTCTATCCTAGACCCAGATAATGACTATGCGGACAACAATCCCCCGTACGCTTACCTAACGTTTCTGGCAACGCCTCCACTCGCCACAGGCACGTAGAGCGTGATGAAGTGGTCCCAGGATTGCACTGCCGTACCCGTCTTCTCTCGACCTGGGGTAGCGACTATGTTTCCCACAATCCTTACTCCCACTTTCTTACTCTATTCGTTATGCTGCCACCAGTTGTCCCGAACACTATGCGTGCCACAGCAAAAGATGCAGGGTTAAGCAATTCACTATCTGTCTATCCTAGACCCAAATAATGAATACGCGGACAGCAATCCCCGCGCGCGCTTACCCCAACCATCCCAGCCACCGCAACTCACAATTTAGTAGATACTCGAGCTTAAAACAAAAAAACAATAATCCAGTCCCTTCAGTTAGCGTGGAGCGAATATCAGTCAGAACACAGAACTTAATAAGTTGTATTTATTATGATACAAAATTTTTTATCTCAGTGCATTTGTTACAGAAAAAATGGATATGATAAATCAGTTACACACAAACAGCAGGCCGTTGTGACTCCAGGGGCTGGAGATTGATGCATGGACAGATCATCACATAGAGTGAACCCCCTTAGACCCGCAGCAGCCACATGGCATGCTCCAGAATATATAGGGTCTCCTTGTCATTCAAAAAAATCCATAAATGGTACAGCCCCCTGCACTACATGTCCCAGCATTCCCCTTTCCTGGGCACGCTCAGTGCGCTTCTTCGTTAATTCTAATTGCCCAAAGATATCAATCATCTCCAAAGACCCCCTCTAGTAATCAAAGGATGTGATTGATTCTTTGAAAGGCATAGCCCCTTGCAGCTTGGTGCCAAGCCGTCTTCAGCAAGGACTCCAAGGTGTGAATAGAGGACACAGGACCTTCCCTTTCACCAAATGGGTGATTTCCACCTGATCCTGTATCAAAGAAATTCCACTTCGCAGTCACCCGTTATATCCCTCCCAGGGGAAAAACATATAACCATTCTAATTACTTTCTAGCACCTACTCAAGGCAGCTGTGGAAACTGGGCACTTCGCAGTTATGAATATGCCTATGTAGAGGAGATATGTATGTACAGGTATATAGATACATACATACAGGGTTATCCAAAGAGATTCGAAAAGTCACCGCACGTTCGGTGACTTTTCGTTCTCCTCAATTCGGTTCCTTTTGCCGATTGCATTTCGGTGACCCTGCGGTGTATTCAGCAAGCACCACAGGGTCCCGAATTGCAGGGAAAAGCTGCCGCAAATCTGACGAAAACTAACCGAATGCACGCTGAAAACAAGCAAAAACATCTGGATTAACCTTCGAAAAAGCCGAACAGGAGCCGAACAGGAGCCGAATCACACAGAGCCGAAGCAGCTGTGAGGTAGAGGAGGCAGTGAATAAATTAGCAAAACCATTTGTATGAATCTGGGAAAAGAAACGCTGTTTGCAAAGAACTACTGAGCGAAAATGTCTGAAATTTTCACATGAGGTCCAGGGAATGATAATAAAGAGGGCTGTTACAAAAAAAATAAGTAAACTGAAAAAAAAATAAAAAAAAATCGGACTTTTAAAAAAAAAAAAAAAAATCAGAAAAATGTTTAAAGTATCCTAAAAAATCTATAAATAAAGAGACTTTTTGCTGCAGAATTTTATAATGAACGGTTTATTAGATATTGAATTAAAATGGGAATATTTTTAACAATGAAGTCTATGGGATTCTCCTGAATAAATTTGCCGAATTAAACCACCGAATGGCAGGGCATTAGGGGAACCTTTCACTGCTGGTTTGTGTTCTCTGAATAGCCGAAGCAGTGCTTTTTTATGGGGATTTCACTGCCCTCGAACAGGCACCGAACAGGCACCGTATGTTCAGGCAATTCGCCAGGATTTGGCGAATTGCCTGCTCTCTGGATAGCCGAATGGTCAGGAAAGGCAACCGAACGCTGATTTTCAGCGTTCGGTTACCTTTCTCAAGCAATTCGTATCTCTTTGGATAACCCTGATAGACACAGGTAGATACTTATATACATATCACGATAGATATACAGATCTAATCTGCCACATCTCCCATCCAAAAGGAGACGCGAAGAGAAAGTCTATAATGTCTCTCACGTGCATCTTACAACTGGTTTGCCAACTGGCATTGAGCAAACCACCTGGAGTTGCTACGGCAACCGGACCCTCCCACGCAGCATGCATCTGGGTCTGTTGCAGCGACATCAGTACCCGTGCCGCTGGCTTGGCCTTTGGAAGGCTTCTGTTGGCACCTGCGCCGCCCACCGCTTTGAAATGGCCTGGCCCCTTGCAGCTTGGTGCCACGCAGTCTGTAGCCAAGACTCTAAGGTGTGAATATAGGACACAGGACTTCCGTTTGCCCAAATGGGTTATTTCCACCCTGGTCCTGTATCAAAAGAAATTCCATTTTGCAGCCAAGTGTTATATCCTTCCCAGGGGGGAGAAGATAACCATTTTAATTACTTTCTAGCACATACGCAAAGGAGGTTGTGCACCAGGCAGCTGTGGAAAATGGATACTTCGCATACATGGATAACCATAGATATATATCTATATACGTATATATAGCGATATACAGTATATATATATCGACATACAGATAGCTAGACACAGAGAGATAGATATGTCTACATGTGACATCTGCCCTCAAAAAGAAGACGCAACGAGAGGGGCTCTCATGCTACTCTCGTGCGTCTTACAACGGGTTCGCCACCGGGCATCTGGCACCTGTGCCAGTAGCCAGCGCTATTACGGAGTGGGTGACGCACAGGTGTCCATGCACTTTGCCCACCAACGCTTGCACTCCATCTCGCAACCACATCACACAATTCCACATGGAGGCCTTTGGCGACTCCACCATTCTACCCCACCTCTCCCAAGCCTGGGGGAGGGGGTCACTCACGCAGGGCACAGACTCAGAGAAGCCCCTGTGCTTCTGTAGCCCCTCCTGGTACACCTTTTGGGGGTGCAGCACGTGTGGCTCAGTCTCACCTTGCACCTCAGTCTTGCAGGCAGCAAACTCCTCATAACCAGTCGCCTGCTATGGAGCCATTCTTACAGCAGGGGGTCTGGGGAAACAGGGTGAAGCGCCCCACTCCCTGGTAAACCTCCCCCTTGCATCTGCCAATGGAGTCAGGCATCGCACCTGGCTCTGGGCAGATGGCTGTGAGGTCACAGGGACCACACCAGGACCCGCTGCCTCCCCTTCTCTCACTGTCCCTGCACATTCAGAATTTGGGGAACCATACAGTTGGGGTACAGGATTCTCCACGCTCACGCTCGTCCCGCCCCCACTGCACACAGTTTCCCCACTGTATCCTACAGTTTATCAAGCACGCCTTGCTTCGTAACCGATGAGCACACAGCCGCATGCCACTCTCCTCCAGAGGGAGGTTGCTCCGTACCAGTTTCCTGTGGGACTGGGAATCTGGTTGGCTTTCCCACAGGGCAACACGCGTCCACCCCGGGCCCGTCTTCCTGACCGCTCAGCCTGCGCACGGGGCCACCGCAACCTCAGACACACGCGCCACAGACTGGCATACCACCGTGAACACCAAAAGAAACAGGTCTAAGGCAGCTAGATCCAAGAGTTTATTCAAGGGAGTGATAACCCCAAGGAGCAAAAAATCGTCGTGACGTTTCGGCCTCAGGCGGCCTTAATCATACATAACAAATGAA
The DNA here is from genome assembly GCA_009667805.1 of Leptobrachium leishanense. NCBI lineage: Eukaryota > Metazoa > Chordata > Amphibia > Anura > Megophryidae > Leptobrachium > Leptobrachium leishanense. The sequence goes on from CM019065.1 coordinate 277,083,058, forward strand.
CCAAACACCCATCTATTTAACCCCATGTTAACCAATCCAATCTCTTATCTCCTTAATCAGCAGGTGTGTTGTATTATCCACTTCAAAACACGAATAATTACACCTAAATGTTAATATGCAAGAAAAAAGTTAAACACAACCCAGAAAATTATATAATAAATGAAAAATAACCATAAAACAAAAAAGCATATAACCAAATAAAGGAGCTCGTACTCTACCGCACTCAGATGCAGCGCGGTATACTGGGGGCCCTATCAGATGATCTGTGGGGACATAAGACAATATCAAAGTCACTGACTAGATAAGTGCCCCTATCCTGTAGCTGTCGTTCCACTTCCTTTATATAATCTACTTTGTTCATAATCACAATCGCACCGCCTTTATCGGCTGACTTCAAGATAATAGCCTTATTCTCATGCAAATTCTGTAATGCTTTATATTCTTGATGCAACATATTAGAAGAGGGAGTCCCCTTAGACCCCTCCAAAATCCTATCAATGTCCTGATAAATAAATTGTGTAAAAGTCTCAATAGGGGGCGTAGAAGGTGGCACAAACGTACTTTTATTCCATAGTTCAAACTGTTTAGCACCAAAAAGAGTGATTTACATCATTGTTATTAGTGCACCCTGTCCTAATATGACGGATATTTTTCGCTGTATACGGTTATATATTTTCATATTGTCTTATGTCCCCACAGATCATCTGATAAGGCCCCCAGTATACCGTGCTGCATTTGAGTGCGGTAGAGTACGAGCTCCTTTATTTGGTTATATGCTTTTTTGTTTTATGGTTATTTTTCATTTATTATATAATTTTCTGGGTTGTGTTTAACTTTTTTCTTGCATATTAACATTTAGGTGTAATTATTCGTGTTTTGAAGTGGATAATACAACACACCTGCTGATTAAGGAGATAAGAGATTGGATTGGTTAACATGGGGTTAAATAGATGGGTGTTTGGTTCATTTGTTATGTATGATTAAGGCCGCCTGAGGCCGAAACGTCACGACGATTTTTTGCTCTTTGGGGTTATCACTCCCTTGAATAAACTCTTGGATCTAGCTGCCTGAGACCCGTTTCATTTGGTGTTCTGGATGAGGAGGGGGGGCAGTCGGCACCCCCACACACGGTGATTCGGCGCTAGATTTGGTGGGCTCCTGCCATTTTTGAGATTGCGGCGCTTGTTTTGGATGGCATACCACCGTATCCTGCCCATCCAGGATGTTCTGCCCTCCACTCCTATCACTTGGCTCTGCCAACCAGGATGGTTCAGGCGCTGGGTATCCCTCTTTCACCCTAGGCCCGTCCTTCTGACCACCCAGCATGCCCTCTGTGCCCCGCACAGTCTCTAACCCACAGGGCACAGACTGGCACACCACAGTATCCTGCTCATCCCAGGCATTCCGGTTCACACACTTCCCCTCCAGCACCACTGACCCAGTTGGTTCTGCCACAAAGGAACCTACCTTGGTCCTTTGTTCTCCCTCCCAACTGCATGGCATCACAGACACACTTGAGTCTGGTCTAGGCAGGCACACCACAGTATCCTGCCAACCCCCAGGTATTCTGATCTACATCATTCTCACGGGACACTAGAGTCCTGGTTGGTTTAGGCGCAAGCAGACCCACAGTCATCCCTTGCCCTTGCTCCCAACCATATGGCGTCACAGACACACCCGAGTCTGGTCTTGGTAGGCATACCGCAGTATCCTGCCACCTTTCTCAGGCATTCTGATCCACACCATCACATGGAAGAGACGGGCCTTGTGCCCTATTCCCCGCAGACTGCCAGCAGGTACCCACTTCTACCATGGGCACTGTGGCCTCCCCACACATGGGGTCCGGGGAACGAGCTGACTCAGGTGCAGGCGGGCATTCACTCACCCCCTGCCTTTCTTCCCAGTCACACTGCCCCCTCATGCTACCACACAACACCTCGGGCACACCTGTCACAGGCGCAGACTGACTCACTGCCATCCCCTGCCCCAGGGCCGGCCCAAGACATTGTGCTGCCTGAAGCGAAGGCTGAAATGCTGCCCCCCACCACCACGTAACCCCAAAGGCACAGACGAGGTTAAGGATACTACATTACAGTAACAAATCTTTAATGCAGTTTCGAATTAAGGGTGGGTTAATATATATTCTAACATGTAACTGCCACTTCACACAGCCCTCCTGTTAACTTAAAGGTGCATTTTTGTATACTGTGAATAATGAATGTCTTGTTCACTGGCTTTTAGGCCTGAATACTATGCTCTTTGTCTTTTTATCTCTCTCGTCAAGAACTGAGCAAGACAAATTGAATGTGAGCACCGGAACACTGTCTGATATTGTATAAGGAGCTAGCAATACTGTGAAAAGCATTGCTGTGCCCTAGATCACTATGGAATTGTTCTCCTCCTACTTCTGAATATTTTATTCTTTGTCCTGTCCTGCAAGCCAGATATATGAAATGTGTGCTTTTTTGTTTTATTTTGGGTTCAAGGTGTGGCTTCCCATTAAATCACCATTGCTGTGATGTTTGCTCGCAGAGATAGGGAATTTAGGAAATCTGTGCCTGACTCTATATTAAGCTTGTTATCTTGCAGTGGGTGAGTCGTTTTGTTTCTTCTTTCAGATGATGTAGCTACAGTGTTAGACACAGATTAGATCTCCTCTAGCTCCTTTGTGTATGTGTCACTCTGCAATCCATGTACTTTAGGTCCATTACATCTTTTCTGTGGGAAGAGGGGGATCCTATACCAACACAAAAAAGTGTGAAAAATGCTTATTTTCCTTTTTTTTAAAAAAAAGAAAATAGCGAAAACATTGTGTGTTTTATTATATTTGCAATTATCATCTCATTCTGGAAAAAACACAAAAAAAAACAGAAGACCGAAAACACATATGAGGTATTATTTTCTACTTTTAACCAATGAAGGATATTTGTAAATGTTGTTTAATTCAAATTTTTTAATATATAAATATATATAATAAATTGTGATAGGTTGTATTTTAGCACATTTTACCAGTTTTCGATGTGTGACAGACTCAAAGACATCTTGTTCAGGATTACACATTGAGATAAATATTTGTAGCTTCTGGAATGTGTTTTTCTTTTTAAATACAATTTTTGGGGGAGTTGCTTCTCCTCTTACTCTGTTTCTCCTCTCACTCTCTTTCTCCTCTCAATCTCTTTCTCCTGTCACTCTCTTTCTCCGCTCACTCTCTTTCTCTTCTCTCTTTCATATGTAGCGCTCACTCCCGGAGGAGCCGCTGAATTTAAACTTCGGGTCAGTCTCCCCGCACTAGGGAATAAATATACACCAGCACTGTTGTGGATTTTATAACTTATATAGTTTACTGATCTCAAATAAACTGGCATATATAGAGCAGCACGGTATACATATATATTTACAGAAGTTTGTAATGCGAGAAACGCGCAGCGGAAAAGAAAAAGGAATTTTAACCCCTTCGTTGCTGAAATGTGAGTCCCGTACAGGTTGTGTCCCAAAAAGGTGTACGTGTATGCGTGTGTTGGTACTCGGGTACTAGATTCAACTGGCCAGTGAATGATTTCAATGTGTCTTCGACTAGTCACGTTGGGGCCCTGTAGGTTTAGACAAACTGCAGCGTGCTTTATTATTTTCACTGTGGCTGGGAAGGCCTCTTACCCATCCGCCAGATACTCTGTGCTCTGCTCGACCCAGGACGTCTTTCCGCTCAACTTGACTGGGACTCTGTGCCACCGGATCCGCTTGTCTTGCTTGTCCGTTTCTGCCACAAGATGCTCAGCTCACCGCCTGCACTCCTGTTAGATCAATCGCGGTCTCCTCACTCGGGGTCCTTCTGCAGCTCTGTATCTTTTAAACTTCTCACCGATAGGTTAATAGGTCTTCTGGCAAGTGATTTGGGCCGATCTCCAGCTCCGCAAAGCAGTACCTGCGCTCCGGCTGGTCACGAACGCTCCTTGTCTCACGTGCGTCTTGCTCTAATCACCCCTTGGCGTGCACTGGCTCTCCTCTGCACGAGGTTGCGGATGTCTCTCGGTTCTCCCCACCCACTTCCTGTTCCTGCCCCAAAGCATGCTGGAAAACGTAGTCCGAAAGTGTCCAGTATCAGTTTACATTGCGTTTGTCTCCCCCTGGTGGCCAGAAACAAGTAACTAAAGCGGCAGGATTTAAACCAGCGCTACACTCTCCCCCTCCTAGAACTCTTGAGTCTCTCCAAGGAGGTATAACAGTTACATTACATTTCAACATTACATCAGTCGATATATATAGGCTCAGCAGCAAACATACAATGGGTTAGGGATACATCCTCAAGTTTACTCATACTTCTAGCTACCTCAGCTAACATAGCAGACACTTCGGGCAACCTTCGCACTGTGGTAACAGCTTCTTCAGTGCTATGTCCTGGTGAATCGTAGGTGAGTCTTTAAGGGGATCGGACAGAACGTTTTGGCTCTGGCTCAATCAGCTCTTCTTCAGTCGGAAGTATTACAGCTACAGGTTCAGGTCTTTCATTCAAAACTGGAACAGACATCTCCTCGGAGTATGATCCTTCCAATGAAGGCATAGAACTGTAGTCATAGGACGCGTTTTCAGGAACTATAGGAATTTCAGAAGTTTCAGGAATGTCCCGCTGGAATTCTGGAGCCTTAGGCCTCAGATTGCTTTCCCACCGTTCGGCAACTGGGACGACTTCCTCAGGCTCTGGTGAGCGCACCCAATTCAGACAAAAACTTTCTTCTTCACTTTCCCCTTCACTTTCTTCAACAACTCGTGTCTGCTGAGACCGAGTAACGGGAGTCAAACGTGGAGCAGGCGGAGGCGGATTCGGCAGAGAAAGTTCGTCTCCAACTGGTATCCTTACAGCTTCCATCAGAGGTAGCAAATGATTTTGGTGCCAGTTTTTAAGAGGCCCAGCCTTCCCATCAGGTTGAATTTGGTAAACCGGCAGGCCCGGCAGTTGCTTGCAGACAATGTAGACCTGAGAACTCCATCGGTCCGCAAACTTATGCCTGGCAGAAACACCCAAGTTCTTCAACAAAACCCTATCACCGGGTTGTAGATCCTGTATCCGAACTTTCAAATCGTAGTTTTGTTTATTCCTCTGTTCCCTGTTCCCAGAGGTCAAACGGGCTTGTTCAAATGCAGAGGCCAAATTCTTCCGGAGTCTATCCACATAATTCCTATGAGAGGCTACAGACGTCTGATCCAGAGATAACCCGGACGCCAAATCAACTGGCAGTCGAGCTTCCCTTCCGAACATGAGACGGTACGGTGAGTATCCAGTAGCGTCACTGTCCGTGCTGTTGCATGCATGTACTAGCGTGGCTATGTGATGACTCCAGCTCTGCTTCTCTCTGTTTGACAATGTCCCCAACATATTTAGCAGAGTGCGATTGAACCTTTCTGGCTGAGCATCACCTTGAGGGTGATATGGTGTAGTTCGGGTTTTCTGAATTCCCAGCAGTTCCAGTAATTGCCCAACAAGCCGGCTCTCAAAGTCTCTACCCTGATCTGAGTGTATTCTCCTTGGCAGTCCATAGTGAACAAAAAACTTTTCCATTAAAACCTTTGCCACCGTAGGAGCACGTTGGTCTCTCGTAGAAAAAGCTTGGGCAAAAGCGTGAAATGATCAGTCACCACTAAGATATTTCCCTGCCCACTAGCATCCGGCTCTAAGCACAGGAAGTCAATGCACACCAAATCCATGGGTCCTTGACTTTGTAGGTGGCTCATTAGAGCAGTTCGGGTTGGCAGAGTCTTCCTTTGGATACACCTCAGACATGAGTGGCAGTAACTTTCAACTTCAGGCCTCATGCAGGGCCAATAGAATCTGTCCCGTACCAGCTTAAAAGTTCTCTCTGCTCCTAAATGTCCGTGGTCATCGTGTAATGACCGTAGCACACCCTCTCTGTGTTTGGTGGGAAGGAACAACTGTTGGGTCTCTCCAGCATCGCTTGAGGGGCCCCTTCGGTAGACCACCCCATCCAACATTTTCAACCGTTCCCACTCCTTGTAGACCAATCTGGCCCCTTCTGGGGAATTTGTCAGAATAATCTCCCGTTGGTTCGTGTTTAGAGCCTTCATGGTCAATGCGATCAGAGGATCTCCAGCCTGGTCAGCTCTCAGGTCCTGTTTCGAAAAAGTAGGCAAACTTTCATCTCTCAGCTGCGTAGGGTTACAGTAGAACTCTGGAACAGCCGCAGCCATGACTCCTATGGCTTCTGCTTCAATCCCTCCCTTGACCCGGCGCTCTGCTCCTTGACATAAGGCTTGCACCCCATCTGGAGTTAACTGAGTCCATTCTGTAGTGTAGGGTCTTCTCGACAAAGCATCAGCATCTCGATTGTTCACTCCAGGGCGATACTTCAGGCTGAACCTAAACCCTGACAGAGCGGCCAACCACCGATGTCCCATTGCATCCAGCTTCGCAGTAGTAAGGATGTAGGTAAGAGGATTGTTATCCGTCTTTATCACAAATTCGGCTCCATACCGATAGTCTTTCAACTTGTCGACCACCGCCCACTTCAAAGCGAGGAACTCCAACTTATGGGTAGGATAATTATTTTCCGAAGGCGTAAGGCTCCGGCTCACGTAGTCTACAGGCCTCAACAATCCACAATATTCTTGGTATAAGACTCCCCCTAGACCCTCTCGGCTGGCATCTACATGCAATTCGTACGGCTTATGAGGATCAGCGTAGGCCAAGACAGGAGCTCGAGTTAGACTCTCTTTCAGCTTCACGAAAGCACCTTCGCATTGACTAGTCCATTCTCCTTGGATAGACTCTCGAGCCTTCCTTGGCCCTGGAGTAGACGGATTTCGGTCAGAGGCCTTGTGGCCTTCTTCTACATCTTACTTCCGCAGGAGCTTATTCAGTGGTTGAGCTATCTTGGCAAACCCTCCTACAGACCTTCAGTAATAGGAGCAGAATCCCAAGAAAGATCTAAGTTCAGTGACATTTCGGGGTCTAGGCCAGGAAGCTACGGCTTCCAACTTTCGAGGATCCGTCAAAACGCCTTCTGCCGAAACAACGTGTCCCAGATACGTGACGGAAGGCAAACAGAATTGACACTTCTCCAGAGACAGTTTCAACCCCTCTTCATGGAGCCGCTTCAAGACCTTTTCCAACCGTTGCTCATGTTCTTCCAGCGTCTTTCCAAACACGATTATGTCATCCAGATCCACTAGTAGTTCGATAAGGTTCATGTCTCCGACTGTCTTCTCCATTAACCGTTGGAACGTGGCTGGAGCCCCCGTAAGGCCTTGAGGCATTCGGTTGAACTCAAAGAACCCCAGTGGGCAGATGAACGCAGTCTTCTCTTTGTCTTCAGGATGCATTGGTATCTGGTGATACCCACTTCGCAGGTCTAGTACACTAAACCATTTTGCTCCAGACAAACACTGCAAGGCATCTTCTATCCGAGGAGTGGCATATTGATCGGGGATGGTTCTCCGATTTAGCGTGCGATAGTCTATGCATAGACGGACAGAACCATAATTCTTCTGAACCATCACTATGGGAGAAGCGTACGGACTCCTGGACTCTTGAATCACCTTGGTTCTTTGCAGTTCATTCAGCTGTTCTCTTAGATCATCCAAGTCTCCCAGTGGAACTCGTCTTGACCTTTCTTGAAACGGCTTATCTTCCTGCAGTCGAATGCGATGCTCAGTACTCTTAGCCAGGCCCACGTCGAACTCATCCTTTGAGAACAAGTCCCTCCACTTTAGGACCTGGGACTGAAGACGTTTCTTCCATTCAGGCGAGATGGGAGCGTCTTTGGGATAGAACTTGTCAGATGGAATATCTTTATTCGCTCCCCCTCCTAAATCAGTAGGAGAGAGAGGCGTAGTGGACGCCACTTGCCCGATGGGCATTCGTGCTTTCAGGATCACTGGAGAATCAGATACATTACATACACTGACTGAGACTCTTCCTCGTGTTCGTTTCAAAGCTTTGGTGGAGATTATTTCAGGGATTATTTCGACTCTGGCTTCACTCCCATGATTAAGATCAGTTTCCAGTACCACATAGGGACCTGGTTGTGATCCATTCAACTTGACTGAAGCCCGGAAACTCGCCACTTCTCCTGATTGTAGAACCTTTTCTGTTCCCCCTAATCTCCACAGACGCCCCACTTCGGCAGGTGCCTTCTGTTCTTCGACCATTCACTGATAGACTGGACGCAACATCGGGTGTACTCCCTTGGTAGAACCTTCTTCCAGTACTATAGGGGTCAGGAGACGTCGCACCAGATCAGTATTCGTCCCCACTATCATAGAACTTCTGTTGGCCCCTGAAGGTCGAGGACACACAATGGCCAATGCATCACAACCCCCAGACTGTCCGATGACTTCGGATCCGATCTCTAGCTTCTCCTGTAGATATCCGTCATATGGAAGTTTCTCGGTCCCGATACCCCAGATTTCAAGTTCCTTTAGCTCCTGTAGAGGTATGTGCTTCAAGTGCTTCTCATAGAAGTCTCGGTAGATCAGTGTCACTTGAGCCCCTGAGTCCAATAGAGCTTTGGTGTAGACTCCCTCTACTTGGATTGGAACGATGGGAGAAGGACCTATCAGCTGGTCAGGAAACTTTGTCGTAGTAGCAAGAAGCTTAGACCCCGTTTGCTGTACCCTGGCCTTCTTCTTGACCGTGTAGGTTTTGGGTGTGCATTGCTTCCCCATGATGTAGGACCGGATGCTAAGGGAGTGACTTTTTCAGTCCTGGTAGTCTCAGCAGTGGACGAAACTCTGGGTCTTCTCGCCCTTTCAGTCCTGGTTGGATTTCTGGAGCGGTCTTTAACTATTGGGCACCTAGTTTGCTCCTTCACTTGGGCGCTCTGGCGTTTCCCACCAGTGAGGTAGATAGCAGCCCTTCCAAGGCTTTTAAAAACTCTTCTACCCTGTTTTTCTCAGGCTTTCGGCTTTTGCACTGCGCTCGGAAACGACCCATTTCTCCACAACTGAAACATCTCTTATTTGAAGATGGAGACGCACTTGCTTGTGGTGATTCAGTTGGAGGACCCTGGCCAGAAACAACAGCAACTCCAGTTGTCCGCATATCAGTAAGGAACTTCTGCATATCTGTCTGTGTCTCTGCCACCTTCAAAAGCACTCGGCACAGGTCCGTGTGTGCCTGTTGCAATTCAGCTTGAGCTTCTTGCACTTTCTTAACAGTTTTGTGAATTTCACTGTATGTAGGAAGAATCTGCTCTCTTGCAGCACTCTCTGTGGACTTAGAAACAACCAGATGCTCCTGTTCGTCCACTTCGGATCCATAGGTGTCTAGCGAATCATCTTCCGCTCGCATACACTCGTTATGCCTCACGGGTTGTGCGTAAACTCTTTCTCCCCTCCTAAGGGATTTCTCTTTGAGTAGAGCCTCTTCCTCTCTGACAGCTCGGATCAGTTCCAGGTATTTCAATTCTCGGTTACCTTCTCTGGTTCTCAGCTGTAGCATCACAGGATCTAAAGGTTGAGCGCTCCTCAGGATCTGCTGTATTCGGATCTTATCTATTTCGGCCGGTTCGGCCCCTTTCTTAAGAAGTATCTGGTGCAGAATCTTATCTAAGCGCCTCATGTATTCAGTCATTTTCTCACCTTTCCGCTGGTAAGTATGTTCATACTGGTACACGAGCTCCGCAGCCTTTTCCGTTCACCCAAAAACTTCCTGTAGTACGTTTAGGTAATCTAAAGCAGTGCAGTCTTGTTTACTAAATTTTAGGTTTCTTACAGCCTCTGACGCAGGTCCCTTTAAGCTCTCAGTAATTCTTTGCTTCTTCTGTGCTTCGGGGACGTCCCACTCATCCAGAGCCTGCATCGCCTGTTCTACCCATTCTTCGAAGGTTTCTTCTCCCGCCGGAGTTGGCACGTTTCCTGTAAAATTTCTCAACCGTCGATAACCAAAGTTAGTGTGCGGAGGGCTTGTTTTCTGACATTTAGCCAGCAAATCTCCAATAGCCACTATAAATTCAGGCCCGATCATGGCCAGCGGACTAGGCGCGAGAACACTCGTGGGATTGCCACGTGGCGCACTTGGCTGAATCAGTTGAACTTCCACCTCATCGGTCAGCTTTATGCTCGCGCCCTGAAAACACACTGGAACACCCTTTCTCCATTCAAAAAGAACATACGTGTGAGAGGTATCTGGGTTCGCTTTAATGTCCAGGATTAACCCCCGATGATCTGGTGTCAGCTCGGCCACGGCCCGGCGAATCTGATCTTCGGCCCAAGTGTCTGTAGGAATATCCATGACTATACATAATTCTATCTGACTACTTTGCTCCTCACACCATTTGGCAGCAGTGTCTGGATCCATATTTAACCCTTTAAATGCGTTTTTTCCAGAGACTGGATCCCGGAACCGAGCCCCCACGTGTAGCGCTCACTCCCGGAGGAGCCGCTGAATTTAAACCTTGGGTCAGTCTCCCCGCACTAGGGAATAAATATACACCAGCACTGTTGTGGATTTTATAACTTATATAGTTTACTGATCTCAAATAAACTGGCATATATAGAGCAGCACGGTATACATATATATTTACAGAAGTTCGTAATGCGAGAAATGCGCACTGGAAAAGAAAAAGGAATTTTAACCCCTTCGTTGCTGAAATGTGAGTCCCGTACAGGTTGTGTCCCAAAAAGGTGTACGTGTATGCGTGTGTTGGTACCCGGGTACTAGATTCAACTGGCCAGTGAATGATTTCAATGTGTCTTCGACTAGTCACGTTGGGGCCCTGTAGGTTTAGACAAACTGCAGCGTGCTTTATTATTTTCACTGTGGCCGGGAAGGCCTCTCACCCATCCGCCAGATACTCTGCGCTCTGCTCGACCCAGGACGTCTTTCCGCTCAACTTGACTGGGACTCTGTGCCACCGGATCCGCTTGTCTTGCTTGTCAGTTTCTGCCACAAGATGCTCAGCTCACCGCCTGCACTCCTGTTAGATCAATCGCGGTCTCCTCACTCGGGGTCCTTCTGCAGCTCTGTATCTTTTAAACTTCTCACCGATAGGTTAATAGGTCTTCTGGCAAGTGATTTGGGCCGATCTCCAGCTCCGCAAAGCAGTACCTGCGCTCCGGCCTGGTCACGATCGCTCCTTGTCTCACGTGCGTCTTGCTCTAATCACCCCTTGGCGCGCACTGGCTCTCCTCTGCACGAGGTTGCGGATGTCTCTCAGTTCTCCCCACCCACTTCCTGTTCCTGCCCCAAAGCATGCTGGAAAACGTAGTCCGAAAGTGTCCAGTATCAGTTTACATTGCGTTCGTCTCCCCCTGGTGGCCAGAAACAAGTAACTACAGCGGCAGGATTTAAACCAGCGCTACACTTATATATATATATATATATAATTCGATGCATAATCTTCCCCAGTCATACCTGGCTGGTGCATAGCTGGCTGCCTGGTCCAGCAGTAGGGCCCTGCGGGAACCGGAGGACGGGACCGAGGCGAGGACGACTCGACTCTCTCTCCTCGAGTAACTTAACAAGTTGCTTGCTGGTGTTGCACCGCTTGCGCGCCACTCTGGCAATGGCTGGCCTGGTGTGCTCCCGCAGCGGCAGCCTGAGGATCCCTCTGCCCGTCGGCCACCCACCCACACGCGGCGGCGTCCTGATTCCGCACTGGCACTCTGGACGCCTGCGTGTGCGGTGGGCATGGTCAGCGACGGTGGCGTCACTGACTCGTGAAAAGGGAAGGGCCAACCATGATGCGCAGCGGCAAATAAGAAGCAGCCGCCGGCGGCAAATTAGAAGCAGTCACGGTGCAACAAAAAGTAGTGCAGTGCAGTGGGTAGCAACGGACGGCTGCTCTCAAATTTCCGCCGCCTGGAGCAAGTGCTCCACACTGCTCCATCGTTGGGCCGGCCCTGCCCTGCCCTCCTGTCCAGGAATCCTGTTGTGCACCCCCACACACAGCCCTTCCCACTATAGAGCCACTAGTGGGCCTGGGTAAATCCCCAGCATCCCTTTCCAGTACATACTGTGACAGCAATTTACCCAAATCCGTGCCCAGTAACACATCTGTAGGAATATTTTCAGACACCCCTACCTCCCGCAGACCTCTCCCCGCTCCCCAGTCCAAATAAACCAGTGCCATTGGCACCGCAGGACGTACCCCACCAAAACCCTTTACCGCTAGAGTCCTGCCAGGAACAAAGTCTGCAGGGCTGACTAACCATGGATGCAACAAAGTTACTTCAGCCACCATATCTCTTAAACCCACATATACCTGAGTTCCGACAATGACTGCTTGCTGGTTTACGTTGGCATTGCCCTCTGATCTGGTCACAAACAGGACAGAGGGTGATGCTGAGGGGTGTCCTCCCCCAGCTGTGGATGCAGGTTTCTTCCTCTCTGGGCACGCTGCCAGGAGATGGTTGACACTGTTACAAATAAAACATCACCGGCTCAGCCTTCTCCCAGGAGAAGGAGGACTCGTTTCCCCCTCCCCAGCAGAGACTGGCACAGAGGGGGCGCCGCCGGCGTGATGTCGGGGGGTCGCGATGAGTTGGGCTTCCATCCAGACGATCCTTTGGGGAAACCTCTGCTCCGGTCCACGAACACTCTGTTGACCGCATGGAAATCGGCCAGCTCGTCAGCATCCAGGGCCATCTCGGATTTGCAATCCAGAAGCCATTCCTGGATCTCAGGTGGGCACAGCTGTACAAACTGCTCCTTGACTAACAGGTCTTTCAGGGCATCCAGGGTGTCAATCTTCAGCCCCCTGACCCATTGACGGAATAGGGAGGTCAGGTGGCTCATGACTGCAGAATAGCTCTCCGCGGCCCGCTTCTGTCTGCAAGGACCTGAACTTCTTGCGATATACCTCTGGCGTGAGGTTGTACCGCCTCTGCAGGGCCGCTTTAATCGCCTCATAGTCCTGGTCGCTCTCAGCTGGTAATTCCGCAAATGTTTCAAGCGCTGGACCTTTTAGTCCAGGAGTGAGATACCTGGCCCATTGCACCTTGGGCAGCTGGTACTGTCGACAAGTCTTTACAAAACTTTGCAGGAACACATCTAGGTCCCTATCTTTGTCCAGAGTGGGAAAGTTCTCAGCACAGGGTCTGGGTGTAGAGAGATCTACAGTGCCCGCAGGGGCAGGAGATAATGGCGTTCTGCCTGCCTGTGCCAGAGCGAGCTGATGTGCCCGTTCAGCTTGGCGCTCTGCCGCTTCTCGCTCACCCGCAGCCCTGCGCTCCGCAGCTTCCTGCTCAGCTTGGTGCTCTGCCGCTTATTCGCTCAGATTGGCGCGCTGCTGCTTCTTGCTCAGCTTGGCGCGCTGCCGCTTCTCGTTCCCACTCGGCTCGGCGCTCCGCTGCTTCTCGTTCAGTTTGACGCTCCTCTCGCTCTTGGTACTGCAGGTTGAGCTGAAGCTGCATCTGAGAGTCCGCGGAGTCCACATGTTTTAAAACAGTCTGCAAGTAAACATCCAGGGCAGTATCACCCTTGGGCGAACCACTTGACGCTGTCCTTTCCGTTGGGTTTGAGCTTCCTTCGGCTGGGTTAAGCATGGTACCCTGCTCTGCTGCATCCTGGACTGCTTGCCTCGCCTCATAATCCTCGAGGGCTTGCAAAAGTTCATCTTTACGTTTGTCTTTTGTCGAAATACTTTTTTCTTTATCTAGCTTCATTGAACGCCGGATATAGTCTTACACGCCCGTTCACCCCCTTTGAAAATTTCTACCGGCTAGGAATACCACTGGCAAGAAGCATCTCAGTGCTATACCGTTTACTACAATCAGCGGATAGGGAGGTGCCTGGGTACCAAGACAGGTGGCAAGAGATTCTGAATGGTAACTTCTCCGAAGATGACTGGAATATGACCAATGCACTGATACACCGGGGATCCCCGGCTCTCAAATGTGCAGAAAATGCATACAAACTGGTCTCCTTTTGGTACTGGACGCCTGAGCGAGTACATAGAATACAGCCTACAGCTGACCCCACCTGCTAGCGATGTAAAAGAGCACGAGGTAGTTATCTCCATATTTGGTGGGACTGCTCGATCCTTCGTCCTTTCTGGAGATTAGTGCATGAGGGGGTGTGTCATGTCACAGACCTAGATGTCTCATTCACCGCAGCAACATACCTCCTACTGCATTTCCCGACATCCATTGAAAACATGCGCCGGTCTGTGGCATTGTGTCTTGTATTCGCAGCAAGACTATTGATCCCCGTGCTGTGGGATTCCCAGACCGCTCCTAGTCGACACGTGTGGATAACTGGAGTGGAGTCTTTGAGGGCTGTGGATCGACTGGTCGCAAACGACGAGACCAAATAGACGTCTTCTGTAGAGCATGGATTTACTGGGATGAATTTGTCTCTGGAGGTCAGTCGAATACTCGTTCACTGGTGGTGCTGGTGAGTGTTGAGGTGGTGGTCGGCCCGGGGGCCTGTTGTATCCCCTGCGCCCGTCAGCTACATATGTCATAAGAGTTAGTTCTGGAGTACCCCTACCCCTCCACCTCCCTTGCCTCACCCTCCCCCGACTCCTATCACTCTTATTATTTCTCTTTTTCAGCTCTTCTTTTTCACACTAACTCTCCCCCCCTTTTTTTTTCTCTCTCTTTTTCTCCTCTTCTCCCTCTCCCTTTTTGTTGTTATTTTGTTTTGTTTGGCTTGACCTATAAACATGATATATCACATACTGGGGATTGACACACATGTTTTTCTGCAAAGGCATGACGCGACTGCCGGGTACCTATGTCCCTGAAAGGCGATTCCCCTGGTGCGAGACGTCATGTATACTCTTCTTGATAATGCAATCCTGGACTTCCTAAACAATTTTTATTATGTATACCAACACAGAAACTGTGGGAAACAAAGACCTATTTACCAAGATGCGGCTCGGTTGTACAATTGTTATACACTTTGCAAAGTCAGAAGCATACTTTATTGCCTTCTTATGTAATTTTATGTGATGCCATTCTTCCTTTAATAAAATTTTTTGAATTTAAAATAAAAAAATAAAAATAAAGGAGGGGGGAACTGCTGTGTGTAAATTCTAATAAATGCACTGAATTCTGCTCTGGATTTTGGGAAACCTTTTTCTTTAGTATCTGGATCTATGTTGCTTTGCAGATCCAAACACTAACCTGATATCTCACTGCTAGCCACCAGTTGTCACAACAACTACGCTCGCTACAGCGAAAGACGCAGTGTTAAGCAACTCACTGCCTGTCTATCCTAGACCCAGATAATGACTATGCGGACAACAATCCCCCGCGCACTTACCTAACCATTCTGGCAACGCCTCCGCTCGCAACAGGCACGTAGAGCGTGATGAAGTGGTCCCAGGATTGCAATGCCGTGCCCGTCTTCTCTCGACCTGGGGTAGCGACTACGTTTCCCACAATCCTTACACCCACTTTCTTACTCTATTCGTTATGCTGCCACCAGTTGTCCTGAACACTATGCGCGCCACAGCGAAAGACGCGCAATTCACTATCTGTCTGTCCTAGACCCAAATAATGACTACGCGGACAACAATCCCCACGCACGCTTACCCCAACCGTCCCAGCCACGGCAACTCACAATTTAGTAGATACTCGAGCTTAAAACAAAAAAAAAACAATAATCCAGTCCCTTCAGTTAGCGTGGAGCGAATATCAGTCAGAACACAGAACTTAATAAGTTGTATTTATTATGATACAAAAAAATTATCTCAGTGCATTTGTTACAGAAAAAATGGATATGATAAATCAATTACACACAAACAGCAGGAAAATAAAACAAGCAAAACACAGAGCCTTACTTACATGTCAATAAGCTAATCAGACCGTTGTGACTCCGGGGGCTGGAGATTGAAGCATGGACAGATCATCACGTAGAGTGATCCCCCTTAGACCTGCAGCAGCCACATGGTGTGCTCCAGAATATATGTGGTATCCTGGTCATTCAAAAAAAACCATAAATGGTACAGCCCCCTGCACTACATGTCCCAGCATTCCCCTTTCCTGGGCACACTCAGTGCGTTTCTTCGTTAATTCTAATTGCCCAAAGATATCAATCATCTCCAAAGACCCCCTCTAGTGATCAAAGGATGTGATTACTTCTTTGAAAGGCATGGCCCTTTGCAGTTTGGTGCTGCGCTGTCTTCAGCAAGGACTCCAAGGTGTGAATAGAGGACACAGGACCTTTCCTTTCACCAAATGGGTGATTTCCACCCTGATCCTGTATCAAAGAAATTCCACTTCACAGCCACCCGTTATATCCCTCCCAGGGGAAAAACAGATAACCATTCTAATTACTTTCTAGCATCTACTCAAGGCAGCTGTGGAAACTGGACACTTCGCAGATATGAATATGCCTATGTAGAGGAGATATGTATGTACAGGTATATAGATACATAAACACAGGTAGATACTTATATACATATCACGATATATATACACATCTAATCTGCCACAATGATATTTACATTCAATAGTGTAGATCATTAAATCTCATATCATTGAATGGATTGCAAAATTGGACACAAAAAAATTATGTTTTGCTTCATATAACAATAAAATGGAGAAGCTGAACAAGGTCTGGAGGGACGTGGAGCAGGTGCCGGCCCAACATGACCAACGGTCCATCAAGCCCCCCGTGGAAGAGATCACCCCCAAAGATGTATTCATAGCTGTGAAGACCACCAAGAAGTTCCACAGGTCGAGGATGGACCTTCTGATGGACACCTGGATTTCCAAGAATAAGGAGCAGGTCCTTATATAACAAGATGTGAATTTCTATATATTGTTTTTTTTGCTTAAAAACCCCATATGTTCAGTATTTTGCCTTTTCCTCTGAAAAAGTAAATAAAAAAAACAAATCTGTTGTTTTCTCTGGGATGCCATTTACATGCATGTCTTTTTGTAGAACCGACTTGTTTTGTCCCTTGGTAGTCCACCTCTCATGGACAACACATCAAATGATTTTCGTCCAGCCAACACGCAACATGATTTCACTTCCAAATGGACCTGTCACCCCGCGGTGTAGATGAGCTTCTGGCCATCTCCAGTGTGTGACATTGACATTTTTTTAAATATATATGTTGCTACAGCACACAAGGACACCAAAGTCCAACAAGTTTAAGATGACAATGCAACTCCAGGACCCGGAGAAGAGATTTATCCCACTCAAGTGGACCAGGCAACGTTTCGACTCGTAATGAGTCTTCAGCGAGCCTTGTCCAAGAGTTGAAACTTTGCTTGGTCCACTTGTGTAGGATAAACGTCATCTTCTTCAAATCGTGGAGTTGCGTTGTCACCGTTGTTTTGTCTTCTACTGGGAACCAAGGGACTCCACATTGCTTTGTCACTCATGGGTTAAATGGGTTGAAGGTTCATCATGTAATAGAAACTTCAGACTGATCACTTGTCATGAGCCCAGACATCTGTAGCTGCCTGCTGGACTCCCACTCCCAAATGACATCTATTTAGGACAACAGTGAAATGTAGTTCGAAGTGGCTTGGCCGATGGTGTCTACCGCTCTGCCAAGCCTTTTGTTTCTTCCGTATCATCTTGTATGTGTGTATTCACTCTGTCATTAGATCGACAATGTATTCATGCTCTCCCCTGTCATCTTAATATATTATTCCGTTGAGGTGGATCGAGGGAGGAGCGCGGAATTCAATTTCACTTTCCACCTCCGACCTGTCACGCAGGAATGCCAGGCACATGGAGAGGTTGCGAGGACACGTAATTAACATACAAGAAGGAACCCTTCTGGGCTTGTAGGTGAAGTTGTTTTATTTTTTTTTACAGCTGCAGCATATATACAGATATATGAATCCCGTGAAAGAAACAGTCCGCACACTGATTTCTGCGCGCAACGTACTTTTGCGCGCAATTTTGCTAGTCGGTTTTATGCACGATTTTTTTGGATGGATGAAAAAATGCACAAGGATTGTAACACCACTGTTAATTTTTGCGCGATAACGCATTTTGCTATGCGCAAAAAAAATGCGCTGTGCGAACAAAGTTGCGCAAAGAATGTAATAGGGCCCTTTACCTTTTTGCGCAGCTTGGGTAGCTACTTTTGAAGCAACCTGATAGGCTTCAGTCATCCTATCTGTCCACGTTTTCACATACTCAGAGTGATTCTTGTATTGTTCCGTTACTGGGGTGTCAAACATGCTATCTATTGGCAATCTTGGAGACCTCCCGAACAGTAGAAAAAAATGGAGAAAACCCTGTAGCTTCACTTTTGGTGCAATTGTATGCGTGTACTACCTGTGCAAGTGAGTTCTTCCAGTCTTTCTTGGTATCTGGTGACAGGTTCCGAAGCATAGACAACAGCGTATGATTGAATCTTTCACATTGTCCATTACCCGCTGGATGATATGGAGTCATGTGAGAGTTCCGGATGTGGCAGTGTTTTCCTAGTGCCAAGAATAATACGTTTTCAAATTCTTTTCCCATGTCATGGTGGATCCTGAAAGGGAATCCAAACTTTAAGACAAAGTCACTGAATATCTTCTCGGCGACAGTCTTTGCAGACTTGTTCTTGGTTTCGTAGGTCTGAGCAAACCTGGTGAAATGTACTATTACCACTAGTATGTACTCATAACCTCCTGTACATGCCTCGAGATGGAGGAAGTCGATGGAGACCATCTCAAATGGGTAAGTGGTAACGATATTGTTCAATGGAGCTCTAGTCGGCTTTTTAGTGCGTTTGTCTTTCAGACAAGTGCACTGATGGTTGATGTATTGCTCTGCGTCCCTCTGCATGTGTGGCCAAAAGAATCTTTCTCTAATCAGGTTTACAGTCCTTTCGACTCCTAGGTGACCCATGTCTTCGTGTAATTCCTTCAACACCAATTGATGATACAACTTGGGTAACACTAGTTGAGAACCTGAGGACATTTTCCGTCTCAGGATTCCATCTGCGTCGAGGTATATCTTGGTCCATTGCTTCATTTGTATGATGAGATCAAGCGGTCCTCCTTGTCGTTCCTGTTTTGATAAGAACCTATCTTGGTTTTTGTACTTCCACACTGGGCCTGTCACAGAGTCTTCTTTTTGTGCTGTCCTTATGGTCCCTTTTGGTATTTGAGCTACCTTCTCTTGGGTACATCTATTATTAACGTTGTATTGGCGATGGTTATTGGACACAACCAAGGCGTTTCTTCTTTCTGTCATACATTAAGTGCTTGGGTTATGCAACTGATGACTTTGGGGTCCACTTCTTGTGAACATTATTGCATGCATTGTTCCAGACTTAATGGCATGCGAGAGAGTACATCTGCATCGGCATTTCTCTTTCCTGGACGATACTTGATAGTGAAATTAAAATCAGCTAGTTCTGCAACCCATCGATGGCCTGTTGCGTTCAATTTGGCTGTAGTGAAAACGTAAATTATTGTCTGTATATACTACAAAGGATGGACAGTAGTTTAGGTAGTCCTGGAACCTATCACAGATGGCCCACTTCATCGTTAGGATTAGAACTCTAATTTTCCTGAATGCATGTGATAGTTCTTCTCGGCAGGTGTGAGAGTCCTAGACCCGTAAGCAATTACTTTTAGTTTTTCTTCCTGCTCTTAGAGAGAAGCAAGCACCCACTCAAGACAGGGTGGGGCGTGGAGTGGCAAGTGATTACTATAGCCTCTGAGTACTAGCAATCGTCCACCAAAAACTTGCAGGACTTAGCCATAATGATGAAGGAAGAATTGGATTCCAAAGAACCCAAAAGGAAGGTGGGAACAAATGATTAAAATTCTAAACCTTTATTGGACTTCTAAGAAAAAACGTACACACCCACAAAATGTGTAAAAAAACACACAAAAAGGTCATAGATTAGAGACCATAACTCAAGGTCAATGACCAATCACAAAAAGCATCTAATGCAGGGTGAGGTCTCTGACAACAATTGTATGTCAAAAACTGAGAACCATCACCTGAAAAGAATAATCAGCTAGAGATGCCTAAGGATCCCCTCAGAAAAGTATGCACACGTTAGAGTATACTTAAATGCTTAAAGATATGTGCCACCAAATTGGTTATTGTAGTTAGCATGCACCACTCAAAAGTGTCACGATGAGGTGCAAGCATAAGTGGTCCATGTCAGGGGGCGTGTCCTGAACTCGGAGCCGAATGGCCGCTTGTTATACCGGCTCCTGCACAGACCTCGTTCAAAACGGGCACCACATCATAAGCCTGCACCATGGGTAAGAGTAGAAAACCTCCCCAGACTCCGGGCCCCTCAGAAGCCTGTCCCAGCTCACCACAGCCTGGTATTAGGGACTTTTTTCAGCCGCAAAACGGCATGCCAGCGGCGTCTGAAAAATCCAAGATGGCGGCTGCACCTCCATCGGCGGCGCCATGCTCCCCGGCCTCCTCCGGCTCTAGCTGGGATCAGCCGCCGGATATACAACAACTGCTTCGCTCTCTGCCCACCAGGGAGGATTTGTGTGTGGTGGCTAAGGACCTGCGCCTCTCTCTATCGGGAGAGATTCAGCAAGTGCGCCAAGATCTGCAGGGCCTCACGCAGCACCTCGTGATAGTGGAGGAAGGGCAGCTGGCACAAGAATCCACTTTGCAGGCTCACACCACGCAGCTGTCACTGCACCACCACCTGCTTCATGCTCTTACACGCCAGGTTGAAGATCTGGAGAACAGAGGCAGACGCCATAATATTAGGGTGCGGGGCTTGCCTGAATCCGAAAAGGACCCTGAGGAACTCCGCTGCATGCTGACTCGCCTTTTCAATATGCTGCTGCACAATGCTCATGAAGCACCGATAGAGATGGAGAGATGGCACAGGGCGCTCAGGCCTAAGGGTCCCCCTGGAGCCCCTCCCGAGATGTAATTTGCTGTATACTGCGCTTCGGCATGAAAGAACGAATCATAGAACATGCGCGGGGTAAAACGGCGATACGCTTTGAGGGCGCGAAAGTTGAACTATACCAGGATATATCTCAGCTCACCTTACACACTAGGCGTGTCTTACGACCCCTCACTGCAGCACTGCAATGGGGGGGCCTACAATATAGATGGCTGTACCCCGCGGGTATTCAAGTACGCACTCAGCATGGCCCCGTCACAGTGCGCAATAATGAGGAACTGCCTAATTTTTTGACCCTGTTGGAATTGCCGCCTGATACCATCTCGGCATGACCAGACCCGATCCAATTTTATACCACTGACCTACCAAGGCCACAGCGTCCCCTCAGACGCCCCCGTCGCCCTATACGACAGACCTTACATGATGATACCCTCCCTCCTTACAGCTCGCAAGATAACTGAGCTAATATTTCAACATGTCTCTACGTGACTTTGATATCACAATATTAGTGGTTCCTCGCTTGACTCGTCCATCTCCGCTGTTCACCACCTTGAATCCGGATACCACGCGGAACGTTCCCGGGTTGTGCCGAGATCCCTCTTTTTGGACGTTTGGACACGGAGCAGACTTGGTCTTCTGCAGTTTCCAGAGTCCGTTTGTTGCTGTTTTTTTTAACATGCCTCGTTGCCCTGGTTGCACGCCTCTGTTTGACGACGAGATGTGCGGGGACCTTTCGTTTTGATAGTACACTTAAATGGAGTGTGAAGAACTATTTGTCACTTCGGGATTCGCTCCCCTGGGATTTTGCCCACTCCGGCCGGAGTTGTCTAGGTGGGGAATCCTCCTGCGTCGCCCCGGGCGTCGCGTTGGAACCTCTCCTACCTGGGGCGTTCACCCATTGTGATATTTTTGATCTTTTATTTCTGGTTTTATATATTAGTTAAGTTCTCTTTCCTTACCCTACCCCTCTCCCACATACAGCATTGTCCCTTCACGCGGTGGTCTCGGCATGACTTTCTGTCCACGACCACTGTTGATACGATCCATTAATGCTGGGGGCCTTAATGTTCCTGCAAAGAGGCATATTGCTTTGCGTGATTTTACTAAAGCGCAGGTATCTGTGGCTCTCCTACAGGAGACTCATTTCGCAAGCGCGCATGCTCCATCCTTTAAAAGTGCGTCTTACCCCTTAGGTTTTTTCAGTAATTGCGCAGCTGGTAAAATTAGGGGCACTGCCATCCTTTTCGCTAAACATGTCCCATTTCAACTACTCGATTGCGCCTTAGATGAGGATGGCAGATATGTCATGGTGAAGGGTCATGTTGGGGATCAACTTTACACCTTTGTTTCTCTTTACCTCCCTAATCGCAGACAACACAAGACCCTTAGGTCCATCATGAATATAGTGGCTACCTTCCAAGAGGGTATTTTGGTGGTGGGCGGGGATTTGAATCTTCCTTTGGACCTCAAATTCGATACGTCATGTGGGACGTCTAGCGTCCCGCTCACTGTTATAAGATCCACTCGACTGGCTTTGCTGGATTTATGTTTGACTGATTGTTGGAGGGCTCTCCACCCTACTACCAGGGACTATACGCACCATAGTGCCTTACATAAGTCACATTCCCGTATTGATCTTATTCTACTCCCCTTTGCGCAATCACACCTCCTCCAGTCCACTAAGATTGGATGCCAGACATGGTCAGACCACTGCCCTGTAGACGTGGAGCTCCGATCCTCTTTGTACCGTCCTAAGGCTTCGCACTGGCAGCTGAACGACACGCTGTTACAAGATGCTGAGGTACTTGCTGGTCTGGAGGCAGAAGTTGCTCAGTATTTTAATGAGAATAATACCCCTGATGTTACCCCCCTGCTCCTTTGGGAGGCCCATAAGGCCTCAGCTCGAGGCTATCTCATTAAACAGGGTGCCCGTCTTAAGAGAGAACACACCCAGCGTCAGAACGACTTGATTCAACGGATCCGCTCACTGGAGGCATCACATAAATCATGTCAATCTGAGGAGATGTACGCACAACTTACTGCGCTTAGGGCGGCCCTAAACTCTCTGTTGAACATTAAGGCACAGAAATCCTTTTTTCATGTTAAAAGAGTGTTCTTTGAACGTGGTAATAAGTGTGGCAGGTTGCTCGCAAGGGCGTTGCGTAAAAAGCGCAGCTCCACATACATCTCCCGTATAACAGACAAGTCGGGCACGAAGATCACGTTGCCAACTGCCATGTTGAGCATTTTTCGTGTACACTTCCGATCACTTTATAACCTAGACGCCCCCGCTTCCAATAATGCACCACTGTCACAGAAAATTGAAACTTATTTACGCTTACATGTCAAATGCAAATTACCTCTGACTGGTAGGCGCTTCTTAGAGTCCCCAATCTCTGAGGAGGAGCTTCACACAGCTGTTAAGGAGACCCCCTCAGGTAAGGCGCCTGGCCCAGACGGGTTCTCTTTGTCATACTATAAAAAATTATGCATGTTCTGCAGCCCTATTGGCTTTCTTCATTTAATTCATTGATCCTTGGCCATCACCTACACCCTGCCACGTTGACCGCCACTATCACTTTGCTTCCAAAGCTGGGTAGGGACCCTGACTATTGCAGTAATTACAGACCCATTTCCTTACTTAATCAAGACATCAAACTATTTGCAAAATTTTTAGCCGCACGTCTCAAACCATATGTCCCTGCTTTGATACACCTTGACCAAACTGGATTCATTCCTGGGAGAGAAGCGAAAGATAGCACCGTCAGAGCAATCAATCTAATCCAGGGTGCCTCTCATTCACCCACTGACCCACTTTTGTTGCTCTCCACAGACTGTGACAAGGCTTTTGACAGAGTCCGTTGGGATTTTCTGTTTCGCACACTAACCCATATGGGATTTGGGGATCATATGTTGATGTGGATTCGTGCCCTATATACTAACCCCTGCGCACGCGTTAATATTAATGGGGTCCTCTCTGACGCCTTCCCTGTAGCCAATGGGACTAGACAGGGGTGCCCTTTGTCTCCCCTCTTGTTCGCAATATCACTGGAACCATTTCTACAGGCTGTGCGCAGTGCTCCGGAGATCGCGGGGTTGGAGATCGGGTCCTCAGAGCATCGTCTAGCGGCATACGCTGATGACTTGTTATTTTTTATCCGCTCCCCGCTTATCTCTCTCCCTAACCTTCTGCGGTTATTTGCTGACTACGGCGCCCTCAGTAACTTAAAACTGAACATGGACAAATCAGAAATCCTCCCAATCTCGGTCTCTCCTCCTCTGGCGCGTAACCTGCAAAACTCATTCCCCTTCAGATGGTGTCAGGGTCCTTTAAAATATTTGGGGACATATTTGTCTGGAAGCCCAGGGGATCTGTACTCGGATAATTATGGGCCATTGTTACAGTCTGTGGAGACTGACCTTCGCTCATGGGATCTCCCGCACATAACTTGGTTTGGGCGTATCAACGCCATCAAGATGTCCATTCTCCCTAAGATTCTGTATCTCTTCCAGACGATTCCCATTACCTTACCTAGGTCTTTCTTTTGCAACATAGACTACCTGTTTCGGAACTACGTCTGGAATGGCCGCCCCCCACGGGTCAAACTCGGATTACTCCCTACCTCGCGCTCTGCGGGAGGCATGTCTATGCCGCATGTTCAGCAGTATTACCATGCTTCACATCTACAGCGGATAGTGGAATGGGAAATATGACGACGCCTAAAACATGGGTGGGGGTTGAGAAACACTTTGCCGGTCCTGCTCTGGCTTCCTTGCCATGGGTGCCACCACGCGTGATTCCCCTGTCCCCTACTACTCTTCTCACCACACGCACTACGCTATGTGTTTGGCGAACATTGCAGTCACAAACTAATATAGCCCCCTTCCCATCGCCATTAATGCCACTACAACATCTGCCGGTATTTTCTAGACATTTATTTCCCACTGCTCCTCTGGATAACCCGCCTTCCCCCCTCCCGGGCCATTTTGTTGTGGACGGGCACAGGGCAGAGGCTGCACAACTGCCGTATCTTCAGCCTCTGGGCTTTCTAGCCAAATTTCATTTGCATTGTCTACTACACTACCTACGCGCAATTGCGCCGCTGGAGGCATACTGCAGGCAAACAACCACCTTTGAAACTATAATTAAACGAGGCAAGACCCCCGCACATAGTATATCCTCCTCCTTTATAGTATGCTGCAGACACTACATACCCCCCACTCTTTTCCGTACTAAATGGGAATCGTCCCTCCAGATTGCTCTGACGGACGCTGAATGGCTTAAGGTGTATGAACTTGCGTACTGCTGCACCCCTTCCACTAGGATCAAGGAGGTGAATTATAAGATCATGTACCGCTGGTATCGCACACCAGATAGGTTGCGACACATCACGGGAGGAGGTGGTGATCTATGCTGGCGATGCCAAGCACCTGGCGCTGACCATTTGCACATCTGGTGGTCATGCCCCTTGATTAAGCCGTTCTGGTCTCATATACATGCATACGTATGTATGGTGGTAGAACCACACCCACCTTTCCTTCCAGAACTGTATCTTCTACACCACACGTCCATTACCATCTCGGCTTACAAAAAGTCGGTCATGCCATGTCTTATACATGCGGCCAGACTGACCATCCCCAGGTTTTGGAAACAGGCAGTTATGCCCCCTGTTGCTATGTGGCTAGATGAAGTGGAATTCATCCGTGGCGTAGATGAGATGGCGTCCTGAGCAGCTGATCGTTATGAAATATATACTCGTAAATGGTTCTATTGGTTGACTGACGTACTACCGCACTCCCGCCGCAATCCATAGTTAGATAGTGACTTGGGCTGCTTGTCGGTGGATCGTCCACTGAACACCTGTATTTACATTATGTTATTCTGCCTTGCTATGCCGTTACCCCTCCATTTTCCCCTTTTCCTTTTAAATTACTTTGTTGTCTATTGCAAAAGGTATTACTGTTCACGCTCCTGTTATGTACCACTGCAAAACTTCTCTGTAATACCTGAAATTCACAATAAACTTGAATATGTTAAAAAAAGTGGTCCATGTCACGGAATACAACTGGTTAATACAGAGACAAGGAGTGAGCCTGGTAGCTACAATTTGCATGCACTGATCGAGAAATCACAATAAAGTGCAAGCAGTAGCAATCACCCAGCCAAAAGTGTATTCCTCAGAAAAAAAAGTGTGCATACGTTGGAGTATACTTGAATGCTTAAAGACATATGCCACCAAATTTGTTGTTGTAATTAGCATGCACCACTCAAAAGCGTCATGATGAGGTGCAAACATAAATGGTCCACGTCATGGAATACAGCTGGTAAATATAAAGACAAGGAGTGAACCTGGTAGCTACAATTGCATGCACTGATCGAGAAATCACAATAAAGTGCAAGCAGTAGCAATCTCCCAGCCAAAAGTGTATTCCTCAGCAAGAAAATTCATATAATACATACAGGGGATCATGAGATTAAAAATCCATCTCAACATTAAACATGCTACAATGTTGCTGAACGGTTATGGGCAATCAGTCATAGCCAAAACAGATTGTGCTGTAATGGTATTGTTCTCTATGAAATATACAGTGGCAAGAAAAAGTATGTGAACCCTTTGAGATTACGTGGAGTTTTGCATGAATTGGTCATAAATTGTACACTGATCTTCGTCTAAATCACAACAATTTGAAAAACACAGTCTGCTTAAAATAATACAACACAAACATTACAAGTTTTCATGTGTTTATTGAACATAACATGTAAACATTCACAGTGCAGGGTGGAAAAGTATGTGAACCCCTAGCGTAATGACTTTTCCAAGAGCTATTTGGAGCCAGGAGTGAGCCAACCTTGAGTCCAATCAGTGTGATATTATTGGATGTGTTGCTGAAAGCTGTCCTGCCCTTTAAAAACACACACCAGTTTTGTGTTTACTGGTTTCAAGAAGCACTGCCTGATGTGAACCATGCCTCGCAGAAAAGAGCTCTCAGAAGACCTACGATCAAGAATTGTTGACTTGCATGAAGCTGGAAAGGGTTACAAAAGTATCTCCAAAAGCCTTGATGTTCATGTGTCCACGGTAAGACAGACTGTCTACAAATGGAGAAAGTTCAGCACTGTTGCTACTCTCCCTAGGCGTGGTCGTCCTGTAAAGATGACTGCAAGAGCACAGCGCAGAATGCTTAATGAGGTAAAGAAGAATCCTAGAGTGTCAGCTAAAGACTTACAGAAATCTCTGGCACATGCTAACATTTTTGTTGATACATCTGCAATAAGGAAAACATTCAACAAGAATGGAGCACATGGGAGGACACCACGGAGGAAGCCATTGCTGTCCAAAAAGAATATTGCAGCACCTTTGAAGTTTGCAAAAGAGAACCTGGATGTTCCACTGGCAAAATATTCTGTGGACAGATGAAACCAAAATTGAGTTGTTTGGAAAAAACACACAACACTATGTGTGGAGAAAAAAAGGCACAGCACACCAACATCTAAACCTCATCCCCACTGTAAAACATGGCGGAGGGAGCACTATGGTTTGGGGCTGCTTTGCTGCCTCAGGGCCTGGACGGATTGTTGTCATTGATGGAAAAAAGAATTCCAGAGTTTATCAAGACATTTTGCAGGAAAACGTAAGACCATCTGTCTGCCAACTGAAGCTCCGCAGAGGATGGGTGATGCAACAGGACAAGGACCCAAAGCATACAAGTATATCAACAAAAGAATGGCTTCAACAAAACAAAATATGCCTTCTGGAGTGGCCCAGTCAGAGTCCTGACCTCAACCCGATTGAAATGCTGTGGCATGACCTTAAGAGAGCGATTCACACCAGACATCCCAAGAATATTGCTACACTGAAACAGTTTTGTGAAGAGGAGTGGTCCAAAATTACTCCGGATCGTTGTGCAGGTCTGATCTGCAACTACAGGAAACATTTGGTTGAGGTTATTGCTGCCAAAGGAGGGTCAACCAGTTATTAAGTCCAAAGGTTCAAATACTTTTTCCACCCTGCACTGTGAATGTTTACACATTCTGTTCAATAAAAACATGAAAACATATAATGTTTGTGTTGTATTATTTTAAGCAGACTGTGTTTTTCAAATTATTGTGACTTAGATGAAGATCAGAGCACATTTTATGACCAATTCATGCAAAACTCCACGTAATCCCAAAGGGTTCACATACTTTTTCTTGCCACTGTAGATGCGTCCAGCTCAGGCATGCAACGAGAGGAAAACCTTAAATGGGTTAATAGAGCACATTCAACACGGCGTTTCGCTTGTGTCTTCTCCTCAGGGACGTGGAAAGACAAATAAACATTTGATCTCTTTTAAAGATTGTAGCGTCTGGAATCAGGCGGTCACATGGGAGAATTCGGCCAATCGTACCATTGTAAGAATAGAACGCTGTGATTGGTCCACAGGTGTCATGTGAAAACATTGGTCCAATTATAGCCTTGCTTGAGTAAACCATTGATCAAGCCTGAAGGAGACATATATTGCGAACAGCAGGATGATCATTTTGACAGGCTAGAGAGTTAACTCGGGGG
The DNA here is from genome assembly GCA_009667805.1 of Leptobrachium leishanense. Classification (NCBI taxonomy): domain Eukaryota; kingdom Metazoa; phylum Chordata; class Amphibia; order Anura; family Megophryidae; genus Leptobrachium; species Leptobrachium leishanense. The sequence continues at coordinate 277,111,364 of CM019065.1, forward strand.
TATGAAGGACCTGTAATGGCTATACAATGTCATACTGTCTCGATCATAATGCCGAGCTGGTCCTCCACACATAGTATTGCCCTGATCACGTATCATCAGAATATAGCTATTAGGGGCAAAATTTCTTCCTGCTCTTGGTACAACACGACTCCTAGTCCTTCTTGCGAGGCATCACAATGCAGAACAAAGGATTTCCTGTAATCAGGGTAACTCATAACTGGAGGATTCGTTAACACCTCAATTAGCCGGTTCAGCACTACCTGGTGGTGGTCAGTCCAGACTATAGACTGATGGGAAGGTAATTGACCTCTTAATTTTGATGATGGCTTCTTCCTCTTCTTGGGCTGGCTAGCCGGTGTTGACGTTGTGGTAGGTGTTGTATCCGTTGATAGTAATTCGTATAGGGGGTTTGCAATCCTGGAAATATCTTGGACATAAGGGCGATAGTAAGAAATGAATCCTTATTAGTTTCCTGAGTTCCTCAACAGTCTTTGGCTGGTTGTTCTTCAAGGCCAGCACAGGCGCAGTGTCTGCTGGATCCATGGAATGACCATCTTTGGACACAATCTTGCCCAAGAATCTGACTTTGTTTCAGAAAAGTTCACACTTCCTAGCTGTTAACTTGACTCCATGTTTCTGATACCGTTGCAGTACCAACCGGATATGTTCCACATGTTCTTAGAATGAACTGCTGTGAACCAGGTTGTGATCTAGGTACGACAGACAGATCTCGTCCCTCAGTGTTATGGTGGCGGTACCACCAGGCACGCGCCAAGGTGAGGCCTGGTTCCTGAGAGAAGCCCCTATGTGCAGAGATGCACTGTAAACAGCAATGACAGGTGAGAGCAACACAGGGTTAACTAAAGACCTCTGTACGGCAATACCACAGATGCCCTGCACTGAAAGGCCGGTCTTTAAGATAGCCGGATCTATCCTAAAGGAAAGTATTACCTTGAAGCCGTACAGAGTCTTATGTTGAATGCAGATCACAGGGTTCCCTGGAAATGGTACAGACAAGGAATATAGCATAGAATAGTCACATAGAGGGAAGCCAAAGGTCATAACCAGAGAGAGTACGTCATACAGGATACAGGAATCAGAACCAGAAAGGAAGTCAGCTGAGCCAAATTAGTAACCGTGGAATCAGAATATAACATAAACAGCAAACCAAATTCAGCAACAGACAGAACTAAATACACAGAAGCAACTGACATAAAACTAGAACAGAATTACAGAGGCATAAACTGAACAAGGTATACAAACTGAGAATAACAGATATCCAGCAGGGAGCTCTCAGGACACAGTGGATACAGGAACCAGGCAAAGCAAAAATGACCCAGCAATGTACCATAGGCACATTGCTCTAATATAGGCAGAAGATCAAGACAAGGATCAACAGGTGAGCAGAGCACAGAACACCAATTAACCCCTGGGTACTCACCTAGCAATTAGTAGCAACAGAAACACAAGGGAAAAAACATGAATATACAAATATAGAGGGCAGGGAGACAGGGTTGCCAGCATGGAACGTAACACTCAGTCCCATTAGACAGGTTTCCACGCTGAGTTAAAATTCAGCTGGTGCAGAGCTAAGGCCAAAGGGTATTCAGATCCACTCATATAGACCCCAAGGTGTGATGAAGGCTGTCAGTCGTCTACTGCAGTGGTCCCCAACCCAGGCCCTCAGGGCCCACTAACAGGCCAGGTTTGCCAGATATCTGAAGCACAGCACAGGTGTTATGATTTGCTGCTCAGTGATTGCAGGATTCAGTCTGCATTTCCCCAAGGTGATCTGCAAAATCTGGCCTGTTAGTGGGCCCTGAGGGCCTGGGTTGGGGACCACTGGTCTACTGGATTCTTCTACAAATCCTTGATGATAGGCTTTTCCTTGGTCTAACACCAAAAACCATGAACTTCCTCATAGGCTGTCCAGCATTAGGGATGAGCTGTTCGGTTCGATCAGTTCGGAGGTCGATTCGAACATCGGCAGTTCGAAAGTTCGCGAACTTTGAACTTTTTGGCGTGTTCAGTTCGAGTTCGAATTTTTTTTTTTTTAAAAAGTGTAAAAAATACTAAAAAATCTAGAAATAAAGAGACTCTTTACTGCAGAATATTATAAGCAACGGTTTATTAGATATTGAATTAAAAACTAATGTCTAGGTGCAAAGATTCTCACCTCTAAATGACCTGTGCTCTCAAACGGCATAAACAACAGGTGTTTAATTAGTGTTTGGAAATAACATGTGCTTCTAATTAGTCCGGTCTCATGAATTTGATACATTGTATGCAGACTGGGAGTGCTAGGTGTCGTGTGTGGGTCTGTGATGGCGATGTTTCCATACATCCTACAAATCCGCAACTTCACGGGCAGGTTATGGGGACCTCCTAGGCACGATATTTGAAGGAATTTTTCGTTTTTATTTTTAACCCTTATTTTATGGAAAACTCACTCTTCCTTTAACCCTTTCACTGCTGAGGCATTTCACCGCTGTGTGCTGAGCTAACTTTTATCGCTTTCGCTCATCATGTTTAAACGCGATTTGAAGCCACATTTTATTATACGAACCAGACATATTATATATCGTTCTTTCCGGCAGACTCAGCAGATTCCTAATATATCATTTTTATATGTATACGTCAGGTTCTGCCTGTATATTATAACAAAAAATGCAATAAAACTTGAATTTTTAATCATCTGTAGCGTGTAAAGAGTTTTTTCTCACCTTTTATCACATGAACATTTGCGGTTATATTTTCTATGGGGTGCACTTGTACAAAAATTAGAAATGGGGACTTATTACATTTTTTGGGGGGAATTATGTGATATTTAACAAATACACACCATAGAAAAAAATCATTAGTGCAGCATCATTGTTCACATTATAATTGAAATGTGAACAATTTTGCTGCATTGATAAAAATAACACACAAAAAAAATACCTGGTTTTTTATTTTTATATTCTTACTTTATATCTGGTCATGTTGGGTATCATTCGAAAGGCCATGCTCAGGCCTTTCGATTGACACCCTCCATGACCCCCTAGCTGCCACAGTTCTGGAGATATCGGGGGTTCAAATGAACCCCTATCTCCACCAGGGGATTCCGGGCAGCTAGGGGTTCCCCGGCTATCTGACGTCCTCACGCTATGCGTGAGGACGTCAGGCAGTGAGGGGGGACCCGGGGGTGGAGCCGACATCCAAGATGGCAGCCCCCGCCAGAGCTAGGCCGCACTTCGGCGCTGCAAGGCGCTGAAGTGTGACCCGGTGCCTAAGGGGTTAAAGCAAGGCACCGATTAAAAGGGGAGACTCTCCCCTTTTAAGCGGTGCCTGGCTTTTTTTGTGGGAGCTCCCGATCGGGAGGGAGAGGGATCCGAACGGATCCCCCCTCCCTTCCAGGCGATCTCCCGGCATTGCCGCGGTCGCCTTGAAATGACCTCATCGTGCATTGTGCGATGACGTCATTTACGTCGGGAGGAGCTTGACTTCAGCATCTGAGGACGCTGAAGTCAGAACGCCGCGGGACCCTGGACAGAGAGGTGAGTATCTCCACCGGGGGTCCCGCAAAGCTGATGTCCTCCTCAGCATACAGCGGGAGTAACTGAGGACGTGTCCCACACGTCGTCAGCAGTGAAGGGGTTAAAAATGTCTCTTTTTTAAACTTTTTGTCCTTGTATCCAGTCCCCCTACCCAGACCCGGACATTGTTTTTAAATGTTTCTATACATCCTACAAATCCGCCACTTCACTGGCAGGTTATGGAGACCTCTTAGGCGAATATTTGAAGGAATTTTTCATTTTTATTTTTAACCCTTATTTCATGGAAAACTCACTGTCCCTTTAAAAACGTTTTTTTTTAACCTTTTTGTCCTTGTTTCCTGTCCCCCAGGGCACTACCCGGACCCCCATACATCTTTTATGGCAAATATCTAGCATATATGCCCTCTTGGAGGGCACTCTAAAAATCGAACTTTGAGTCCCATTGACTTGTATTGAGTTCGTGTTCGTGTTCGAGTTCGAATGCGAACCGAACTCTGGGGTGTTCGGCTCATCCCTATCCAGCATGTCTTGAATCCTTGGGATGGCGGTCAGGGATGGACTTCTGGTTCAACTCCCTGTAATCGCAATACAGTCTTAAACTACCGTCCTTCTTTCTCATGCACACAATGGGTGAAGTGTATGATGATTTTGACTCTGCAATCCATCCGCGGTTCAGTAGATCTTGCAGATATTCTTTCACCTACTGGTGTAGTGGCTTTGGTATGGAGATGTAAGTTTTTCTAAATGGTGTATTGTCTTTGAGGCGGAGTTGCAATTGTATAGAAGGGTTGCATCCGACGTCAGAATCATCTTTAGCGAAGGCGTGGTATTCCTCCCTTAGCATTTTCATGACTATTTGCTGATCTTCCTTCGGTAGAGGGTCGATAGGTACTGGTGGATCCCAGTGTTCTCGATGAGCATAGTTTACCAGTGGCTGACTCGTGTTCAGATTATCTACTCGACCTTCCGGCCCTGATTGGATGACTGTGGTCTATGAGTTAACGAGTGAGTGCCCAAACTCACTGATTCTTTCAGTTTCACCTGAGCTGGGTATGCTGTCTTGATTAGGGATGAGCCGAACACCCCGAGTTCGGTTCGCATCCGAACTCGAACTTTTCAAAAGTTCGAATTCGAACTCGAACTCGAACTCAATACAAGTCAATGGCACTCAAAGTTCGGTTTTTAGAGTGCCCTCCAAGAGGGCATATATGCTAGATATTTGCCATAAAAGGTGTATGGGGGTCCGGGTAGTGCCCTGGGGGACAGGAAACAAGGACAAAAAGTAAAAAAAATACTTTTTAACCCTTTCGCTGCTGAGGCTTTTCCCGCCCCTGTGCTGAGGTCATTTTTTACCTGTTTTGCGCATCATGTTTAAACGTGTTTTTAAGGCTTATTTTAGTATATGACACCGACATATTATATATCGTTCTTTCCGTCAGACTCGGTAGATTCATAATATGTCATTATTATATGTATACGTTATGTCATGTCTGTATATTATAACAAAAAATGCAATAAAATATGTATTTTCAATAATTTACAATGTGTAAAGTGTTTTTTTCCACATTTTAACATGCGAGCAATTGCGGTTATATTTTGTATGGGGTGCGCTTGTTAAAAAAATTAGAGATGGGGTCTCGTTACATTTTTTTTTGGGGAAAATGACACTATTTTTAACAAACGCACCGCATACAAAAATCGTTAGTGCAGCATCATTGTTCACATTATAATTGAAATGGGAACAATATTGCTACACTAACAAACCAAAAAAAAAAAAAAAAAGTGTTTATTTTTTTTTTTTATTTTTTTTTTAATTTTTTTTATTTTTCTTTTTTTTTTTATTTTTTTTACAAAATTTTTAACTTTCATGTTTGGTATCGTTGGAACGGCCATGCTCTGGCCGATCCAACCATATCAAAATTTAACCCCTAACTGCCACGGATCGGGAGATAGGGAGTTCATTGGAACTCCCTATCTCCACACTTGGTGGCAGTTAGGGGTTAACTGTAGGACTGGCGTCATCGTGCTACGCACGATGACGCCAGTCCTCTGGGGGAGTTCCCGGAAGCTTGGCCGACATCCAAGATGTCGGCCAGCTCCGGGAAAGGATCGCGAACCGGCGCTTTTCAGCGCCGATTCGCGATCCAGCTCCCCAGGGGTTAATGCCAGGCATCATTTGGAAGGGCAGGCTGTGCCCTTCCAAATGATGCCTGGGTTAAGCCCCGCAGAGCCACCGATAGGGAGGGAGAGAGGTCCGAAGGACCTCCCCCCCCTCCCTTTCAGGCGCCTCCTCCGCACATGCGGGGGGGGGGCCTGAATTAGGTGTCATCGCGCCCCCGCGATGACACCTAATAATGGCGGCTGCTGGTCCGGATGCCGGGCTGACATCCAGGATGTCAGCCCGCACCGGAGGGGCCAGCGATCGGCCGGAACCCGGCCGAACGCTGACCCAAAGTGAGGACGCGCTCAGCGCGTCCTCAGCACACCAGCGGGAATGCTGAGGACGCGCTGAGCGCGTCCTTAGCATTCAAGTGGTTAAAGGGACAGTGAGTTTTCCATGAAATAAGGGTTAAAAATAAAAACGAAAAATTCCTTCAAATATCGTGCCTAGGAGGTCCCCATAACCTGCCCGTGAAGTGGCGGATTTCTAGGATGTATAGAAACATTAAAAAACAAAAAAATGACATTTCAAATGACGGTAAATGGTTTTCCTTTAATCTATTCATAAACAACTGCTTGGGGTGGCAGCCTGTATGAAAAGACATTTTAAGATATGAATCTGGTAAAGGCGTCAGTGCACCCAGATATTGTGCTTTTGGTGCCAGGCCAGCAAGTGCCATCATCATACAGTAACCCCTCTGTGGTATTGTGGAAGAGTGAAGGGGTGGACCATGCGGTCCTATATTAAAAAGATATGAATCTGGTAAAGGCATCAGTACAGCCAAATATTGTGCCTTTCATGGCAGCAAGTGCCTTCACACCATAACCCTTTTGTGGTATTGTGGAAGAGTTCAGTGCTGGAGGTTTTGTGAATGCAGAAGACATCCCCGATCTATTCCGTTACGTCAGCATCAGGGGATTGATAGCTGCTGATCCAGGACTGATTAATTTTTATAAATGTCAGCCGGTGTACAGACGCACTCTTTTGTATGTGACAAAACCTCCAGCGGCACTGAACGTCCTTTCAGAAAGCACGCTAGATGAAGGGCAACCTAGTAGCTGCATAGCATATTGGCTAAGTTCTGGCCAGTGATTCAATCTCAACACCCAGTAAGCCAGTGGATCATCTGCTGGAAAGGTATCCAGGTCTGCCCTTGTCCCTAGGTAGTCCTGCACCATATGGTGAAAACGCTGGCAATGGGTGCCTACATTTGACGTCCCTGGGCGTCGTGGACTAAAAAAATGTACAAAGGCAGCAGTCAAGCGGCTCCGGCCTTCACCACTATTTCCCTTATCATCCGCAGCCTCAGAAGCACCTGTGTCATCACTTGGTAACCTACCAGTGCCTGGAAAGGTGTTACACAAGTGTCGCTTTAGAGCGTCCTCAAGTTTTTTCATCCTGTGCTCCCTCTGTGCGGGCAGGATGAGCTCTGCAACTTTACCCTTGTATCGTGGATCAAGAAGGGTTGCCAACCAGTAATGATCCCTCTCCTTGATAGCACGAATCCTGGGGTCCTTTAGCAGGCTTAGCAGGATAAGGGAGCCCATGCAGCGTAGGTTGGAGGTGGCATTAGCTTCTTAGTCTTCCTGGTCAATGAGGAGGATGACACCATCGTGCACTTCCTCCTCCCAGCCACATACTAGTCCTTGTGTTTCTGGGCACACAAAACCCTCCCTTGAGGAATCCCCACCTTCAATGCCCCCACCACTTAAATATTCCTCCTCCTCATCCTCCTCCTGTCTGATTTGAGGAGGACCCGCTGGAATGCTGTCTGCGGAAAGACTGGGGCCTTCAGAGCTAGGCAAGGCCTCCTCTTCCTCCCGCTGCTCTGCCTCTAGAGCCACATCTATAATTCCCTGCAGAGTGTGCTCCAGCAGGAACACTAAAGGAATTGTGTCACTGATGCATGCACTGTCCTTGCTCACCATCCTCGTTGCCTCCTCAAATGGTGACAGTACAGTGCATGCATCCTTGATCATCAGCCACTGCATGGGGGGGAACAAGTTGATCTGAACCTTTCCTTGTGCCATACTCACACAGGTACTCGTTGATGGCTCTCTGCTGCTTGTGCAGATGCTGCAGCATTGCTAATGTCGAGTTCCACCTGGTGGGCATGTCACAGATCAGACGGTTTGTGGGAAGGTGGAATTTTCTTTGAATTTCTGACAGGCGAACACTTGCTGGGAATGACCCTCTGAAGTGGCTGCAAACTTTTCTGGCCTGGGTGAGAAGCTCTGCCAGCCCTGGATACCTGGTTAGGAAGCGCTGTACCACCAGATTTAGGACGTGTGCTAGGCATGGTACATGCGTCAACTTACCCAGGCGTAGGGCGGAGAGAAGGTTGCTGCCATTATCACAGGTGACCATTCCCAGCTGAAGCTGGCGTGGTGTTAACCATCTCTGTACCTGCCCCTGCAGAGCTGACAGAATATCTGGCCCGGTGTGGCTCCTGTCCCCAAACAAACCAGCTCAAGCACAGTATGGCATCTTTTTGCTTGAGCCATTGCGTAGCCCCTGTCACGCGTCGGTTTAACTGCCACTTCGCCAGAGACAGAGAAGGAGGAGGAGGAGGAAGAGGGAGAGGTGGTGGTGGAGCAGACAGACCTCATACAAGCAGCTTTCTTGAGGCGTGGTGGATGAACAAGCTCCTGCACAGAGCCCCGTCTTGGATCCCTCCCAGCTGCAATCAGAGTTACCCAGTGTGCTGTGAAGGAAATGTAATTACCCTGTCCATGCTTGCTGGACCACGTGTCTAATGCACCTTGCTGCTGACTGCCTTTCCCAATGACTCGATAACATTGTCTTCCACGTGCTGGTATAGTGCTGGAATGGCCGTCTGTGAAAAGTAATGGCGTTTTGGAACCTGCCACTGTGGTACAGCACATTCAGCAAATTCACAGAAAGGAGCTGAGTCCAACAGCTGGAAAGGCAGCAGCTGCAATGCAAGTAATTTTGCTAAGCTGGCATTTAGACGCTGTGCTTGGGGATGGTTGGGACTATATTTTTTCTTGCAGCAGCTCGGGCAACGTAATCTGACTGCGTAATTCTTCAGCTGATGGGATGCTGTTACATTGTGAGGAAGGACCTGGTACATCCATTACTGTAGCATCATCTCTGTCAGTGGAGGTTGTAGGCAATGACATGGCAGGACATATAGTGGGGGTAGAGACAGATGATGAGGAGGAGGACCAACGGGATGTGTGGCAGGTGGTCATATGTCGCCTCAAACACATGGTACCCAAGCGTTCGGTGTCTTTCCCATGCTTGAGCCTCATCTGACATAGATTACAAATAACAACGGTGGGGTCTGCTGCACATTTCTTAAAGAACTCCCAGACAGCAGAGTTCCTGGATGTGTGCTTTGAGACAACAGCGCTCTGCACCTGAGCAGCTCTGACATCTGATGCCTTGGACTGGCTAGTGCTACAGTTGGTCATAGAGGATGTTGTGCCTCGTGTTTGTTGTGCCTCCTCCTCCTACTCACTTGACTCCTCTGTTTGATCAGGCACCCAGGTGGAGTCAGTGACCTCATCATCATTGTCATCACCCCCTATCTCCTCGTCACTGGAGCCAACTTGGCAGTATGCTGCAGCTGCTGGGGCAATGAGTGCTAGTTATTTGTGTGTCATCACTGGCACCACCTTCCTCTAGGTTGATTATACTCCCTTCCTGAACCACAGAGATTGAATCAGAGCACTGTACTTGCTGCGCATCCTCAAGCAGTCATTGTAGTCAAACAATTCAGCTGACTCCTCCGTGTGTGATAGTGAGGCTACGGCAGGAGTAGCTGTGGACATGGAGGCTGCATTAGATGTTTTGGTAGCTGAGGTGGACTGTAAAGTACTACAAGCCTGGCTGGCAGAGGACTCGGAGGATGAGGATGGCCTGGTTAGCCAATCCACCAAATCCTCTGTATGTTGTTGGTGCTTAAGATCACCAGCACCAGTTAGAAAGGACAAGCGTGCCCCTGCAGAGGATGCACCACGTCCACCACGACCAGAGGCACAGCCTCCTGACACAGAGGCTGCTTGCCCTCTTATCTGTGTCTAGGAGCGTCTGTCTGTCCTTTTTGGTCTTTCTGACATGGTGAGTGATATATAGATTAAATATATACAGAACTCTGATTCAACTCTGGCATAAAGATTAAAGATTTCCAGAACTCTGGTATAACTCAGTGAGACACCCTGATAGCTGGCAGCCAGTGACAAGACACAGATTGCAATTCCCAGAAACCTCCTATAAATCAGTGAGACCCCCTGATGGGTGCCAGTGACAAAACACAAATTACAATTCCCAGAAAACACCTACAAGTCAGTGCGACCCTCTGATAGGACCCCTGATAGCTGGCAACAGTGACAAGACACAGATTACAATTCGCAGAAATGTGCTAGAAGTATGTGGGACCCCCTGATAGCTGGCAGTGAGAAGACACAGATTACCTCAATTCTCAAATATTTTGTAGAAATTATTGACCCCCCAAAATAGTTGCTGGTGGCAGTGACAAGATACAGATTACCTCAATTCCAAAATATTTTGTAGAAATTACTGACCCCCAAAATAGTTGCTGGTGGCAGTGACAAGATACAGATTACCTCAGATTACCTCAATTCCCAAATATTTTGTAGAAATTACTGACCCCCAAAATACTGCGTGGCATTGGCAGGGACAAGACACAGATCACCTCAATTCCCAAATATTTTGTAGAAATTACTGACCCCCAAAATACTGGGTGGCAGTGACAAGACACAGATCACCTCAATTCACAAATATTTTGTAGAAACTACTGACCCCCAAAATACTGGGTGGCAGTGACAAGACACAGATCACCTCAATTCACAAATATTTTTTAGAAATTACCGACCCCCAAAATACTGCGTGGCAGTGACAAGGCACATTTCACCTCAATTCACAAATATTTTGTAGAAATTTCTGACCCCCAAAATACTGCGTGGCAGTGACAAGACACAGATCAAAATTTGCCCAATCAGGACTCTGAGCCGTGATTGGCATAGTCTTGAACCTGACCTGTGGTCAGGTGCAAGGCTGTAGCCAATTACAAGCTTCAGGCCAGTGGAAAAGTGCATTGTGGTCCATTGTGGTGCATTGTGGGCAAACATTCGGCGAACACGCGGAAATATTCGTAGTTCACGAACATGCGAACAGGCGATGTTCGAATCGGACTCCGAGCCGATCGAACCGAACAGCTCATCCCTAGTCTTGATGGGCTCGAGGCACCCAATTCTAGTCTGGCTTGGTAAAATAACATCTCGCATGGTGGTGTTCCAGACAGGGATGGATAGCTTGGAAAACTGTCCCTTTTGGAGCGACACTAACATCTCCCCGAGATACAGTCCTTCTGGCAAATAATGAGTTTCATCAGGTGTAAACAAGACCATCAAATCTTGCAAAGCTGGTTTGGCATGGGCCCTACATCGGAGATACGTCACAGTGTTTGCCGGAATTCTTTGGCTCCTGGTACCAGTCTTTAGTGCAGTACCACTAGTTTCTCTCAGGCTGGCTTGTAGTTGACTCACCAGGACTTCTGCTTTGGGGGTTGGCAATTCCAAGGCGGCTCCTAGTAGGTCCACGAACCCTGGAATGGTTCTCAATTCCCTGGACAGCTGTCTCCTTGAAGAGTTCTTCTATATCATTATACCCATTGATTGGCATCTCGGCGACTTTCTCATCTGTTGATACCACAAGCGGCACTGTTATTTGTTTGGATGCTGTTACTTCCCGCTGTTAGTTGAAAAAATACCTCAATCCACCCGAAGAAGGGAATTTCAGTCTCGTTGGTTGCCTTCCCAAAGAGAATTCCTGACCTCAGCAATTCCTCAAAAGATCGGAACACTGTGTGAGGTAGAACCCGCTCTCTCCAACTCTCATTGATAATGCTGACTTGCAAGCCGGTATCCCATAGAGCTTGGACAGGAATATTTTCTATCTCGCAGTTCACCAGGCACCTCTTGCCAATGAGACTCAGCAACTTACTGTTCTATCTCATCGTCACAATGTCCACGCGAGTTGGCATTTTCTTAGTCATCTGGGAGGATCTTTGAGTATTGTAGTTGGGCACTCTTTGAAAGGAGTTTGGGTTCACCCTTCCAGCCCTGATGGTGGTTTTGGAGCTTGCTGACTTCCTACCGACACAAGTTGTACTTTGGGACACAGGGTGGGTTTTAGCACAGGTTACTGTCGGTCCCTTGACCGCAACCCCTTTTTCGTTTAACTGATTTGCTCCAGGCGTTTGGCAGTATCTTGCTATATGTCCATACTGACCACAGTTGAAGCAGTGACGACATGCACTTCTCCAGTTTGTCCTTTTACAGGATTGACAATGTCCATTGCTCATACCGACTGTTTCCTGAGGCCCTCTGATTTCACGGTCTTGTCGGGTTCCCAGATCTCGGAGAAGTGTCTTCATCTGTTTCATCTGTCTATCATCTCTTTTCGCATCTGTAGTATCAGCTTTTCCAGTTCAGATCCCAGCACGATGGTGAGTGCTTCTCAAATATTGTTGATCTTTGATGTGGGTTGTTTAGCACCAGAGGGGTTAAACATTGATTTCGAGTGAATGGTCTGCTGTGAAGACACTCCATTTTCGTATTTTTATGTTTTTAATGTCTTTCATATGTTTTTTATCTTTTTACATTTTTTATGCGTTCATAAGTTTGTTCTTATTGAACAATGTTTTATTTTGCCGATATTATAATGATATGAATGTTTTATCAGATTAGGATAGCTTTTGCTAATGTTAGCACCCATTTATATGTGATTGCCCTCAATTAAAATGGCCCTGAGGATCAAGTGAGATCAGGTTGTTGTTATATGGCAAACAGGAACCGGAAGCGTATCACAGCCTGCAGCCACACATGACCAATTAAGACAGAATGCTGTCAGGTGTGTGAAAACAAGGTGTGGTCACTAATTACCGGTATGATATCCATATAAACTCTGTGATAAAGCATGTACTGTATGTATGCACTTTGAAAAAGACTACGGTCGAAACGCGTTGTGCAATTTTTATTCATTAAATCTGGCCAGTTTATGGTCTTTTATACATATGTTCACCGAGCCTTCTTCCACAAGGATCTAACTTCCTCCTTTGAATAAGGTGTCCACTGCGGATGGAATAAGGGGAGATCAAATGTGGGAGTGGTGAGACCAGAAACTGTTTACACATATGTGTTCATGCTGTTATAGTTCAGAGCTGGCTGCTAATTGGCTCTTGAAAAAGTGACCAATTTTCTTGGATGGGATACTGGAGGGTCCATTATACAGGATATACTATGCTATGTGCGAATTATTTCTTGTATTTCAGGACCGGGCCATATGAGAAATATTTGAGAAGCACTCACCAACGTGCTGGGATCTGCATGCGCGAGGACTTTTCCTTTGTTTTATGGTATAATCAAGTGATCATATACTGGGACTTGCAGCAGCTGTCTACGATCCCTTTAATTTTGTGAATTCAACCTGCGCTACTGCTACTGTTTTCCACTCCATTATCCGTATATCACTTGCAACTAGTGGAGCTGCGGTTGATTCAACAATGAAAATTTTTTCATATAGAGATGATTGGTTGAAGAATGTGAATAAATTATTTGATTATTCTCTAGATGAAGACTTACCTGCCAACATTGTAGTAGTTAGTGATAGCCTTGATGTAATCTGTATGCATTTAGAAAAATTATTACTTAAGGAACTAAGAATCAAGTGGGATGTTTTCACTTTAGAGAAGTATATAGGAAAAAAGATTTCCTCAAGAGGGTTACGTTTTACTAAGTGGTCCACTTTTGATCAAGAAAAATAGGTATTTGTGCAAATATGAAATAATGCCTTAGACTCTTTTTCTTTTGAGTCATTAAACAGAGAATTGATACCTTATCAGAATTAGACAACTCTGTATGTCAAATACGTGAGAAACTAGAACCATTTATTGAGACAGAAGACTTTACTGCACTGTCTGATAAAATGAAACAGAAACTAGTTAAAATTTAGCAGAATCTTGTCAAAAAAGAAAGAGAAAAAATCTTAAGGGATCTTAAGGACTATGTTAAAGGCAATGTTAGAAAGTGGCCTAAAGAACTCATTTCCAATTAAGATATAGGTCCTATTAAATCAATACCCCAGAATAGACAAAAAAGGAAAAATAAATCATGGCATAATAAACATTGGCAGAACAGAACCCCACAAAGGTTTAATTATGCATCTATGAGGAGAAATCACCAATATGGGCCGCAACAAAAACCCTATAGGACTCCGAATAGATTCCAAGAACCTGAATATAATGGGGGATATAATAGCCCTAGAAACTATCGGGCACCTTGGTCGAATAAAAGACATCCTATTCCTAACCCATATGTCTGGCATAGAGTCGAAAGAGGGATTAAAAGGAACTATCCCCATGATAATAGAACAATTAATAGATGTGAGGAATGTAATGACGTTATATCCTCAAACAGATATGAAGCATTCAGTCTTAGAAAGGATCCTGGGGCGTGGCCTGACCGCTGACTGACATGGCCGCACGCTGAGTGAGCTCCGTCTCACCCCCGGCGAAAACACAGCACAGACCCAGCACACAACACCATGGTCAAGGGCAAAAAGACCCCTCAGACCCCTGGAGCAGCAGCAGCTCACCCTGACTCGCCGGCGCCCGGGATCCACCAGTATTTTGCTCCGCAGCAGGAGGAGGATGGAGCTCAACTGCCAAACAAATGGCGCCGACCCCCGCATGCGGCCCGCCATCGCCTGCATCCTCATCCACCGGCACATGGGACGCACCAGAGGACATTCCACAGCTTCTGCACTCGCTGCCCACGAGGGACGACCTGACAGCGGCCACGACATCGCTCCGCCAGTCCCTGGTGGCGGACATTGAACGGCTCAGGGGAGACCTGGGAGGCCTTCAGCGCCGCGTGGAACAGGTAGAGAAGGGGCAGAAGGAGAGGTCAGACCTGGTGGAAGCCACCACAGGCCACATTCCTCAGCACCATCACCTTCTCACTTCCCTCACCCGCCATATAGAAGACCTTGAAAACAGAGGCTGCAGGCAGAACATCAGAGTAAGAGGTCTCTCTGAGGGTGAGAAATCGGCGCAGGACTTACATCATGCATTACTGTGCCTATTTAACAAGGTACTCTTACGCCCACCAGACACCCACATAGATATAGAACGTTCTCACAGAGCTCTTAGACCCAGGGGACCCCCGGAAGCACCACCAAGGGACGTAATCTGCTATCTTTTATGCTTTAGTATAAAAGAGGACATTATGAGACTAGCAAGGGACACCCCGCGATTGGTACTGGATGGCGCCCCGATTTCCTTGTTTAATGATGTCTCCCCGATCACTCTGCAATCGAGACGAGCATTACGGCCCCTCACACTGGCACTACAACAGAAAGGGCTACAATACAGATGGCTGCATCCTTTCGGCCTGCAGGTCAGAATGCAGCAAGGCCTGGTGACCGTTAGGTCAGTGGAGGACCTGGATAGATTCCTTTGCACGCTACAACTGCCAGAGGACACACAGGTTTCATGGCCGGACCCGATGGCCGTTTACACCACTGAACAACCCCTGCCACAGCGTCCAGCCCGCAGGAGGCGCCCACGAGGCTCTCGGCCCTCCACATGGGGTAACACCCCGTCCAGCTCCCAGGAACTTTAGCATATTTCTGATTTTCCCCTTCACACTGATGCTTGCTTGACGGAGCCTGGTAGGCTGACACGCGAGACAACCCAAGCCTGGCCTGACAGCCAACACGCTCCCACGCTGTTGATTCAAATTTTATACAGGTGGTCCTAGCAGTTTACTACACCGAGACTGGGTCTGCGCTTTGGGACTTCATACTGGGCCCCAACGGCCTCGCCATGGGGTGGGCGTGCACACCCATCCGTGACATCTCTATTGTATTTTTATTTCTCTCACACGTTAACTGTTTATTCTCTACTGTTTGACGGTCGGTCACATTTCCCTATCGAGTAGTAACGCACCCTGCAGTGGGCATTTTTGTGTGACAGAGTCCGACCTGCCCAAATAGGGGCAATACGACCGAAATTTGTCGCACTCGTTACGATTACTCTGAAAAGTATTTGTTTTTACTTAAGATTTTCATTGCTACTGTATCACATAATCATTTAAGTCTATTTTTCTTTGTCGATTCACGTAGGTTCGGTGGTATTCACGCCACTGTCGCATTCCTTGCGCACGACCCCGGTAACTCCGTTTACTGTGTGTCATTGACTTTGCCCAATCAGGGCTCAATATTGAATTAGAGCCCTGATTGGGCAAAGTCCAGGTCAGGCGCAGGACTTTGCCCAATCAGATCATTCAACATGAAGACGTGGGGCAGAGAGGAGCCGCGGCCAGACGGACCGGAGGAGCTAACGGACCAGGGAACAGGAGGCCGGGACAGCTGCAGGACAGGTGAGTTATGGGGACCGGGGCCGCAGCCACAGGTCTCCTAAATGTACCGGCACCCGCCGGTACATTTAGGAGAACTGTGAACACATTTTGCGTGTTCGGCTCCCATTGATTAACATTGTGTTCGAGTTCGTATTCGAACATTTCGGCCGTTCGGCTGTTCGAATACGAACCGAACACAGGGGTGTTCGGCTCATCACTGCTCACAGGGCCCCGGGCACCGTTGCTCCGCAGCTGTGACTACCCCACAGGGTTCTACAGCAACTATGCCCTAGGCAAGATGCGTGGCACCGCCATCTTACTGGCTAGGTCACTTCCGTTCATCCTCAGGGATTCTAAATGTGATAGAGACGGTCATTATACCTTGGTGAAAGGGAACATAGGCGATCAATTGTACACTTTCGCCTCGGTATACCTGCCTAACAAACGTCAACACAGAGCGTTCAGGGAGATTCTCTGCATGGTGGAGGCCTTCGCGGAAGGGATCCTCATTGTGGACGGGGACATTAACATGGTCTTAGATCCTAAGATGGACACATCCAGGGGGACTTCTAGCCTGACCCAGTCCGTGCTCCCCCAGACTAGACTTCTCTTGCATGAACACAGGCTAGTGGATAGCTGGAGAGCTCAACACCCAACGGGTAGGGACTACACCTATTTCAGTGCACTCCACCGACACTACACTCGACTGGACTACATATTTGTCCCATTCCAACATGCACACTTAATTCTCAACTTGACCATTGGTACCATGACCTGGACAGACCACTCACCGGTCATTGGGACGTTGGCGACGGCCCTTTACAGACCCAAATCCTTACACTGGAGTCTCAATGAAATCATCCTAGCTAACGCTGAGGTGCTAAATGGCCTGACAGACACGCTTGAGCACTATTTCGAGGATAATGTGCACCCGGACACTCCCTCCCCGCTGGTTTGGGAGGCGCACAAAGCAGTGGCGAGGGGATACCTGATATCACAAGGGGTGCGACTTAAACGGGCGCGAACACGTCAGTTTGAGAAGCAACACGCACGCATCACTACATTGGAACAGGTTCATAAAACTCACCTCTTGGACGCGACATACACGGAGCTAATGAAGCATAAAGCAGAGCTACACACACTCCTTAACATAAGTGCCCTTCAGAAGATACGTAGGACTAAACAACTCTACTTTGAACTTGGCAACAAATGCGGTAGACTCCTGGCCCACTCCCTCCGCAGGCAACGGACTGCCTCTTATATATCTAAGACTCGCGCTGGCGCACAGGCCCCATCCTCTCTCCCGCAGGACATCATGACACTTTTTCACAAGCACTTCTAAGACATGTACAACCTTCCCACACAGACGAACACGCAGAACACGGACAACATTGAAGCTTATCTTCGGAAACATCTCCGTATCACCTTGTCGAGTGATGCCCGTCAATCCTTAGACAGACCCATAACTGGAGATGAGCTTGAGGAGGCGATCAAATCGATGCCCTCAGGCAAGTCTCCTGGTCCTAATGGACTCCTCCTACAGTATTATAAATCCCTGCGTGGACTTTTGGCCCAACACTGGCTGCGGGCCTTTAATTCACTCACGGAGGACACTCACTTGCAGGCATCGGCATTGGCAGCTAATATCACACGAATCCCGAAACCAGGAAAAGACCCCGAGCTCTGCGGCAGCTATAGGCCTATTTCCCTCCTTAACCAGGACCTTAAGCTGTTTGCGAAAGTCTTGGCTAACCGTTTGAAAGCATTTGTGCCTACGCTGGTGCATTCAGACCAGACGGGCTTCATACCCGGGAGGGAGGGTAGGGCAAACACGGTACGAGCGATAGACCTCATTCATGCGGCCACTACCGGGGACCGGGAACCGACTTTACTGCTGTCCACGGATGCAGATAAAGCGTTTGACCGGGTCAGCTGGCTGTTCCTCTCACACACTTTACATTTCATGGGCGTGGGCACGAACATGCTGACCTGGATCAATGCTTTTTGTACCAACCCCACGGCTAGGATCAACATTAATGGTGCACTATCAGCTCCCTTCCCGATCACAAACGGCACGAGACAGGGCTGCCCCTTGTCACCACTCTTGTTTGCGCTGA
The DNA here is from genome assembly GCA_009667805.1 of Leptobrachium leishanense. Taxonomy (NCBI): domain Eukaryota; kingdom Metazoa; phylum Chordata; class Amphibia; order Anura; family Megophryidae; genus Leptobrachium; species Leptobrachium leishanense. Next base: position 277,129,587 of record CM019065.1, read on the forward strand.
CACTGGAGCCGTTTTTGCAGGCGGTCCGCTCGGAAGCTGACTTGCACGGCGTGGTGGTTGGGAACAGAGAACGCGGGTGGCGGCATACGCAGACGATATGCTGTTTTTTCTCCGCCAACCGAGGATCTCCCTCCCGAAACTACTACAGCTCTTTGCCCAATATGGAGCCTTAAGCAATTTAAAGATTAATATGGACAAATCTGAAATTCTGTCCCTGCAAGTTCCATATTTAAAAAAATATGTCATAGTTGTCATTATGCCGCTTGGTTAAAAAATATCCCAAAGGGACAGTTTTTAAGACTTCGGCGCAACTGTTCTCGTTTTGACGATTTTGTAGACCAAGCTAATGTTTTGAAAGATCAATTCACGCAGAAGGGTTATGATAAGGAGTCTATTGCAAAGGATTACAATGAGGTCAAAATAAAGAAAGGAGACACTTTATTGCAGTATAAAACTGGGAGTAGGATGGCTGTAGACACAGTAGGAAATGAGGGGTCTCAAATACCATTCATTACTAATTATTCAGTGGATGGCAAGTTAATGAAAAAGATACTCAGCAAACATTGGCATATTTTGGCACAAAATAAATAGTTGCGCAATTTTATTTGCGAGAAACTGAGGGTAGTGTAGAGAGGCGCACAAAATCTCAAACTAAAATTAACCAAAAGCTTCCTAGATGTTGACCAAAAGTTACCTTTTTTGTCTGAGTATAGTAAGAGCAAGAAAGTTTTTTTTAAATATGGAACTTGCATGGGATGTAGGACGGTTAAATCAAAAGATAGGAATGTCATGAAGTTCAAGTCCCACTCAAATCATCGAGAATTTGTCATTAACTCCTTTCTTACTTGTCATACCAATAATGTTATCTATTTGTTGTGGTGTCCTTGTGGTCTGCAGTATATTGGACGGACCACGAGAACACTAAAAATCTGAATAGCCGAACATATTTATGATAGTAAAAGAAATTATAAATTGCATAGTGTGTCAGCACACTTTATAGAACATCATAAAGGAGATCCCAGTTTGTTGGGCTTTGCTGGTACCCAGAAGGTTAAAAAGCATTGGAGAGGGGGTGATCACCTTATGAATATCAATAGAATTGAGAAAAGGTGGATCTTTGATGTGGGTTGTTTAGCACCAGAGGGGTTAAACATTGATTTTGAAGTGAATGGTCTGCTGTGAAGACACTCCATTTTCGTATTTTTATGTTTTAATGTTTTTCATATTTTTTTTTATCTTTTTACGTTTTTTATGCGTTCATAAGTTTGTTCTTATTGAACATTGTTTTATTTTGACGATTTTATAATGATATGAATGTTTTATCAGATTAGGGTAGCTTTTGCTAATGTTAGCACCCATTTATATGTGACTGCCCTCAATTAAAATGGCCCTGAGGATCAAGTGAGGGCAGATGTTGTTATATGGCAAACAGGAACCGGAAGTGCATCACAGCTAGCAGCCACACATAACCAATTAAGATAGAATGCTATCAGGTACGTGGAAACAAGGTGTGGACACTAATTACCGGTATGCTATCCATATAAACTAAGTGATAAAGCATGTATGTAAGCACTTTGAAAAAGACTATGGTCAAAACGCGATGTGCAATTTTTATTCATTAAATCTGGCCAGTTTATGGTCTTATATACATATGTTCACCGAGCCTTCTTCCACAAGGATCTAACTTTCTCCTTTGAGTAAGGTGTCCACTGCGGATGGAATAAGGGGAGATCAAACGTGGGAGTGGTGAGACCAGAAACTGTTTACACATACAGTGGCAAGAAAAAGTATGTGAACCCTTTGGGATTACGTGGAGTTTTGCATGAATTGGTCATAAAATGTACTCTGATATTCATCTAAGTCACAACAATTTGAAAAACACAGTCTGCTTAAAATAATACAACACAAACATGATATGTTTTCATGTGTTTTTTGAACATAACATGTAAACATTCACAGTGCGGGGTGGAAAAAGTATGTGAACCCCTAGCCTAATGACTTCTCCAAGAGCTAATTGGAACCAGGAGTGAGCCAACTTTGAGTCCAATCAGTGTGATATTATTGGATGTGTTGCTGAAAGCTGTCCTGCCCTTTAAAAACACACACCAGTTTTGGGTTTACTGGTTTCAAGAAGCACTGCCTGATGTGAAGAATACCTCGCAGAAAAGAGCTCTCAGAAGACCTACGATCAAGAATTGTTGACTTGCATGAAGCTGGAAAGGGTTGCAAAAGTATCTCCAAAAGCCTTGATGTTCATGTGTCCACGGTAAGACAGACTGTCTAGTCTACAAATGGATAAAGTTCAGCACTGTTGCTACTCTCCCTAGGCGTGGTCGTCCTGTAAAGATGACTGCAAGAGCACAGCGCAGAATGCTTAATGAGGTAAAGAAGAATCCTAGAGTGTCAGCTAAAGACTTACAGAAATCTCTGGCACATGCTAACATTTTTGTTGACACATCTACAATAAGGAAAACATTAAACAAGAATGGAGTACATGGGAGGACAGCACGGAGGAAGCCATTGCTGTCCAAAAATAATATTGCAGCACGTTTAAAGTTTGCAAAAGAGCACCTGGATGTTCCACAGCACTACTGGCAAAATATTCTGTGGACAGATGAAACCAAAATTGAGTTGTTTGGAAAAACCATACAACACTATGTGTGGAGAAAAAAAGGCACAGCACACCAACATCAAAACCTCACCCCACTTTAAAACATGGCGGAGGGAGCATCATGGTTTGGGGCTGCTTTGCTGCCTCAGGGCCTGGACGGATTGTTGTCATTGATGGAAAAATGAATTCCAGAGTTTATCAAGACATTTTGCAGGAAAACGTAAGACCATCTGTCTGCCAACTGAAGCTCCGCAGAGGATGGGTGATGCAACAGGACAATTATTTATTTATTTATTTATAAAGTATTTTACCAGGAAGGATACATTGAGATTTTTCTCGTTTTCAAGTATGTCCTGGGTTACAATGACCCAAAGCATACAAGTAATTCAACAAAAGAATGGCTTCAACAAAACAAAATACGCCTTCTGGAGTGGCCCAGTCAGAGTCCTGACCTCAACCCGATTGAAATGCTGTGGCATGACCTTAAGAGAGCGATTCACACCAGACATCCCAAGAATATTGCTACACTGAAACACTTTTGTGAAGAGGAGTGGTCCAAAATTACTCCAGATCGTTGTGCAGGTCTGATCTGCAACTACAGGAAACATTTGGTTGAGGTTATTGCTGCCAAAGGAGGGTCAACCAGTTAAGTCCAAAGGTTCACATACTTTTTCCACCCTGCACAGTGAATGTTTACACGTTCTGTTCAATAAAAACATGAAAACATATAATGTTTGTGTTGTATTATTTTAAGCAGACTGTTTTTCAAATTGTTGTGACTTAGATAAAGATCAGAGCACATTTTATGACCAATTCATGCAAAACTCCACGTAATCCCAAAGGGTTCACATACTTTTTCTTGCCACCGTATGTGTTCATGCTGTTATAGTTCAGAGCCGGCTGCTAATTGGCTCTTGAAAAAGTAAGCAGTTTTCTTGGCTGGGATACTGGAGGGTCCATTATACAGGATATACTACGCTACGTGCGATTTATTTCTTGAATTTTTAAGGACCGGTCCATATGAGAAATATTTGACAAGCATTCACCAACGTGCTGGGATCTGCATGCGCAAGGACTTTCCTTTTCCTTTGTTTTATGGTATAATCAAGTGATTATATACTGGGACTTGCAGAAGCTGTCTACGATCCCTTTAATTTTGTGAATTTAACCTGCGTTACTGCTACTGTTTTCCACTCCATTTCCCAGTTCAGAGTTGTCCTTAGACAGTTGTTGAATCGTTGGGCTACTTGCCTGAGGTGGGGACCAAAGTGTTGTGTCGGCAGTCGTTGCCAGGACACTTGGATCTTGAGGACACTATAAGGCATTGGACTGACATTCTTTCCTTTTCATTGAACTGCTGGACTGGGGTTTCTTTTGCTTTTCTTCCCTTTCCATCTCCATATTAGTGGCTTCCTTCGTTTTCTCTATGAGCACCTCTTCGGGAATGGAAGGATCATCTAGATACTGCTTTAATTGGAATTTGATGTGGTCATTCCTCAGTCCAGTACCCACTGATCTTAGGAATTTCTTCTGTATCAGCTCAGTCCCGAAATGTTCATCTGAGCCTTCTCCTTGAGAGACAAATAGCAAACGGTCTTTTAATTCGATTGCTCTGAACAGGAAATTCTGAGGAGTGGAATTACTTTTCTGAGCGATGTTGAGGAGCTACTGGTACAATTCGGAGGCATTCTTCTTCTTATAGTGACTTTTCAAGATTCGTCTAAGTTGCACTAGAGTCAGTCCATTTTTCATCTCCAGCATATCTCTTAAGCTTAGGCCAAGGCTAATGGCTTTTACCACAGCTTCTACGATCGCAGTCTCAGGATATCTTTTCTGTAGTCCCAGGTCGATTTGGTGCATCAGATTTGTGTAGAACAGCTGGTCCTTCTGCTCTTTTTCTCCAATCTGGCCTGTGATCTTGAAGTCTTTTCTAATGGTCACCTCTGGCAAGTTACCACAGTGTAGTCTCTGAGTAAGTGGAACTGGCTCTATTTTTGGCTGACTGTCACTCGAATCTTTACTTTTGGTACTGAGCTCTTTTATCTGTTCCTCGATCATTCTGGATGTTTCCTGGAACTTCTCCTGCATAGTGTGATATTGTCATTTCAAGTCAGCCAACTGTTGTTCTGGTTGGGTATTTCTCACTGATACCTGGGTCTTCCGCATTGTCCCTCTTCTTCTGTAGCTCGATAATGAATCTTTTTGTTGCTTGCAGAAATTGCTTCACTGCCTCCTCACTTTCTGCTTCGACCAGTTCATCTATTACCTCATTAAAGACTGGCACATAATGTCGTTGGGTTTTTCCTTTCACCATGCTGGCGTCGGGGGCTTTAATGAATTGGCAAGTCTCGATGAGTTCACCCACTGACAAGTGGATCAGGTGTCCACGGATTTCATCCTGCCACCTCTCTAGATCCATCTATATTCGCTTACAGTGCAGCAAGAGTTAATATCCCAATCTCCTCTAAACCGCTCTTTTTTTCACTTCCTGACCCCCTTTGCGTGTTCTTCACCCAAGCCCCACGTTGGGCACCAATTTTGTTGCACATATGCTGAAAGTATGGTCAATAATTCCAATGTGCGAAGGGAGTGGGCTGGGTGAAACCTGAAGTGTTTTTATTTAACAGTTTTCTGCAGTGGCACAAAGCATGACCTTTCAGTCTGGTAGAATTGTAACTGATAATCTGTTCCTACCAGGAACAAAAGGTCTGCTTTTTTGGTTCCCTCTGCTAAGGAAACATCTTACATGAAAACATGCTCATCATTCAGGCTTTTCACTCTGCTGCCATCTACTGGTGGTTTAATAGAAATGCCATTAGCTTACTTTATCAGAGCTATCAGAGCTTTGATTGCTGAAACTGGAAATGTAACATTAGTATATGTTTATGTGGTACCTGGTTTATTTTAATGGGGTACCTGATTTTGACATACCTTACATTATGCTGTAATGTGACTTTTAAATCCACCTGCTGCCAGGACACACCGTGTCACTAAGGGGTTAAGAGAACTGTGTTTCGTTCTGTCATTTTTTTCCGTAGTTCATGAAGACCAAGTTTTAAACCAACAGGTATGTTACATATTATGGAGATTCCAGCAGGATAGATCTGATGCCAGCTGAAGTTGGAGAGGGCACGTGCAGTCCCATGGGCACCTCTTGTCCAAAGGACTAGATTCCTATCTGTGGTCCCATCTGGAGTCCAGGTCTGGCTCACGCATATCTGTGTCAGGGATGACTAAGTTGCTCTGTTGTCTAAGGTTCCTTGCTACTGGGACCTTTCAGTGTCCCCTGTCTGAGCTAAGTGGTGTAAGCCAGAGTGTCTTCTCCATGACGCTCCACTGCTTCCTTCTAGCTATGCAGAACAATTGCCACCACTATATTGGATCCCCTATCAATCCTGAAGGCTGTCGTAGTATGAAACATGGGTTTTATGCACTTGGAGGGTTTCCCAATGTCCTGGGAGCAAAGATTATACCCACATTGAGACCTGTGCACCCTGGAAGGATCCTGTAGTTTATATCAATTGCAGGCGCTTCCATTCCATCAACGTGCAAATGGTATGTGATGCCAATATGCACATCATACACCTATTTGCAGCGTTCCCTGGGAGTACCCATGAGTTGACTCATATAATCTGCATAACTCCTCGTTGGCCCGGGACTTCCAGGACAGGCTATTCCCAGAAGGATGGTTTATTGGTGGGTATACATACACTATATTGCCAAAAGTATTCTCTCACCTGCCTTAACTCGCATATGAACTTAAGTGACATCCCATTCCTAATCCATAGGGTTCAATATGACGTCGGTCCACCCTTTGCAGCTATAACAGCTTCAACTCTTCTGGGAAGGCTGTCCACAAGGTTTAGGAGTGTGTTTGTTTGAATTTTTGACCATTCTTCCAGAAGCGCATTTGTGAGGTCACACACTGATGTTGGACGAGAAGGCCTGGCTCTCAGTCTCCACTCTAATTCATCCCAAAGGTGTTCTATCAGGTTGAGGTCAGGACTCTGCGCAGGCCAGTTAAATTCATCCACACCAGACTATGTCATCCATGTCTTTATGGACCTTGCTTTGTGCACTGGTGCACAGTCATGTTGGAAGAGGAAGGGGCCAGCTCCAATCTGTTCCCACAAAGTTGGGAGCATGGAATTGTCCAAAATGTCTTGGTATGCTGAAGCATTCAGAGTTCCTTTCACTGAAACTAAGGGGCCAAGCCCAGCTCCTGAAAAACAACCCCACACCATAATCCCCCCTCCACCAAACTTTACACTTGGCACAATGCAGTCAGACAAGTACCGTTCTCCTGGTAACTGCCAAACCCAGACTCGTCCATCAGATTGCCAGATGGAGAAGCACGATTCTTCACTCCAGAGAACGTGCCTCCCCTGCTCTAGAGTCCAGTGGCGGCATGCTTTACACCACTGCATCCGACGCTTTGCATTGCACTTGGTGATGTATGGCTTGGATGCAGCTGCTCGGCCATGGAAACCCATTCCATGAAGCTCTCTGCGCACTGTTCTTGAGCTAATCTGAAAGCCACATGAAGTTTGGAGGTCTGTAGCGATTGACTCTGCAGAAAGTTGGCGACCTCTTTGCACTATGCGCCTGAACATCTGCTGATCCCGCTCCGTCAGTTTACGTGGCCTACCACTTCGTGGCTGAGTTGCTATCATTCCCAAACACTTCTAGGTTTTTATAATACAGCTCACAGTTGACTGTGGAATATTTAGGAGCGAGGAAATTTCACGACTGGATTTGTTGAACAGGTGGCATCCTATCACAGTTCCACGCTGGAATTCACTGAGCTCCTGAGAGTGACCCATTCTTTCACAAATGTTTGTAAAAACAGTCTGCCTGCCTAGGTGCTTGATTTTATATATACCTGTGAAAATGGAAGTGATTGGAACACCTGATTCTGATTATTTGGATGGGTGAGCGAATACTTTTGGCAATATAGTGTATCTCTTGACACATCTTTATTTTAAACTATTGCCTAGACTAACAGAATATCAATGTAATTTATGTACCATGTATTAGGTGAGTCAGGATACCCTCTCAGGCCATGGCTGATAACCCCCATTAGTAGGCATGAAGGACTGGATCAGGAGGCCTACAACACTGCACACCAGAGGTCCAGGAGTGTCATAGAGAGGACCTTTGGTCTATTGAAAATTAGGTTTTGCTGTCTGGATAGGTCTGGCGGTGCCCTGCAGTATTAGCCCCCGAAAGCTGCCTTAATTGTAAAGGCGTGTGCCATGCTGCACAACATGGCTATAGAAGATGGCACCATTGGAATTACAGCCTGACCTTAATGTGGCCCCTGACGAGGTCCCACTAGTGCCACTGGATGAATCATAGGCTGTTGGCACAGATGCCACGCAGCACATTGTCCAGCAATGTTTCGATGGCAATGTGCACAAGCACATATCTCCTTTGCAATTGTCTGTGTAAATGCATATTGGCTTTTGAGATACGCCATCCATTCATGGACACCTATCAGTCATTCAGAAAGGTACTGCATGTAAAATGCCACCCTGCACCATGTACAATCCATATTTATTTATTTATTTATTTGCAAAGTATTTTACCAGGAAGGATACATTGATATGCAGCAATAAAGGAATCATATGTGACATGCCCTCTTGATTCCCTACCTGCAGCTTTTATATGTGCTAAGCCCTTTGTGAAATAGGGATATTTGTCGAGGACAACATGGCCCATCAGCCACATTAAACTACAATGAGAAATATTCCTTTCCACAATAGGAAAAAGATATCTGTGAGTGAGAAAGTTGCATGGAAGCAGTCTTCATGAAGGACGCCTGCACAGCACAAACGTCAAAACATAATTAAATTCTGAATTTAAAGCCTGTTGCTTGAAAAATGCTCCATACATAGCACCACCAAGATGGAAATGACACGTGACTTGAAAAAGACCCGTGAGGTTCGAAATGTTGTTCTTTTGCTGATGCATTAAACTCACATGATGAGGTTAAACTGAGTGTTAGATTATTTTTTGCTGTATCAAGATGGAAATGCACATATTGATCTCATGTGTCTGTAAGCTGTTTGACTATCCCTGGCTGAGTTATTTATATGTAAGAGATATATATACTGTAATAATGATTTCAACATGTGTCACATACAACTGCCATTAGACACCCCTGTAAGAATAATGACACAAGTCCCTTAACTGCTTAATTAAAGGGATCATTTAGCCTTGCACGCCACATAGGTTTGCTCATTATTACAAAAAGCAGGACTTTATTGTGATTAATTGGTATGTACAGTCATGGATGTGTTTCTAATGTGTATTTAACCCACTAGATCCTGATTGGATAATGAGCTGCTGGAAAACTCTCTTGAGAAACATCTCTCCATTACTGTGAGTATAATAGTGCATTGTTCAAATTATGAAATGCTACCCAAATCTTGACCACTATGAAGTCTGGCCCTTTCAAACAGTACCAATGATGTTACAGCGACCCATATACAGTTACAAGTTTTTCCAAAACGCTATCAAGTTCCATAGTGCTGCACAGCAGGTGAGACAGAATAGCAAATATACATACATGTTAAACACACAGAACAGTAGGAGAGAGGACCCATTACAGAGACATGTGATTCACACAAAAAATGAATTCCTGAGGTAGATCTATCTTTAATTACTTAAAGGATGTCAATGTAGCAGGTAAAAAAAAGGATTAGGTTACACAAGTCAATGTGACATAGAATAGACCTACATGCAACAAGGTAACTGGAAATAGGCAGCATTAGTCCCGATTCTAGGAAATGTCACCAGTCACACTTGTGAGAGTATGGCTGGATTGATTATAGGTATTACCTTCATCTCACTGATTGCACTTTTATTTTGCAGATGGGGACACACAATATGATTGATTAGTCACTTCAAGGACTATTGAAACAAGTTAACATAACTTTTTACACATTACAGTACATGTGAAGAATAGCATTCTTAACTAGAACAAGGCAGAATGTGCTAAATATGCACCAAATGCTGAGTCAAAGCAGAAGCCCCTGCTCATAGGGTGAACCTCCCTGAAATGCAGTTCCCATTACAGCCAGAGAGGTTGCATCTGCAGCTCCTTCTGCTAATGGAGCAAAGGAAATCTGGAAACAGATATGCAAGTTGTGGACAAGATTGGGCTGCACCTTTCATGCAAAATGTTCAGGATACAACAACAGCAGATTAGACATGGGTTTACCTGTAGCTCCTCCATCTGCTGGGGTCAGAACGTGACACTTACTGAGTTAATGAGGTAAAGGGTTTTCATTGGCTGCTTTCTGGTGTCTCCTCAAACATTTCACTACTAGACTCTTCTGCTGCCACAGATGAAAAGTAGGCTTGTGCACCGATTTTTTTTTCAGTTCGATTCGATTCGATTTTTCTGATTTTTAAACTTTTCGATTCGGCTCGTTTCGACCTATTTCTGTTTCGATTCGGTTCGGCTCGACTCGTTTTTCGTGTACATTTTTTTTTCGGAATATCGACCATTTTTCGTATTTTCGTGTCACTTAGCTCGTTTTTTGTATCGACTTTTTGTATTTTCGGAAAATTTTCGTTTTTCGGAATTGTAAATGGTTTCGGAATATCGACCATTTTTCGGATTTTCGTGTCACTTAGCTCGTTTTTTGTATCGACTTTTCGTATTTTCGGAAAATTTTCATTTTTTCGGAACGTCTGTTCTCCTCGTTTCAAAGCAATAAATTTCGATTTGACACATTTCAAGTACATTCGAAAATTCCGAAAATATTTCGTTTCGGCTCGGAAAACTTTTCGGATCTGCCATTTTCGGATCTAAAAATTTTCGGAAAATCGGCCGCATCCGAAAACACGAATCGGGAAATAACGTGAAAATTCCGAAATTCCGAAACCCGAAACGCACATCCCTAATGAAAAGCAGGTGTGGCCCAAATGCATAATAGCCACATTGTCATTACTGATAGCTTTTAGAGACTTTAAGGGAATCATGGTGGACTTTCCAAATATTTTTATATTATAAGTCATGGTTTTATGTAAAGATATAGAGGAAAGTATTTTGATTGCCTACTCCTAAAACAGACGCTTCTATCAGAAAAAAAATGTACAGAAAAAATGGATCAATCCCCTTCACAAGTTACAGCCTGTCAGGTGTCAATATAGACAATATAATACATTTTAGGAGCAGAACTTTCACTTTGCAGGTATCTACAACTTGAAGAAAAATTGCAGACCTGTGGAGTCCGAGTAAAACAAATTGATTTATACTGAGCAAGAGGGAACTGCACGACAGCAAAGAATAGCACATTATTTATTACACAGTAAACAAAGCAATAAAGTTACTTAGTCCTTGGACTAGCCTTAACATCCAAAGATAAGTGTTAATGTTAGGACTAAGGTCACTGCTATAGATGGAAACAATTCAGTAAACTAAATAGAAGAACAGACTTCTCTGCTCCATCTAGAAACTGTGCACGGTCTCTAAGTATTTTTTATTGTTGTCTCGTTCAGTCTCTTTCCTACTTTGTACTTCTACTTTCTCCTTTTTCCTTCCTCATTCTGTATATCTCCTTCATTCTCATCACATACGAGGAACCAATATCTCCCCTCTACATAGGTGGTCTGTATTACATAAAAGTGTGTATTAGTATTTCAAACAACCCTTATTTTGGGAATGGAATGATGAGCTTTTCCATATCCCTACTTCCCCGTAGAGATAGGATTCACGACAAGATATATTGGAACAATGTGAAGATAACAGGGATCAGCCAAATGACAAATGATTTAGGTAAACTAAAAAAATGGTCGGAGCTGTGGCAATTGAGTTTTAATGTGGATAAGTGCAAGATAATGCACCTGGGACGTAAAAACCCAAGGGCTGAATATAGAATATTTGATACAGTCCTAACCTCAACATCTGAGGAAAGGGATTTAGGGGTTATTAATTCAGAGAATCTTAGGGTAAGTAGTCAATGTAATAGAGCAGCAGGAAATGCTAGCAGAATGCTTGGTTGTGTAGGGAGAGGTATTAGCAGTAGGAAAAGGGAAGTGCTCATGCCACTGTACAGAGCGTGGTGAGACCTCACTTGGAGTACTGTGTGCAGTACTGGAGACCGTATCTCCAGAAGGATATAGACATCTTAGAGAGAGTTCAGAGAAGGGCTACTAAAATGGTGTACGGCTTGAAGGAGAAAAGTTACCAGGAAAGGCTTAATGATCTTAACATGTACAGCTTGGAAAAAAGACGAGACAGAGGAGACATGATAGAAACATTTAAATACATAAAGGGAATCCACAAGGTAGAGGAAGGGAGTATATTTAAAAGGAAACAAAGTAGCAAAACAAGAGGACATAGTCTTAGATTAGAGGGGCAAAGGTTTAAAAGTAACATCAGGAAGCATTATTTTACTGAGAGGGTGGTGGATACATGGAACAGTCTTCCAGTTGAAGTGGTAGAGGCCAAAACAGTAATTGAATTTAAGCAGGCATGGGATAGGCATAAGGCTATCCTAAACAAAAGATAAATCCAGGTAAAGTATCCATGTAATTGGGCAGACTAGATGGGCCGAAAGGTTCTTATCTGCCGACATTTTTATATATTTCTATGTTTCTAACATGATGAGCTCCTACAGAGATGAGACCTCAATGACCCTTGAATACAGAGAATCATTTTTGCTGCCCTTAAATCACAGCACAATTTTACATTATATGAAAACAAGCAGGGTCGGTTATTGGCTCACTTATTATGTAAATAATATACTTCAGCATATGTATCTAAAATTAGGAGCTGTGCATCCTATGCTTGTTTTTTTGAAAGTTGCAGGAGAATCTACGGACCTGGAGGCAGAAAGACAAGGACCAAGCAGTATTTTCCATAGACAACATTGTCCAAAAATTCCTTATAGCCGTTGTAAAGGCTATAGCTTAAACACTCAGCTTCTTGTCTCCACAGTCATTGTTAATGCTAAGGCAATAGTAGAAGACGGGCAGAGAGATCGCTACCTGCCCGGGGAAGAAGGAACAGGCAGTGGACACAGGGCAGAGGGATTTCCACACAATCTTCCTGCAAGCAACATCTCTGCAATCACAGCCCAGAAACACACAGACCAAACTACATTTCCACACGATCTTCCTGCAGGCAACATCTCTGCAATCACAACCCAGGTATCCAAATCTCAACACGATGGCCACCATCACACTCTGCAATATTCTATCATCACAATTGAATTGTTTGCATTTATTAATTTCTGGCTGATTATCCTCTAAAATCCCGCATTTTTAAATAGTCTTTCACCAGTGCCCCCCCTCATTACAAAGGCCTCTGACACCTAGACACTTACCTGTACTCATTTCCTCTTCACACAGAAACACACAGACCAAACCACATTTCCACACAAGGCAGCCCCACCCTCCTTCCCCAACGAACCTACCCACTTTGGTGATGTATCGTCACATCTGGTGGCAGCAGTGGGATGCAATCTACTTATTGGTTTGTGCTGATGCCAGTGGACTATGCATTGTTGACTATTCCCCTCTCCGATAACTAGTAGATGCTAGAGGAGAGGTATTCCAGGACAACAGCAAAAATCAGCTCTGATTAATTTCCTGCAGAAAATGGATGGGAGCAGGCCAATGCTGCCCAGGTTGTACCCCCCTGACTGAGTTTGACATCCAGATGAGAGAGATTCTGGCGCTGTATGACAGGCTTGTCACCTTCATGGAAAAGTTGGCCATGTGGGATAAAATTAGTTTGAAACTTTGAGAGGAGCATGTTGTGATTCAGTCAGGCCATAACCGTCGTAACCAAGGAGTGCCAGGTCCGACAGGTACTTGAAGCTAGAAGGGATATGCTCACTCCTGTTTTCGATTGACAGCATTGGCTTTAAATTCCTAATAGCCTTTGTAATTCCGATAGCTTAATCACTCAGCTACTTGTCTCCACAATCTTTTTTAAAGCTGAAGCAGTAGTAAAAGATGGGTAGAGAGATCGCTATCTGCCTCGGGAAGAAGGGACAGGCAGCGGACATGGAGCAGTGGGATGGCCACCTGCCCCAGTGGGAAGAGGACGCCGGGCAGATGGATCGCCACCTGCTCTGGCTGGAAGAGGATGCCCGGGCAGAGGGAACGCTACCTGCCTAGGGAGGACATAGAGTGCTACCTGGAGGAGACGTGATCGTTCTGAGACCAAGCCACCTGGGAGATCTAACAGCTAGCTTGACCGCAGTCTCAGCACCGAACTTACCCACTCTGGCAGAGGACCCACATCTCTGGTGCTGTACTGCCACAGGCCCATATCCCTCTTCAAAACTAGCCTTAAGAAGAATGTTTAAGGCTTATAATGCTCACTTTGCTGCACCCGGACCACTGAGGCCTCAGATGGCAAAGCATTACTAAAAGAGCCTTCTCCTGCTACCTAAAATGAAAAGAAGACTTTCAGTAGTGTGAAATAGCAATACATAACCCTTGTTCTATGTACTTTGGGGATCAGGAGGGAATGTTTGACATTTAATACAGCACTTTACTATGAATCTCCTTCTTGGATCTGAATGATGCCCTGTCAGATGATAACTCTATTCTCTACTATTTGTCATCACAATTGAACCCTCACTCTTCTTATCGCCACACGGTTTCAGCCTGCTCAAGTGATTATCCCAAATGTAACTACTTCTTTGTGTTTTGGATCTGATTAATTCTTTAGGAACCTGCACTGTATTCTGAATTCATTTAGAAACGTTAAAACTCTGAACATGTCCTTGCCACCATATAAAATGGCTATTATTAAATGAGCATATCCCATTAAAGGGGTACTATATTAAAAATACAGTTCCATTTTTTTCCCTTTAAATAATTGGGCAGTTGCTGCTGACAGCCTCTGCCCAATTATGATTTTTTTTTATTTTAGATGATTTTACTCAACATTTGTCCCTCAGAGTGTGCAGCGCCTCCTCTTCAACTCAGGTAGTTCTGGAATCGGAAGTTCTTGAAGCTTTCCTATGCAATTTTCATACCTATGAAACTTGAGTAGCGCAAAAACAGTACCACTATGGGACTTGTGCACTATATGTACGCAATTTCCATTTGCTACTTTGCAGAACAATGGGTTGGAGCTGTGCGTGCATTTTTGATAAGCACTAAAACAGGCCTAGGGTGGGAAAGGGACTGCAAAGTGGTGTCCTATAGGTCTGACGGGTTTAAATTAGGTCCACAGAATTACTGTTATTAACTGAAGAAATGGGTAGGCAATAAAGTGGTGGATGGTAGACATGGGCATTCATTTTAGTACTAAAATGATTTAGTCCGAATTTTGGAATAATTTCGTTTTCGTATGACTCAAGAGATACGAAACTGCTCAGTACATAAAACGAAAGAAACTAAAATATAATGCACTACATTTTAGTTTGATGAGCGAAGGAGACCAGCAATGAAGAGAGCAACATCCGAAGTTCTGCACCCTCCAAATGCCAATGCAGTAGGATGTTCTATACAGAGAGGGGCATTAATTAATGCAGGAGGATGTTCTATACATTATACAGAGAGGGGTATTAATGCAGGAGGATGTTATATACATTATACAGAGAAAGGTATAAATTGCGGAGGATGTTCTATACAGAGAGGGACATTAATTAATTCAGGAGGATGTTCTATACATTATACAGAGAGGGGTATTAATTAATGCAGGTGGATGTTGTATACATTATACAGAGAGGGATATTAATTAATGCAGAAGGATGTTCTAAACATTATACAGAGAGGAGCCTTTTTTTTTTAGCCCTTTAAATCCAGTGGCTGTGAGCGCTGAGATCGGCTGCTTGTTATATTATCTCTCAGTACAATGTGTCAGGCTCAGCTGTTACAGTAACTGACTGTAACAGCGCTCAGAGTTTCAGTAAAACAAGGAAATAATATTGTTCTAACCTCTTATATATAAAATTATTATTTACTAGTTTTACTGAAACTCTGAGTGCTGTGATGAGCAGCAGTCAGTTACTGTAACAGCTTTGCCTGACACGGGGCAGTATTACATAGTTGGTGCTAACTTAACCAGAGCTGTTGTAAACTGAAAACCTCCATAGGCTATAATAGCTCTGGGAAGTTTACAACAGCTCTGGTTAAGTTAGCACCAACTATGTAATATGGCCCACATTGTGCTGAGAGTTAGAGATACTATAACAAGCAGCGATCTCAGCCCTCTGAGGAGCCACTACAATAGTAATTGTATCCACTGGTTTTCGGATGAATGAAATTAGTTTTCATACTAAAGAACTGAAAACGAATTTCTTTAGCAACTAAATAAATTGCATTTTAGGACTAATCCATTAGTTCAAAACGAAATTTTGTGCTGTGCACATGTCTAGTGGATGGCAGGTAATAAATAAGATATCATGTGGATTGAAAGGTTGACAAGTCATTGTGAAATTTTTTCCAAGAAAGGAGACACTAATTATATGAATAAGGGTAGAGCTTAAATAGGCAAGGCATCTTTACACTTTTTTGTGACTCACCCACATATAAACACATTACTATGCAGTTACTATGGTATAGTTGTTATTACTTCATAAAGAGCACACAAAAAGCGGATATCTGGGACTTACAATACATTCTACTCTACCTTTTACTTTTTCAATGAACTGGAGATTAAGTCACATATTCTACTGGACATTAGTAATTTACTGGTAAGTCAAATGTCAAACAGTAAAATATAGTGCCATTTTTTTCTATTGCCAACCCAAGGCATTCTGGAGATGGCAGACAAAATGCAACTACATTTAAGAGCAATCATTATTTATTCAGATGTGCATCCACCATTTGATTTTTTTAAAATAATCATTCTGAGGATTGTCATGGTCTAAGGAAACTGGTAATATATACTAATTCTGCCTTTTTGCATGAAAGTATGAATATTGAACTATTATATTATTAAATTACATCAAGAACGCAATGACGAATTGTTTAGCTTATGTTTATGTTACATTTTAAGATTTTTTAAAAAAGACTTGTTAAATTGAGATACAGCATTCTAAAAGTAGCAAAGTAATACTAAATGGCAGAGAGAGTGCTATATTGAGTATTTTTGTAATTTATGGGGAAATTAAGTATAACTCAAACAAACCTCATTATCGCTAAAGGGGTTATTCACTAAGCGCCGAACTTGCCAACGAATTGCACCGAACGGTGAATTTCACCATACAGTGCAATTTCGTGGCAGTTCGTCTGTTCACTAAACTGTCAATTTGCCAAGTACTGGCAAATTGACAGCAAAATATGGTGCAGTTCTGAAATCTTCGGCGACAGTGAAATTGTCCCATAGAGAAGTAGTGGTTAATCTTCACAGAACGCTGACCTAAACCAAAGTGTCTGCCCTGATTTTTGGTGATTCAGTTCCACAGGTTTAAACAGGCGAATCCCACAGGTTTCAATGTAAATAAATAATATCATTTTTATTTTTTAAAAAAAATGGTTTATTCTTTTCATTTTCAGCAAAAACCTTTTATTTTTTTGAACACCCTTCTGTATTATTTGCATTTTTTGACGAAAGTTTTGTTTCCCATTTTTTTAATAGGCTTTTTTTATTCTGTAACACACATTTTTATTAATTTTTAAAGGACCTTTCTTATTATTTAGACACATTTTAATAAATTTTATTAGTTTAAACACCCTTTAAGAGAATAGGAAAGTTCTGTTTTTGTTTTTTCCCCAATTCGGTGGATTTCACCAAGGCCAGTTCGCCACTCTTTGGTGATTAAATTCCCCCCATAAGAATTTATTATTGCTCATGAGGGCTGTGGCTATTTAGTAATATAACAAGTTGCACTGTTTTCCTAGATTATACCACAAGGACTGGAAATCTATTCAAAATGTGTTTTTGTAACCAAAGTGCCATATTTTGCTGATTTTCATGCACTCTGTTTATGTGGCAGAAATACCAGTGACTACACATTTGAAGCAGCAGATTGTACAGTTTTTATCAATATATACTTTTTTGCCACATTTTAATTCCCCAGGATTTACAGCTTTTTAATTGTAGGTATGGATTAAAAAAAAATACAGAAAGCTGGGGTTGTACAAGGGGCTAATTGAGGCCCCTATCTTATCTAGGGTAACTCAGTCCAATAACGTGGGGTCTGGAGTGCCAAAGCTACGTAACATGATAAATAAATTACCACTTTCAAAAGATTTCACCACATTTCAAGAACAGTAAACCTAAACAATCTTGAGACAAATAAAATCCTGTGCTGCTATCGCCACCTAGTGTTATATTTAAAATTTATACTTGAATGTACAATTGAATGTGCAACAGAGTCCTTAACAGACTAAAATTATCAAAAGTGATGTGCAAATACAATTAATACAATAAATTCAAGTATAATGGGTATGGTATTTCACAGTTCAAAGAATACAGCTGCTTCTCACACCCCTTCTGCACCATGATTTTATTTGAGGTCACTGAAAAATAAACCCCGGAAGGATTACGATCCTCAAGTCCACTACTTCATCCTGACAAGGGACAACCTTTATAATATAAACTGAAGGAAGCGCTGACTCCATCACACCCATTCTTAAGGGTGTAAACCTAAACAATTCATCATTTTTTTTCTAAAGAGTTTATTCAGAGAGCATCGAAAGTTCAGTGCACTTTAGTTCGGTGTACTTCGGTGCGCTACGGCAGATTTCAGTTTGCCGGCCGTGCAGAGAATTCACTATTCACCGCAGGGTTCCTGAAGTACGCCGAACAAGGAATCACCGAAGCTTGCCACGACCGCCGAAGACAGCAGGCGAACGCCGCCGAACTGACCGCTGAAAGCTGCTGATGATCCATCCATTTCTATTTTTTTTAACAAATATACCCAATAGAATATATAACCACAAAGGCTCTGATGATAAAAGGTGAAGAAACAAAATCACTTTACACGCTGTAGATGATTGAAAATTCAAATTTTATTGCATTTTTTGTTATAATAGTCAGGCAAGGCATGACATATACATATAAAAAGGATACATAATTTGTCTGGGTTGTATAATAAACGTGAATTCAAATCGCGATTAAACACGATGAGCGAAACCGGCAAAAATTAGCCCAGCACACAGAAGTGAAATGGCTCAGCAGTGAAGGGGTTAAACACGCAGAACAGTAGGAGAGAAGACCATGCTCGAGGGCCTACAATCTAAGAGGAGAAGGGTGCCAACCTAGGTGACGGTAAATAGCAGATTATGTGAAGTAGTGGGGTGCATGTGGGCTGTGGGGAAGATGGAGCAAGAAATGTACGGTGGGGGATTATGGAGTAAATTTATAGGCTTCTCTAAAGTAATGTGTTTTCAAAGACTTCTTGAAGGACTGGAGAGACTTGGAAAGTCTAATGTTGCGGGGGAAGGATGTTCCATAAACAGGGACAGCTCGGGAGAAGTCCTGAAGGCAAGAGTTGGTGGTGTATGTACGTAGAGGATAACATCAGATCATTGCAGAGTGAAGTGGATGGGAAATACCTGCTAATAAGGGTGGAGATGTAGGAAGGGCCCAGATATGGAGAGAGTAGTCAAGAGAGCGTGAGATAATAAGAGCTTGGATGAGCATTTTAGTAGAGTCCTGATTAGGAAAGGGCAGATACTGTATGTGCAATTTTTTTGTTGTTGGTGTAATTAGCAACAGTTGGTTAGTATACTCTACGGTGCAAATTATGTATAAAAAAAACATACATCAGATATCTCAAACAAAGTGACAGTGCTTTTGTTTGCGATATGTTATGTACATATATTTTTTAAACATAATTTGTGCCGTAGAGTATACCTTTTATGTTTCAATCTTACATATAATTTTGTAAAGTTTTTTTATAATTTAACTCCGATTGCATTAAGATTGATAGATACCTTAATTCCCATTGGAATGTACTTAAGCGCCAGTTGTACACAATACCCTTGCATACTGTAAGATTTGGATAGTGACTGAATGTCAGGAGTGAAGGAGAGATCAGAGTCGAAGAGAACACTGAGGCAACATCAGATACTGGGTTGGATAATTCCTTGGCCACAGTTTAGTCCACAAATTGCATAACCATTATAAAAATGTGACAGCACATCAATTACACTCCATTTTCATTGGCAACAACTTCGCAATCTTTAGTTTTGCAAATGTAAGGCTTAAGCAATCTAAACAAATATTTAACCTCAGTCTTGTCTTGTTTAATTATGCTGCCAATTCAGTCCTGCCATGAGCACATTATGTGATCCCCTTGCGACAGATGTGCTTTCCCCACCATAAAAACTATGCCTTCTCCAACCTGTCCTGTATGTTGTTCAGAAAGATGTCCAACCCCATGTCCATTAAGTGAACCACATCCTGCCTGAACATCCAAAACAGGATGCTGAATCACGAAACTTGCTCACAAAGTGCTTTATCCCTTTATTAACCTTGTGGCCTGGACTCTGCTCATTTGATCGCTTACATACCTCCACTGCTGTCTTGGCACCATCACTGACTACAGAATGAGAAGCTTTGGCATCTGTGACCTCAGTGTCCTAAGGTTATTTCTCATGCCAGGCAGTAAATGCCCCCGAGATGCAACCCCCCCATGTCCTTCCCACCCACATGTATTAGGAGCATGCCCCAGAACTGGTGTAAGCCTGCCCTAAAACCAAGAGACTCACCCAGAGTAGCCCCTTTATTCCAAACCATCGCATTTCAAACTGATATGACAGTAGGCCTGTGTCTTGATAGCTACTTGTACTGTGGCCAAGTAGTAAATATAGTAGTGGCACATTTAAAAGGCCAACCTGCGAATCTAATGCAAAGATTTTTTAGAACATGACTAAAAAAACAGTACCAGTATTATCAAAAGTAAAAATTCAAATTTTCTTCTTTTTTAACCCCTTGGCTGTGGATGACATGTGTGGGACGTCCTAGAGTTTCACCCAAACATGCAGGCGATGTCCCACTCCCATCATTAGCAGCAGGGTCGGGCAAGGGGGGGGGGTGCCGCTGGTCTAGATGGAATCCAGTGGTGGTCCGACTTCCCGGAAGTCAGTCCATCCCTTGGGACCTCTTGTCATGCCAGCTGGTGCTGCAGTTAGGTTTCCTGGATAGAGTGGATGCCATTCTGGCAGTCTAGCATCTGGTACTGCTGCACCTGGTCAGAGACCAAGGAGGGCTTTAAATAGACTGAATTAGCCCTGTGCCCTGTGTGGTTTCTAGTGAATCCTCAGTGCTTCCTGATTATCAGTGTTCTTGATCCCAGTTACAGTTACAAGTTTTCATAAAGCGCTAACAAGTTCCTTAGCGCTGTACAATGGTTTGACTTCTGGCTAAGTATTCTCGGTTATGATTTCTGCTCTTGTCCCTGTTTAGTTTATATTTAGGCTAGCGTCAGACGAATGCAGTCATCACGTCCGTGTCGCCGCACAGTTTAACGTCCGTCCTAGCATTGATTTGTGATCAATAGAGACCAACACACGAAGTAAGTTCGCAACGAAGTGCGCATGCCACGGCCGGCGCTGCCGCTAGGCCAACTAGGCGGGCGCCTAGAGCGCAGCACCCACCTAGGGCGCAGCCGGCCCGACCAATTGTGTAAAAAAAAAAATAATTAAAAAAAATTGTGCTGCAGCCAGCCCCAATACCACGCCTCCATCTCCTTGACGCCAGTGGCGACGCCAGCACGCATTGAGACTGGCTCCAGGAAGACAGCGCTGGAGGCAAATATCCATGTGTGAGCTGCTGCGGCTGGGCAAGTATCCTTGTGTGAGCTGGGGGGTGGGGGCAAATACCCATATGAGTGTGAGCCTAGGGGTAAATACCCATGTATGAGCCTGGGGGCAAATATCCATGTGTGAGCCTGGGGGTAAATATCCATGTGTGAGCCTGGGGGCAAATATCCATGTGTGAGCCTGGGGCAAATATCCATGTGTGAGCCTGGGGGCAGATATCCAAGTGTGAACCGGGGGGCAGATATCCATGTGTGAGCCTGGGGGCAGATATCCATGTGTGAGCCTGGGGCAGATATCCATGTGTGAGCCTGGGGGCAGATATCAATGTGTGAGCCTGGGGGCAGATATCAATGTGTGAGCCTGGGGGCAGATATCCATGTGTGAGCCTGGGGCAAATATCAATGTGTGAGCCTGGGGGTAAATATCCATGTGTGAGCCTGGGGCAGATATCCATGTGTGAGCCTGGGGCAGATATCCATGTGTGAGCCTGGGGGCAGATATCCATGTGTGAGCCTGGGGGCAGATATCAATGTGTGAGCCTGGGGGCAGATATCCATGTGTGAGCCTGGGGGCAAATATCAATGTGTGAGCCTGGGGCAAATATCCATGTGTGAGCCTGGGGCAGATATCCATGTGTGAGCCTGGGGGCAGATATCCATGTGTGAGCCTGGGGGCAGATATCCATGTGTGAGCCTGGGGGCAGATATCCATGTGTGAGCCTGGGGGCAGATATCAATGTGTGAGCCTGGGGGCAATATCTCCATGTGTGAGCTGGGGCAATATCTCCATGTGTGAGCTGGGGCAATATCTCCATGGCATGTGTTAGCTGGGGCAATATATCCATGTGTGAGCTGGGGCAATATCTTCATGCCATGTGTGAGCTGGGGCAATATCTTCATGCCATTTGTGAGCTGGGGCAATATCTCCATGTGTTAGCTGGGGCAATATCTCCATGCCATGTGTGAGCTGGGGGCAAATGTACCCATGTGAGCTGGGGGCAAATGTACCCATGTGAGCTGGAGGGCAATTGTACCCATGTGAACGGGGGCAATATATCCACCATGTGAGAGCTGGGGGCAAATATACCCATGTGAGCTTTTTTTTTGGGGGGGTGCAAGTAGCTGGTCTTGCCTAGGGTGCAAAATAGTCTAGCACCGACCCTGGCGCATGCAACTCGCAGGTGGCAACGGACGCCATTTAGGCCTCAACGTAAAAGCACTAGGACGGACGCCCAGAAAGCACCGCGTCCACGTAGCGGCCTGGGTGCATGATGACGCAACGTCAGATGCAGCGCATTCGCAATGCCTATCACGTTGACGCTCAGAAGTTTTTTTGGTCTGGCTGTGTTAGGACCCGGCGGCTGGCCCGTCCCTGGCGCTTCCGAGGGTTGCGTCCTCCTCGCGGTCCCTCCTGGCGTCCTATGCGCGCGTGTCGTCGCCGCTTCCGGGTTTGAGGTTTCCCAGCGGCATGACGTCATCACGTCTCCACCGTGGTGCCTCCTGCGTCATGTGATCCTGTTGGCCAATCGGGAGGCAGGGCGCATGATTTAAACCTGCTTTTTGCTTTTCTCTGCGCTCTTTCGTGGTTTTAGCTTGCTATACCCTTTGGTGCTGTATTCTGAGATTCCTATTTGACTTACTGTGCATGACCTGGCTTTTGGCGACCGACTCTGAGTATCTCTGTATCCCTCTGACCCGGCTTATGTATTTGACGTTGCATTTGGTTTTTCCCTATGTACTGAGTTGATTTACTACTCGCTATCACTTACCCCAGCCACCTCAAGGACTGGTATTGTGATTAGAGTTCGGGGTTTTTCTGGTTACCTGTGTATCTACCTAAGCATATCATTTGACCTACGTGTACAAGCTTGACGTACACTCTCTGGTACTCCGTACTGGCCTGTTTCTATACCAGCCACCCTAAGGACTGGTTTCTATCCTCCTTGCCTAAGTCCCTGCCTTATAGGTTCACTTCTAGCTACTGCATAACCCAGCCGACTATAAGGACTGGTATCGCATTTAGGGTTCCAGCCTCCTGTTTCGCCTTAGGGCTGACTGTAGCTACCTACGGGTACGTGTGTCCGCCTGACAGGCTGACTGTACCTGTCATTTAATTTTGATTCATTTTGTTTCCCATATTTCCCTTTTTTTCTACATCCGTTAAAAAAAATGGACCGTGTGGTGTCTACAGTATCGTCCGTCAGTACGTCCATCCGTTATGCACACATGCAGAGTGCGCTCAGACTGCGTTCGACTGACAGCCTTATTCTGTGCACTGACCCTGAATTTTTTTTTTAAAAAAAATATCTCATAGTAAGGTATAATTGTACCAAAAATTTTATGCATTGGCTGATTTGAATTGGAATGACCTTCACATCAAATTCAGAGTAACAGATATCTCTCAGTACCTCACATATCCTCTTCAACAATTCTACTGACAATCACGGTTATTCAAAGAGCTCCGAATTGGGGCCGAAAGATAACCTAACGCTGAAATTCAGGGTACGGTTTCTTTTCCTGGCTATTCGGCTATTCGGAGAGCAGGCAGTTCACCAAATGTTGGCGAATTGCCTGCACATACGGTGCCTGTTCGTTGCCTGTTCGAGCGCAGTGAAATCCCCATAGAGAAGCAATGCTTTGTCTATTCAGAGAACACAAAACAGCTGAGAAAGGTTGCCGAAATGCCTTGCCTTTCGGTGGTTTCCTTCGACAGGTTTATTCAGGAGAATCCCATAGACTTCAATGTTAAAAAAATTCCCGTTTTAATTAAATATCTAATAAACTGTTGATTATTTTATTCTACAGTAAAAAAGTCTCTTTATTGTTAGATTTTTTTAGGATCTTTTAGACATTTTTCTGGATTTTTTTGCAAAAAATATTTTTCCTTTTTTTTTTAATCGTTTTGCATTTTTTCTGTAACAGCCCTTTTTATTATCATTCATTGGATCTTATATGTAAGTTTCAGACATTTTCGTTCTGTAGTTTCTTTGCAAGAAGCGTTTCACTTTTCAAACATTCAAGAGCACTGTTTTTTATTTTCACTCCATTCGTCTGCGGTGTCGGGTTTTTCCGGTGGCTGTTCTGCGATGTGATCAGCGGCTGCTTGGGTTTCTCCGGCGTGTTCGGTGGGGTTAATCCAGATGTTTTTGCGGGTTTCGATGTGCGTTCGCTCTGGTTTTGCGGTGAGTTTTTGGAGGGTTTGCGGCGACTTTTCCCTGCATTACAGCGGCCCAGTGGTGCTTGCTGAATACACCGCAGGGTCGCCGAAATAGGATCGCCAAATCGCACCGAATTGAAGAGAACGAAAAGTCACCGAACGTGCGGTGACTTTTCGATTCTCTTTGAATAACCCTGAATGTCGTCCAACTGTTCAGCGTCCCTTACCTTCCTAAAACTTTGTAACATCTGCGTCCCACAAAATGTCACTTGACATTCAGCTTACATTCCTACTTAAAAAGACAACGCCACCACTGTGTGATTAAGTCCGACTTTTGGAACTCCATTTTCCATTAACTGAATTAAGAACTCCAGGACACCCCCCAATCTATCACTTCTTTCGCTTTATCCCATGCCTCTTCTTCCAAATTTGCCTGTAAGCAATCTATATTTTTGGGGCTTTGGACTGTTGAATCCAAATCGCAATGAATGCGTCCCTGGTAAGGTAGCTAATGTCGTTTTGAAATTTTTTAACACAAAATATTTATCAGTGGCTCAGACGACGCAAGCAGAGAATTCACAACAGACACCACCGCCATGTTTTCTTTATCGAACACGACCTTCCATCCCTGCATCTGGTCTCCCCACAATGCCATGGACACCATCAGAGCGAAGAACTCCAGGAATGTCAAATTCCTTACTAACGTGGTATTAGGCAATGCCGTAAGCCATTTGCTTGTACACACTACCATTTCTAAAATGCCGCAATGCTTATAGCTAAATTTGTGAATAGTTCAATGGCTGAAATTTTCAGCGATGGAAAAAAATACCGTCCTCTGAAACAATTCCAAGAATTCATGCCAAATTAGACTTCATTTCTTTCCTGACCCTAATGAAGTGGTGGGCTTCCTTGTCCCCCACTGTAGCACATGACTATTGCCTGAGAAAACCCCTTCCCATCCTAATTAGGGATGAGCTGTTCGGTTCGAACGGTTCGGAGTTCGAACCGAACTTTGGTTGTTCGAAAGTTCACGAACTTTGAACTTTTTGGGTGTGTTCGGTTCGAGTTCGCAAAAAAAAGAAATTTTGAAAAAAGTATAGAAAATGCTTAAAAAAATACTAAAAAATCTAGAAATAAAGAGACTCTTTACTGCAGAATATTATAAGCAACGGTTTATTAGATATTAAATTAAAAACTAATGTGTACGTGCAAAGATTCTCAACTCTGAATGACCTGTGTTTTTCAAACGTCATAACAGGTGTTTTTAATCTGGTCTAATCAATTTGATACATTGTAGACTATACTGAGGGGGTGGGGTGGTGTCTGCTTCTGATTGAGATTTGAGAAGTGTTAATTTCCCTCCTAAAACTTCTAATATGCTCTATTTCACCGCTGTATGCTCAGCTCATTTTTACCGCTTTCGCTCATCATGTTTAAACGCGATTTTGAAGCCACATTTTGTTAAATGACCGACATGTTAGATATCGTCCTTTCCGGCAGACTCCGCAGATTCATAATATATCATTTTTATATGTATACGTCCTGTCCTGGCTGTATATTATGAAAAAAATGCAATAAAAATTTAATTTCTAATCATCTGCAGTGTGTAAAGTGTTGTTTTTTTTCACATTTTAGCACATAAGCGTTTGTGGTTATGTTTTCTATGGGGTGCACTTGTACAAAAATTAGAAATGGGGACTTGTTACATTTTGTGGGGGGAATTACGTGATTTATAGCAAACGCACCCCATAGAAAAAAATCATTAGTGCATCATCGTTCACATATAATTGCAATGTGAACAATATTGCTGCATTAATAAAAATATCACACAAAAAAATACATGTTTTCATTTTCTTTTTTTTTACTTTATACCTGGTCATGTTGGGTATCATTCGAAAGGCCATGCTCAGGCCTTTCGATTGACATCCTCCATGACCCACTAGATGCCTGGAGATATCGGGGTTCAAATGAACCCCCTAGCTCCACCAGGGGATTATATATATAAACGCATGATGAAAATTTGCAAAGGATAAGGCACGCAAAGTGAAATTTTGATGTGTCTGAAATTGAAACTTACGTGACAACTTTTATTTTTTTTTTTCGTTAATTTAAGTTTGTTCAATACAGTTAATTTAAAATGGTTTAATACAGTTTATTTATATTTATTTTACCTTTACTATTGGTGCTTTTCAAACTTTATTCTTAAGTAAAAATAAATTTAGCAGTTTCATGTTGTGTAGCTTTTTTTTTTTGGGGGGGTGCAAGTCGCTATGCGGACGCAGCGCACTCTGTACGTCAGTACTAGCGGTTCAGCGTTCTCGAAAAAATGCGTTCATTTTCCACTTGCGTTTGCTTGGCCGGACTTTCGTGCGGCCGTACTTCGTATATTGGCCGTCATTGCGTGTCATTTGCTGCTAGTGCGGCCGTGATAAAGTGCGCCTAAACACACGTTAAAAGTGCGCTAGTCTGACCCCAGCCTTAAAGCACCTATTGTTACTTTCATCCAAAGCCTACATAAGTTTCACAATAATTTAGCCAAAAAATCACTAAACCTGTTCTGCATGTCCGACTCCTAAAACGTCTCCTCTTTTCATACATACTGCCGCCCCAAGCAGTTGTTTATGGATAGATTAAAGGAAAAGCATTTACCGTCATTTGAAACATAATTTTTTTGTTTTTAAGTGTTTCTATACATCCTACAAATCCGCCACTTCACGGGCAGGTTATGGGGACCTCCTAGGCATGATATTTGAAGGAATTTTTCATTTTTATTTTTAACCCTTATTTCATGGAAAACTCACTGTCCCTTTAAAAACGTTTTTTTTTTTTTACTTTTTGTCCTTGTTTCCTGTCCCCCAGGGCACTACCCGGACCCCCATACACCTTTTATGGCAAATATCTAGCATATATGCCCTCTTGGAGGGCACTCTAAAAACCAAATTTTCAGCCCCATTGACTTGTATTGAGTTTGAGTTCTGATTCGAATTCGAACATTTGGAAAGTTCGGGTTCGGATCCGAACCGAACTCGGGGAGTGTTCGGCTCATCCCTAATCCTAATCACTCTGCAGTTGAAATTCAGTTTCCCAATGATGAACTGCAAGTAGGAACAAGATATGTAGCATCCAATCGACAAGCCAAAGTCAATAAAGTAATTCCTTTTGAAAAAGCAGCCCAGCAGGGACTGATAGTTGGGATGGATGGGCAGAAGTCTGAAAGCTGCTTCCAAGTCTACATTGGCCGTAAGTAGTCCCACCCTTGCTCTTTCCACCAGAGCTACTGCTTGTTCAAAGAACATATAAGAAACAGGGCACATTTCCGGAGCGATTACATCATTCAATATCCCTTATGGGTACAATAAGTAAAGGATTAACATGAATTTGCCTTCTGTTTTTTTTCATATCACCCCTAAAGGAGATACTACCAAACCTATAAAAGGCAGATTCTCTGCCCACGTCATTGTCTGAAGGGGGACAGCTTGCGTTCAGGCCGGCCTGTGGCAGTGAATGATGCGCGGCGCACACTCACTGGTGGACAGGCCGGATGCAGTTCATAGACGCCAACAGTGCGTGCTATGCATTTCCAGTGAGTTCAGACCCACCCACCGCAGGGACGACAGTTCGCCCCATGGCATTAAGAGGTTGACTATATGTGTAATTCAGGTAACAAGTGTCACTTACAAAATTATGTATAACTGCATTCCCAGCAATGTCTCTGCACAAGACACCGAAGATGCAAGCGTACTCACAGGATTCCAGAATCTTACAAAGACCTACAACAAATATCTACGACCAAAGTTTAATGGTAAGAAAAAACTTGATATGTTGGCCTTTATTAGTATTCAAATTTATTATGGTAAGCATAAATTTAACTAAAATGCTCTTTTTTCCCACTAGAGATAAATATGCACACATTTGTATAGTGTTGTCAGATTTGTTAGAGTACAGCAAATATTAATTGTTGATTTTCATTTGATAGAATGGTGGGTATGTCCACAAATTTTTTATCCTTGTGGAAAGGATTGTTTTAAATGTTTAAGGGCCATCTTCTGATGTAGCCATTAAAAGCAAGTCGCTAACTGAAAATTTGTGCACGATCAGCTAACCATTAGCTGCTTACTATCAGTGGCTCTATTCTGAATGAACCATTGTATAAGCGACTCAAATGGTAAAGGTTTGAAGTTCTTCCAAACAGATGCCGGCAGTGGTGCTGCATGCTTCTGTTGGTATCATCTCCTGGAGTCCTTGGGATCAGTGGGATTTTTTTTTATCTGTTTTTGTTTTTGTGGCCGATAAACTATTTAAGCCGCAGAGAGGTATAATGCATTTTTCATGAAATTACAAAAAATGTGGTCTGGCGCTTTTCAATGTGTATATGTTTTACCCCAATGCTGCTCACACTCATAGAGGGTGGTATACAACACCTTCCATATACAGATTCAACACACACACAACGTAGTGGAGCGCAAAAATAAACAGATCTTTGGTGCAATACTTATCTCAATGATCTTTACTTTTTAAAGCTCCTTGAAACTTAAAAATAGGAACATAAAAACTTCTCATTGCGTAATATCTCAATACATTCAATTCCCCCTTATTGACCCCTCTAATTTGGAACTCACTCTTATCAGAGCTCCCCTGTATATAAAGGGATAGCTCTGTAGACTGCGCCTCGCCCACTTATCATACAGGATGGGTTTCTCCTTCTTCAAACCCGGGGCAATTCCTCGAGACCATGTATGGAAAAGATAAATCACATAGTGCAGGCCACCTCTTCTTAAGTCAATTCACAGCACACTTATAAGTATCGTACTCACTATTTCTCGAGCCCAAGATAGCAGTGGCTCTCCTGTTGAAAAGCTTTTTGGGATATGTTAAGGGTTCCCTATTCCCCTTCTTTCTCTGCTCCTTCAACCTGATACCTCCGATCGGATAAGAGGTAGCAAAAACGTAAAACAGCGGTATTCAAATAAAATTGGACTTTATTACAATAGAATAATTTAAATAGGATAAAACTCCCATAACCTATTCGCAAAGAAGTGTTTCGTCGGTCACATATCCGACTTCATCAGTTGGCCGATTCTGAACCAGCCAACTGATGAAGTCGGATTATATCACTGTTGGGAAAGGCAGGAGCTTCTGGGATGGTATTATAACGAGATGTGATATGGAAAGGATGACAATATGCTAATAAAATTATAGGCTGCTGCTGTGTTGATGTGGCATGGAATATTAAAAGATTGTGTTGTAAAGACATTTTAGTATTGGCTCATGGAAGCTTGGAAGCTTACGTGGAAGTTTTGTTGTTAAGTAATAAAGTAATCTTTCTGTAATTGTAAGGCTAGTTCACTTTTTTTTATATGTGTAAGACAGAGATGGTGTGTTGTTTACATGACATTTATACATGTGTCATATGCCTACGCAATTGGGAAAGTGTTAGAAAAAGGAAAGCGTATATACTTGTAAATGATATGGTTGTGTAAATGTTTCACATTTACCAATAATATATGAACTCTTTTACTGTGGTATTACTTTTAACACAATGCGAACAGTATAGCAATGACTGCACATGTACTGGAGATTAAAAAGGAAATGCTTAGGGTAGTTCTCTAGAACAGTGTTTCTCAACTACGGTCCTCAAGAACCTCTAATAGACCAGATTTGCCAGTTACAGTTGTGTTCAAAATTATTCAACCCCCAATGCTGTAAAGGGTTTTAGGGAATTTAGTGTACATTTGTAATTGTATTCAGAATGAAATCCTACAAGGACTTTTTAAAGAACCATATGCGACTAAAATGACATCAATTGGTTTTGTAATACAGTAGTAAATGTTTCTTTTGTGAATTCTTCATTGACACAATTATTCAACCCCTTAAAGACTACCACTCTGAAGAACAGGGGTTCATTCAAGTGTTTTCAATCAGGTATTGAAAACACCTGTGGATGTCACGGAGCAGCAATAAAGCATAATAAGCACCAATTAGGCAGCTTTAAAATGACTGTGATACTCAGCTCCTTCTAGACATTTACTGGTGTGGTTACAAACATGGTGAAGTCAAGAGAATGGTCCAGGAAGACAAGAGAAGAGGTGATTACTCTTCACAGGAAGGGCAATGGCTATAAGAAGAATGCAAAGATGTTAAACATACCAAGAGAGACCATAGGAAGCATCATTCGCAAATTCAAGGCAAAGGGCACTGTTGAAACGCTACCTGGTCGTGGCAGAAAGAAGATGCTGACTTCGACTGCTGTGCGCTACCTGAAGCGTAGAGTGGAGAAAAGTCCCCGTGTGACTGCTGAGGAACTGAGAAAAGATTTGTCAGATGTGGGTACTGAAGTTTCAGCTCAGACAATACGGCGCACACTACGTAATGAAGGCCTCCATGCCAGAACTCCCAGGCGCACCCCCTTGCTGTCTCCAAAGAATAAGAAGAGTCGACTGCAGTATGCCAAAAGTCATGTGGACAAACCACAGAAGTTTTGGGATAGTGTTCTGTGGACTGATGAAACAAAATTAGAACTGTTTGGGCCCATGGATCAACGCTATGTTTGGAGGAGGAAGAACAAGGCCTATGAAGAAAAGAACACCTTGCCTACTGTGAAGCATGGCGGGGGGTCAATCATGCTTTGGGGCTGTTTTGCTTCTGCAGGTACAGGGAAGCTTCAGCGTGTGCAAGGTACCATGAATTCTCTTCAATACCAGGAGATATTGGATGACAATGTGATGCAGTCCATCACAAACCTGAGGCTTGGGAGACGTTGGACCTTTCAACAAGACAATGATCCCAAGCATACCTCCAAGTCCACTAGAGCATGGTTGCAGATTAAAGGCTGGAACATTTTGGAGTGGCCATCGCAGTCACCTGACTTAAATCCGATTGAGAACCTCTGGTGAGACTTAAAGAAAGCAGTTGCAGTGCGCAAGCCTAAGAATGTGACTGAACTGGAGGCTTTTGCCCATGACGAATGGGCGAAGATACCTGTAGATCACTGCAAGACACTTGTGTCAAGCTATGCTTCACGTTTAAAAGCTGTTATAACTGTAAAAGGATGTTGTACTAAGTACTAAGATTGAATGTCACTTGGGGGTTGAATAAAACTGATAATGATGTGAGCACAGAAAAGACATTTGTGGTTATTTCATTATAAATGTTATGTTATATTTGTCTGACCTACACGTGCCTCTTTGATTTAATTGTAAGCAAGATGACTGAATGATCAAAATCAATGTCAAACTGGCCAAAACACTCAATTTCAGTGGGGGTTGAATAATTTTGAACACAACTGTATCTGCAGCACTGCACAGGTGATATAATTTGCAGCTTGGTTTTTGCAGTATTCAGTCTGCACTTCCCAAGGTG
Source organism: Leptobrachium leishanense (assembly GCA_009667805.1). NCBI lineage: Eukaryota > Metazoa > Chordata > Amphibia > Anura > Megophryidae > Leptobrachium > Leptobrachium leishanense. The sequence continues at coordinate 277,161,406 of CM019065.1, forward strand.
ATCTGTAAAATCTGGCCTGTTAGGGGTACTTGAGGATCGGAATTGAGAAACACTGCTCTAGACAGCAAAAAAGGAAGACTCCTCTCCCTCCCGAACAGCTAATGGTAAAAAAAAAAAGGCACTGCTGGAAAGGGCACAGTCTGCCCTTTCCATCGGTGTCTTTCTTTAATCCCTTCAGTACTGGATAGCGAATCAGTGCCAAATCGCGGTCCTCTTCACTCTCAGCCAAGTCTCCGGGTCTCCCCCCCCACCCATGTCAAAATAAAAATAATTTTGTTGTTTCTCCAAAAGTGTTTAATGTAGTAGGTCCTTTTTGGTGTCATTGGCCTTTCTAATGGTACTAAACATGACCAGGTATTCTGTAAAAATAATTAAAAAAAATTAATTAAAACTCTTTTTATTTTCCAAAAGTGGCAGTATTGTTCACTTTTCAATAAAATAGTGAATAATATTGCTGCAGTATCTCACCTTCACATTTCCCACAGGAGCAACAAGTGTGGAAAGGATGGAGCAATGCGTTATTGCACATTTTCATCAAAAACTTAGGGCCCCACATAGATCACCTCCTGATCGCTAAAGGGTTAACAAATCCATTAGTGCATCGGTATTAGCGCTTTTTAGTGTGAGCTTACTGTACATTGTGCTCCCTATGCTTAACATGGGGAGAGCACAGAATAAGCAATCTGTCAGGGATCAGTGCCTGCATGTGCAAAGAACCATACATGCATATGTGCATACATGTAAAGTGCTGCCCTCAGTCAAATCCAGCACTAAAAGGGGTTAATCAGTATACACCAAACACACACCACACCCTCCTGTCTGTGAATAAAAGAGTCTCTCCCCCCTATGCAATCTGACTTGGCATTACAAGTCAAACTCTGATACTGTGAAGACCTGTCCTAACCTGTCCTATCGCTTAAGCTATACTGTGTATACTCTGCCTTCTTGCCGCCAGCCACTGAACTACGGACCGTCTAACTACTCTCCCTGGAATACCCTCATGTGCTGTGGAATGGATACTTCCCTGTATCAGCCTCCCTACACCAAGGTACCACCGGTGCATCCCCGCAAACTGGGCTCAGACCCCCTGAACTTGGGTCGTGCCATGGCCCATGCCTGGTGCCACCCTGACACAATCAGTGATTCCCGTTAGGATCACAAAGTCCTTACACTAATTATGAACCGCTGCCACTAACGGAAAAGTTTGTGACAGCTTAGAGCTTCTGTGGAATCAGTTAGCAGCAGCTGTATATCCCCCAAAAAAAATCACATACTCTCATCCATGGCGATACCGGCGGCCCGATACACTGCTTATGACCACCGGGAGCAGAGTGAGACTGGCGAAAAAAGTCCTGGCTTCCCTCCGCGATCACTCCGCCGAACTGCTGGATCTCACGAGAGGCAAGATTCTGCCGGTCTTGTGACCCAGCAGCTGAAGCCTCCATGGAGTCCTATGAACTCTATGGAGAGGATGCTTGTGACGGCACGATAGCATTGCCCTGAGCATCCTGGAGGCTAGCGGTTGCTATGGGGCAGGCTGCTGGACTCAGCGCCTGCCCTGTAATCTACCGTTAAAACCAGGACGCTAAGAGGAGATTTCCTAGCACAAATTTTTCCCTTTAGCATCCTATTTTAGCTTGGGGCAGTTCATAGTGCCCTTAAGGCTAATGTCAGATGAACGCAGTCTGAGCGCACTCTGCGTGTGTGCATAACGGACAGACATACTTACGGAAGGTACTGTAGACACCACACTGTCCGTGTTTTTTTGACGGACGTAGAAAAAAAAGGAACTATGGGAAATAAAATTAATATGAAAAATTATAAAAATTTGAAAAGGATATGAAAAGCCATTTTGATGCGTCAAGGTGCTGGACGTCACAAATGCTCTGCGTCTGACATCTCATCACTCACACAGAACGTTATGCAGATGTGGCTCAATCTGTGCGTCCGTGGTAGCGGTTTTACATTCTTGCCTAACTTGCGTCCGTTTGCCACGTGAGTTGTGCGTGCGCAGTTCGGTGCACACGTACTTCGTGTGTGGGTCTCTTTTGATCATGACTCTATGCTATGACGGACGTTAAACTGTGCGGCAACACGGACTGCGTTCGTCTGACATTATCCTAAAGGGTTATTCAATTATAGCCAAACTTGTCACCAAATTGCATCAAACTTTGAATTAATTTCCCCGTACGGTGCAATTTTGTGGCAGTTTGTCTATTCAGGAAGCTGACAATTTGCCAAAATTTGGTACATTGCCAGCAAACTACAGTGTAGTGCATCGGAATTTGGTGATCTTTGCCAGCAGTGAAATTGTCCCATAGATACGTAATGGTTAATCAATTCACAGAAAACTGAACAGCAAAATGTCAATTTTTTCTGTGATTCAGTTTGACAGGTTTAAATTTAAACAGGCGAATTCCATTGGAAAATAAAAATGTGAAAAAACAAAAAATTGCTAAACTTCTTTTTTTCTCTTTTCTAAGGCAGGCGCATTATTTGCTTAAAATGCAAACAATTTATTTATAAAGGATTTTACCAGGAAGGATACATTGAGATTTCTCTCGTTTTCAAGTATGTCCCGGGTTCAAGAACATTGAGTGGTCACAGAAATACAAAGTAGTAAAATGCAAGATATTAACACAAAAACAAATATACAGATTAACAGAAAAATAAATATGTAGGAAATAAAGTCATTATGTTACATGTTTACAGGTGCATTTCTGTATTGAGGTATGTTAATAGGGAACTCTTAGGCTAGGGTCAGACGAAAGCATTTTTCCCCGCGAACGTGAAAAAGTGCGTCCGAACGCATTGACGTATTTTTTCACGGAATGCGCAAAAACGGTCAGACGACGCGCATTTTCGGGCGTGATTTTGTACGGATCGTCAATAAAACTCTTTTGGCGTCTGGACGTTATCTTGGCTGGACATTAGCAGCGTCTGACATCTCCTAATCACGCAAACACGCCGCTATGCCGCAGCTGCGCACTCAGTACGTCAGTACTAGCGGTTTAGCGTTCTCAGAAAAATGCGTTCAAATTCCACTTGCGTTGCACGGCCGGACTTTTGTGCGGCCGTACATCGTATATTGGCCGTCATTGCCCGTCATCTGCTGCTAGTGCGGCCGTTAAAAGTGCGCTGGTCTGACCCCAGCCTTAAGGGACTTTAGACTGGGGGAAGATTTGATGGCGTCTGGGAGATTATTCCACATTTGCGGTGCTCTGTAGGAAAATGAGGATCGAGTCTCTTTCTTTTTGTATTGTGGTATTGCAAGTGCTGGTACTGGATCGGAGGTTATAGGATGAGGGAACTGCTGGGGCAATGTCGCTGCACTAATTCCCCTTCTCATTTCTCACACTGAGCAAATTTGAAAGTGATGGCATAGTGCGTTACTACGCATTATTTCATCTAACACATGGGGGTGCTAGAGGAGGACTCGCCCCCGGGCACCTCATGACCTTGCTACGCCTGTGGTTCGGCATTCTATGAATAGACAAACCATTATTTCACTATGAGAAAATTTTGCTGCCGTCGAAGACCACCAAACTGTGGTGAACTGCACCGCATTCCGCCGCATACCGCCATCAATTTGTCTGTTGTTGGTGAATTGAGAGCTCACTGAATAGACGAACTGCGCCAACATTTGCGACGAATGGTAAAATTCCCCATTCGGTGCAATTTGGTGGCAAGTTCAGTGCTTAGTGAATTGACCTTTACATTTTTCAGCAATTTGAGCTACAATAGCTCTTTTGTGTGATCCGACCAGATTGGCTAACCTCTGCTCCCCATGTGCATCAATGCGCCTCAGGCACTCATGACCTTAATGCTGGCTCACTGGTTGTCTTTTCTTGCCCCATTTTTGGTTGCGTAATGGGAACATCCCTTATGACTTGTCATTTTGGAGATGCACTGACCCAGTCATTTAGCCATCACTATGTGGCCCTTATCAAAATCACTCAAATCTTTGTGCTTGCCCATTTTTCTTGCTTCCAACTCATCAAATTCAAGAACTGACTATTCACTTGCTACCTAATATATCCCACCCAATGACAGGCACCACTGTATCCATATATCTAATCACTTGGTTGCTTTCCCGGATGGACGCGGAAGACGTGCCCAGCGAATCGTAGAAGTCCTGCTGCTTGGCATCAGTCTGGCACTGACCGCAAATTTCTCCTGCAGCAGGCTGACATCCTGCCTCCAGGACCTCCCTCCATCCACTGATGTCATCGCACATGGGTGCAGTGATGTCAGAAATGGGACTTCCCCATGCCTACTGTGGTATTTCGTTATTAATTTAGGGAACAGTCCAGACTTATGCAGCAAGGGTGTTGTAATTATTGTTTATTTAAAATATTCTTAATAATTATCTATTTGGTTTTTTTCTTGGGCTTTTTGGTTGATGTAAGATCTCATTACAGTGAAATGGTGTGAATTTTACGTTGATGTTATTTCTGTATTTACATTTCAGAAACCTACGGTTTTTCATAATGGTGTCTGACACAATATATTCTTTGTCTTTCTTGGAATCTACAGTTCATTTTAGAGTACTTACTGGAACAGTGTTTCTAGAGGTTTGATCAAAGCCATCAGAATTGATTTTTACTTTTCCGACTAGTAATTAAAAAGAATTGTGAAGGAAATTGCAAACATAAATCTGACTGTTTAAATAGAGTTTGAAATGCTTGAAGAAACCACAAGTAAATTACAAACATTTGGATATCACTGATCACAAATGTTCTTAACTTCTCTAAATATTTTGCAATTAAAATGAAACCAAAAGAAATTGAATGTTGATGTATATTTTCAATGTACATACATCTTAAACCCTAGCCATCTCTTCAGTACCATGTTATTTTAAATAAAATCACTGTAAGGAACCAGTGTTTTTTTTAATTCACTTTTTGTTAATTATATAAAGAAAATAATTAAAACAGTTTTGAATGTATTTTATAGCCCTATTTGACAGGCAGACATTGCCAGCTGCTGGCCAAAAAGCACAACTGCAGCTGTGGCTTCGTGCAGAACTGTAACGTTGGGGGCTTCCAGCCTTTCCGGTGTGCTTGAGGGCAGCATGTCTGATGCTGCTCGCTCACCAACACCCGGTTTAAATTGAAACAGGCAGGGAGGTGGCTGCATGAGGTGCGGCTTGAGAGGGGGGCGCTGTCTGGTGAAGGTCTTTTAAAAACCAACAGTTCCTTCTAAGCAGTGCCAGATCGTGGTTATCCATACCTGAGCTCCTTGTACCTGAATTCTCTCATGATTTAACCTGTTATTGACCTCTGCTTGTTTTCTGACTATTCTGCCTTCCGTTGCCCTAGACTATTTTCTTGTACTACGCTTCTGCACTGATATCGACCCGGCTATTCCATTTGACTATTCTATACTCTGTAGTCCTGATTCTGGCTCGTCTGACTACCCCCATGTTGCTGACCTGGTTTTGTATTACGACATTGTCTTTGATTAACCCTTTCTGTCTAGCTAGTATACCTGGCCAATTCTAAGGACCAGACAGTTAGGGATTCTTCTACAGCTACCCTGTTGGTAGCTTTTGGGCTCTGTGGAGTGTTGGGCTTTAAGGACTGCATGGTGGGATCCGGGAACCGTGACAAGAACTAGCTGGTGATCCTTGGTTTATACACAGAGTTCCAACTGTTTTAGCACTTCAGATTAGGGATGTGCAATTCGTTTCGTACTGAATTGATTTTCGGACGAAATTTACCATTTTCATGCTTCCGAGGGCATCCCGAATCTGAAATGTCGACCACACGAAATTTCGGATCGATTCGAAATTTCGAGTCATTCGATACTTCTATGACTCGAAATTTTGGGTCGATTCGATTATTCGGGTCGATTAGGTGATTCGGGTCATTTCGGCGTTTGGATCATTTCGGTGATTCAGGTCATTCGGTTCAGTTGCATTATTATACTGTAGAGATGCTGCTCGGCAGTGTGCGGAATCATATGCTGCATTATTATACTGTAAAGGTGCTGCCCGGCAGTGCATGGAATCATATGCTGCATTATTATACTGTAGAGGCGCTGCCCGGCTGTGTGCGGAATCATATGCTGCATTATTATACTGTAGAGGTGCTGCCCGACAGTGTGCAAAATCATATGCTGCATTATTATACTGTAGAGGTGCTGCCCGACAGTGTGCAGAATCATATTCTGCATTATTATACTGTAGAGGTGCTGCCCAGCAGTGTGCGGATTCATATGCTGCATTATTATACTGTAGAGATTCTGCCCGACAGTGTGCGGAATCATATGCTGCATTATTATACTGTAGAGGTACTGCCTGGCAGTGTGCGGAATCATACGCTGCATTATTAAACTGTAGAGGTGCTGCCCGGCAGTATGCGGATTCATATTCTGCATTATCATACTGTAGCCTGCCCGGCAGTTTGCGGAATCATATGCTGCATTGAAACCTATGGGTTAAAAAGCTTTGTTTCTCTAAATAAAGTTAAGAAACCTAAAATTTCACCCAAAAATGCTTAAAAAATCTTAAAAGAATAAATAAGTATAAGAACTTTCATTCTATTGGTAGTAAATCTACTTCCCATTCTTAAATAAGCAATAAAAAAACAAAATAACTCATTAAAGAACTAAAAACCAAACTGAACCAAATCATCCGAATCACAGAATCGCAGAAATAATCCAAACGCCAAAATGACCCGAATCGCCGAATCGATCCGAAATGTCGAATCGATCCGAAATTTCGAATCGATATTGAATCCCCGAATCGAATACCCGAATCGAAATGACCCGAAACAAAAAAAACACCTAGTAAAAAACAGACAAAAAAACCCCGAATTTTTCAGCGGTGCACATCTCTACCTCAGATGTCATATTCATGGTGTAAACCGTCTGGGGCACATTATGGAGCTCATTATCAAGTGAACTTTTCATTTAATGAAATTCCTTAGCATTGCTACAGAAATAAATCAAGTTGAGTATAGTCAATATTGGGGCACCAGTACGTGTGTCAGGGTGACACCAGGCATTGGTCATGGTAGGACCCAAGTTCAGGGGGTTTGAGCCCAATGTGCGGGGATGCACCGGTAGTACCTTGGTGTAGGCTGACTGATGCAGGATGGAATCCATGGTGCGGTACAAAAGGGTATAGAGAGAGAGTGGCCAGGACGGTCCGTAGATCAATGGCTGGCGGCAAGGAGGCAAAGTCAGTGGGTAAAGCAGGGTCTGGTACAGAATCACAGAGTTAGGTCAGAACAACACAGAGTTTGACTTGTAATGCAAAGCCATCTTGCTTTGGGGGAGTTGACCTTTTATTGACAGACAGGAGGGTGTGGTGTGTGTGTTTGGTGTTTCACTTTTATTTAACCCCTTTCAGTGCTGGTTTGGAATGAGGGTAGCACTTCACAGGTATAGCACCGATGCAGGCACTGATCCCTGACGAACCCCCCTCAAAGGGGAGGCCTTCGGACGACCATACTTGACTTGAAGCTGGGCACCTGCGAGCAAAGGGAAAAAAATAATAAACAGCATCACTTTGGTGCAAAGCGGGACAGGTAAGCCTCATAAGCTGGGAGGTCCATTGTAATCACACAGCCATCCGATGCCAGGGAAAGATATGGTGGATGATTGAGCTTTGCTGGATCAACCGCTGCAACAGAGAAAGCCGTCTGCACATACATGGGGTCAGCAATTTTCATAGATCCTTCAGCACAGGGTTTTTTGGGCACTGCGCCTCCTCTGGTGGTGACAGGATTCTGCATGGTATCAGACAACATAGTGCCACTGTCCAGAGGTTGAGGTTTCGGTTTGTTCTTTAATACATCTTCCCAGGTGGGTAGAGCTTCCAGGGCTGCAACCTGAGGCAAGTTTTCTGACTCAGAGTCAGAGCATGAATCACTGAGTGGAATAAAGTCTTTAGCTGGACTGTACTGGAAAACTAAAGCATGATGAGCCCCTCTAGTGCGGGACGCTGTTTGTAGGGAGGTACCAACGTACCTGGGATGCTGACCTTGAGGGTCCTTTAGAGCGCCAAGCAACCTGCCGCTGAGGCTCCTCATCTGAGGACAAGGTGTCCCATTCCTCTGCCCCAGAATCATGTGGAGAGCAGCACTCTGAAGATGGTGGATCTTGCCGCCTGGGAACGATGGGAGTCACAGTCAGCATCACCTGTGCAGTCTTAGGCAGCTTTTGCAGTTTCTCTGATGCTTAAAGCTTCTTCGAACCTTGCCAGATCTTCCTTCCGCACCACTGTCCTGTAGTGATCGTGGATGAATTGTGTCATAAATCATCATATTTAATTATATTTATTGAGTGTTATATCAAAGAGGGAACACTAGGGGCAGCATGAGGCTTGTTGCTCTGTGTGGCTAGCTGACATAATTAAACCAGCCGAATCTAGAGTGGTTACCTCATGGTGACTCCCACTGTGAATAAAGGTGTATACATTGTTGGGACGGATGCCACTCTGGTGGGGGGAGACAAGACTGTAGTCCAATCTTGTTTTGATTCAACCAGGAGTTCCAGGAAGAGATCAGCCCTTTTGTGATTTGGCTTGGTCCTGAGAGCACATGGCTTGCCATGTGCTGTGCGTTTCTGGATTTGGTAAAAGATTGTTGCTCTTATTGATCCCTTTGTATATCGCTTTACCTATGCTGTGTTTTTGTGTTATTGCAGTGTCCAGGGTTTAGTTTAATAATGTTTTAATGTCTTATCTTTCTGTTTATCCTTTTTATTTTTAAAGTAAATCCTTTATACCCATCACTGTGTTTGTGTCGTCACTCGCCATACTGGTCTTGGGGTGCCGCTTGGTAGCAATAGGGGCAGTACCCAGGGAATGGAAAGTCATAATCTCCATCGGAGAACTCTGTATATTGATACAGAGTTCATATCGGTCCTTCATAACGCTGAGTCAGATAACCCCTTGATCTGTCCTGTTGCCGACTCGGAGTGTATGAGAGACTTGAGTGTTGCCGAACCAGTCTATATGAAAATCATCTCTGTTGCCAATTCGGAACGTTTATATGACCACGCTGTTATTAACCCACGGTGTATGAATACACTGTTAAAGCCTCTCACTGTTTCCCACTTGTCGGTGACATTAACCCTTTGTGGCTCAGTAATAACGTGATCTCGAAACCTGCTGTGATTAGACTATACTCAGTATTGTTGGTCTGTCTGTTCTCCCTGGCTGGGAGTGATAGGATTAGCCGTCCCGACCATTCAAGGATCGGAGGTCCTAGAAGTCTGTCCAAAAGGATTCCCACCACGGTTGTGAGGGGTGAGCGGGACAGCGAACGTGACATTTCCCCTCACCTCTCCAGCCTCAGGTGTGGGTTAGGCATGGACTGCCCATATAATGATGCCTCTCCACTCAGGCAATGCTTCTGCATCTTGCTTAGAAGTCTCATTGCTTGTCTGACCGGTGTGTTAAGCACATCACCTGTCTGCTACCTGCATCCTGTTGTGACCCCTCTTTGCTGCATCCTTTGGTACCCCTCGTCGCTGTATCCTGTCTGTATCCTGTCTTAATAGCTACAGTACCCATCGTGATCCTCCATTGCCTCCTGTCTGCAATACCCATCGTGACCCTTCATTGCCTCCTGTCTGCAGTACCCGTTGTGACCCTCCATTGCTTCCTGTCTGCAGTACCCATTGTGACCCACCATTGCTTCCTGTCTGCAGTACCCGTCTTGACCCTCCATTGCCTCCTGTCTGCAGTACCCATCATGACCCTCCATTGCCTCCTGTCTGCAGTACCCATTGTGACCCTCCATTGCCTCCATCTGCAGTCCTCCTTCCATTGTTTCAGTGTAGCATACAATGGCAAAAAACGACTTTGTTTCAGCCATGTTAAAAATTCGGCAGTCTTTCTTTCATCAGTGAAGTTTTGTTTGTCATTCTTTGATCTTTCCTATCTGGATTGCCAAAGTTTATCATGGCAACATTGCTTTTCACTGTTTGCAACAATGCAAAACAAATGTGTTTGTTGTGAAAAACCCGAAACATTTTGTTCCTGTTACAGAAGTAGGTGACTGAGTACTGAATCCTTGTAAAAATGAAAAACTACAAATGTTAGTGGTGACCCACCATTACCAAATACCTGCAAACTATACATAAAAGCAATAACACCTTATTTAATTCTCCTAAAAGATTCCACTATTAATACGCATAGAGAAACCGAGACTCTTACACAAGTTTCAAGACCATGTGAAAAAACATTCACATAAATGTGCACATATAGGGCCATATTACATTCCTAACGTGAATGTTAGCGCTCAGCTGTGTGAGCATTAACTATATAAATATAACTATATGCCATTTGAACCTTATTTTGCACTGGGGATTGGCACAGTCTTAACATGTATGAAATTCGCCCATGGTCTTATGTCTCAAGCTATATGCACTAAGTGATGTTATTATATCTTAGAATACTTAGCACTATATACATTATTTGCGCTATTGTATTTTGCACTACTCTGGTAAACTGTTGTAGTGCTCACTCCCGGAGGAGCCGCTGAAAATGAACCACGGGTCAGTCTCCCCGCACTAGGGAATAAATATACTCCAGCACCGTTGTGGATTTTATAAATTATATAGTTTACTGAAGTAAAAGGCATAAAATAAGACACGGTGTTCGTAGATATATTTACAGTATTTCGTATTGCGGTAAACGCGCAGCGGGAAAAAGAAATGTGAGACTTCGTATTTCTAAAAACGCGACCGAGCAGAAAAAAATACAATGGTTCGTAATTACGAGAAACGCGCAGCGGAAAATACAAAATAAGATGCAACTCTTTTCCCCTTTTTCGGATCTTAGGGAGTGAGTCCCGAACAGGTTAAGTCCCGAATTGTGAGTGTATGTGTGTGTTATGGTACCCGGGTACTATTCAACTGGCCAGTGAATCTTTTAAGCGATGTCTTCGACTAGTCAAGTTGGGGCCCTGTGGGTTTCAGAAATAAACAACAGCGTGCTTGAACTTTTGTGGAAACGGCCTTGGAGGCCTCTCACCCATCCGCTGATCACCGAGGCTCCGCTGACCCAGGACGTCTCTCCGCTTCTCTCCGCGCTGGGATACCGGCTGTTGGATCGATATTCAGGCTCTCTGTGCTCCGGCCCGGACTTGTCCAGCTACCGCCTGCTCTCCCATCCGTTGGACTCGCGGTACTCCTTACTCGGGGTCCTCAGCTTGTCTAGAATACACTTGGTGGTGATGATGGTCAGTGGGTAAGGCTCCTTCTGGCAAGGCAGGATAACCCCACTCGATTCCTGATAGGCCACACTTGCGCTCCGGCCTAGTCACGGTTCCACTCTGCAGCACTGCGTCCTCTTCCTTGCACTCCCTGGCGCGCTCTGGCGCGTTCTCCACGAGGCTCAGGATGTACAGCGTCTGTGTCCCACCCACTTCCTGTCTGTTTGCAAAGCACGCCGGGAAATGTAGTCCCAAAGTTCAGTGTCTCTGATCGCGCTTGTCTCCCTCCGGTGGCCAAAAATAGGTACTGCCACAGTAAGATTTAAACACAGCGCTACACTCTCCCCCTCCTAGAACTCTTGGGTCTCTCCAAGGAGGTACAACAATTACATTACATTTCAACACGGTTTAGATACAATATACAGGTTCAGCAGCAAACATACAGTGGGTTAGATACACTTCTTCAAGTTGACTCATGTTTTGTGCTACCTCAGCTAACATAGCAGACACTTTGGGCAACCTCTGCACTGTGGTGATGGCCTCTTCAGTGCTATGTCCTGGTGAGTCGTAGGTGAGTCGCTGGGGCGGTCGAACAGAGCGTTTTGGTTCTGGCTCAATCAGTTCCTCTTCAGGTGGAAGTACTATAGGTGCTGGCTCAGTCCTTCTTTCTTCCACTGGATCAGACATCTCTTCAGAGTATGACCCCTCCAGTGAAGGCATAGAACTGTAGTCATAAGATTCAGCTTCAGGAACTACAGGGACTCCAACAGTATCAGGAACTTCTAACTGAAATTCAAGAGCTTCAGGGATTTCCATAGTCTCAGGGACTTCTAACTGAAATTCAGGAGCTTCAGGTCTCAAACTACTTTCCCACCGTTCAGGAGCTGAGATAGCCTCTTCAGGCTCCGGTGAGCGCATCCAGTCCAGACAAAAACTCTCTTCTTCACTGTCTCTTTCGCTCTCTTCGACAACCCGGGTCTGTTGAGACTGAGTAACAGGAGGCAAACGTGGAGCAGGCGGATTTGGCGGAGGCAGTTCGTCCCCAACTGGCATCCTCACAGCCTCTCTCAAAGGTAACAAATGATTCCGGTGCCAGTTCTTAAGAGGCCCAGCCTTTCCATCCGGCCGGATTTGATACACCGGCAGACCCGGCAGTTGCTTGCAGACAATGTAGACTTGAGAACTCCATCTATCCGCCAACTTGTGCCTCGCAGCAGCACCCAAGTTCTTCAACAAAACCCTATCACCGGGTTGTAGATCTTGTATCCGAACTTTCAAGTCATAGTTCCTTTTGTTCCTTTGCTCCCTGTTTCCTGAGGTCAAACGGGCCTGTTCAAACGCAGAAGCCAGGTTCTTCCGAAGTCTATCCACGTAGTTTCTATGGGAAGCTACCGACGTCTGGTCTAGAGATAACCCAAACGCCAAATCAACCGGCAGTCGGGCTTCTCTTCCGAACATAAGACGGTACGGTGAGTATCCAGTTGCATCACTCTCCGTACTGTTATATGCATGCACCAGAGTAGCTATGTGACGACTCCAACTTTGCTTCTCTATGTTTGACAAAGTCCCCAGCATATTTAGCAGCGTGCGATTAAACCTTTCAGGCTGAGCATCACCTTGAGGGTGATATGGTGTAGTTCGGGTCTTTTGGATTCCCAACAGTTCCAACAATTGCCCAACAAGTCGGCTTTCGAAGTCTCTACCCTGATCAGAGTGTATTCTCCTTGGCAGGCCGTAGTGAACAAAGAACTTTTCCATCAGAACCTTGGCTACTGTCGGAGCACGTTGATCTCTTTTGGAAAAGGCTTGAGCGTAACGAGTGAAATGATCAGTCACTATCAGAATATTCCCTTGCCCGCTAGCATCCGGCTCTAAGCACAGGAAGTCAATGCACACCAAATCCATGGGTCCCTGACTCTGTAGATGGCTCATTGGAGCGGTTCGGGTTGGTAGAGTCTTCCTCTGAATACACCTCAGACAGGAATGGCAGTAACTTTCCACTTCGGCTCTCATACAAGCCCAATAGAATCTGTCTCGCACCAGCTTAAAAGTTCTTTCAGCACCCAAATGTCCATGCTCATCATGTAACGATCGCAGCACACTCTCTCTATGCTTAGTGGGAAGGAATAGCTGTTGAGTCTCTTCAGCGCTTGTTGAGGGGCCCCTTCGGTAGACCACCCCATCCAACATCTTCAACCGTTCCCACTCTTTGTAGACCAATCTGGCTCCATCCGGGGAATTGGTCAGCAGAATTTCCCGCTGGTTCGCAGTTAGGGCCTTTATGGTCAATGCAATCAGAGGGTCTCTGGCCTGATCCGCCTTCAGGTCTTGTTTTGAAAAGGTAGGTAGACTTTCATCCCTCAATTGTGTAGGGTTACAGTAAAACTCAGGAACAGCCGCAGCCATAACTCCTATGGCCTCCGCTTCAATCCCTCCCTTGACCCGGCGCTCTGCTCCTTGACACAAAGCTTGCACCCCGTCTGGAGTTAACTGAGTCCATTCTGTAGTGTAGGGTCTTCTCGATAAAGCATCAGCATCTCGGTTATTCACCCCAGGGCGATACTTCAGGCTGAACCGAACCCTGACAGAGCGGCCAACCACCGATGTCCCGTTGCTTCCAGTTTCGCAGTAGTAAGAACATAGGTAAGAGGATTGTTATCCGTTTTTATCACAAACTCGGCTCCATACAGATAGTCTTTTAACTTGTCTACCACTGCCCACTTCAAGGCTAGGAACTCCAACTTGTGGGTAGGATAGTTCTTTTCAGAAGGCGTAAGGCTCCGACTCACGTACGCTACAGGCCTCAGCAATCCGCCATACTCCTGATACAGGACTCCTCCTAGACCTTCTCTGCTGGCATCCACATGTAACTCATATGGCTTGTGCGGGTCCGCATAGGCCAAGACAGGAGCTTGAGTTAGACTCTCTTTTAGCTTCAAGAAAGCACCTTCACACTGACTAGTCCATTCGCCCTGTATGGACTCTCGAGCTTTCCTTGGCCCTGGAGCTGACGGGTTTCGGTCAGAGGCCTTGCAGCCTTCTTCGGTGTTTTCCTTCTGTAGGAGTTTGTTCAGTGGTTGAGCTATCTTCGCGAATCCTCCTACAAATCTTCGATAATAAGCGCAGAACCCCAAGAAAGATCTAAGTTCAGTGACGTTTCTGGGTCTGGGCCAAGAAGCTACGGCCTCCAACTTCCGAGGATCTGTCGAAACACCTTCTGCTGAGACCACATGTCCCAGATACGTAACAGACGGTAGACAGAATTGGCATTTCTCCAGAGACAGTTTCAATCCCTCTTCGTGGAGCCTCTTCAAGACCTTCTCTAAACGTTGCTCATGCTCTTCCAGAGTCTTCCCAAACACGATTATGTCATCCAGGTACACTAATACTTCGATCAGATTCATGTCCCCGACTGTCTTCTCCATTAACCGTTGGAACGTGGCTGGAGCCCCCGTAAGGCCTTGAGGCATTCTGTTAAATTCAAAGAACCCCAGTGGACAGATTGAACGCAGTTTTCTCTTTGTCTTCAGGATGCATTGGTATCTGGTGATACCCACTTCGCAGGTCTAGTACACTAAACCATTTTGCTCCAGAAACACTGTAAGGCATCTTCTATCCGAGGGGTAGCATATTGGTCTGGGATGGTTCTCCGGTTCAACGTGCGGTAGTTTATGCATAAGCGGACAGAACCGTTCTTCTTCCGGACCATCACTATTGGAGATGCGTATGGACTCCTGGACTCTTGGATCACCTTGGTTCTTTGCAATTCATTCAGCTGTTCTCGCAGATCATCTAAGTCTCCCAGCGGAACTCGTCTTGACCTTTCACGAAACGGCTTGTCCTCTTGTAATCGAATGCAGTGTTCGGTACTTTTAGCTAGGCCTACGTCAAACTCATCTTTCGAGAACAGTTCTCTCCACTTCAAAACTTGAGACTGAAGACGTTTCTTCCACTCGTGAAAGTGGGAGCGTCCTTGGGGTAGAACCTTTCATCTGGAATCTCTTTATCCACTCCCCCTCCTAAATCGGTGGAGAGGGGCGTAGCGGACTCTACTTGCCCGATAGGCATTCGTGCTTTAAGGACTACTGGAGAATCAGACACATTGCACACGCTGACTGAGACTCTTCCTCGTGTTCTTTTCAGAGCTTTAGTGGAGATTATTTCAGGAATTACTTCAACTCTGGCTTCACTCCCATGATTAAAATCGGTTTCCAGCACCACATAGGGGCCTGGTTGCGATCCATTCAACTTGACTGAAGCCCGGAAACTTGCTACTTCTCCTGCTTGCAGAACCTTCTCCGTTCCTTCTAATCTCCATAGGCGCCCCACTTCGGCAGGTGCTTTCTGTTCTTCGACCATCCTCTGATAGACCGGACGTAACATTGGGTGCACTCCTTGAGTAGAACCTTCTTCCAATATGATAGGTGTCAGGAGACGCCGCACCAAATCAGTATTCGTCCCCACTATCATGGAACTTCTGTTTGCACCTGAGGGTCGAGGACACACAATGGCCAATGCATCACAACCTCCGGACTGTCCGATGACTTCGGATCCGATCTCCAATTTTACCTGTAGATACCCGTCATAGGGGAGTTTCTCAGTTCCGATACCCCAGATTTCCAGGTCCTTCAATTTCTGTAAAGGAATGTGCTTCAAATGTTTCTCATAGAAGTCTCTGTAGATCAGTGTCACTTGAGCCCCTGAATCCAACAGAGCTTTAGTGTAGACTCCCTCCACTTGGATTGGCACAATAGGAGAAGGACCTATCAGTTGATCAGGAAACTTGGTAGCGGTATCAGGACATTTAGACCCAGTTTGCTGTACCCTGGCCTTTTTCTTGGCCCGTGTAGGTTTTGGGTGTGCATTGCTTCCCCATGACGTAGGTCCGGATGCTAAGGGAGTAACTCTTTCAGTCCTGGCAGGCTCAGCAGTTGGCCGGACTTTGGGCCCTCTCGCCCTCTTAGCCCTGGCTTGATTTTTGGAGCGGGGTTCAATCTTTGGGCACCTAGGTTGCTCCTTCACTGGCGCCCCATGGCGTTTCCCGCCGGTGAGGTAGATAACAGTTCTTTCAAGGCTTTTAACAACTCATCAACTCTATTCTTCTCAGGCTTTCGGTCTTTGCATTGTGCGCGGAAGTGGCCCATTTCTCCACAACCAAAACATCTCTTTTTAGAAAGTGGAGACGCAGTCGCCTGTTGTGATTCAGTTAAAGGACCTGGCTAGACGCCACAGCAACTCCGGTTGTCTGCATGCCTGTGAGGAACTTCTGCATCTCTGCCTGCATCTCTGTCACCTTCATCAACACTCGGCACAGTTCCGCGTGCGCCTGTTGCAATTCAGCTTGAGCTTCCTGTACTTTCTTAACAGTTTTGTGCAACTCACCACGTTCAGAGAGGTGTAATTCTTTGGCAGCCCTCTCTGTGGATTTAAAAGCAATCAGGTGCTCTTGCTCGTCCACGTCGGACCCGTAAGTATCCAGCGAATCGCTTTCAGGCTGCAGACCGTCGTTATGCCTTACAGGTTGTGCGTAAGCCCTTTCCCCTCGCCTGAAGGATTTTTCCTCCAGTAAAGCCTCCTCCTCTCTGACAGCTCGGATCAGTTCCAGGTACTTCAGTTCCTGATTACCTGCCCTGCTTCTCAGCTGCAGCATCACTGGATCTAGAGGTTGAGAGCCCCTCAGGATCTGTTTTATTCGGATCTTATCCACTTCGGCCGGCTCGGCCCCTTTCTTGAGGAGTATCTGGTGCAGAATCTTATCTAGGCGCCTCATGTATTCGGTCATTCTCTCACCTTTCCGCTGATAGGTGTGTTCATACTGATATACAAGCTCTGCGGCCTTTTCTGTTCGCCCAAAAACTTCCTCCAAGACGTTCAAATAATCTAACGCAGTACAGTCTTTTCTACTCAGTTTTAGGTTTCTCACCGCTTCTGACGCAGGTCCCTTTAAGCTCTCGGTGATCCTTTGCTTTTTCTGGGCTTCAGGGACGTCCCACTCACCCAGAGCCTGCATCGCCTGTTCCACCCATTCCTCAAAGGTTTCTTCTCCCGCCGGAGTTGGTACGTTTCCTGTAAAATTTCTCAACCGTCGATAACCGAAATTAGTGTGCGGAGGGCTTGTTCTCTGACATTTAGCCAGCAAATCTCCAATAGCCACTATGAATTCAGGCCCGATCATGGCCAACGGACTGGGCGCGGGAACACTTGCGGATTCGCCACGTGGCGCACTTGGCTGAATCAGTTGGACTTCCACCTCATCGGTCAGCTTCATGCTCGCGCCCTGAAAACATACTGGAACACCCTTTCTCCATTCAAAAAGAACATACGTGTGAGAGGTATCTGTGTTCTTTTTAATGTCCAGAATTAACCCCCGATGGTCTGGTGTCAGCACGGCCACGGCCTGGCGAATCTTGATCTTCGGCCCAAGTGTCTGCGGGAATATCCATGACTATACAACATTCTAACTGACTACTGTGCTCCTCACACCCATTCGGCAACAGTGTCTGGATCCATATTTAACCCTTTAGATGCGGTTTTTCCAGAGACTGGATCCCGGACGAGCCCCCACGTGTAGCGCTCACTCCCGGAGGAGCTGCTGAAAATGAACCACGGGTCAGTCTCCCCGCACTAGGGAATAAATATACTCCAGCACCATTGTGGATTTTATAAATTATATAGTCTACTGAAGTAAAAGGCATAAAATAAGACACAGTGTTCGTAGATATATTTACAGTATTTCGTATTGCGGTAAACGCGCAGCGGGAAAAAGAAATGCAAGACTTCGTATTTCTAAAAACGCGACCGAGCAGAAAAAAATACAATGGTTCGTAATTACGAGAAACGCGCAGCGGAAAATACAAAATAAGATGCAACTCTTTTCCCTTTTTCGGATCTAGGGAGTGAGTCCCGAACAGGTTAAGTCCCGAATTGTGAGTGTATGTGTGTGTTATGTACCCGGGTACTATTCAACTGGCCAGTGAATCTTTTAAGCGATGTCTTCGACTAGTCAAGTTGGGGCCCTGTGGGTTTCAGAAATAAACAACAGCGTGCTTGAACTTTTGTGGAAACGGCCTTGGAGGCCTCTCACCCATCCGCTGATCACCGAGGCTCCGCTGACCCAGGACGTCTCTCCGCTTCTCTCCGCGCTGGGATACCGGCTGTTGGATCGATATTCAGGCTCTCTGTGCTCCGCCCGGACTTGTCCAGCTACCGCCTGCTCTCCCATCCGTTGGACTCGCGGTACTCCTTACTCGGGGTCCTCAGCTTGTCTGGAATACACTTGGTGATGATGTCAGTGTGGTAAGGCTCCTTCTGGCAAGGCAGGATAACCCCACTCGATTCCTGATAGGCCACACTTGCGCTCCGGCCTAGTCACGGTTCCACTCTGCAGCACTGCGTCCTCTTCTTGCACTCCCTGGCGCGCTCTGGCACGTTCTCCACGAGGCTCAGGATGTACAGCGTCTGTGTCCCACCCACTTCCTGTCTGTTTGCAAAGCACGCCGTGAAATGTAGTCCCAAAGTTCAGTGTCTCTGATCGCGCTTGTCTCCCTCCGGTGGCCAAAAATAGGTACTGCCACAGTAAGATTTAAACACAGCGCTACACTGTCATATGAGACACAGCACTTTACAGGTTGTACGTGTGACATACCTGTATGTACACCACTTTTATTGCATAGGCACTTTATATAGTTTGTGCACTACGTCATAGTACAATATATGAAATACGATTGTTATTGCATAGGCACTTGTGCACTAGAAATTTGTGCACTAAATTACATTATATTATAAAAATACGCATTGCGCCAAAAGGAACTCTCTCGGTATTGAATGTTCTGTTAATCTGTTTATTTGTGTTGTTTTTTTTAATATCTTGCATTTTATTACTTTGTATTTCTGTACCTACTGTAACAATTCAATGTTCTTGTACCCAGGACATACTTGAAAATGAGAGAAATATCAATATATTCTTCCTGGTTAAAATACTTTATAAATAAATAAATTAACCATTACTTCTCTATGGGACATTTTCACTGTTTAAAGGTGTCACGACTGGGTTGTGCCAGGGTTGCAGGGTCGAGCCCAGCTCCGGTGATAGAGTGGAGTGAGGTAGATATTCGGGGTAAAACAGGTACAAAGGTTTATTAAACAAGGAAGTCACAGCAGAAGTAAACCAAAGGGAAACACTGAGTAATGTGTAGGAGCTGGCAGGGTGAGACATGAATGCTACTGATTTACTAAACACAAGACACAGGACAGTGTACAGGTGGACAAGACAGGAACTGGACATGGTATAAACAGAATACTGAAACAAGAGACAGAGGGGCAGGACAGAAAGAGGGCTGACAGCAAAATAAATCAAGATACACAGAGCAACTGGAGACCACAAGGACACTTACTGGGCTTAAGACAGAACAAAGGAGGGGCTGAGGACCAGAAAACATGATGGGCAAAAGTTAAGGCAATATGGGGAGTCCGTCAAGGTCTCCAAAAGGGGCAATCCAAGTGGCGTGGTCAGAGTTCAGGTATGAGTCGAGACGGGCGGAAGGCAAGAGAATTGTTAGAGTCCAAAGCAAATGGTCATACATGGCTAAACGCTGTCAAAGGTATGGTTGAGGTAAAGCAGGATCTTCAGGACAGGTCAGATAGGAGATGTGCACAGCACACAGGATGAAGGGAATGGAGGCACTTCAATGTAGAAGCACTCGCTCTAGGGTGGAGTGCAACTATAAAGGAGACCCAGGCCCAGCCCAAACCTAAGGATGGGATTACAGGGAAAACCTGGCGTGGACTTCTGGGCACCTGAACATGGGAGTGGGAAAACCCAGTCTGGATTGTTCATGATGCAGGAGCGGCACCTTATTTGTTATTATCATTATTGTCTGTGGTTATCTGTTGCTATCTGCTAGTAGGATTACTGTGTAGGTCGCTGTAGCCTTTTCCAACTCCCCCTATCAAAAATAAGCTTACATCTGCTAAAGGTTGGAGTAGCCTTCATTTCTCCTGTCTTGCAATCATTGCTGTATAATCAGAACCCTGTTTCTTCCCACAATCTACTATTGTTCTGTTTTGCTGTAATGTTGAGCTATGTGTCTTGGTGTCCAGAGTTTATTCCATTATCTGTCCCTGGCATCATTTTGTCCCAGACACCAAGATGCCAGGCAGCGATTCCTGAGTTGTCGCAGCAATACAACACAGAGGGATTTCTCATTGGCCACTAGGCTCCTCCTGATCATTAAACATTGAGTCCCGAGCTGACTGTCTAACCTCAAAATCTGCATGCTGCTCTATTTCCGGGGAAGGCTATCACAGCGCATTCAGTGTATCCTTAAGTTTTGGCTATGGGCTGCAGAAAGGCACCAAAGACTGCTGGTGGGAGGATGAGGTCCAGCAAGAGAGCATCATTAACAGATGTGACCCAGTCAGGGTAGAGAGATTATTATATGAAGAATAAAGGCTCTATTCTATTCCTATACTGCAAATTAAGGGTTTTTAGAAAATTTTACTCTCAAAAAAGTGATGCAATAATTTGAATACCTTATACATTCAGAAAAATATTAACATCCATTTACTTGTTAAGGAATATTTTGCAGCCAATATCTGTTCTTTTTTCTTAGAAAAACCCGTTGAAGTTGGAGTAACTCTTGAAGTGGCAAGCATTCATGCTGTTTCAGAGGAAAATATGGTAAGAGTAGGAATAATTATGAATATGATTTACTCTTATTCTGATATCTTCATTTATCTATTTAAGAGAACAGCTTTCTAAGCGTGTAACAAGGTTTACCTACATGAGCAAATTCTGTTAAACAGTTTACGGTAATAAAATGACTCCAGTTAACAGAGAGTGGGAATTATTTCATTGTCTTTTACTAGCCGGTTATTTGAACAGATTCAGGGTTTTCCTGTTGATTGTTTGTAACAAAAAAGACTTACACTTAGAGAAAGGAAAAAAGATGACATGTGTAAACTATAGAAATAACAGGAACATGTCATTAACAGGGACATTATGGGATACAAGCACTATCAGGGTTATTCAAAGAGAATCCAAAAGTCACCGTACGTTCGGTGACTTTTCGTTCCCTGCACTTCAGGGCGATTCAGTGATCCTATTTCGCTGACCCTGTGGTGTATTCAGCAAGCACCGTAGGGCCCCCGTTGTGCAGGGAAAACCTGCCGCAAACCAGCAGAACACTCGCCGCAAACCCACCGAACACTCACTGAAACCCGCAGAAAAGAGCTGTATTTAACCATGCCGAACACGCCGGAGAAACCCGACTAGCCGTCGATCACGGAGCAGAGCAGCCACCGGAAAAAGCTGACATGCAGACAAACGAGGTGAAAGAAAAAAAAAAAACAGTACGGCTGAAAGTTTGAAAATTGAAACGCTGTTTGCAAAAAACTACTGAACGAAAATGTCTGGAATTTACATATAAGATCCAATGAATGATAATAAAAAGGTCTGTTACAAAAAAATAAAAACATTTAAAAAGGAAAACGGAAAAAAATGTTGACAAAAAAATCCCAAAAAATGCCTAAAAGATCCTAAAAAATCTAAAACTAAAGAACCTCTTTAACAGCAGAATAAAATAATAAATGGTTTATTAGATATTGTATTAAAACTGGAATATTTTTAACATTGAAGCCTATGGGATTCTCCTGAATAAATCTGTCAAATGAAACCACAGAACAGCAGGGCATTTCAGCAACTTTTCCAAGCTGTTTTTTGTTCTCTGAATAGACGAAGCATTGCTTCTCTATGGGGATTTCACTGCCCTTGGCGAACCGCCTGCTCTCAGAATAGCTAAATGGCCAGGAAAGGTAACCGTACGCTGAATTTCAGTGTTCGGTTACCTTTCGGGCCAGATCGGCTCTCTTTGAATAACCCTGTATAGGGGTTATTCAGAAAGATCCGGAATGTGGCTGAAATGTAACTGGACTGCTCTTTCCCGCTGCTGTTACTCAAAAAAGAAATCTAACTGGACACTGAATTTCAGTGGGGCATTTCGAGGCCATTCGGGTATTCAGAGAGGAGGCAATTCGCCAAATTTTGGTGAATTGCCTGCATGTACGGTATCTGTTCGAGGGCAGTGAAATCCGACATAGAGAAGCAATGGTTAATCTATTCAGAGAACACCGAACAGCTGAGGAATGTCAGTGAAGTGCCCTGCCGTTCGGTGGCTTCATTTGTCAGGCCTGAATCCCATAGGTTTCCATGTTAAAAATATTCCCATTTTAACCCCTTAGTGACAGGCAGTTTTACACAAATCCGTCCTTTAGTGACCGCTGCTGTTTTTACGTTTCTGGGCTGCTCGTGTTTAGGTCAAATTCTCCTCTTACTCGTTTATACAACCCACACATAATATACACCGTTTTTCCCGCCATTAAATGGACTTTCTAAAAATACCATTATTTCCATCATAACCCATAATTTACTATAAAAAAATATGAAATATGATGACAAAGTGGCAAAAACACACTTTTTCGTAATTTAATCCACAAAATCTGCAACCACCAAAAAAGACCCCAGCTAAATAGTTTCAGAATTTTGTCCCGAGAATAGAAATACCCAATTTTTACATGTTTTTAGACATGTGCATTCGTTTTAGTACTAAAACGATTTAGTCAGAATTTTGGGATAATTTAGTTTTAGTATGACTCAAGAGATACGAAACTGCTCAATACAAAAAACGAAAGAAACTAAAATAAAATGCACTACATTTTAGTTTCAGTCCTTTTTGTGATATTACATTGATGAGTGAAGGAGACCAGTAATGAAGCGCAACATCTCAAAGCTACAGAAAAGGTTTGTATGCATAATCCTTCCTGACCCCTAGCCGAAAATCTGACAGTGATAGAGCTCCAGAATACTCACTCGCAGCACAGGCAGCCAGCACAGGAGAGGAAACCTTTACTTAACCCTTGCATGTCTATGAGGCAGACAAGATGATAAAAGCAGCTGGAGAAGGAAAACATTCAAATAAATCACACTGAAAGCTAATGACAGAGGAGGGCTGGATAGTAAAAACCCCTTTATAACAAGCAGTGCTGGGAGAAGAGAGGGACTTTATAAAACGTGTGTTATCTCCCCTCCCACTCTGCATAATAGGGGCTTATGTCTGATACATTTTATATTATCCAGGAGCACTATCCCCCTTTCCTCATCTATAATATACGTTTTATATAAAGTCCCTCTCCTCTCCCAGTGCTGCTTGTTATAAAGGTTTTTTTTTTTACGTCTGATACATTTAGTATCCAGCTCTCACAGTTACTCTGTCATTATGAGCTTTCAGTGTGATTTATTTGAATGTTTCCCCTAGATTTAAAGTGCTTTATTTTATTATAAAAATAAATTTGCACCAGTCATCTCTTCTCTGAGCTTTCAGACCGATTTACGTTAATATTTTCCCTCTCCCCTGCTTTTATATTCCTGTGTCTCCCCCACAGAGATACAAAGTTTAAGTAACAGTTCCCTCTCCTGTGCTGGATAAGCATTGCATTCCGAAGTTCTGCACCCTCCACATGCCAATACAGTAGGATGTTCTATACAGAGAGGGGCATTAATTAATGCAGGAGGATGTTATCTATATTATACAGAGAGGGGTATTAATTAACCCTTTCGCTGCTGAGGCTTTTCCCGCCCCTGTGCTGAGGTCATTTTTACCTGTTTTGCGCATCATGTTTAAACGTGTTTTGAAGGCTTATTTTAGTATATGACCCAGACATATTATATATCGTTCTTTCCGTCAGACTCGGTAGATTCATAATATGTCATTATTATATGTATACGTTATGTCATGTCTGTATATTATAACAAAAAATGCAATAAAATATGTATTTTCAATAATTTACAACGTGTAAAGTGTTTTTTTCCACATTTTAACATGCGAGCAATTGCGGTTATATTTTGTATGGGGTGCGCTTGTTAAAAAAATTAGAGATGGGGTCTCGTTACATTTTTTTTTGGGGAAAATGACACTATTTTTAACAAACGCACCGCATACAAAAATCGTTAGTGCAGCATCATTGTTCACATTATAATTGAAATGGGAACAATATTGCTGCATTAACAAACCAAAAAAAAAAAAAAAGTGTTTTTTTTTTTTATTTTTTTATTTTTCATCTTTTTATTTTTTTACAAAATTTTTCACTTTCATGTTTGGTATCGTTGGAACGGCCATGCTCTGGCCGATCCAACCATACCAAAATTTAACCCCTAGCTGCCACGGATCGGGAGATAGGGAGTTCATTGGAACTCCCTATCTCCACCGTTGGTGGCAGTCAAGGGTTAAGTCCAGGACTGGCGTCATCGTGCTACGCACGATGACGCCAGTCCTCAGGGGGAGTTCCCGGAGGCTTGGCCGACATCCAAGATGTCGGCCAGCTCCGGGAAAGGATCGCGAACTGGCGCTTTTCAGCGCCGATTCGCGATCCAGATCCCCAGGGGTTAATGCCAGGCATCATTTGGAAGGGCAGGCTGTGCCCTTCCAAATGATGCCTGGGTTAACCCCCGCAGAGCCGCCGATCGGGAGGGAGAGAGGTCCGAAGGACCTCCCCCCCTCCCTTTCAGGCGCCTCCTCCGCACATGCGGGGGGGGCGCCTGAATTAGGTGTCATCGCGCCCCCGCGATGACACCTAATTCTGGCGGCTGCTGTTCCGGATGCCGGGCTGACATCCAGGATGTCAGCCCGCACCGGAGGGACCAGCGATCGGCCGGAACTCGGCCGAACGCTGACCCCAATGAGAGGACGCGCTCAGCGCGTCCTCAGCACACCAGCGGGAATGCTGAGGACGCGCTCAGCGCGTCCTCAGCAGCGAAGTGGTTAAGGCAGGAGAATGTTCTATACATTATACAGAGAGGAGCCTTTTTTTTTAGCCCTTTAAATCCAGTGGCTGTGAGCGCTGAGATCGGCTGCTTGTTATATTATCTCTCAGTACAATATATCAGGCTCAGCTGTTACAGTAACTGACTGTAACAGCGCTCAGAGTTTCAGTAAAACAAAGAAATAATATTGTTCTAACCTCTTATATATAAAAATATTATTTACTAGTTTTACTGAAACTCTGAGCACTGTGATGAGCAGCAGTCAGTTACTGTAACTGCTTTGCCTGGCACATTGTGCTGAGAGTGAGTGATACTGTAACAAGCAGCGATCTCAGCCCTCTGAGGAGCCACTACAATACTGGTTTTCGGATGAATGAAATTAGTTTTCATACTAAAGAACTGAAAACGAATTTCTTTAGCAACTAAATAAATTGCATTTTGGGACTAATCCATTAGGTCAAAACGAAATTTTGTGCTGTGCACATGTCTACATGTTTTTGCTTTTTAACCCCTTCATTACTGAGCCAGTTCACCTATGGGCGATGAGCTCATTCTGACTGTTTATTCTCATTATTTTTAGATGACAGCTAGGTCCTATTTAACTAAACCCCCCAGACATTTTTTTTTAAATTTTTTAGCTTTTTTTTTACACTGAACCTAGTCATGTTTGGTATCATTGGAAAGGCCATGATCAAGCCTCTAGCTGCCGCAGATCGGGAGATAACGGGATCCGAAAGATCCCCCTATCTCCCCTTGGCAGCTAGGGGGCTAATTGGCCCACTGACATCCTCACACATATGGTGGGGATGTCAGTGGGTGGGGGTGACCTGGAGGCTTGGCTGACATCCACGAAATGGTTAATGCTGCACACCACTGAAAAGGGAAGACTCTCCCCTTTCCAGTGGTGAACTTGCAGTGCTCTATCTTCAATGGTTGGGGAGATAGAGGGCTCTGAAGGAGCCCACCCCTCCCCTCCATTGATTTCAATGGGGGTGCCTGCTGATGACGTCACCACGCAGCGTGGTGACGTCATCGAGCTCACCGGCCCATCTAGATCACGGGGGCAGGCTTCCTCCCTGCCAGATCTGTGAGGGATCCAGCGAGGGAGGTAAGTATCGGGCGGGAGGGAGATTAAGAGCCACTGACGTACGTCCGCCGGTCTAAGGGTGACCCGTGGGCAGGACGTACATGGTACATCAGCGGTCCCTAAGGGGTTAATTCAATATGTAATAAACCGTTTATTATTTTATTCTGCAGTCTCTTTATTTCTAGATTTTTAAAATCTTCTAGGCATTTTTTGGGGATTTTTTCAGCTAATTTTTTTTTCCGTTTTTTTTTAAATGTTTTTTTTTATTTTTCCTTAACAGACCTTTTTATTATCATTCATAGGACCTTATAAGAAGATTCCAGACATTTTCGTTCAGTAGTTTTTTTTTGCAAACAGCGTTTCAATTTTGAAACTTTCAAATATACTTTTTTTTTTTTACCCTGTTCGTCTGCTAGTCGGCTTTTTCCGGCGGATGCTCTGCGCTGTGATCGGCGGCTAGTCGGGTTTCTCCGGCGTGTTCGGTGGGGTGTTTGCAGCGGCTTCTGCTGGTGTTCGGTGAGTGTTCGGCGAGTGTTCTGCAGGTTTGCGGCGGGTTTTCCCTGCACTACGGGGGCCCTGCGGTGCTTGCTGAATACACCACAGGGTCGGCGAACTAGAATCGTCAAATCGCTCCAAAGTGCGGGGAACGAAAGGTCACTGAATGTGCGGTGACTTTTCGATTCTCTCTGAATAACCCTGTATATACATTCACAAATGAATATCAATATGACTAACACTCTGCCTAGTATCCATAGACACGCAAACATACAATAATCAAGCAATTTCATATGTATCTGTCCAGGATATCTGTAAGTTTAGAATTTTAAAAAAAAACTAGATAAGTTAGTTGTTGAAGTTTTTTGATAACTCTATGCAGGAAACTATGCAAGAAAAGTGGTTCCTTTTTTTTTTTGTCTGTTTAGGCTTGGGTCAGACGAGCGCACTGATCACGTCCGTGTTGCCGCACATTTGTACGTCCGTTATAGCATATAATTATGACCAATGGAGCCCCACACACAAAGTATGTCTGCACGGAACTGAGGACGGACGTGGCAAATGGATGCAAGTTAGGCAAGAACGTAAATCTGCTATAACGGACGCACAGAGTGCGCTGCGGCCGCAACGTCCGCATGGCTTTGTGTGTGAGTGATGGAACGAAGTCAGACGGACTGCATTTTTGACGTCCAGCATTTTCACGGACAAAATGTTTTTCATATTAATTTATTTTCCCTTCTACATCAGTCAAAAAAACCGTCAGTCATAAAAACGGACTGTGTGGCCACTACCTTGTCGTCAGTCAGAAAGTATGTCCGTTGTGCATGGACACACAGTCCGCACAGAATGCGCTCGTCTGACCCTAGCCTTAGAGGAGCTCTCATTGGAAGTTACCTAGATGTTTTCTGGAGCTGCCCGTGTTGGTGACTATTTCCATGTTTGTGCTAAAATGGGGATGCTAGCAGGGAAAATCTGCACCTGCAGGTTTCCCCATAGTGTCCCCATTTTACCGCGATATTCCGGGGCAGGCGCTGCCTCAGCACCTCACCTCGGAACATAGTACTAACTCTGCTAGGATACTCGCTTCATTAGGACTTCATGGAGGTTTGCGCTTCCGGTGTTGAGAGCCCTGCGCGATCTCGCTCTCGCCTATTTGTTCCCAGTCTCACTCTGCTACAGGTGACAAGAAGCAGCGGATCAGGCCAGGGGTGAGTATCGGATTTATTGGGGGGGGGTTTAAAGGGGTGCCAAATGATTTTGCAAATGTGGAATCATTTAACACCAGTAGCTAAAGTTTTGCCTTGCGTGTCCCTGCAATAATTAGTGCCTGCACTTTGTAATAGCTTACTTATCGAAACACTAATTAATGATTGCACTCCACATGTTAAGCATAGGATGTACAAAGTACAGTAGGCTCGTGGAAGCTAGCATAACAACCAATGCGCTATGGGATTTCCTACAGGTTTAGCTCAGGAAATTAATATGGGGAGCATGTGTTAAACACACTTACCTTAGCAATAACACTTACACATCCGAACGCTAACGTTAGCGTTCACTAGGGAATAGTGCCCAGAGTTTGTGTTTAATTTCCCCACAATTTATAGTTAGGTATATATGCTGTAGACATTTGTGAAATGGTACTGATTACAGATTATTTTATACAGATACGCAAAAGCATTATGTCATTAAAAACCATTATATTTAGAAAAATGGGTTTGAAATGTTTGACTTGTGTATGACAATGGCATATATATACCATACTCATGGGATTTATTGGGTTATTGATTTGGATTTATTGTTTAGACTAGTTTCTGCCCGCGGCTTCGCTCGTGTGGATTTTAGGATTTGTTAAAATTGATTTTTTAAAAGAAGCTTGAGGTTTTTTTGGTAGAACCCCCCTGTCCCCCCAACTTGTGATTTTTGGAAAATTGTAAAACACGTTTTTTTTTTTCAAGAAGAATGTAAGTGCCAAATTTCACACCCGTAACATCTTTGGTTTTTGAAATATAGGTATACTGATAAAAGTATTCACATCACTTTCCCATACCCCCCTTAAATGGATTTTTGGAAAATGGTAAAACATGTTTTTTTTTGCACGAAAATTGTAAATATCGAATTTCACACCTGTAACATCATTGGTTTTTGAAATATAGCTATAGTGATAAAGGTAATCATCCCCCTTTTTGCCCCCCCACTGGATTTTTGGAAAATGGTAAAATACGTGTTGTTTTATTGTCAAGACGAATCTAAATACCAATTTTCACGTCTATAACATCTTCTGGTTTTGAGATATAGGTATCCTGCTGAATAGTATTCACCCCCCCTTTTTCACCCACCACGTGGGATTCTTGGAAAATGGTAAAACATGTGTTTTTTTATTTTTCAAGAAGATTGTAAGTGCCAGATTTCACACCTGTAACATCTTTGGTTTTTGAAATATAGGTATACTGATAAAAGTATTCAACCCCCCTTTTTGCCCCCCCGAGGAATTTTCAGAACATGGTAAAATACGTGTTGTTTTATTTTTCAAGACTAATCTAAATACCAATTTTCAGGACTGTTACATCGTCTGTTTTGGAGATACGGGTATCCCGTTTAAAATTTTCAACCCCCTTTTTTCGCCCCCCCACTTGGATTTTTGAAAAACGGTAAAATACGTGTTTTTTTATTTTTCAAGATGAATCTAAATACCGATTTTCACATCTGTAGCATCTTCTGTTGATGAGCTATAGGTATCCTGTTTAAAATATTCAACCCCCTTTTTCACCCCCTTATGGGTGGATTTTCCAAAAATCCTTCCTTAGTGGGCCCCTACATCATAAAAACAGTGCACCTTCAAAATTTCACGTTCCTAGGTTAAACGGTTTCAGCTGGGCGTTGATGAGTCAGTCAGGACTTTCGCGTTTATATATATAGATATAGATGTATTTAACCCCCCATTTTGGCCCCCTATGGAATTCTCAGAAAATGGTAAAATACGTGTTTTTTTATTTTTCAAGACGAATCTAAATACCGATTTTCACGTCTGTAACATCTTCTGTTTTTGAGATATAGGTATCGTGTTTAAAATATTCAACCCTCTTTTTCGCCCCCTTAGGGGCGGAGTTTCCAAAAATCCTTGCTTAGTGGGTGCCCACATCATAAAAACAGTGCACCTTCAAAATTTCACGTTCCTAGGTTAAACGGTTTCAGCTGGGCGTTGATGAGCCAGTCAGTCAGTCAGGACTTTCGCGTTTATGAAAAAAGTATTCAACCCCCCTTTTTGGCCCCCCGAAAGAATTTTCAGAAAATGGTAAAATGCGTGTTTTTTTATTTGTCAAGAAGAATCTAAAGACCGATTTTCACGTCTGTAACATGTTCTGTTTTTAAGATATAGGTATCCTGTTTAAAATATTTAAAATATTCAACCCCCTTTTTTGGCCCCCCATTTGAATTTTTGAAAAACGGTAAAATACGTGTTTTTTTATTTTTCAAGACGAATCTAAATACCGATATTCACATCTGTAGCATCTTCTGTTTTTGAGCTATAGGTATCCTGTTTAAAATATTCAACCCCCTTTTTCACCCCCTTAGGGGCGGAGTTTCCAAAAATCCTTCTTTAGTGGGTGCCTACATCATAAAAACAGTGCACCTTCAAAATTTCACGTTCCTAGGTTAAACGGTTTCAGCTGGGCATTGATCAGTCAGTCAGTCAGGACTTTCGCGTTTATATATATAGATTTAACCCCCCATTTGGCCCCCCCATGGAATTTTCAGAAAATGGTAAAATACGTGTTTTTTTATTTTTCAAGAAGAATCTAAATACCCATTTTCACATCTGTAGCATCTTCTGTTTTTGAGATATAGGTAATATGTTTAAAATATTTAACCCCCTTTTTCACCCCCTTAGGGGCGGAGTTTCCAAAAATCCTTGCTTAGTGGGTGCCTACATCATAAAAACAGTGCACCTTCAAAATTTCACGTTCCTAGGTTAAACGGTTTCAGCTGGGCGTTGATCAGTCAGTCAGTCAGGACTTTCGCGTTTATATACTGTATATAGATAAGCAAAAGGCAGATAAACTTTGCACTTTAGGGCAGGATGTATTAAAGTCTGAGATCTCGCCCCCAGACTGGAGTCAAGCAATTTGCAGGACTCGCACTCTTGGATATTCACTAAGGTTTAAGCCCATCCATTTCCGGTACAAGAAACTCACCATTACATAAGTATAGGTGCTTGCGTATTCATGCATTTCTATTGAGCAACGAGCTTCAAAGATGCAGCCGAAGAGGAGCAGAATCATGTAGCGCCAGCATTTAGAAGGTGCTAGCATTTGACTTTCCACATCCCGACAGTAATTAGTGCCTGTGCTTTGTAATGCCGTACTTATATAAACACTAATGTAGGCTTGCGCCCCCACATGTTAGGTATAGGATGCACAAAGTACAGTAAGCGTGCGGAAGCTAGCGCAAAAAGTGATTTGCTAACATATTATAAACGGGTGTAGCATCAGAAATGTAATATAGGTGGCATACATTAAAGATGCTTATCCTGGTGGTAACGCTTACATATCAAGGCATGAACATTAGCGTCAACTTTGGAATAGAGTCCTAAATTTTTACTTAAAAAAACCAAACAAGCCAATTATCTGCCAAAAAGATACAAAGCCTAGATACATACATAAATAGATTTAAATAGATGCAGAAACAGAATCAGACACATCGAGATAAATATAAAACGTATATTTCAACAACACTTACGATGTGTATTAAAATAATTGTCTATTAGTACAATAAATACTATTTTTATAACAATGTATTTCAAATTCCATGCAACAAAGAATACAGTATTCCCCTGAAATTCGTAGGGGGGGGGTTACGCTCCAGCAACCACCGCGAATATTGAAAAAACACAAATTTTGGATGCGCTAAAAAAACGTACAGTACTATACAGTAAAATGTATGGGTACTCACCAATAATACTGTACAATGAAAGCCCGGGATTTACAGCTCCTATTCTTTTTTTTTTTATTCAATAAAAGCATAAATGACAGTACAAAAGATCAACAGTCAGCAAAATATACCGCCAAAAGCGGCAGAAGAAAGCATATACATACTATGACTGGCCCAAAACACAAGAAGCAACGTAATGGCGCGCTACTGCAGCATAACTTTTTTTCTCCCGGAGTAAATCCAGCAGTTCAACCTTCTCCTGAAGTGTTTTAAACTTCTTCTGCCGTTTTGTTTCATTTGTAGAAGCCTTAGAAGGAGCAGAGCGTTTGTGCGGCATCTTAGTGCTGTTCTTTACCCCCGTCAAAACTCTTGCGAGAGCTACCACGTGGTAAGCGGGGAAAATCTGCGAATGACTGAGTCTGCAATAACCGAACCGCGAATATGCGGGGGAATACTGTACTTTACAACAGGCAGCACTTTTGCTGTGAAAACAATTGCAATCATGAGATGTGAAATTAAACAGCCTGCAATAAAATACAGCATATCCCCAAGGATAAAAAACAACCACACTCTTAAAAATCAATGCAAGCCATGAAACATTTAAGAATAGAAAACATCAGCACAAAAAATACACAGCGTTGATGGATAGATAGATACAAATAGGTAGACAGATATTGCACATATAGATACTGTATACATATATCCATTATCTCACAGAAGCGAGTGCACTCATCATATTTTTGTAGTGACAACACTGAAAAAATGACACTTTGCTACAATGTAAAGTAGTGAGTGTACAGCTTGTATAAAAGTGTAAATTTGCTGTCCCCACAAAATAACGAAACACACAGCCATTATTGTCTAAACTGCTGGCAACAAAAGTGAGTACACCCCTAATTGAAAATGTTCAAAATGGACCCAAAGTGTCAATATTTTGTGTGGCCACCCTTATTTTCCAGCACTGCCTTAACCCTCCTGGGCGTGGAGTTCACTAGAGCTTCACAGGTTGTACTGGAATCATTTTCCACTCCTCCATGATGACATCAAGCAGCTGGTGGATGTTAGAGACCTTGCGTTCCTCCGCCTTCCGTTTGAGGGTGCCCCACAGATGCTCAATAGGGTTTAGGTCTGGAGACATGCTTAGCTAGTCCATCACCTTTACCCTCGGCTTCTTTAGCAAGGTATTGGTCCTCTTGAGGGTCTGTTTGGGGTCTTAATCCTTTTGGAATACGGGCCTGTGGCCCAGTCTCTGAAGGGAGGGGATCATGCTCTGCTTCAGTATAACAGTACATGTTGGCATTCGTGGTTCCCTCAATTAACTGTAACTCCCCTGTCCGGCAGCACTCATGCAGCCTCAGACCATGAAACTCCCACCACCATGCTTGACTGTAGGCAAGACACACTCCTCACCTGGTTGCCGCCACACACGCTTGACATCATCTGAACTAAATACGTTTATCTTCGTCTTATCAGACCAAAGGACATGGTTCCAGTAATCCATGTCCATAGTCTGCTTGTCTTTAGCAAACTGTTTGCGGGTTTTCTTGTGCATCATCTTTAACCCTTTCGCTGCTGAGGCTTTTCCCGCCCCTGTGCTGAGGTCATTTTTACCTGTTTTGCGCATCATGTTTAAACGTGTTTTGAAGGCTTATTTTAGTATATGACCCAGACATATTATATATCGTTCTTTCCGTCAGACTCGGTAGATTCATAATATGTCATTATTATATGTATACGTTATGTCATGTCTGTATATTATAACAAAAATGCAATAAAATATGTATTTTCAATAATTTACAATGTGTAAAGTGTTTTTTTTCACATTTTAACATGTGAGCAATTGCGGTTATATTTTGTATGGGGTGCGCTTGTTAAAAAAATTAGAGATGGGGTCTCGTTACATTTTTTTTTGGGGAAAATTACACTATTTTTAACAAACGCACCGCATACAAAAATCGTTAGTACAGCATCATTGTTCACATTATAATTGAAATGGGAACAATATTGCTACACTAACAAACCAAAAAAAATAAAAAAAAAGTTTTTTTTTTTTTTTTTTTTTTTTTTTTTTATAATTTTTTTTTTTTTTTTTTTTTTTTACAACTTTTTCACTTTCATGTTTGGTATCGTTGGAACGGCCATGCTCTGGCCGATCCAACCATACCAAAATTTAACCCCTAACTGCCACGGATCGGGAGATAGGGAGTTCATTGGAACTCCCTATCTCCACCGTTTGTGGCAGTTAAGGGTTAACTCTAGGACTGGCGTCATCGTGCTACGCACGATGACGCCAGTCCTCAGGGGGAGTTCCTGGAGGCTTGGCCGACATCCAAGATGTCGCCAGCTCGGGAAAGGATCGCGAACCGGCGCTTTTCAGCGCCGATTCGCGATCCAGCTCCCCAGGGGTTAATGCCAGGCATCATTTGGAAGGGCAGGCTGTGCCCTTCCAAATGATGCCTGGGTTAACCCCCGCAGAGCCGCCGATCGGGAGGGAGAGAGGTCCGAAGGACCTCCCCCCCTCCCTTTCAGGCGCCTCCTCCGCACATGCGGGGGGGGCGCCTGAATTTGGTGTCATTGCGCTGCCGCGATGACACAAATTCCGGCGGCTGCTGTTCCGGATGCCGGGCTGACATCCAGGATGTCAGCCCGCACCGGAGGGGCCAGCGATCGGCCGGAACCCGGCCGAACGCTGACCCCAATGGGAGGACGCGCTCAGCGCGTCGTCCGCATACCAGCGGGAATGCTGAGGACGCGCTGAGCGCGTCCTCAACATCGAAGTGGTTAAAAGAGGCTTCCTTCTGGGACGACAGCCATGCAGATCAATTTGATGCACTGTGCATTGTATGGTCTGAGCACTGATAGGCTGACCCCCACCCCTTCAACCTCTGCAGCAATGCTGACAGCACTCATACGTCTATTTCCCAAAGACAACCTCTGGATATGATGCTGAGCACATGGCGAGTACCTTCTTTAGTCAACCATGATGAGGCCTATTCTGAGTGGAGCCTGTCCTGTTAATCCACTGTATGGTCTTGGCCACTGTGCTGCAGGTCAGTTTCAGGGTCTTGGCAATCTTCTTATTAACTAGGCCAGTGATGGCGAACCTATGGCACGCGTGCCACACATGGCACGCGATGCCGACTGTGTCGGCACGCGAGACATAGGCTTGCCTCACTGCTGCGTCCTTCCAGCGCGCGCCGGCAAATGCTGTTCCCGGGCACTTGTTAAAGTCCACCAGCCGTGATCTCGCGAGATTGCGGTGTTAACTCCGGTGTTAACTCCGGTGTTAACTCTCACGAGATCGCGGCTGGTGGACTTCATCGAGCGGCCAGGGAACATCATTTGCCAGCGCGCACTGGGGAGGAAGAAGCATGCTCTGAGGCAGCAAGTGAGCGGGGGCCAATATCCATCCATGTGTGAGCTGGGGCAATATCCATCCATGTGTGAGTTGGGGCAGTATACATCCATGTGTGAGCTGGGGCAGTATACATCCATGTGTGAGCTGGGGCCGTATACATCCATGTGTGAGCTGGGGCAGTATACATCCATGTGTGAGCTGGGGCAATATCCTTCATGTGTGAGTTGGGGCAGTATACAACCATGTGTGAGCTGGGGCAGTATACATCCATGTGTGAGCTGGGGCAGTATACATTCATGTGTGAGCTGGGGCAATATACATCCATGTGTGAGCTGGGGCAGTATACATCCATGTGTGAGTTGGGGCAGTATACATCCTTGTGTGAGCTGGGGCAATGTACATCCATTTGTGAGCTGGGGCAATGTACATCCATTTGTGAGCTGGGGCAGTATACATCCATGTGTGAGCTGGGGCAGTATACATCCATGTGTGAGTTGGGGCAGTATACATCCTTGTGTGAGCTGGGGCAATGTACATCCATTTGTGAGCTGGGGCAATGTACATCCATTTGTGAGCTGGGGCAGTATACATCCATGTGTGAGCTGGGGCAATATACATCCATGTGTGAGCTGGGGCAGTATACTTCCATGTGTGAGCTGGGGGTCAATATATATCCATGTGTGAGCTTGGGGCAATTATATCCATGTGTGAGCTTGGGGCAATTACATCCATGTGTGAGCGTGGGTCAAATTATATCCATGTGTGATCTGGGGGCAATATATAAATGTGAGCTGGGTCCAATTATATCCATGTGTGAGCGGGGGGCAATATATCCATGTGTGAGCTTGGGGCAGTTATATCCATTTGTGAGCTGGGGCCATTATATCCATGTGTGAGCTTGGGGCAATATATATAATGTGAGCAGGGGCCAATTATATCCATGTGTGAGCTTGGGGCAATTACATCCATGTGTGAGCTTGGGACAAATATATCCATGTGTGAGCTTGGGGCAATTATATCCATGTGCGAGCTTGGGGCAATTATAGCCATGTGTGAGCTTGGGGCAATTATATCCATGTGTAAGCTGGGGGCAATTATATCCATATGTGAGCTGCTGGGGCAATTAATATCCATGTGTGAGCTGGGGGCAATTATATCCATTTGTGAGCTGGGCCAATTACATTCATGTGTGAGCTGGGGCAAATATATCTATGTGTGAGCTTGGGGCAAATATATTCATGTGCGAGCTTGGGGCAATTATATCCATGTGTGAGCTTGGGGCATTTATATCCATGTGTGAGCTGGGGGCAATTATATCCATGTGTGAGCTGCTGGGGGCAATTATATCCATGTGTGAGCTGGGGGCAATTATATCCATGTGTGAGCTGGGGCCAATTATATCCATGTGTGAGCTTGGGGCAATTATATCCATGTTTGAGCTTGGGGCAATTATATCCATGTGCTGGGGGCATTTATATCCATGTGTGAGCTGGGTGCAATTATATCCATGTGTGAGCTGGGGCCAATTATATCCATGTGTGAGCTTGGGGCAGTTATATCCATGTGTGAGCGGGGCAATATATCCATGTGTGAGCTGGGGCAATTATATCTATGTGTGAGCTGGGGGCATTACATCCATGTGTGAGCGTGGGTCAAATTATATCCATGTGTGATCTGGGGGCAATATATAAATGTGAGCTGGGTCCAATTATATCCATGTGTGAGCTGGGGCCAATTATATCCATGTGTGAGCTTGGGGCAGTTATATCCATTTGTGAGCTGGGGCCAATTATATCCATGTGTGAGCTTGGGGCAATATATAAATGTGAGCAGGGGCCAATTATATCCATGTGTGAGCTTGGGGCAATTACATCCATGTGTGAGCTGGGGCAATATATCCATGTGTGAGCTTGGGGCAATTATATCCATGTGCGAGCTTGGGGCAATTATAGCCATGTGTGAGCTTGGGGCAATTATATCCATGTGTAAGCTGGGGGCAATTATATCCATATGTGAGCTGCTGGGGCAATTATATCCATGTGTGAGCTGGGGGCAATTATATCCATTTGTGAGCTGGGCCAATTACATTCATGTGTGAGCTGGGGAAAATATATCTATGTGTGAGCTTGGGGCAAATATATTCATGTGCGAGCTTGGGGCAATTATATCCATGTGTGAGCTTGGGGCATTTATATCCATGTGTGAGCTGGGGGCAATTATATCCATGTGTGAGCTGCTGGGGGCAATTATATCCATGTGTGAGCTGGGGGCAATTATATCCATGTGTGAGCTGGGGCCAATTATATCCATGTGTGAGCTTGGGGCAATTATATCCATGTTTGAGCTTGGGGCAATTATATCCATGTGTGAGCTGCTGGGGGCATTTATATCCATGTGTGAGCTGGGTGCAATTATATCCATGTGTGAGCTGGGGCCAATTATATCCATGTGTGAGCTTGGGGCAGTTATATCCATGTGTGAGCGGGGGGCAATTATATCCATGTGTGAGCTGGGGCAATTATATCTATGTGTGAGCTGGGGGCAATTACATCCATGTGTGAGCGTGGGTCAAATTATATCCATGTGTGATCTGGGGGCAATATATAAATGTGAGCTGGGTCCAATTATATCCATGTGTGAGCTGGGGCCAATTATATCCATGTGTGAGCTTGGGGCAGTTATATCCATTTGTGAGCTGGGGCCAATTATATCCATGTGTGAGCTTGGGGCAATATATAAATGTGAGCAGGGGCCAATTATATCCATGTGTGAGCTTGGGGCAATTACATCCATGTGTGAGCTTGGGACAAATATATCCATGTGTGAGCTTGGGGCAATTATATCCATGTGCGAGCTTGGGGCAATTATAGCCATGTGTGAGCTTGGGGCAATTATATCCATGTGTAAGCTGGGGGCAATTATATCCATATGTGAGCTGCTGGGGCAATTATATCCATGTGTGAGCTGGGGGCAATTATATCCATTTGTGAGCTGGGCCAATTACATTCATGTGTGAGCTGGGGAAAATATATCTATGTGTGAGCTTGGGGCAAATATATTCATGTGCGAGCTTGGGGCAATTATATCCATGTGTGAGCTTCTGGGGGCATTTATATCCATGTGTGAGCTGGGGGCAATTATATCCATGTGTGAGCTGCTGGGGGCAATTATATCCATGTGTGAGCTGGGGGCAATTATATCCATGTGTGAGCTGGGGCCAATTATATCCATGTGTGAGCTTGGGGCAATTATATCCATGTTTGAGCTTGGGGCAATTATATCCATGTGTGAGCTGCTGGGGGCATTTATATCCATGTGTGAGCTGGGTGCAATTATATCCATGTGTGAGCTGGGGCCAATTATATCCATGTGTGAGCTTGGGGCAGTTATATCCATGTGTGAGCTGGGGGCAATTATATCCATGTGTGAGCTGGGGCAATTATATCTATGTGTGAGCTGGGGGCAATTATATCCATGTGTGATCTGGGCAATATATTCATCTTCTTTATACTGTATTTTTCTTTTAAGACTTAAGCACATAATTAGTTCAGACAGTCATATGAAGTGTTTTTTCAAAAATAAATCCGCATTCAGGTCTAATTGTGGGATTGGCACTTTGAGACACATAAATTGGTTCAGCGATATGGTTTGGGCACTCGGGCTCAGAAAGGTTCGCTATCCCTGAACTAGGCCATCTTTATGTAGAGCAACAATTATTTTTTTCAGATCCTCAGAGAGATCTTTGCCATGAGCTGCCATGTTGAACTTCCAGTGACCAGTATGAGAGTGAGAGCGATATCACCAAATTTAACACACCTGCTCCCCATTCGCACCTGAGACCTTGTAACACTAACGAGTCACATTACACCAGGGAGAGAAAATGACTAATTAGGCCCAGTTTGGATATTTTCACTTGGCGGTGTACTCGATTTTGTTGCCAGTGGTTTAGATATTAACGGCTGTGTGTCAAGTTATTTTGAGGGGACAGCAAATTTACACTTTTATTCAAGCTGTACACTCAGGGCTCGAGTCGAGCGGGAACGTGCAGGAACGGCGTTCCCGCACTTCTCCCACAGCGGGAACGCTGCGGGAACGCAGCGTTCCCGCTGTGGCCCGAGCCCGAACGCCGCCGCCGCACATTGCCGGCGGCCGCATGCTTCCTGTTACAACGGTTGGTGACAGGAGGTGGAGCCGCTCGCCTGGCTGTTTCATAGATCCCAGGCGAGCGGCTGCACTTCCTGTCAGCGGCCGCTGAAGCAGGAAGCACGCGGCCGCCGGCAATGTGCGGCAGGAGCAGGAACAGCAGAGGAGCAGCAAAGGTGAGCTGGGGGCAGTATCCATGAGACCTGGGGGGCAGTATCCATGAGACCTTGGGGGGGGCAGTATCCATGAGACCTGGGGGGCAGTATCCATGAGACCTGGGGGGCAGTATCCATGAGACCTGGGGGGGCAATATCCATGAGACCTGGGGGGGCATATCCATGAGACCTGGGGGCAATATTCATGAGACCTGGGGGGCAATATCCATGAGACCTGGGGCATATCCATGAGACCTGGGGGGCATATCCATGAGACCTGGGGCATATCCATGAGACCTGGGGGGGCATATCCATGAGACCTGGGGCATATCCATGAGACCTGGGGGGGCAATATCCATGAGACCTGGGGGGGCAATATCCATGAGACCTGGGGCATATCCATGAGACCTGGGGGGGCATATCCATGAGACCTGGGGGGGCAATATCCATGAGAGCTGGGGGCATTATCCATGAGAGCTGGGGCATATCCATGAGAGCTGGGGGCAATATTCATGAGAGCTGGGGCATATCCATGAGAGCTGGGGCATATCCATGAGAGCAGGGGGCAATATCCATGAGACCAGGGGCATATCCATGAGAGCTGGGGGCAATATCCATGAGACCTGGGGCATATCCATGAGACCTGGGGGCAATATCCATGAGACCTGGGGGCAATATCCATGAGACCTGGGGCATATCCATGAGACCTGGGGCATTATCCATGAGACCTGGGGGCATTATCCATGAGAGCTGGGGGCAATATCCATGAGACCTGGGGGCAATATCCATGAGACCTGGGGCATATCCATGAGACCTGGGGCATTATCCATGAGAGCTGGGGGGGCATTATCCATGAGAGCTGGGGCAATATATACCCATATGAGCTGGGGCAATTATATCCATGTGAACTGGGGAAAATATATCCATATAACCAGTGCTGTGTATATTATTCTTGGGGTTCAGTGCTGTGTATGTTATTCTGGGGGCTCAGTGCTGTGTATGTTATTCTGGGGGTTCAGTGTTGTGTATATTATTCTGGGGGCTCAGTGCTGTGTATGTTATTCTGGGGGTTCAGTGTTGTGTATGTTATTCTGGGGGTTCAGTGTTGTGTATATTATTCTGGGGGCTCAGTGCTGGGTATGTTATTCTGGGGGTTCAGCACTGTGTATATTATTCTGGGGGCTCAGCGCTGTGTATGTTATTCTGGGGGCTCAGTGCTGTGTATATTATTCTGGGGGCACAGTGTTGTGTATATTATTCTGGGGGTCTGTGCCTGGATATATATATATATATATATATTATATATATATATATAAAGCGTTAGTCCAGTTGCCACAATCACGAGTATACCTGTACGTAGTGATACCTTTCACTGATCAGTATAGTTTCCAGTTTACACTCTTGAAAGCTTGTCTTTTAAATGTAAAGTTAACCCAATAAAAATGGTATCACCGGCACGCACTGCTATACTCGTGATATATATATATATATATTTTCTTCAGGTAATAGGGGTTGTGGAATTCGTGGGTGAGTTCCCTCACTTTTTTCCCAGGACTCGACCCCTGTGTACACTCACTACTTTACATTGTCGCAAAGTGTAATTTCTTCAGTGTTGTCACATGATAAGATATAAAGGGCTCTATTAGATTCTTCGCGCAAACGTTAACGCGTGCGCAAAAGCGCATTAACGCGAGGGGCAAAACCCTTTGCGCTGAACGTCGTATTACAATGTCTGCGCAAAAAATGCACATTAACGTCTACCGCAGGTGAACCTGCGCGAACACTGCGCGAGCGTACTGTACTGTATGTATACTTAACATTGTGAGCGCAAATTCGTTTGTGCACTGGTACACGGAGGCATTACAATCTATGCTCAAAATTTAACGCACAGCGTTTGCGCGCATAATTTTAATGTCTTTGAAAAGCTGGTGGTAACTTCAAATCTGAACGTCCTGGCCGAACCTAAATACACCAGTCCAAAAAAAAACTACAGCACAGTATAGTTACACATTCTACGCATACCCAAACAATAAAATGGAGAAGTTGTGCGTGTTTTTTTTATTGATGCAGCATATACTGTATGCGCAGATTGACTTTGACAGGCGCAAAAACTTAACGGGAGACAACTCTGGTTCTTAATTCTGATTGTCTGAATCGTGTGAAAAAACAGTCCGCACACTGATTTCTGTGCTCAACGTTACTGCACGCACAT
Source organism: Leptobrachium leishanense (assembly GCA_009667805.1). Classification (NCBI taxonomy): domain Eukaryota; kingdom Metazoa; phylum Chordata; class Amphibia; order Anura; family Megophryidae; genus Leptobrachium; species Leptobrachium leishanense. The sequence goes on from CM019065.1 coordinate 277,202,772, forward strand.
TTTTCGGCGTCTGTTTTACACGTGTTATTTTTTGACGGATGAAAAAATACGCGAGGATTGTAATACCAGCATTAATTTACGCGCGTTAACGTTTAACGCTACGCGCAAAAATGCACGCATTCTGCGTGCATTTTTGCATGAAGAATGTAATATGGCCCAAAATATTTACAAAAATGTGAGGGGTGTACTCACTTCTGTGAGATACTGTGTATATATATATATATATATACATATAATTACACACTGTCTATGTATGTCTCTGAAAAAAGGTTGGCAACATTAATAAATACATTGAAATAGATAACTAAATCCAACCATAACCACCCCAAATTAATTTACTTCAAAAACAAACTCTCTAGCGTTCAATGAATTAATACTCACCATCTTTGTCACCTTGATTTAAGCACTTTAACCCAGGAAAGTGGGCCATCCTTTTGAAGAAAAAAGCTTCACTTCATTACTCTACGTGTTTTTTTTTGTTTTTCTGTTTACAGCTTGTCTGTTTGTCACTCTCTGTATACTCCTGATGACGCCAATCTTCATGGTGAAACACGTAGAGTAATGGAGTGAGGGTTTTTGCAATATTAATCTTTTTTATTTTGTTGTTCTCTGGTAGCCTTTTTGTCATCCTATTTGCTGCAGCTCTGAATATGCTAGTTTGGAGCGCTCCCAGCACTGGCTAACTGCACATCTACTTTCTCTACCCTACTACACTAAGATACTCTTTATGTTGCAATTACACTCCGGTTTGGAGTCTTTCTGTCTCTTTCCTATTACTGCGGACCCACAAAGGCCTGCTTCTCTACTCTATTAACTTAAGTAGGTTAGAAGTGTGTGTCTGTGTGTGTGTGTGTGTGTGTGTGTGTGTGTGTGTGTGTACCCAGGAGCTTTCTGCAGGGTTACCTGCTTGCATATATGGACCTTTAGTAGGCCATATTCCTTTTCATGCCAGACACATTGAGTCAATTCTTTGTGTTCACTGTGGTACCTAACTTGTTGCCAAAGGTTACTGAGACTTTTAATATTGTCGTCCTGGTTGTCTTTTGGTTTATGCATGAATAAAAGTTACGTTTTATTTAATTTTTCTCCCAGCAGCACAGTATCCCTCTATATCCATGTTCCAGGGTTACCCCCTTATGTTCCACATTTTATACTGTCTGCAATGCTACTGACGAGGGGTTATCACCCGTGCTCTCTCTGACTTTCTCAATTAGCACATACCATATATATTTTCTACTCTTTAGGATGTAACCCTCTGTGACCCTATTTTTCTTGTTTTTGACCTTGCAGCTTGAACTTAGTTTGCCAGTAATTTTTGCGATAGGCGTTTTTTTGCATATGCCGGTCAAGTCTTAATTTTGCATATATTGGCTCATTTAGGGACAAAGGTTCCTTTACAATATGACTCTCTGTAACTCTATATTTGTTTGCTTTGACCTGGCAGCTTGCACTCATTTTACTGGTAATTATTGCGATTTGTGAAACGCTACTTGTTTTTTTAGTGTGTGAGCAATTAAACATTTTTGAGGGGTTACTTTTATTTTTTGTTGGGGAAGAGGCTAGTGGGGGTCACATTACAATTTGAGTTGTTGATAATTCTTAGGGGGCACCTGGGGTCTGCACTATGCTATCAACCCCTTTTGGGCCATGGGAATTTTATATGGGGAGAGGGTGGGCAGCACTGCAGCCTATCCATTCTTCGTAATAAGCACTGAACTGTCTGCTTCAGATTGCCAGGAACCTGAGGAGATGGCAGTTCAGGCATTATCACATTATCACTTTGAATTTGATACTACACGATCCTGGCCTCACAAGAGGGCGGATTCCGGCTTTGGTAGCTAAAATGCCCCATAGTGAGATTTAGGATTGTGAGGAGAAGCAAGGGCTTGGTATTCGCGATCCTGCCGTTAGTGACTATGTAGGGATGGCTCGCATCGATAGCAAGCATTTCACACCCCTATCGATGTGTTAAGACATCTTGCTCTTTAATTCTATTATGATTAGGGTATATCACTTTAAATAATACATAATGGCTTATATATCCATTTAAATATTTAACAGACTCTTTGTCTTACATATTTGTTTTAAGGAAATCTATACCGATAGTCCATTATTGTATTCCAGGAATATGGCATGATTAAGGCCTTAAGGCACCAAATGTTGCCTTTATCCTTACTCCAATAAAGATCCATGTACACTACACAAGGAGTGACTCTCTTTTCATGGAATTCGTGTCTAGGGCATAGCGGCCCCCTGTGGGAGAGTACAGGTGTGTGGTTCGTGTGCAAGGAAGGGGCTCTCGTATAGCTCGACCCTAATCACTTGTTCTCTGGATAGTCGAATATGGGGTTTGTTCTGGTTTGGGGGGTTTAATTATGTGGAGAGTGGATTTTTTACACACAATATTATCATTATTAGGGTGTGCTCCATTATATCAAAATAAAGTTTGTGACTAAAGTTTTTTTCATATTAATATCAAATAGAGAATTATTTTGAGATATTAATATATCATTTGATTGTTTGAAGTCTGTTGATTTTACTATGGTAATTTTAATTGAAAAGGATTCGCACTGCTAATATTTGTTCAATTCAACTCGCTCTTTAGTGAAGTCATAGTCATCTATTTTAGATACATTTATCACAATTCTGAGCAAAATAAACTAAACCGTTGTCATTTTTACAGGATTATACAGCAACATTGTTTTTAATACAGAGATGGACAGATGAACGTTTGATATTTGAAGGCAAAAGCATTACTCTTGATGCTCGACTGGTACATTTTCTCTGGGTCCCAGATACATACATTGTAGACTCCAAAAGGTCTTTCTTACATGATGTGACTGTGCAAAATCGTCTAGTTAGGTTATTCTCCAATGGTACAGTACTCTACTCCATCAGGTATGATTACAGTTTTGAGTCATTTGGTAGTTGTATTTACTAGATTTTTTGGGATATTTCTATACATGATTTATTAATTATGACACACAATATATTTTTGTAAAAAATTAATTACTGACAAAATGTTAAAGTATATAAATGTATATCCTATTCATCAATTGCATACCAACATTTCATTTGTTTCATAGAGACAGCTGGCAGTTGGCTAACTCTTACTAAACAACCTTTTATATAAAGTGTAGAAAAGTGTAAAAAAGTGCCTATTGGGTCCACATGACCCCCATAACACAAAATTTCCCCATCCAACATAGCATGGGTGGTGTCATATCATCTAAATCAGGGGTGGCCAACCCTACAACATGCGTGCCACAAGTGGCACATAGAGGCTTTCCAAGTGGCACAAACTATATTTTGTAATTTTAATAAACTTAATTAAACAAACTGGATAAGCAACGTAGCATCTCAGCAAAGGCAGAGGAAAGTTGAATAAAGGAGAGGGAATAAACAGAAGCCAGGCAGTCCACTCTAATGAAGGTCTGAGTAAATAGGAGAGGGCCAATAGGGTAAAAAGGAGGAATCTAAGGGAAACTGGCCAACAGGGTAAAAGACAGACACAGTTCATTGCCAATAGGACGAAGGAGAGACAATGGTAGATGGAAGTTAAGGGAACATGGGCAGTACCACAATGAAATGGAGTAGTGGTAAAAGTGATAGAAAGAATAAAGTAAATCATAATGAAAACCACTACAGTATGTGTCGTCTCAAAAATCTGCTGGTTCTTGCTACTTCATCTCTGAATCCCAAAAGAGCTGGTGAAAAGGAAAGACACCCAAAAGCCTCAATAAGAACTTAGCCAGATGTGTTTAATGTGAGTACAGATCTTATCAGACAATGTTGGAACATGTTTCTTTCTTTGCAAGTGCTTTGTATTTTAATATACTACTTCTTGAATGATTTAGTGTTCAGTTACAACAGCATTGGTTTAACAATATTCTTCACTTCTTCAGTTCTATTTTATTTGACAACAAGTCTAACTTTAAATATATTACAAAGATAAAGATCTGAGTCTTTGTATATTATAAGTATCCCACTATATGCAGTTCAGCTGTGCTTGATGGGCATACAGATCTAATTCTCTACAAGGCTGATGGTTGAAGGTAATTTCTTATTTTGCTCTTAATACTGTGAGCGTGTGTGCCATCTGCTGGAAATTCCATAATAGACATCTAAAATTCTAATATACAAAGGCTAAGATTGTTTGTTGCTTTCTCTTGCTCATGCATATAATGTTAAATGTGTTGCCGAATAAAAGAAAGAAAGAAATTCAGATACTTCTCGATCCCCAATATTTACAGACACTTCTACCACAATTTGGTTAGTTTTCAATTCAGCAGATTTTTGAATTTACAATTTTATTTTGTAATGAAGTCACCAAACAAGCAAACAGAAAGTGTGGGCCTAGCAGGGCCACATGAATTTAACTGAGGGCAAACCGGCATTTTGAGTCCCATTAAAAATTGGCCTCAGTTATTGGCATGTGCGCCTTTACTTGCTAATGGATTTTGCCTTTAGTGATTCCATCCCTGAGCCAGTTTGCGAAAAAATATCAAGAAATAAGAGGTTAAGTAATGGATTTTCAGGGAGGGAAACAGAGAAAATCAGACCGAAACCCTAATTTAAACAATGGATTTTCAAATATCCATGATTAGTGGGGAAAAACTAAATGAAGCTTGGTGAAAATATGTTCTAATTTATCCAATTAAATCAGCCTCTATTTTGAAAATAGATATCAGTCAAATCGTGACAATATTTCTACATAGAAGAAAAAAAGCCGAACGAATTAAACTGAGCCTTCGGACTGAAAAATATATGTATACTCCAAAAACAATGAGCCCTATTCTGCTGTTGCCTGTGACAGAGAATTGCTAAAGGAAAATATTGGCGCGTGGTCTGTTGCTGGCTCTGTTCTGATCAAGCTGCAAAGTCCTATTATTTGAGAGCCTCTAATTTATACCAGTAGTGTCGCCATGCTGATATCGCCTCCTGGAGTACATTAGACTCCATGGAGCCAAGTGTCATCTGGTGGCACGCTGAGGCCACAGAAGAACAAACTGCATCAATATGAGCTATTCAAACTTTATGTTTACAAGAAATTGTTATAAAGGAATAGGAATTTGTAATTGTTAGGATTAGAAAAATTTACGTTTATGTTATTTAGGTGAGAGGTAGAGGTAACGTTTCGTAGAATAGCATCTAGGTGATTTTGGAATGATATCAGTTAATAAAAAATAGGTACTCGTAGGGCTAGGCTGAAGGGGAAGGAGAATAAAGACAGAAGTGAAGAAATATAGGGGTAGTATTACTGTTTAGGGGTTTGGGTGAGGCATTGGAGAAGAGTAGGGTTAGACTAAATTTACAGAAGAGGATATGGGTAGGGTTAGGGGTAATCATGAGGGCATGGTTATCTTTAGGAGGAAGTAAGATATACAGGTTTATTCAGAGAAAGATGAAACTCTGGAGAACTTTTGGAGAAGTGAAAATTCTAGGTCAAAATAGCCAATTTGGAAAGTGAGATAAATGGGAGAATTTGTCTGGTTTGGCAATTTTGACCTACAATTTTCACTTCTGCAAAAGTTCTTCAGAATTTCACCTTTCTCTGAATAAGCCTGATAATGTCAGGTTTTGTCTTTCTTCTTTTTATTTCAATGTAAAGTGTTAGAAAAATGCTAACAGTTAAAAAAAATCCTACTCCTAGTTCTACTTCTAACCCAAACTCTTCCACTACCCATAATCCTAACTGCTAACCCTACACCTAAAAAACAAGCAAAGTGACGAAGGCATGGTGTGTGCAAACAGAAGCAAAATTGTATTAGTCCAGTCCACCAGAGGTATGACAAGAAACTAAAACCATGTGATGCGCTAATGAAACACAGATATATCCAGTATCCCCACCAGCGTATATATTATTCACCCTTTTGGGATACAAAGATTTTTGGCACTATTCCAGCCCATTACAAATAATGGCTCCAGCTGTTAAAAGATTGAGCAGCTAATCCGATCTTGTGAAGCTTGCACCTCATAATTAGTAACATGTCGTTGTACATACTGTAATAACAACAGTATGATCTATTCCAGCTCCTATTCAAATCTCACTTGTCTCAGCTCTAGCCAGTATTCTGCAAACAATACTGATTCTCAGAGTCTGGTGTTAAAGGATTTTGCTTTTTCAAAATCCTCAAATACATGAGTACTTAAAAATGAACAAATTTACAATTATTGTACTACTTTTGTTATCTCAGAATAGCAATCTTTGTGCTAAAATACCCTACCCTACATGTATGTGTTAACTATACATCCAAGATTTCAAATAAATGCTAAAATGCTACCTTTTTCGACCATGCAAAAGCACTTGGAAGTTAAAAATTTAATGTTGCACAAGTCATCTGATCATTTAATGAGAATAGACACATTTAATTACTTAAACACACAAAACCTTTTTTTTTTCATTTTGAATGGGCATTATAATCCATCTTTAACAATATCACATTCAATATTCTATGTTTGCTTTATAGAATTACAACTACTGTGGCATGCAATATGAATTTGGCAAAATATCCCATGGACAAACAAAAATGCACACTGAAATTAGAGAGTTGTAAGTATAATGTTCATTGAATATTGTCTGTCACTTTTAATTTCAGTTGTTCATGATGTGCGTTTCGGGTTTCGGAATTTCGGAATTTTCACGAAATTTCCCGATTCGTGTTTTCGGATGCGCCGAATTTCCGAAAATTTTTAGATCCGAAAATGGCAGATCCGAGTTTTCCGAGCCGAAACGAAATATTTTCGGAATTTTCGAATGGACTTGAAATGTGTCAAATCGAAATTTATTGCTTTGAAACAAGGAGAACAGACTTTCCGAAAAAAAGAAAATTTCCGAACTTACGAAAAGTCGATACAAAAACGAGCTAAGTGACACGAAAATACGAAAAATGGTCGAAATTCCGAAAACATGTACAATTCCGAAAAACGAAAATTTCCGAAATCACGAAAAGTCGATACAAAAAACGAGCAAAGTGACACGAAAATCCGAAAAATGGTCGATATTCCGAAAAAAAGTACACGAAAAACGAATCGAGCCGAACCGAATCGAAACAGAAATCGGTCGAAACGAGCCGAATCGAAAAGTTTAAAAATCTGAAAAATCGAACCGAATCGAACCGAAAAAAAAATCAGTGCACAAGCCTAGTTCATGATGTATTATTTTTGTAGCAAACACTGTATAACTCATTTTCTGTCTTATCACACAATGAAAAATGTAAAATTTCATAATGAATATATGTGCATTACTGCCACACAAACTTATATTAGGAATAAAAACCTGAGTAACGTTAAAAATAAATATAAACCACTGATGACTTAAAACAATCACAAAATGGCTATCAACACTGTATTGCAAAACCTGTCGCTACCTCTACAACCCACACACTCGAGGGTTATAAAAGAGGTCATTCCATTACCTGCCCTTTAATAAATAACTCAATCAGGTTAAGAGAGCTACACATAACACACCACTTATTTTTATTCCCCCTTGCACATGCTCTGTCTTACTACTGGGACAGTGAAGTCATTTACTACCTTGCCCATAGACAGGAGAGTCTTTGTGGTTGCAGGAGGATCATAATGCTGGCTTTTAACTTAGAGAGTATGGAGAGGACGACGAGTCATAGTGGGCTGGTGGCACGTACTTGTTCTCCTTGAGATCCAAATTCCCCACCAGAACCTTGGTCTAGCTGGAAGGCCACTTAGCACGTGTGCAGTGGATGATGAAGAACTAGAGCTGACTTAAAACATCAACTCATTAAATATCTACCTGAGGTTTGATTTTTATAAAAGCAATGTCACCCTCATTGTCACAGTAGTGGAGGAGACAGAAAAAACAGTTGGTTCAAAGCCTCTATACAGTAATTCTACCCGACAAGCAACTCCTGTTTCAACTTAACCTTCTTTATGACATAGTCAGTGGCGTAGCGTGGGTTGTCAGCGCCCGGGGCAAGCAAAAATTGCGCCCCCCTTAGTGACGGTATAAATACTTTTCACTGTAATGTCTCCATATATTTTATTACACCCCCATTTCATTTACTAGGCTTCAGTATTAATTTATTATGCCGCCATTTCATTTACTATATTCAAATTTAATTTACTATGCCATTTCACCGTCACTCTCCAGAGTCCAGAGGGATTCAGGTGCAGCAGCAGGTGTGAGAGGGTTCTTGTCAGGACTCCCTAGGGGCCATGATTATTATTAATAATCAAAACCAGTGCTTTTTTTCTTAAAAAAAAACAGGGGGTGGGGTACTCGCCCTTAAAGCCGGAGATATAGCAAACGCAAAACGACGCACAGCGCCTGTAGGCAGCACTGCACATAGAGAAGTGCTCAGTATATACAGGCCTATCTTCTCTGTGCACTCAGTCAGCATTGGGCCACGTGGCTGAGCACCCAGAGTTGGAAATAGCCAGCTTTGCCTGTGATGTGGCGTGAAGTAACCGCTTCACACCGTGTTGCATTGCGTTTGTGGACAGCAGCACTCCTTTAATGCATAAATTAGACCCTTTGTGCCTCCACTGCCTGACCACTTAAATGTGCCAAAGTGCAGTGTCCCCTTAAATTATTAAAAAAAATATTAAAATAATAAAATATTCTTAAAATAAATATAGTAAAATGAAGAATATTAAAATATACTAAAAGTTAAGTACCAAAATAGTTTATTAAAATATAATATACAAGCTAAATAAGTTAAAATAATAAAATATATTAAAATAAATATAAAAATTACAATATAAAAATAAATTAAATATTAAAATTAAAATAAATAGACTAACTCAGAGTAATGTGTGGTGTGTATGAGTGTATTACAGAGCTCCACAGCAATCACTCACAGTAGAAGGCCCGCTCTATGCCCCGAACACACACACACACACTTCTGCCTGTTGAATCTGTGCTTAGATTCAGTTGAAGGGGTGAGGGGGGCGGGGGCCATTAGGTCACAGCTGGCTGCTTCACACTGCTATCGGAGCCTGGTTTCCCTGCTTCATCTCACATGCAGCTTCACACAAGCTATTTAGCAACAAGGTGTGAAAGGCAGGCAGCCCTGAATACAGAGCATAGAGCTGTAATGCCAAGTCCAGAGTCTCTGACTTTAAAGAAATGTAAACCTTTTTTTTTTACATTTGAAAAGACCCTGCACCTCATGAGCAGCCTCCCAGTAGGGCATTTACTGCCGCTGACTCACTCACCCATCCTGATCGATGAGCACCGGGACAAACACTTTCTTCCGCCCTCAGCCAGGTTCAGCCTTCTGCTCGGCAGGCTGCTCCCTCCCACACCACACATCAGTGAAGCGTGTCCCCGACGTGTCGCATCATAGTCACGTGACTCGCCCAGTCAGCTGCTGAGTGCTGACAGCATCATCCTGCGTCCTGCTCCTCCCTTCCTGACCGGCGGCTGGCTGGGAACTTTCAGGGGTGCAAATTTCTTTTGAAATTATGCGCCCCTAAGAAAACTGCGCCCGGGGCCACGGCCCACCTAGCCCCCCCCACGCTATGCCACTGGACATAGTGCAACAAGAAATGGTACACAATGTCATATGAATGACCTTGTCTGATGAGTCTATGAAGCCGAATACGGACAAGGGCCAGTCAAGAAAGAGCCCATCAACTTTGAAAGGTGTTATGCATCATGTTGAAACTGGAAGGAATTTGCACCTAATATGCATGTTGACCTAATCAATAAAGATTGGTCCATTTTACCAGAAGCTGACTCCTCTTAAAGACAAGGGGCACTATTATATTATTGGCTCTAAAATGGGGATGCTTATGGGGAAAACCCATAGCGTCCCCATTTTAGCACCATATTGCGGGACAGGTGCTAATTCTGCAGCCTGTCCTGTAACGCAGCCTGTAACTTCCCTGTAACTTCAGTGCCATCGTGAGTATCACCTCCTGGAGTCCATAGGACTCCATGGAGGGTTGTGCTACCCGGCCCCGAGCCCTGCGCGATCTTGATTTCGTGAGATCGTGCAAATCTGCAGAGCGATTTGCGGAGGGGAGACTGGGGACAATTTGTTCCCAGTCTCACTCTGCTCCCGGCGGCTAGAAGCAAGTATCTGATTTTTGGGGTGGTTTAGCTGGTGTTAACTGATTCTACAGTGTGGTAATTAGCATTAGGACTGTGTAATCCTAATGCTAATTACTGATTGTGCTCCTCATGTTAGGTATAGGGAGCACAAAGTGCGGTAAGCTTGTGCAAACTAGCGCAATCACCGATGCAGTATAGGACCTGTTAGTGTTAGGGATGCAATATAGGGGCATGCTTTAAAGTCATTTAACCTAGCGTTAACACTTACATATCAAAGTGCTATCGCTAGCATTAAGATTGTAATAGGGCCCAAGATTTGTGCACTCCCCCTATTGTTAGCTATAGGAAATAAACTAAATCTTGCCTGTAATGTAAAGGCCTATTTGATATCTAAGGTAGGGAAATGACTTCAATAGTTGCCATGAGATACCATTTATGAATTGATTGTGAATGAAGTCATTGTAAGAAATCAACAGTGGTTTTGAAGAATACATATATTTAAACTAACTTACATGAACTGTGTGAAGATGTGTGTAGAAGAATGGATTGCAGTGGAATCCTCATCTATTTAATTTTTAACAAAAATATTTGACACTGTTCAACATAAGAAAGTATTCGACAAATATGAAACGGTTGGTTTTAAATGGAAATAAATGCTCTTATATTGTAATTGTGTAATGGAATAGAATTATATTGTAAATATGTAACCACACCATACTCCCATCAATAATGGATTCACCATCTCCAAATGTAAATAACAAATTCCATGTCTGAAATATACGAGTCTTGAGATTAGTTATCCTGCAGTTTACATGTTTAGGAACAGACTGACTGACAGTCTCACTAAAAAATACTTGGCATCCCAGCCAGCCCAAGTAATGCCAGTTGTACATGCAGTCAGTAGGTAGATGCAAAAAAATCTGGAACCAAAGTTGTCAAAAAATGACCATTGCCTGAGTCAGGGAGCCATGGTCTACCCGAACCACATGTCCCACTCCCACATATACTAAACACATGACTCCTGTCCTCTCGGGCTTGGTCGAAGTCACTCTGGCTGCCTGGTCTACTTTGTAGTCCACAGTACATCCTTGTATATGTTACACAAAAAATGGATATCTTACCTAATGTTTCTTAGTTAGTATTGTAAATGTGCATGCCTCATTCCATCCAATAATACTATCTTTTTTCCTTTCAGTGGGTTACAACATAAATGATCTATTATATACTTGGATGAATGGAAATAATTCTATTCGAGGCATGGACACATTAAAGCTTGCCCAATACACAGTTGAAAGATATTACACTAAGGTCTCCTTGGGACAAGATGAAACAGGTAGTACAAACTATGTTTTAACTGCTTAAGTGATGAGCCATTTCTCAAATGCTATTTTAAGACAAGTTTGATTGCTGAACTCACACAAACTGTATATGATTAATTTTTTACTTTCATTAAGAAAAACCAGCAGATTCAAAATGTACCTAATTCTTAGTGCTATTATTATTACTCAGCAGGCTACTTCAAAAAAATGTTAAAGTATATATTTTTAATTCATAGTTCAATAATTTACAGCAATTTTAACACTGTAACATGTAACTTTGGAATAAAGGTGAAACCAGATTTTTTTTTATGAATACCTGGGAGTACCTGCTTTTTTTTTCAGTTTTGGGGAAAAACATATAGAATCATTATTGAACTGAATAAAAGTACATCTTATAATAATGTATGTTTTTATTTCAAGGTCAATACTCAAGGCTTGTATTATATTTTGTGCTTCAAAGAAATATGATCTACTTTATTTTGGAGACCTATATCCCTGCAACGTTGCTGGTTGTTCTTTCATGGATATCATTCTGGATTTCAAAGTCTTCAGTTCCTGCAAGAACCTGTTTTGGTACAGAAAATTATGGCAACTTTTATGTTTGCACTGGTGGATATACAGTATATACATAACAAACCAGAAGAAGAGCACACCAAATATCACATTCAAAGAGGACAACAACAGCAGCTTTATACATTGTATAAAGCTGCTGTTGTTCTCTTTGAATGTGATATTTGGTGTGCTCTCCTTCTGGTTTGTTGTATTACTTTACATGAGATGCACCCACACTGAGTGTTTTGCTAAGGTTATGTGCTGCCCCCCCCCATGTATTTTGTGTGTGTATACAGGCACGTACTGGCCATAGGGACTACAGGGAGATTCCCGGTGGACCGGTGGTTCAGTGGGCCAGTGAGAATGCTGGTTCTCCTCACCGTGCACTGACTTTAATGGGCAAGGTGAGAAATTCCTCACCGTCTGCAAAACAGATGCAATGTGCCGCAATCTCATGTTGGGGCCACTGTGCTGGTGAGACCCACTGTGCATACGTCTCAACTTAAGACATGGCGCACAGTCAACCTCAGTGCCGCTGCGTTGCTTTACTCAATCGCTCTGCAGCAACTCCAGTATCTGTAGAGCAATTGGTTGAGCGATTCAGTTGGTTTATATACAAATTTCGTGCATGTTTGCTTAATTAAAGTGGGCCTGTCTGGATAAAGTCCAGGGCTGATTTTTTTTGTCCCAGTCCAGCCTTGTGTGTATATATATAATGAAAAACACATGGGGAGGGGTAGCACTCAACCTGAACTAAACTTTCAGTGCGGGTGCATCTCAAAAATAAAATACAAACAAATGAGGGAGAGAGCACTCCAGTCAAACACATTCAAAAACCAACCACAACAGCTTCATGCATGGGTACATTATACCAGATTTTACCACATGTTGAAAAATACTAAAATCTAAGCTTTGTTGAATAAAATGGTGGAAATTTAGTTCGCAATGAACGGCCTTGAATTGCGAACGAAATTTCCACCATTTTATTCAACAAAGCTTAGATTTTAGAATTTTTCAACATGTGGTAAAATCTGGTATAATGTACCCATGCATGAACCTGTTGTTGTTGATTTTTGAATGTGTCGACTGGAGTGCTCTCTCCCTGGTTTGTTTATATTTTTATATATATATGTATATATATATATATACTGCAATGCTCTAAATTGTGTATTTGCAGTCATATTAGTGTACATTGTTCTTATTAATGCACAATTGGTGTTACTGTGTAAGAGATCATTAACTGAGACGGCTGTGATAAATGCATCAAAATTAACGTGTGTGTCAATGTTATTTTTAATTACAGTAAGGAGCTGTGGTGTGGAGCAATCACAGATAAGGAGGCAAATGAGTAGAAGTGGGATAGATGAGAAGGATAAAATATTATACAAAATTTCAAGGTTTACAAAACACAATCAAAACAATGTGAAAATACAGAAATGTTATCATTCTTAACTCTCTGTTGAGTTAATTTCAACTTTTTTAATGGCAATATATAAAGAATTTAGATCCCTTCGTACTAAAAGTACATAAAGTAGGAAAAAGCAAACTGTTTTATGTCGTAACCTAGTTTAATGCCAGCAACCTTTGAAGAACTGTAAGAAAACAGACCAAACATAAAAGTAAACTAGACATGGCAGCATGGTAGACACAGATCCAAAATACTAAAAACAAAAGAATAGTCAGAACTCCTAAAGGTCATGGAATTGGATAGCAAGGAAAACCAAAGATCAAGCTTAAGTCGGAAATCTGAAAAGCAGGTTAGAGCCAACTAATCTAGCTGGTTTCTAACATGAGACAACAAATATACGGTATTAGAGGTGTGCACAGTGAAAAAATTTTTTTGTTTCAGCCGAAAAAAATTCTGTCTAAAACAGAATTTGTTCACATACCATTTAATTTCATTCTGTTATTACAGATTGATCAGTTTTGGTTCAATTCGGATCAATTTAGATGGCTAATAAAAAAAAATCTGTTTAATTAGTGTTATATAGTTACATAGGCCGTATAGATCCAAAACATCCATACATATCCTGTCATTCATCCGATTGTGGTATTTTTATAGGAAACTTTTTTTAATGCTTGATAATTGATGTTTAGTAGATGTATCCAAAACATTCTTACGATTCGTTATTGTGTTACAGTGATTCGGCAGTAGAATTTTGATATTATTCTGTTATTCTGTAATTGTCACAAACTGATTCTTTTTTTAACTGTATTATTTTTGTTGTTTTATATTATGTTATTTTTTTTTCTAGGAGTTACAACTGTATTGGCAATGACTACAATTTTAATGGGCTCAAGGTCATCTTTACCAACCGCTAATTGCTTCATAAAAGCAATTGATGTTTACCTGGGAATATGTTTTACATTTGTGTTTGGCGCCCTTTTAGAATATGCATTTGCTCATTATTGTTCTGAACAGATTGAAGCTCTGGGAAAGGTCAGTATAATTATTAAGAAATTGAAAAAGGCTTATGTTCTTTTTTATATCTATTCCCAACTTTAAAAAAGACAACATTGTAAACATTGATTTTATTCAGTAACCACCTTAGTTTACTGATGATGCAAACCGTGAATACTGCTGTTGTTACAACTACAATAAACGTTGATGTTCCCTAACTGGGAAATTCAAAAAGCAGCAGGAGAGGTTATATCATTGCATATAGTTCTGGTGCTTTTTGAATTTTCCTTTTGGGATTGCTGAAGTTCATTGTTGTTGCTACAACAATAAAGTACAGTGGTGGGTGAATAACCCGATTATGTTCTCAAAGATACTTATATTTGCATTAGATACATATCAATATGATTATCTAATTATGCTGAAGACTAACAGGGTATTCAAAGAGATCCGAGTTGCTGGAGAAAGGTAACCGAACGCTGAAAATCGGCGTTCGGTTACCTTTCTTGGCCATTTGACTATCCAGAGAGCAGGCAATTCGCCAAATCCTGGCGAATTGGCTGCACATACGGTGCCTGTTCGGTGCCTGTTCGAGGGCAGTGAAATCCCCGTGAAAAAGCAATGCTTCGGCTATTCAGAGAACACAAACCAGTAGTGAAAGGTCCCCAAAATACCCTGCCATTCGGTTGTTTCATGCGGCAGATTTATTCAGGCGAATCCCATAGGCTTCAATGTTAAAAATATTCCCGTTTTAATTCAATATCTAATAAACCGTTCATTATAAAATTCTGCAGTAAAAAGTCTCTTTATTTATAGATTTTTTAGGATATTTTAAGCATTTTTCTGGATTTTTTTTTTTTAAAAGTCCGATATATTTTTTTTTTAAGTTTACTTATTTTTTCTGTAACAGACCATTTTATTATCATTCCCTGGACCTCATATGTAAATTTCAGACTTTTTCGCTCAGTAGTTTCTTTGCAAACAGCGTTTCACTTTTCAAACATTCAAGCAAACTGTTTTTCTAATTTATTCACTTCACTCGTCTGCGGTCTCGGCTTTTTCTGGCGGCTCGCTGCGGTTGATCAACTCCTGCTCGGGTTTTTCCGTGGTTTTTGGTGGGTTAATCCAGATGTTTTTGCGGGTTTTCGGCGTGCATTCCCTTTCCCTGCAATTCGGGGATCCTGTGGTGCTTGCTGCATACACCGCAGGGTCACCGAAATGGGGTTGGCAAAAGAAACCAAATTGAAGAGAACGAAAAGTCACCGAACTTGCGGTGACTTTTCGAATCTCTTCGAATTACCCTTATAGATCTTGAACCATTTGCTTGTAATCCTACAACATCTCACAGGTATAATACATTTTTTATCCATTGATAATTTTGTGTAAGACAAATTATATTTCTCCCATAACTTCAAACATATTTCTGCTAGTTAAATAGCAGACAAATATAGACAAAAGGAAGGAATGGAACAACATACAAGAGTTCCCCTCTTTTGGCCAGTAGGGTGTGGTATAAGACCATCTATTAGTGAAAGAGGATGAAAGTAGCTCTTTAGGAGACATATATGTAACTGAAGAAATACAGTGGCAAGAAAAAGTATGTGAACCCTTTGGGATTACGTGGAGTTTTGCATGAATTGGTCATAAAATGTGCTCTGATCTTCAACTAAGTCACAACAATTTGAAAAACACAGTCTGCTTAAAATAATACAACACAAACATTATATGTTTTCATGTGTTTATTGAACATAACATGTAAACATTCACAGTGCAGAGTGGAAAAAGTATGTAAACCCCTAGCCTAATGACTTCTCCAAGAGCTAATTGGAGCCAGGAGTGAGTCCAATCAGTGTGATATTATTGGATGTGTTGCTGAAAGCTGTCCTGCCCTTTAAAAACACACACCAGTTTTGGGTTTACTGGTTTCAAGAAGCACTGCCTGATGTGAACATGCCTCACAGAAAAGAGCTCTCTGAATACCTACGATCAAGAATTGTTGACTTGCATGAAGCTGGAAAGGGTTACAAAAGTATCTCCAAAAGCCTTGATGTTCATGTGTCCACGGTAAGACAGACTGTCGACAAATGGAGAAAGTTCAGCACTGTTGCTACTCTCCCTAGGCGTGGTCGTCCTGTAAAGATGACTGCAAGAGCACAGCACAGAATGCTTAATGAGGTAAAGAAGAATCCTAGAGTGTCAGCTAAAGACTTACAGAAATCCCTGGCACATGCTAACATTTTTGTTGACACATCTACAATAAGGAAAACATTAAACAAGAATGGAGTACATGGGAGGACACCACAGAGGAAGCCATTGCTGTCCAAAAAGAATATTGCAGCACGTTTGAAGTTTGCAAAAGAGCACCTGGATGTTCCACAGCACTACTGGCAAAATATTCTATGGACAGATGAAACCAAAATGAAGTTGTTTGGAAAAAACACACAACACTATGTGTGGAGAAAAAAAGGCACAGCACACCAACATCAAAACCTCATCGCCACTGTAAAACATGGCGGAGGGAGCATCATGGTTTGGGGCTGCTTTGCTGCCTCAGGGCCTGGACGGATTGTTGTCATTGATGGAAAAATGAATTCCAGAGTTTATCAAGACATTTTGCAGGAAAACGTAAGACCATCTGTCCGCCAAATGAAGCTCCGCAGAGGATGGGTGATGCAACAGGACAATGACCCAAAGCATACAAGTAATTCAACAAAAGAATGGCTTCAACAAAACAAAATATGCCTTCTGGAGTGGCCCAGTCAGAGTCCTGACCTCAACCCAATTGAAATGCTGTGGCATGACCTTAAGAGAGCAATTCACACCAGACATCCCAAGAATTTTGCTACACTGAAACAGTTTTGTGAAGAGGAGTGGTCAAAAATTACTCCAGATCCTTGTGCAGGTCTGATCTGCAACTACAGGAAACATTTGGTTGAGGTTATTGCTGCCAAAGGAGGGTCAACCAGTTATTAAGTCCAAAGGTTCACATACTTTTTCCACCCTGCACTGTGAATGTTTACATGTTCTGTTCAATAAAAACATGAAAACATATAATGTTTGTGTTGTATTATTTTAAGCAGACTGTGTTTTTCAAATTGTTGTGACTTAGATGAAGATCAGAGCACATTTTATGACCAATTCATGCAAAACTCCACGTAATCCCAAAGGGTTCACATACTTCTTCTTGCTACTGTAGGTGATATACTGGTCTGGAAACTCTTCCATACTGTAGCAAATGGACTGCTATGCTGTATTGAGCAAGTAGAAGAGTAGGAGTAGCTGTAGAGAAATAGCATATTCTGTACGAAGGTCAAGTCTGAACAACCTTGACTAGAACAATGCAAATGTTGATATAAATGTTAAAAGCACACTCTACTCATCCTGACCGCTTTACATAAATAAAATTTATTTATTTATATAAGGATTTTACCAGGAAGGATACATTGAGATTTCTCTCGTTTTCGAGTATGTCCTGGGTTCAAGAACATTGAAATGTTACAGTCGTTACAGAAATACAAAGTAATAAAACGCAAGATAATAAAAAAACAAAACACATACAGTATATACAGATTAACACAGAAAATAAATATGTAGGAAATATATTCATTATGTTACATGTTTACAGGTGCATTCTGTATTGCGGTATGTTAATAGGGAGCTCTTGAGTGACATAAGACGGGGGAATTTTTGACGGCGTCTGGGAGGTTATTCCATAACTGTGGTGCTCTGTAGGAAAATGAGGATCGAGCCACTTTCCTTTTGTATTGTGGTATTGCAAGTAAGGTGCAGGTCCTAGATCGGAGGTTATAGGATGAGGGAACTGCTAGGGGAAGCAGCCTATTCAGGTAGGGTGGGAGCTTCCCAGAGAAGGGAAAAGAAGGAAACTCTAAAATTTTAATAGTCTTTAATTTTAATAATGTTACATTATTGTCATCTTTCACAATGTGGTTATACTGTTATTTAAACACATTCATTGCTTTACAGAATCCCACAGAAAAACCTGAGAACAACAACTTTGAATGTTTAATTATTAATACTTCTCAAGAACTGACTGAAGATGAAAATAAAAGAATTAGTACTACAGAGCAAATGGGATGTGGATCGTGTCTCAAAAAAACATTTTTATTAAACCTTTGGATAAAAATTAAAGAGAAAACACATATTTTCTTGGATTTTTTCAAGATAAAATGTACTGAAAATATTGATCGATATTCAAGAGTGTTATTTCCTTTTGCCTTCTTGATAACAAACATAGTATACTGGGCATATTATCTTTACATTTAATTATGGAACAAAATGTGTTAATTGTCATTCTGTAAAAATGAAACATTTTCCTTTTTAATCTTTACCGTTTATGAAATCAGTGTATCTGAAGCATCCATCACTCCATTCCAGATTAATAATATATTTATAAAGTACTTTCAATTCGCACCTTCTTAAAACATGACAGTTAGAGGCACTTTATTTCAAAAATATTTTGATAATTACACATACCTTCCTCTAAAACGAACTGACAATTTGCATGATGCAGTTCTGTATCTTGTAGTGTAATGTTCTTCTACTTGCATACATTTGTAAAATTATGTGATTTTATAATTATGCTAAAAACGACGTTTACAAATATTATGCAATTATATTAATTGTGTTTGTAAGAAATATCCAGTAAACAGTTTTGAAGTTACTCATATTATCTTAAAAGTAGTTTTGATTTTTTCAATCCAAAATGTGTTCCACATAAGAAGGTTAGGAAGTTTAATTTGTATCATTTAAATACTTTTAAAAGATGATTATATTTGCTGCATTGATACCTTTGTGTAATACATGATGAAACTGAGATCCCTAGAATGTAGGACATCAGCTGTGTAGTACAAACAATTTTATTGTTTGTTGAAAGTTGACCAAAGACATAAACAAGAGAAACACTACAAGACATAGGTGAGTTTAAGGAACAGTACACCATGAGCGAATACACCAACTGAACTATAAGCCAGTGCCTGTATAATTTCCTCTCAACAACCCCAAGACAGTCAATGAGAAGTGCAGGAGAGGTCTGACATGGACATTTCTTAATGGGGGCTTCAGCAGAATATAGCTTTTGGGTCTATTATCGCAAAGTTGGGGGGACACAGGGATGAAGGGGTGAAAAGAAAGAAAAAAAGAGGCGGTATTGGGGAGTAAGTGTAATAAAAAGGGACTATTGTGAGAGAAAAGGGAAATTAGAATGGCAGCAGTAGGAAGAAATAGCAAAGAGCAGGTATCACTTTTGTGCACCCACAGATTCAAGTGAGGTGACCTTGGTTAGTGCAGAATTTGACCTTTTAACTGATACCAAATGTGATCAAGTAGAATGTACAGATAACAAGTGAAACCCCCACCCTTTTCTGTTCTGAAGTAGTGGCATTGCCCTCTTTTCACTTATAAAGAGAACAATGGCACTGCAATTTCCGATGCCAGGAGCAAGTGGGGAGGAGCTGAGGCAGTGCTTTATTATGCACTGTGTCATCTAAAATGTAAGCCACTGCCCCCCTGGAAGGAGAGTCCTTTCCAACCCTCTATCTCCATGGTATATGTTATGGTTGAAGTCCAAAATCCGTGTAATTCTAGGATTATTCAGTGGTTTTGGGTGAAGTCTGAAGTGAAATGCCATTACAGACTTTACCCAGATGAGACACGGCTTACCCAAAAACATCTGGATCATCCTGGCATAACTCAGCGAAAGAGCTCTGAATAACAAGTATAGTGCACTTTACTCAGCAGCCATTCAAATGTGAACACTGTGCTGGATTTTCTCTCTAACAAATTCACGAAAGGAAAAGCCTACCGGTCTATCAACCTTTATCACTTTGCACTAATTTCTGTAGCAACCAGACACACAGGAGACCATGGCTTGTCCATCTACTGATGGCAGGTATTTGGCGCCCCAGACCCTGCAACCAAAATACTGGATTTCCTCTCTTACTGTTTGGACAATGCGGTCCTGTCTCTGAAACAACTCTCAGCCAAAAGTTGATGCTTCTCTCTCTCATCTCATGTAACCGAGTGAGTGATATGTTGTCTCTATTTCCAAATCCACTCGTTTGTACCAGAAGGTGTAAGATTTGACATCTCACGACACCCCAAGGCATCCATCTCCTTGGCTTTCTATCCAGAATCCCCTTCTGTTCCAAAACTTTGACTGGTCAGTTGCCTACATGCATATGGACAGGCCACTAGGGACGTGCATAACTTTTTTTTGGTTTGTTTGAGTTTTTTCTGGGGTCTTTTTTTTCGTTATGGGTCATTTCGGACAGTTTTCTTTTGTTTTGTTTCGGTTAGTTTTGGATCAATGATTCGGATCTGTTTGCGATATGGATCATTTCGGGTGATACGGATTAGTAGGTTTTTCGTTTTTTATGAGTTATTTTGTTTTTACTGCTTATTTAAGAATAGGAAGTAGATTACTAGTGCCAATAGGATGAAAGTTTCTTTACATATTTATTTTTATAGGCATTTTTAGGCATTTTTTGGGTGGAATTTTAGGTTTCCTAACTTTTTGTAAAGAAACAAGGCTTTTTAACACATAGGTTTCAATGCAGCATATGAATCCACATGCTGCTGGGAAGTGCCTCTCTGCAGTATAATTGATGCAGCATTTGAATCCGCACAGTGCCAGGCAGCCCCTCTCTGCAGATTGACTCAGTGATTCGGATCGATTAATTTTTTGGATCAGTTAGTCTTTCGTTTTTTATGAGTTATAATTAATGCAGCATATGAATTCACACACTGCTAGGAAGTTCCCAGCAATGTGCGCATTCATATGCTGCATTAATTATACTACAGAGGTGCTGCCCCACAGTGTGCGGATTCATATGTTGCATTATTCTGTAGAGGTGCTGCCCGGCAGAGTGCAGATTCATATGCTGCATTAATTATACTGCAGAGAGGCACTTCCCGGCAGTGTGCGGATTCATATGCTGCATTAATTATACTTCAGAGAGGCGCTGCCTGGCTGTGTGCGGATTCATATGGTGCATTAATTATACTGCAGAAAAGTGTTTCCCAGCAGTGTGTGGATTCATATGCTGCATTGAAACCTATGGGTTAAAAAGCCTTGATGCTTTAAAAAAGTTAGGAAACCTAAAATTTCACCCAAAAAATGGCTAAAAAAATAATTAAAGAAACTTTCATTTTATTGGTACTAGTAATCTACTTCCCCTTCTTAAATAAGCAATAAAAAACGAAATAACTCATAGAAAACGAAAAACCAACTGATCCGAATCACCTGAAATGGTCCGTATCGCGAACCGATCTGAATCATCGAAACGATCTGAATCACCAAATAGATCCGAATCGCCGATCAGAATCACTCCGAAATTTTGGATCGATCTGAAATTTTCGAATAGTCGATATTTTGTTTTGCGAAATGCTCCCGAAATACAAAAATGGTGAATTTCATCCGAATTTTGATTCAGAACTAAACGAAATGCACATCTCTACAGGCCACCATACCGCTATGCATTCCAGAAATCCAACCCCTGATCATCTCTCTCAAGACAAGACATATTGTGGTTACCTCACCTTTGCTAGCTCGCTTGAAAAGCTGTCTCATGTCTCAGGTGGGATGTGGCACTTCCTCGTTTGGAGCCCACTCAGCCCAGTGATGTCATCTAAGGCCCTATTCCCATGGCAAGAATGGAAGATATCATGCGATCTGCGTATTAATTGTGTGAATTCACCTTTAGAGAATTTTACATCAAGTCAGTGTTGCTTTAGCCCAAGGAATTAGTTCAATTGCATTTATGCCTTGAACTAGCAAATATGAGTCTCTGATTTATGTTTTAAAAATTCCAGATACTCCTAATTTAGTGACAGAAAGTCAGGATCTAAATTATTGCTCAAAGTCGAATAACAACACCGTAATCTCCCATTTCCTCCCAAACATGATATTTGAATTACTTTCGATTGCTGTATTTTTAATACAGCAAAAAACATAAAAGATTTTGCAATCACAGTTTTAAGTCCATTCAGCATCAGATGTGTGCAGCAGAAACCTGGAGAATAGGCCATATAACTTCACATGAGATTAAATCATAGTGGAAGAAATCCAGCACTCTAATACATTTAAAGAATAGGGATGAGTTGTTCGGTTCGATCGGTTCGGAGTTAGATTCGAACATCGACTGTTCGCATGTTCGCGAACAACGAACATTTCCGCGTGTTCGCCGCATGTTCACCCATAATGCACCACAATGGACCACAATGCACTTTTCCACTGGCCTGAAGTTTGTAATTAGCTATAGCTTTGCACCTGACCACAGATCAGGTGCAAGACAGGTTCAAGACTATGCCAATCACGGCTCAGAGTCCTGATTGGGCAAATTTTGCCCAATCATGGGCTCACAGAGCTAAGTCCTGCAGGCCAATATATAAGGCTTCACACAGCACTTCAGCACGTGTTTGAGAGGAGATTTGAGAGGAGATTGTTATTGTGTTAGTGTGTGTTCTCACTGCCAGTCTGCCACCAGCTACTGGGGGGTCTCATTTCTACAAAATATCTGGGAATTGTTCTAATCTGCGTGTTCTCACTGGTACCCAGTATTTTGGGGGTCAGTAATTTCTACAAAATATCTGGGAATTGTTCTAATCTGCGTGTTCTCACTGCCACCAACTATTTTGGGGGGTCAATAATTTCTACAAAATATCTGGGAATTGTTCTAATCTGTGTGTTCTCACTCCCAGCAACTATTTTGGGGGTCAGTAATTTCTACAAAATATTTTGGAATTGTTATAATTTGTTTGTTCTCACTGGCTGCCACCCAGTATTTTGGGGGTCAGTAATTTCTACAAAATATTTGGGAATTGAGGTAATCTGTGTCTTGTCACTGCCACCCAGAATTTTGGGGGGTCAGTAATTTCTATAAAATATTTGGGAATTGAGGTAATCTGTGTCTTGTCACTGCCACCAGCAACTATTTTGGGGATCAATAATTACTACAAAATATTTGGGAATTGAGGTAATCTGTGTCTTGTCACTGCCACCAGAAACTATTTTGAGGGATCAATAATTACTACAAAATATTTGGGAATTGAGGTAATCTGTGTCTTGTCACTACCACCAGCAACTAATTTGGGGGTCAGTAATTTCTCCAAAATATCTGGGAATTGTGGTAATCTGAGTGTTCTCACTGCCGCCAGCAACTATTTTGGGAGGTCAGTAATTTCTACAAAATATTTGGGAATTGAGGTAATCTGTGTCTTGTCACTGTCACCCAGAATTTTGGGGGGTCAGTCATTTCTACAAAATATCTGAGAATTGTTCAAATCTGTGTCTTGTCAATGCCACCCATCAGGGGGTCTCACTGATTTATAGGAGGTTTCTGGGAATTGTAATCTGTGTCTTCTCACTGCCAGCTATCAGGGGGTCCCACATACTTCTAGCAGATTTCTGAGAATTGTAATCTGTGTCGTGTCACTGTTGCCAGCTATCAGGGGGTCTCACTGACTTGTAGCAGATTTCTGCGATTTGTAATTTGTGTCTTGTCACTGGCACCCATCAGGGGGTCTCACTGATTTAGAAGAGGTTTCTGGGAATTGTAATCTGTGTCTTGTCACTGGCTGCCAGCTATCAGGGTGTGTCACTGAGTTATACCAGTGTTCTGGAAATCTTTAATCTTTATACCAGAGTTGAATCAGAGTTCTGTATATATTTAATCTATATATCACTCACCATGTCAGAAAGACCAAAAAGAACAGGCAGAAAATCGCAGACACAGATAAGAGGGCAAGCAGCCTCTGTGTCAGGAGGCTGTGCCTCTAGTCGTCGTGGACGTGGTGCATCCTCTGCAGGGGCACGCTTGTCCTTTCTAACTGGTGCTGGCTGTCTTAAGCAGCAGCAACATACAGAGGATTTGGTGGATTGGCTAACCAGGCCATCCTCATCCTCTGAGTCCTCTGCCAGCCAGGCTTGTAGTGGTTTACAGTCCACCTCCGCTGCCAAAGCATCTAATGCAGCCTCCATGTCCACAGCTACTCCTGCCGTAGCCTCACTATCACACACGGAGGAGTCATCTGAATTGTTTGACTACAATGACAGTGACATGCTGCTTGAGGATGCGCAGCAAGTACAGTGTTCTCATTCAATCTCTGAGGTTGAGGAAGGGAGTATAATCAACCTAGAGGAAGGGGGTGCCAGTGATGACTCACAAATAACTGGCACTCATGTTGTCCCAGCAGCTGCAGCATACTGCCAAGTTGGCTCCAGTGACGAGGAAATAGGGAGTGATGACAATGATGATGAGGTCACTGACTCCACCTGGGTGCCTGATTGAACAGAGGAGTCAAGTGAGAAGGAGGAGGCACAAGAAACACGAGGCACAACATCCTCTATGACCAACCGTAGCACTAGCCAGTCCAAGGCATCAGATGTCAGAGCTGCTCAGGTGCAGAGCGCTATTGTCTCAAAGCACACATCCAGGAACTCAGCTGTCTGGGAGTTCTTTAAGAAATGTGCAGCAGACCCCACAATTGCTATTTGTAATCTATGTCAGATGAGGCTCAAGCGTGGGAAAGACACCGGACGCTTGGGTACCACGTGCTTGAGGCGACATATGAACACCTGCCACGCATCCCGTTGGCGCAAAACTTTGCATAGGTCCTCCTCCTCCTCATCTGTCTCTACCCCCACTGTATGTCCTGCCATGTCATTGCCTACAACCTCCACTGACAGGGATGATGCTACAGTAATGGATGTACCAGGTCCTTCCTCACTATGTGACAGCATCCCATCAGCTGAAGATTTACGCAGTCATATTACGTTGCCACAGCTGCTGCAGCGTAAGAAAAAATATAGTCCCAACCATACCCAAGCACAGCATCTAAATGCCAGCTTAGCAAAATTACTCGCATTGCAGCTGCTGCCTTTCCAGCTGGTGGACTCTGCTCCCTTCCGTGAATTTGCTGAATGTGCTGTACCATAGTGGCATGTTCCAAAACGCCATTACTTTTCACGGAAGGCCATTCCAGCACTATACCAGCACATGGAAGACAATGCTATTGAGTCATTGGGAAAGGCAGTCAGCAGCAAGGTGCATGTGACTTTAGACACGTGGTCCAGCAAGCATGGACAGGGTCATTACATTTCCTTCACGGCACACTGGGTAACTCTGATTGCAGCTGGAAAGGAATCCAAGACGAGGCTCTGTGCTGGAGCTTGTTCATCCACCACGCCTCAAGAAATCTGCTTGTATGGGGTCTGTCTGCTCCACCACCACCTCTCCCTCTTCCTCCTCCTCCTCCTCCTTCTGTGTCTCTGGCGAAGTGGCAGTTAAACCGATTCCTGACAGGGGCTACGCAATGGCTCAAGCAAAAAGATGCATACTGTGCTTGAGCTGGTTTGTTTAGGGGACAGGAGCCACACCGGGCCAGAAATTCTGTCAGCTCTGCAGGAGCAGGTGCAGAGATGGTTAACACCACGCCAGCTTCAGCTGGGAATGGTCATCTGTGATAATGGCAGCAACCTTCTCTCCACCCTACGCCTGGGTAAGTTGACGCATGTACCATGCCTAGCACACGTCCTAAATCTGGTAGTACAGTGTTTCCTAACCAGGTACCCAGGCCTGGCAAAGCTTCTCAGCCAGGCCAGAAAAGTCTGCAGCCACTTCAGATGGTCATTCCCAGCAAGTGTTCGCCTGGCAGAAATTCAAAGAGAATTCCACCTTCCCACAAACCGTCTGATCTGTGACATGCCCACCAGGTGGAACTCGACATTAGCAATGCTGCAGTGTCTGAACAAGCAGCAGAGGGCCATCAACAAGTACCTGTGTGAGTATGGCACAAGGACAGGCTCAGGTCAACTTGTTTCCCCCCTCCCCGCAGTGGCTGATGATCAAGGATGCATGCACTGTACTGTCACCATTTGAGGAAGCAACGAGGATGGTGAGCAGGGACAGTGCATGCATCAGTGACACATTTCCTTTAGTGTTCCTGCTGGAGCACACTCTGCGGGGAATTATAGATGTGGCTTGTCATGGAACGACATAGGGGCTCTGACCAGCGAGCCCCAGAACTAACAGCCTGGGACATTTCAAAGACCTTTTTCTTTATTTCAGACTCTTTCGGTTGTGCGTGTTGAAATTCAATTGTATGCTAATTTCTGTGTACATTAGCTCTGTGTGTGTGTGTAATCTGATGATGCAAGCATGCCATTGTATGCAAATTGAGTTCCCATTCAAGCCTGGGCATGTTTCCTTTGTGTGTGAGATGTTTAAATGAGTGTCCCCTTTGAGTAAAAAGTCAGTTCAACTGCGCTTGACTTGAAGCATACAGCCCCGTTTGGTGTCGTCATTTCATCGCTAAAATCACAGTGCAGGAGACACTCTGCGGCCTCCTAGCTCCCCACTACGCAGAACGGGTCAACTTAATTCGGCAGCACCATCTCGCCAAGCAACGCCAGGGTCATCTCAGGCCGCTCGAGACGCCGAGTGCCGTGACACTCGGTAGTCGGGCCTGACGCCATCAAGAGGGGGTCGGATTGGAGCACACCCGCAGACGGATAACACCCCATTCCGTCACACTGGTGGCAAGTGGTGAGGATAGCTCTCTGCACCCCCAGAAGACCCTCATCATGGCAGCATATGCCAATTATAAACGGGACACACTGCGGGGCATGCTGGAGGACTGTGGAGGAACCGTGGGCTCAAAGAGCAAGGATGCCCTGGTCGAAGAATTGGCGGCCCTGGATCAGCAGACCAGGGACCTGCCCACAACCTCACCACCGATCGTAGCTCAGGTGTCCAGCCCTGAAAACTCCTTACAGAGGAAGGTACAGCAGCGGGCGGCGGCTTGCGGAGCCGCGCCGTCAGAAGCCACCTTCCAGAACTTCGTCTGGGACATCACCCATGAAGAAGAGCAGGAGCGGGGGCGCCAACATGAGATACGGCTGGCGGAAATCCAGTGCCAACAGGGAGGAAACCCCAACTGGGAAAGACCAACGGCACGGAAGGTGCCCTTCCAGGCCTTCAGGAGCTTCAACGAGGCAGAGGAGGAAATAGAAAGTTTCCTCCAGGACTTTGAACGCTCGTGCCAACTACACAAGGTTCAACGGGCCGCTTGGGTTGGGATCCTGGCGTGTAAACTAACAGGGCGGGCTGCGGAGGCCTACAGGACTGTCCCAGACGAAGAAGCCCGGGACTACGAACAGGTGAAACAAACCCTGCTGGCCCGTTTTGCCATCACCCCCGAAGCCAGCCGGATGAAATTCCGAAATTCCCGGCAGCCCCACGGTACGACCCATGTGGAGTGGGTGCACCGGCTGCAACGGGACATGAAGACCTGGTTCGCCGGAAGCAAGGCTCGAACCCTCGAAGAAGTCACTCAGCTGTTCCTTCTCGAGCAGTTTTTCGACCACACCGCCCTGGCCGTGCGGGAGTGGGTGAGGGACAAGAAGCCCCAGACGGTGCAGCAAGCGGCCACCTGGGCCGATGAGTATACGGACACGCGCATGTCCCACGGGGGGGAACGACCTCCACCCTCCCGATCCACCCTACCACCTCCCCGTGCCACACCCCCACCTCCCCGGCCAGAGCCAACAACACGCTGGCCCGCACCCCGGGTCCCAAACCGGGCCCCTTCCACGGCTACCATCCGTTGTTATGGGTGCGGCCAGATGGGCCACTACCGCCAGAACTGCCCCAACCAGCCGCCCCTTCCGCGGGGCCCCATCCGAGCCCCACCCACGGCTCATTGTTACCAGGAGGAATCCCCATACTGGGACCCACAGGAGGAATGGGGGATGCTGCATGAGGCCGATCCCGTGCAGGCTGCATCCGCCGACAACCGCCAACACCACAAACAGGTGGTATGGATTAACGGGCGGGCCGCCGAAGGTCTCCGCGACTCCGGCGCTACCATCACGCTTGTCCGGCCTCACCTGATTCCCCGAAAGGACCGGCTGGACCGCACCGTCGCTGTTCGCGTAGCCGGAGGCAAGGTGCTCCGACTTGCTACCGCCCGAGTCCATTTGGATTGGGGGTCGGGGGAGGGATCCGTGCGGGTGGGGTTACTCAACCAACTACCGGCAGAAATCCTCCATGGGGAACGACCTGGGACGCTTGGTATCAGCCTACGCCACGGACGCGGCTGCCCCAGTGACCACCCGGCAACAAAGCCACCGGATCGACCAAGGCACTCCGGTCGGGACCCAGGTGAGACTAACCAGACCTCTCCGACCTCCCAAACCCCCAAGCCTCCCAGACCTCCCCCCGTCCGACCGGACGAACCCACACCTCCTCCCCCGGACCACCCCCTCACGTGGAGCTCTCCAGCCACCCTCCGGCACCAGACCCAGACTGACCCCACCCTAGAAAGGTACCGCGACCGGGCCGGCCAGGGTCCCGGCGACGGACGGGACAACAGCATTGAGTGGGAAGATGGGCTACTGTATCGGTACACCAATAGGGGAGACGCTCAGAAACCACGGGCTCCCCACAAATAGCTAATAGTACCGCAGGCCCCCAGAAAGGAACTCCTGAGATTGGCCCACGACATTCCCCTCGCCGGCCATCTAGGATTGGCCAAGACCCGACACCGGTTAACCCGAGCATTCTTCTGGCCTCGCCTTAGTGAGGATGTCCGGGAGTACTGCCGCACCTGCCCGACCTGCCAGAAAACGGGGAAAACTGGGGACCACCCGAAAGCTCCCCTTCACCCCATGCCCATCATTCAAGAACCCTTTAGTCGGGTGGCGGTAGACATAATTGGTCCCTTACTCCGCCCCAGCGCCACCGGGAAGAGATATATTCTCACCGTGGTGGACTACGCCACCTGATACCCCGAGGCGGTGGCCCTGTCTAACATTCAGGCAGACACCGTCGCCGATGGCCTCCTACAGGTGTTCTCTAGGGTAGGATTTCCTCAGGAAATCCTGTCTGATCAAGGCTCCCAATTCACTGCTGAGCTAACCGAACAGCTCTGGCGTCTGTGCGGGGTTAAGGCGCTTCACAGCGCCCCATACCACCCGCAGACGAACGGGCTGTGCGAGCGGTTTAATGGGACCCTGAAACAGCTCATCCGCGCTTACACCCAAGAGAGGAAAGACTGGGAGAAATACCTACCCCACCTGTTATTTGCCTACCGGGAGGTCCCCCAAGAGTTGACCGGGTTCTCCCCCTTCGAACTCCTGTACGGGCGACGGGTGCGAGGCCCCCTAGACTTAGTCCGGGCGCAGTGGGAGGGGGACAGGAAGCCAAAGGGCTCCCCGCCGTGAGTTACGTCCTGGAGCTCCGAGAGCGCTTGACCGAACTCACGGCGATGGTTCAGGGGAACATGCAGGCAGCCCAGGCCCAGCAGAAGGCATGGTACGACCGCTCTTCCCGCAGCCGCTCGTTTCTCGTGGGGCAGAAGGTCCTGGTGTTGAAACCACAGCGGCAGAACAAGCTGCAGGCGTCCTGGCAGGGCCCCTATCGGGTGGTCACCCAAGTGGGAGAGACCACCTACGTGGTTGTCAGCTATACCGACACCAGGATCCAGCGGACGTTCCATTTCAATATGCTGAAGGCATACCATGAGCGCCCCGAGACGGTATCTGCCATCTGCGCTCCTGCGACCGAGGAGGCAGAACACTTCCCCCTGGTAGACCTCCCCGGGATAGACGGTCGGCCCTCAGGGGTGGAACAAGTGCAGCTAGGGGAAGGGTTGGGTCCCCATAAGCAGGAGCAGGCTAGGCAGCTGCTCCAAGAGCACCAGGAGCTCTTCTCCGCACTCCCTGGCTACACCAGCCGGGCCGTGCACCAGGTGGAAACCCCCGGCCAGCGTCCCCTTCGGCAACCGGCATACAGACTCCCGGAGGCAGTACGCGAATCCATGTGGGCTGAAATCCGGGAGATGCTGGAGCTGGGAGTTATTGAGCCCTCTGCCAGTCCATGGGCCTCGCCCGTAGTCCTGGTCCCCAAAAAGGATGGTACCACCCGGTTTTGTGTCGACTACCAGAGGCTCAATGACTGCACTGTCACTGATGCTTACCCCATGCCCCGAGTCGACGAGCTGTTGGATCAGATCTCCCAGGGCCATTTCTTGACCATGGTAGATCTGTGCAAGGGGTACTGGCAGATTCCCCTTGCAGAGGAGGCGACCCCGAAGTCGGCCTTCATCACCCCGTTCGGCCTGTACCAGTTTCGGGTCATGCCGTTCAGGATGAAGAACGCCCCGGCCACTTTTCAGCGGTTGATCGATCACCTCCTCGATGGCCTCCAGGAATTCGCTTGCGCGTACCTGGACGACATCGCCATCTACAGCCAGACTTGGAAGGAACCCTTCACCATCTGGGGTGGTATTCGCTCGGATAAGGGACGCCAACCTGACCCTTAAACCCGCGAAGTGTAGGATAGGGATGTCCGAGGTACAGTACCTCGGCCACCGGGTGGGTCGGGGAACCCAGCGTCCAGAACCGGCCAAGATAGAAGCCATTCTGGAGTGGCCACCCCCATCACCAAGACTCAGGTCCTTGCTTTCTTGGGCACGGCAGGGTACTACCGGAAATTCGCCCAACTATAGCGTCCTCGCCAAACCCCTGACCGACCTGACTAAAAAAACCCTGCCCCGCCAAGGCCTGTGGTCCCCGGAGTGCGAAACCGCCTTCCAACAACTGAAGACCGCCCTAACCCAAGCCCCCCTCTTGGCAGCTCCCAATTATAACAAACGCTTTATTGTCCATACCGACGCATCGATGTTCGGACTGGGAGCCGTACTAAGCCAAGTGGGGGACGACGGGGGGGATCATCCGGTGGTTTACATCAGCCGCAAACTCCTACCCCGGGAGGTGGGATACACAGCAGTCGAGAAAGAATGTCTGGCCTTGGTTTGGGCCCTGCGAAAGTTCCAGCTGTATGTGTACGGGCGGTCCTTCACCGTAATGACGGATCACAACCCCCTGGTGTGGCTCAACCGGGTGGCGGGGGAGAACGGCCGCCTGTTGCGGTGGAGCCTGGCCCTCCAACCTTTTAACTTTTCTATCCAATACCGGTCCGGGCCACAGAACGGGAATGCCGACGGTCTATCCCGGCAATCGGCCCGGAACCCGGAGATCCAAGCTCCCCGACTTCCCCTATTTGACCCGTGTGGGTCCAACGGGTCCGTCGGACTCGTTTGAAGGGGGAGGAATGTCATGGAACGGACATAGGAGCTCTGACCAGCGAGCCCCAGAACTAACAGCCTGGGACATTTCAAAGACCTTTTTTTTTATTTCAGACTCTTTCGGTTGTGCGTGTTGAAATTCAATTGTATGCTAATTTCTGTGTACATTAGCTCTGTGTGTGTGTGTAATCTGATGATGCAAGCATGCCATTGTATGCAAATTGAGTTCCCATTCAAGCCTGGGCATGTCTCCTTTGTGTGTGAGATGTTTAAATGAGTGTCCCCTTTGAGTAAAAAGTCAGTTCAACTGCGCTTGACTTGAAGCATACAGCCCCGTTTGGTGTCGTCATTTCATCGCTAAAATCACAGTGCAGGAGACACTATGCGGCCTCCTAGCTCCCCACTACGCAGAACGGGTCAACTTAATTCGGCAGCACCATCTCGCCAAGCAATGCCAGGGTCATCTCAGGCCGCTCGAGACGCCGAGTGCCGTGACACTCGGTAGTTGGGCCTGACGCCATCAAGAGGGGGTCGGATTGGAGCACACCCGCAGACGGATAACACCCCATTCCGTCACATGGCTCTAGAGGCAGAGCAGCGGGAGGAAGAGGAGGCCTTCCCTAGCTCTGAAGGCCCCAGTCTTTCCGCAGACAGCATTCCAGCGGGTCCTCCTCAGATCAGACAGGAGGAGGATGAGGAGGAGGAGGAGGAATATTTAAGTAGTGGGGCATTGAAGGTGGGGATTCCTCAAGGGAAGGTTTTGTGTGCCCAGAAACAGAAGGACTAGTACGTGGCTGGGAGGAGGAAGTGCATGATGGGGTCATCCTCCTCATTGATCAGGAAGACTCGGAAGCTAATGCCACCTCCAACCTACGCTGCATGGGCTCCCTTATCCTGCAAAGCCTGCTAAAAGACCCCAGGATTCGTGCTATCAAGGAGAGGGATCATTACTGGTTGGCATGCCTTCTTGATCCACGATACAAGGGTAAAGTTGCAGAGCTCATCCTGCCCGCACAGAGGGAGCACAGGATGAAAAAACTTGAGGACGCTCTGAAGCGACACTTGTGTAACACCTTTCCAGGCACTGGTAGGTTACCAAGTGATGACACCGGTGCTTCTGAGGCTGCGGATGATCAGAGGAACAGAGGTGAAGGCCGGGCCGCTTGACTGATGCCTTTTTAAATTTTTTTAGTTCACGACGCCCAGGGACACCAAATGTAGGCACCCATTGCCAGCGTCTTCACCATATGGTGCAGGACTACCTAGGGGCAAGGGCAGACCTGGATACCTTTCCTGCAGATGATCCACTGGCTTACTGGGTGTTAAGATTGGATCACTGGCCAGAACTTGGCCAATATGCTATGCAGCTACTAGGTTGCCCTTCATCCAGTGTGCTTTCTGAAAGGACGTTCAGTGCCGCTGGAAGTTTTGTCACAGACAAAAGAGTGCGTCTGTCCACCGACTCTGTAGACCGGCTGACATTTATGAAAATGAATCAGTCCTGGATCAGCAGCTATCAATCCCCTGATGCTGACGTAACGGAATAGATCGGGGATGTCTTCTGCATTCACAAAACCTCCAGCACTGAACAGAGGGGTTACTGTATGATGGCACTTGCAGGCCTGGCACCAAAGGCACAATATTTGGCTGCACTGACATCTTTACCAGATTCATATCTTTTTAATATAGGACCACATGGCCCACCCCTGCACTCTTCCATAATACCACAGAGGAGTTACGGTGCTAAAGGCACAATTTTAAAGCACCTATTGTTACTTTCATCCAAAGCCTGCATAAGTTTCACCATAATTTAGCCAAAATATCACTAAACCTTTTCTGCGCGTCCTAAAATGTCTTTTCATACAGGCTGCCGCCCCAAGCAGTTGTTTATGAATAGATTAGAGGAAAAGCATTTACTGTCATTTGAAACGTAGAAATCCGCCACTTCACGGGCAGGTTATGGGGACCTCCTAGGCACGATATTTGAAGGAATTTTTTGTTTTTATTTTTAACCCTTATTTCATGGAAAACTCACTGTTCCTTTAAAAACTTTTGTTTTAAAACTTTTTGTCCTTGTTTCCTGTCCCCCAGGGCACTACCCGGACCCCCATACACCTTTTATGGCAAATATCTAGCATATATGCCCTCTTGGAGGGCACTCTAAAAATCTAACTTTGAGTCCCATTGACTTGTATTGAGTTCGTGTTTGAGTTCGAATTCGCACTTTTGAAAAGTTCGAGTTCGAATGAGAACCGAACTCGGGGGTGTTCGGCTCATCCCTAATAAAGAACAGTTTACTGGACTAGCAGCAACATTTCAGCTGACACAACAGCCTTTCTTAAGCTCCGAAGATGGGGGTACCGTATATTGAATCAACAAGACACAACCACCAAAAAAATTTAATATTTTTATTTTGTTTATTTTATGTTGCTCAAATCTTACATGTACTTTGTTTTCTCTTGTAAATTTAGTTAAGAAAATAATTTAACCCCTTAAGGACCTCGGACGTACCATGTACGTCATTGCAGCGGGTCTCTTTTAGACCCGCTGACGTACATGGTACGTCCTGCGGTTTTTGAGCGCTGGAAGCGATCGGATCGCTTCCAGCAGCTCAAACGCCATTGCAGGCTGCCTGGGAGTCCAGGCATCCGTGCAATGGCGGTGAGAAGTGCCGGGGCACCATGTGATCGCTCCCCGGGAGCGATCAACATCCGGTTTCACCGGAGAGGTGCCCGGCACTTCTAGAGAGCGCTGGAAGCGATCGGATCGCTTCCAGCTGCTCTGTGTATATTGCAGGGATGCCTCGACATCGAGGCATCCTTGCAATATGCTTACCTGCCGCCGGTCCGCTCAGTGATCGCTCCCCCCGAGCGATCACTTCCGGTAGCGGCAGGAAGTACTGAGTGCCACGAGGTATCGTGGCACTCAGTACAAAAAAGATCACATGAGTGATCAGGTGCTCTGCTGGGTGCCTCGAGGGATCAAGGCACCCAGCAGAGTAAAAAAAGTGTTCAAAAAGTGTAAAAAAAGTAAAATAAAAATAAATAAAAATAAATAAAATAAACTGACGGTTAGGGTTAGGGTTAGGGTTAGGGCTAGGGTTAGGGCTAGGGTTAGGGTTAGGGTTAGGGTTAGGGCTAGGGTTAGGGTTAGGGTTAGGGTTAGGGCTAGGGTTAGGGTTAGGGTTAGGGTTAGGGCTAGGGTTAGGGTTAGGGTTAGGGCTAGGGTTAGGGTTCTAAGGGCAGGGTCATCTTGGGGCTGAGTGGGATGTTCCTAGCCTGCCTCATCAGAGAGGCAGGCTAGCAACATCCAATCAGAAGTTAGAAAAAATCAAAATAAAATTTCTAATTTGTCAGGTCAGGTCAATATTTTGTAAATATTGGCTCTGACCTCTGTGATTCTCCCTCCCTCTCCTCACTTGTGTTTTGGTGAGCGAGAGAGAGAGATCAGATTTGACAGGTTAGAGATTTTAGGTAGATTTAGTGAGATTAGAAAAATTGAGGCAGATTTAGAGAGATTTTAGGGAGATTTAGAAGAATTGAGGCAGGTTTAGAGGGATTTAGAGAGATTTAGGTGTTTATTTGTATTTTCTTGTGAAACCCAACGGTTCTTCTAAGAACCAACAATCCGCTTATATATATATAATAATTATAAAATTTTATAATCTAATGTCTGAGAGGGTGTACAGCGCCGAGGAGGCATATGCCATCCTGGCGTCAGAATCTGAGGCATCTGCGTCAGACTCAGACCCTCATTTCGACCCCGCTAACTGCCCAGAGACGTCGCTAGATACATTATCTACGCTGGCTGATGTATCTAGTGATGTTTCTGATGCAGATCCTGGGTCACCACCTGCCAGCAGGAGACGCACAGCTCCAGCTGAGGAGTGGGTAGTGCCTCATCGCCAGAGGCCAGATATCCCTCCTTTCACGGCAAATCCTGGCATAAATATTGATGTTGCAGGATTTACCGCCACACAGTTTTTGCAGGTGTTTATGGGGGATGATTTGTTGGGCCACATCGTGGCCCAATCAAATCTGTATGCCCATCAGCATTGTGCTGCGAAGCCAGACTCCTACTTGGCAAGGCAGCAATGGACCCCGCTAGATGTGCCAGAATTTCTGAAATTCTGGGCACTTACTATGCTGAGGGCATCATAAAGAAGCCCTCAATTCGCTCCTACTGGAGCAGTAGCCCCATCTGCTCTACCCCCATTTACCCCCAATCAATGTCACGTAGAAGGTATGAAAACATTTTGCGTTTCATGCACTTCAGTGACAACAGCCTGTGCCCCCCTAGAGAGCATCCCCAGTTTGACAGGCTGTATAAAATCCGCCCCCTGATTACCCACTTCGCCGCCAGGTTTGCAGAGGCTTATACACCTGGAAGGAATATCTGCGTGGATGAATCCCTAATGAAATACAAGGGATTCAAGCAGTATATTCCTTCCAAACGCTCCAGGTATGGAGTGAAGGTGTATAAGCTCTGTGACAGCGAGAGTGGGTATACTCAGGCCTTCCGGGTGTACGAGGGAAAGGATAGTAGCCTTGACCCTCCAGGTTGCCCAGAACACATGGGAACCAGTGGCAAGATTGTGTGGGACCTACTTTTTCCCCTGATGAACAAAGGGTACCACTTGTATGTTGATAATTTTTATATGAGTGTCCCTTTGTTCAAGCTGCTGTATTGTTTTGTTTCAAGATATATCACACTGTGCGTGATCTGTGATTTCTTTTTTTCCTTTCTATTTTTTCTCACACTCCAGTTAGTTAGTTTAGTTTTTTTTTTTCTTTTACTGCACCAGACTTTTACATTTTATTCGTACATTTTTATGTTCTACAATTGGTGCTGTATTTTGCCAAAATCTTTGCACACCTATGCATGGGGGGCATGGGTGTACTCAGGAGACCTTGCAGAAAACAACCTGGAGAGTTTTCATGCAGTAACAAACAACAGTGTCTCCTAAATCACAGTCCAAATCTAATGTGGGCGTAAAAATCTGAAAATTGAAAAATTACCGCCACACACCTTCTCAAATGTTTTGGGCTAAAACCGTTGCATCCATGGCATCAAAGCACTCCATATGCAATACCTTGGGGTGTCAACATAACAAATATAAACAATTTTGTGGCAATAATTCAAACTGGGGTATGCGGTAGACCCAAAACCAAAGATAGGCCTAGCTGAAGAAATAATCTCAATTTCAACTCCAATGACAAAGTCATAAAAATTGTATTTGAACCTTCCCAAAATCCTGGCAAACCTATGCATGGGGGGCATGGGTGTACTCAGGAGATCGTGCAGAAAACAACCTGGAGAGTTTTCATGCAGTAACAAACAACAGTGTCTCCTAAATCACAGTCCAAATCTAATGTGGGCGTAAAAATCTGAAAATTGAAAAATTACCGCCACACACCTTCTCAAATGTTTTGGGCTAAAACCGTTGCATCCATGGCATCAAAGCACTCCATATGCAATACCTTGGGGTGTCAACATAACAAATATAAACAATTTTGTGGCAATAATTCAAACTGGGGTATGCGGTAGACCCAAAACCAAAGATAGGCCTAGCTGAAGAAATAATCTCAATTTCAACTCCAATGACAAAGTCATAAAAATTGTATTTGAACCTTCCCAAAATCCTGGCAAACCTATGCATGGGGGGCATGGGTGTACTCAGGAGATCGTGCAGAAAACAACCTGGAGAGTTTTCATGCAGTAACAAACAACAGTGTCTCCTAAATCACAGTCCAAATCTAATGTGGGCGTAAAAATCTGAAAATTGAAAAATTACCGCCACACACCTTCTCAAATGTTTTGGGCTAAAACCGTTGCATCCATGGCATCAAAGCACTCCATATGCAATACCTTGGGGTGTCAACATAACAAATATAAACAATTTTGTGGCAATAATTCAAACTGGGGTATGCGGTAGACCCAAAACCAAAGATAGGCCTAGCTGAAGAAATAATCTCAATTTCAACTCCAATGACAAAGTCATAAAAATTGTATTTGAACCTTCCCAAAATCCTGGCAACCTATGCATGGGGGGCATGGGTGTACTCAGGAGATCGTGCAGAAAACAACCTGGAGAGTTTTCATGCAGTAACAAACAACAGTGTCTCCTAAATCACAGTCCAAATCTAATGTGGGCGTAAAAATCTGAAAATTGAAAAATTACCGCCACACACCTTCTCAAATGTTTTGGGCTAAAACCGTTGCATCCATGGCATCAAAGCACTCCATATGCAATACCTTGGGGTGTCAACATAACAAATATAAACAATTTTGTGGCAATAATTCAAACTGGGGTATGCGGTAGACCCAAAACCAAATATAGGCCTAGCTGAAGAAATAATCTCAATTTCAACTCCAATGACAAAGTCATAAAAATTGTATTTGAACCTTCCCAAAATCCTGGCAAACCTATGCATGGGGGGCATGGGTGTACTCAGGAGACCTTGCAGAAAACAACCTGGAGAGTTTTCATGCAGTAACAAACAACAGTGTCTCCTAAATCACAGTCCAAAACTGATGTGGGTGTGAAAATGAAAAATGACCACCAAACAGTATCCAATTTGTTTGGAGCAAACGGATGCATCCATAGCATAAAAACACTCCATTTACAATACTTTGGGGTGTTAGCTTACCAAATATATGCACGTTCATAAAACTGGGGTATGTAAAAAGGCCCCTAAAAAGAAGATAAGCAAAGAAGATACTGTATGTCAAATTAGAAAATTGACAAGCACATGTCAAAGATTGGCGTAGCACCCCAAAAACAACAGAACAAATCTATATATGGGTGGTATCAATTTACTCAGAAGATGTTGCTGAACATATTTTGGGGTGTTTTTTGGCAGTAACCCATAACTGTATTTGACAATTCATGCCTAAAGTACAATGTGTGTGAAAAAATAACCCAAAAAGTGACTACCTGAAAGTTTGACATAGAGCTAGTGCATGGAAAGTGTTAAAATACAACTCTTTGAAGCACCCCAGGGTGTGCCCTTTCTAAAAATATATGGTTTGATGGGGGTAAATTACTTTGGCCGGCTTCAAAAATGTCCCAAATAGGACATGGGTGCATGATGACGAAATGTGAAAATTCCAAGTTGGAAAACTGAAATGCGCACCCCCCAATAAGGCCTATTAGCCCCCAAATGACCCGACATACCTATACATGGGTGGTATCATTTACTCAGAAGATGTTGCTGAACATATTTTGGGGTGTTTTTTGGCAGTAACCCATAACTGGATTTGACAATTCATGCCTAAAGTACAATGTGTGTGAAAAAATAACACAAAAAGTGACTACCTGAAAGTTTGACATAGAGCTAGTGCATGGAA
Source organism: Leptobrachium leishanense (assembly GCA_009667805.1). Classification (NCBI taxonomy): domain Eukaryota; kingdom Metazoa; phylum Chordata; class Amphibia; order Anura; family Megophryidae; genus Leptobrachium; species Leptobrachium leishanense. The sequence goes on from CM019065.1 coordinate 277,241,533, forward strand.
AGTGTTAAAATACAACTCTTTGAAGCACCCCAGGGTGTGCCCTTTCTAAAAATATATGGTTTGATGGGGGTAAATTACTTTGGCCGGCTTCAAAAATGTCCCAAATAGGACATGGGTGCATGATGACGAAATGTGAAAATTCCAAGTTGGAAAACTGAAATGCGCACCCCCCAAATAAGGCCTATTAGCCCCCAAATGACCCGACATACCTATACATGGGTGGTATCAATTTACTCAGAAGATGTTGCTGAACATATTTTGGGGTGCTTTTTGGCAGTAAACCTTAAAGTTCACAGTACATGTATTCTTAAATTGCGTTCAAAAAAAAAATCACCAAAAATTTTTTTTTCTCAAACTTTGGCATAGATTTGTGGTAAAATGGTTTGCATGGAAAGAGTCAAAATACCCCAAGTTTAATACCTTGATTTGTGTACTTAAAAAAAATATGTATATGTGGAGGGTTATTCAGGAATTAGTGACAGATATCAGTGTTACAATGTCACTATCACTAGTTTTGAAAATAAACTCTTTGGAAATGGCAAAGTGCTACTTGCACTTATTGTTGCATAAAATAAGGAAAAAAGCGAGGAATATGTAAACATTGGGTATTGCTAAACTCAGTACTAAATTTAGAAACTACTAAGGAATTAATTTTTTTTGACGGTTGTTGATACATAAGAAATTTTGGGTTTCAAAGTTCGAAAAAGTGGTGTTTTTTCAATTTTTTTGTCATATTTCACAATATTTTTTATAGTAAATTATATGAAATGATGAAAAAAATGGTATCTTTATAAAGTCCATTTAGTGACGAGAAAAACAGTGTAAAATATGTGTGGGTTACATAAACGAGTAAGAGGAAAATTTGACGTAAACACTAAGAGCGCAGAAACGTAAAAACAGCAGCGGTCACTAACGGACGGATTTGTGTAAAACCGCCCGGTCACTAAGGGGTTAATCTACATGTGTCACTGGATGCTTCATTTTGTGATCTTTTGTGTTGTAAACTGCCACCCCCACAGTATCTTTACCTCACTTGCTCCTCACTGTGTGGCTTACACCATAGAATGAAGTGAATGTGTCAGTCACTGACTCACATCATTATATTGTGTGGGATTTATTCAAAGGACATCACCAGGGGGTAGTTTAGAAGTCTTTTAAGCTCTCTGTCTTATCTCATTCAGCTGCCATATCTTATTTTGGACAGACTGGAAAACATTATACCTCCTGCAGCCTTATCTAAACATACCCTCCTCTACCTCATTGACTGTTAAATACTGTACAAGATAAACCACAGCAGTAAAGTAAAACTTTTGCACAGATTTTAGTAAATGTTGCATCATGGAAAAAATCCATAAAATGGAAACAAGAGATAAACGAACTCTATTTTTCGTTTTAACATACAATAACTTCAAACAAAGTAGAAAAAACAACAGCAGCATGTGTTTTATAAGGTGGTTTTATTTGTGATGCACAGTATCCTATTTACAGCTTATGTAAGTGTTAGCAACCCTTTAACATTATTGTCACTCTCAATGTCAGATTTGTGCCATTGCTCCGTCCAATATTGTTGCTCCCTGTAATGTCAAAAATTTTGGAAAAATGCGTCTACACACAATTACGTGAGTATTATCAATATTGGAACTATTTAACCCCGGATCAATCAGTCTTTCGTCCAAATCACTCAACTACAACCGCCCTTTTAAAAGTCTGCAATGATATCCAAGTTGGGATGGAACAAGGAAACCTAACTGGAACCATCTTCCTTGATTTTGCCAAGGCCTTTGACACGGTAGACCATGGCATCTTGTTAGAAAAACTTAAAAACTCTGGCATTGGTGATCGCACGCTAACTTGGTTTCTATCATATGTATCCGACCGATCACAATATGTGTCAATTTCTGGCAGCTCCTCCCTCCCGCTCCCAGTCACTTGCGGTGTACCCCAAGGCTCAATACTAGGCCCCCTGCTATTCACAATATTCATAAATGATCTGCCCAACGTCTGCAAAGCCTCAACTGCACATATGTACGCAGACGACACTGTAATCTATACCAGCAAACCAAATCTCCCACAGCTGGAGGTCGTGCTGCAAGAACAATTCACAGAGGTAGAAAAGTGGATCAAACACAACAAACTTTTTTTAAATACTGACAAAACTGTAACGATGCTCTTTGGAACAGCACCTACACTACACAAATTGCAAAATCCCCATCTATGTGTTGGGACAAAATCAAATGGCACGCTGACCACAGTCACTTCTCTCAAATATCTAGGTATGTGGTTGGACCCTAATCTATACTTTGGCCCCCACATCGAAAAACTCTCATCTAAAATTTACCCCAAACTAGGTGCCCTGTACAGAAACAAATCCTGCCTGAGCCCCGCGGTAAGAAAGCAGATTGTACAACAAATGCTTATGCCGGCTATTGATTACGGAGATGTAGTGTATGCAGTGGCCCCGCAAACACACCTTCAGAAACTTACTACATTGTATAACTTCTTCTGCCGCTTTGCATTACAATGTAACTACATGACCCACCATTGTGACATGTTAAAAGAGCTAAACTGGCCATCGCTGGAGTCTAAACGCACCCTTCACCTTTCCAGCCTGGTGTTTAAGAGCATTTCTGGGAAGCTGCCACCCTACCTGAATAGACTGCTTCCACCAGCAGCTCCCTCATCCTATAACCTCCGATCCAGGACCAGCACCTTACTTGCAATACCACAATACAAAAAGACAGTGGCTCGGTCCTCATTTTCCTACAGAGCACCACAATTATGGAATAACCTCCCAGACACCATCAAATCTTCCCTCAGTCTTAAGTCACTCAAGAGCTCCTTACTAACATACCTCAATACAGAATGCACCTGTAAACATGTAACCTAGTAACTATATTTCCTACATATTTATTTTCTGTTAATCTGTATATTTGTGGGGGGTTTTTTAATATCTTGCATTGTATTACTTTGTATTTCTGTAACTGTAACACTTCAATGTTCTTGAACCCAGGACATACTGTACTTTAAAACGAGAGAAATCTCAATGTATCCTTCCTGGTAAAATCCTTTATAAATAAATAAATAAATAAATAGACACACAGCTGACGGTCAGTCCTCTAAATCTTTCCTCGTGGATGTTTTTTTTATTGTAGTGCCACATCAGTCAAGGTGAGCATCCTCATACCAATGAGACAGCTGCGATGCTGTTCGACACCTCCTCAGTTGAAGTTCCTTGTTTGTGACATGTTACAGTCAAGTTTAAAATTTCCAATTTTTTCCAGCCTCTGTTATGGCTGGCTCTGCTGCAAAGAAAAAGGAGAAGGGACAACCCTGCAAGCCTAAATCCTAATTAATATCCTGACATTCCAGCACTAAATTAGGAAAATCTGGAAATTGTATGGAGAACTCCACCTCTGTACTTTTGGTCCCCTCTGTCATGAACAGTGTGTTTTGTGTTATCACCTCTCAATATTTGTTATCAAATGTAGCACAACTAGCGGGAACAAACTGTGGTTCATCCAAACTTTGGTTCATCTGCTGGTGGACTATGAATGTCTTGTCATCACTGAGCCAATTATTTTTGACCAGCTATTGTGTTGACCTTACACAGACCAGCTTGATAAATCTTTCCATCAACTCTAACATTTTCCTTTCTTTACATTTACTATCTGAGTGGTCAAAGTGCCCAGAGCAGGGTTCTGAACTACAAGTACCATGATTCCCTGGCTTTTTATTGCATTGAAGAAATTCTGGGAAACATAGGCATCAACATCTATTGGGCTGTGAGTCTGACAGTACCGGACAAGAGAATCCCTTTAACACAAACTGAAATTTTACCACAAGAGGGTGATAATTATTAATTTATAGCACGAGCCTCACAAAATACAATTATTTTAACCTTACTCTTGTTCAATGTAAACCACTGCTAAAGCATTTAGTATCAAATTAATACAGTGTTCACATGGATATTAGATACTTACAACTGAGTTCTTATTTGTTTTGTAAAGTATCCCCGTGTGTCGAAAGCGCTATCATATGCTATCTGCTATTTTATTAAATAAAAATTAAAATTACCAATGCTTAAATTTATCCTTGATTCACATTTTGTTGTTTTACACCAAGGAATAAATATGTTATCTTGAATAATAACTTTTAAAAAAAATTTGGCGTAGGGACTTGAGATCCAAAACCTTCTTTGATTTTAAATGATTTCACATAAATTAGTGGGACTTTTGGACATGCTCTCAAAATGTACGCAGTTGTATTGTGGATTACTTTCCTCAGTAACTGAGAAAGAGAAAGAGGTGCTGGTTGGTTTAGTAAACGTTGCCCCAGATTATATTCTTCATAATTACTGGACAACCTACAAAAATACAGGAATTTCTCAAAGCATACATTCATGCATTGCTGTATAATACAGTGGCAAGAAAAAGTATGTGAACCCTTTGGGATTACGTGGAGTTTTGCATGAATTGGTCATAAAATGTGCTCTGATCTTCATCTAAGTCACAACAATTTGAAAAACACAGTCTGCTTAAAATAATACAACACAAGCATTATCAGGGTTATCCAAAGAGATTCGAAAAGTCACCGCACGTTCGGTGACTTTTCGTTCTCTTCAATTCGGTTCCTTTTGCCGATTGCATTTCGGTGACCCTGCGGTGTATTCAGCAAACACCACAGGGTCCCCGAATTGCAGGGAAAAGCTGCCGTAAACCCACCGAAAACTAACCGAATGCACGCTGAAAACAAGCAAAAACATCTGGATTAACCTTTGAAAAAGAGGAACAGGAGCCGAACATGAGCCGAATCACACAGAGCCGAAGCAGCTGTGACGTAGAGGAGGCAGTGAATAAATTAGAAAAACCATTTGTATGAATCTGGGAAAAAGAAACGCTGTTTGCAAAGAAACTACTGAGCGAAAATGTCTGAAATTTTCACAGGAGGTCCAGGGAATGATAATAAAGAGGGCTGTTCCAAAAAAAATAAGTAAACTGAAAAAAAAATCAAAAAAAAATCGGACTTTTAATAAAAAAAATAAAAAATCTGAAAAATGCTTAAAGTATCCTAAAAAATCTATAAATAAAGAGACTTTTTGCTGCAGAATTTTAGAATGAACGGTTTATTAGATATTGAATTAAAACAGGAATATTTTTAACATTGAAGTCTATGGGATTCTCCTGAATAAATTTGCCGAATTAAACCCCCGAATGGCAGGGCATTTCGGGAACCTTTCACTGCTGGTTTGTGTTCTCTGAATAGCCGAAGCAGTGCTTTTTCATGGGATTTCACTGCCCTCGAACAGGCACCGAACAGGCACCGTATGTGCAGGCAATTCGCCAGTATTTGGCGAATTGCCTGCTCTCTGGATAGCCGAATGGCCAGGAAAGGTAACCGAACGCTGATTTTCAGCGTTCGGTTACCTTTCTCAAGCAATTCGGATCTCTTTGGATAACCCTGTATATGTTTTCATGTGTTTATTGAACATAACATGTAAACATTCACAGTGCAGGGTGGGAAAAGTATGTGAACCTCTAGCCTAATGACTTCTCCAAGAGCTAATTGGAGCCAGGAGTGAGCCAACCTTGAGTCCAATCAGTGTGATATTATTGGATGTGTTGCTGAAAGCTGTCCTGCCCTTTAAAAACACACACCAGTTTTGGATTTACTGGTTTCAAGAAGCACTGCCTGATGTGAACCATGCCTCGCAGAAAAGAGCTCTCAGAAGACCTACTATCAAGAATTGTTGACTTGCATGAAGCTGGAAAGGGTTACAAAAGTATCTCCAAAAGCCTTGATGTTCATGTGTCCACGGTAAGACAGACTGTCTACAAATGAGAAAGTTCAGCACTGTTGCTACTCTCACTAGGCATGGTCATCCTGTAAAGATGACTGCAAGAGCACAGCGCAGAATGCTTAATGAGGTAAAGAAGAATCCTAGAGTGTCAGCTAAAGACTTACAGAAATCTCTGGCACATGCTAAAATTTTTGTTGACACATCTACAATAAGGAAAACATTAAACAAGAATGGAGTACATGGGAGGACACCACGGAGGAAGTCATTGCTGTCCATAAAGAATATTGCAGCACGTTTGAAGTTTGCAAAGGAGCACCTGGGTGTTCCACAGCACTACTGTCAAAATATTCTGTGGACAGATGAAACCAAAATTGAGTTGTTTGGAAAAAACACACAACACTATGTGTGGAGAAAAAAAGGCACAGCACACCAACATCAAAACCTCATCCCCACTGTAAAACATGGCAGAGGGAGCATCATGGTTTGGGGCTGCTTTGCTGCCTCAGGACTTGGACGGATTGTTGTCATTGATGGAAAAATGAATTCCAGAGTTTATCAAAACATTTTGCAGGAAAACGTAAGACCATCTGTCCGCCAACTGAAGCTCCGCAGAGGATGGGTGATGCAACAGGACAATGACCCAAAGCATACAAGTAATTCAACAAAAGAATGGCTTCAACAAAACAAAATACGCCTTCTGGAGTGGTTCAGTCAGAGTCCTAACCTTAACCCAATTGAAATGCTGTGGCATAACCTTAAAAGAGCGATTCACACCAGACATCCCAAGAATATTGCTACACTGAAACAGTTTTGTGAAGAGGAGTGGTCCAAAATTACTCCAGATCGTTGTGCAGGTCTGATCTGCAACTACAGGAAACGTTTGGTTGAGGTTATTGCTGCCAAAGGAGGGTCAACCAGTTATTAAGTCCAAAGGTTCACATACTTTTTCCACCCTGCACTGTGAATGTTTACATGTTCTGTTCAATAAAAACATGAAAACATATAATGTTTGTGTTGTATTATTTTAAGCAGACTGTGTTTTTCAAATTGTTGTGACTTAGATGAAGATCAGAGCACATTTTATGACCAATTCATGCAAATCTCCACAAAGGGTTCACATACTTTTTCTTGCCACTGTAGGTGTTTCAGATATCAAGAGCATTAGCAGTTGTTTGTAGCTGTGTATATAGAAACATAGAAACATAGAAAAATGTCGGCAGATAAGAACCTTTTGGCCCATCTAGTCTGCCCAATTACATGGATACTTTACCTGGATTTATCTTTTGTTTAGGATAGCCTTATGCCTATCCCATGCTTGCTTAAATTCAATTACTGTTTTGGCCTCTACCACTTCAACTGGAAGACTGTTCCATGTATCCACCACCCTCTCAGTAGGCTTGTGCACCGATTTTTTTTTCGGTTCGATTCGGTTCGATTTTTCGGATTTTTAAACTTTTCGATTCGGCTCGTTTCGACCGATTTCGGTTTCGATTCGATTCGGTTCGACCTGTTTTTCGGGTACATTTTTTTTTCGGAATTTCGACCATTTTTCGTATTTTCGTGTCACTGTGCTCGGTTTTTGTATCGACTTTTCGTTTTTTCGAAAAATTTTCGTTTTTCATAAAATTTTCGTTTTTACAAAATTTTCGTTTTTACAAAATTTTCGTTTTTCTGAAAATTTTCGTTTTCGGAATTGCACACTTTTCGGCATATCGACCATTTTTCGTATTTTTCGTGTCATTTTGCCTGTTTTTTTGTATCGACTTTTCGTTTTTTCGAAAAATTTTCGTTTTTCAGAAAATGTTCGTTTTTACAAAATTTTCGTTTTTCTGAAAATTTTCGTTTTTCGGAAAATTTTCATTTTTCGGAACATCTGTTCTCCTCGTTTGCCACATTTCAAGCCCATTCGAAAAATCCGAAAATATTTTGTTTCGGCTCGGAAAACATTTCGGATCTGAACTTTTCGGATCTAAAATTTTTCGGAAATTCGGCCGCATCCGAAAACACGAATCGGGAAATTTCGTGAAAATTCCGAAATTCCGAAACCCGAAACGCACATCCCTACCTCTCAGTAAATATGTAGTAATAGTAATATGTATCTGATACATCTGCATATAAATGCAGGGGAACATTTGTGTGACATAACTGTCTGGCATGTGTACATGTGTTGTAAGTGATGAAAGCTGAAACTGGAATGCATTTCTCAGGTAGTGGGGTTTTAGATTGCATAGAATGAATGTAATTTTAACTCTCACAATTCAGGTTTTGTTTTGCCTCTTTTTTCTTCTGCATCCCACTACTTAGCTGCAGTGCAAATAAATACACACACATACATATATATATATGTACAGTATGTGTGTTTATATATATAAACATATATACTGTATATACTCATACAAAATATTTATATATTTAACTGGCACACGAAGAGGGGATGACTGTACTGTAGGGAAGGGTTAATAGTTGAAAATTACCAAGGATACAGCTTCAAGAAGGGAATGAAGGAGGGCAACCCAGTCATATCTAAAGACTGCTGCAAATACTTGTAGCGCTGATTTTAAATCCCCTGCCATGTAGTACTTATTTTTGGCCACAAGAGGGAGACAAGCGCGATGTGAGACACTGAACATTGGGACTACATTTCCCGGCATGCTTTGGGAGCAGAGACAGGAAGTGGGTGGGACACAGACGCTGACATCCTGAGCCTCGTGGAGAGAGCTGGCAGAGCGTGCCAGGGAGTGAGAGAAGCAAGACACAGTGCTGCAGAACGTGACAGTGACCAGGCCAGAGCGCAGCTGGGGCCTGACAAAGATAAAGACTGGGTTATTCAGCCTTACAAGAGGAAGACCCAGTGATTCACCAGAATACCCACGCTGATATCGAGTGAGCTGGAAGACCCCGAGTTAGGAGCACCGCAGATCGATCGGACAGGGAGTGCAGGCGGTGACCTGGACATCTTGCGGCAGCTACAGAAAAGCAAGACAGCGGATCCGGTAACCCATAGAATCCCAGTCAAAATCGAGCAGAGAGACGTCCTGGGTCGAGCGGAGCGCCAAGTGTCTGGCGGATGGGTGAGAGGCCTTCCAGGCCGTTGTGAAAATAGAAAGCACGCTGCTGTTTGTTTCAAAACCCACAGGGCCCCAACTTGACTAGTCGAAGATACCTGATAAATAATTCACTGGCCAGTTGAATATTGTACCCGGGTACCATCACACACACACACCTACACCCTTGGGACATAACCTGTACGGGACTCACTCCCCAACCACAAAGGGGGTTACAGATATATTTTTCCTTCTTTTCCGCCGTGCGTTTCTCGAATTACGAAGCCTTGTATTTTCTTTCCGCTGCGCGTTTCCCGCATTACGAAGTACTGTAAATATATCTACGTATACCGTGTTATTCATTCTATGCCATTTATTCTAGTAAACTATATAATTTATAAAATCCACGACGGTGCTGGAGTATATTTATTCCCTAGTGCGGGGAGACTGACCCGAGGTTCAATTTCAGCGGCTCCTCCGGGAGTGAGCGCTACATACTCTATAGGGATTTTGAGGGCAGACACAGGGCAACTCACAGGGACTTTTCTCCGGCTCTGTCATAAATCATTCCCCAGTTGTAAAGTTTGTACAGCATTGGAGCTCAATTTACAGTGACACAAGGAGGAGACAGGTATCTGGGGTAATCACAAGGGTTTTTCGAAGGAAACAAGGCAGATAAATAATAATAATGACAGAAGCAATACAAAGGGAATAGAGGACCACTGGAATATGTATATAGATGAGGGCAGAGAAGGCACAGGGGAGACAGGAGAAAGATTGAGACACAGGGGAGACTGGGTCGAGACTGAGGCACAGGGGAGACTGGGGTATGACTGAGACAGAGAGGAGACTGGGCTGAGACTGAGGCACAGGGAAAACCAGGCCAAGACTGAAGCACAGGGGAGACCATGGCAAGAGTGAGTCACTAGCAGGAAGATAGAACAAGAATACGGATGGACATGGGATAGATGGAAAAGGGCTAGACACAGGATAGACAGGAAAAGCAAAGGAGGACTTACAAAAGAGCGCTGAAGAGAAAGACATGATAATGGACATAGGATTCAGATAAGAATGGGCACAGGAACTGGCTGGAAAGGAGGTTGGCAAAAGGCACAGAGGTCTGTTAGGAGGCCCGGAGGTCTGGTAGGAAGTACAGAGGTTTGGTCAGAGGCAAGGAGGTCTGGTGAGAGGCAAAGTGGTCTGGTAAGAGATAGAGAGGGCTGGTGAGAAACACAGAAGTCTGGTGAGAGGTACAGAGGAAGAATCTGGATACTCTGTGGACTGTTACAAACAGAGCTTCTTGGGATGCTCTTATGATGACTGTAGCAGAAACAATGCAGAAGCAAAGTCTAGAGGGTTTGACTTCCTTTGAAAGGAAGTCTGACTACTACAGATAGCTGCATGTGGGTTCTCTGCAGTGGAAAGGCAACACCAGGAGTGGAGTCCTGGGTAGAGATGCAATTGCAGCTGTTGCCATGGATCAGACAGCAACGGCGCCAGCTCAGCTGGGCCTTATAGCAGCATCTGCATGTCCCCTACTGTTTTGATTTGATATTGCTTCAGGTGATAATCCTACGACAATTACAGCTTGTCGGTATATAGACAGATTGTATTACCAGGGATCTAAACAGGTGACCCCAATATGTCAATAGTATTGATTTCTCATCAGGCTGTATATCAGATTTTATGGGAATTGAGATGACAACCTTAACAGCAGCACATCATTCTACATCACAGATATGTTGCAGATATGATTGGAGTCAATGCAGAATCACATTAATCTCTCATTCTTTTATAACATCAATCAATCAATCAGTCAAGCCACGCCTTAATCAATTATTTTCAGAAAATCTCAGAATGGACATACAGTTGTATTCAAAATTATTCAACCCCCAATGCTGTAAAGGGTTTTAGGGAATTTAGTGTACATTTGTATTTGTATTCAGAATGAAATCCTACAAGGACTTTTTAAAGAACCATATGCAACTAAAATGACATCAATTGGTTTTGTAATACAGTAGTAAATGTTTCTTTTGTGAATTCTTCATTGACACAATTATTCAACCCCTTAAAGACTACCACTCTGAAGAACAGTGGTTCATTCAAGTGTTTTCAATCAGGTATTGAAAACACCTGTGGATGTCACGGAGCAGCAATAAAGAATAATAAGCACCAATTAGGCAGCTTTAAAATGACTGTGATACTCAGCTCCTTCTAGACATTTACTGGTGTGGTTACAAACATGGTGAAGTCAAGAGAATGGTCCAGGAAGACAAGAGAAGAGGTGATTACTCTTCACAGGAAGGGCAATGGCTATAAGAAGATTGCAAAGATGTTAAACATACCAAGAGAGACCATAGGAAGCATCATTCGCAAATTCAAGGCAAAGGGCACTGTTGAAACGCTACCTGGTCGTGGCAGAAAGAAGATGCTGACTTTGACTGCTGTGCGCTACCTGAAGCGTAGAGTGGAGAAAAGTCCCCGTGTGACTGCTGTGGAACTGAGAAAAGATTTGTCAGATGTGGGTACTGAAGTTTCAGCTCAGACAATGCGGCGCACACTGCGTAATGAAGGCCTCCATGCCAGAACTCCCAGGCGCACCCCCTTGCTGTCTCCAAAGAATAAGAAGAGTCGACTGCAGTATGCCAAAAGTCATGTGGACAAACCACAGAAGTTTTGGGATAGTGTTCTGTGGACTGATGAAACAAATTAGAACTGTTTGGGCCCATGGATCAACGCTATGTTTGGAGGAGGAAGAACAAGGCCTATGAAGAAAAGAATACCTTGCCTACTGTGAAGCATGGTGGGGGGTCAATCATGCTTTGGGGCTGTTTTGCTTCTGCAGGTACAGGGAAGCTTCAGCGTGTGCAAGGTACCATGAATTCTCTTCAGTACCAGGAGATATTGGATGACAATGTGATGCAGTCCGTCACAAACCTGAGGCTTGGGAGACTTTGGACCTTTCAACAGGACAATGATCCCAAGCATACCTCCAAGTCCACTAGAGCATGGTTGCAGATTAAAGGCTGGAACATTTTGGAGTGGCCATCGCAGTCACCTGACTTAAATCCAAATGAGAACCTCTGGTGGGACTTAAAGAAAGCAGTTGCAGTGCGCAAGCCTAAGAATGTGACTGAACTGAAGGCTTTTGCCCAAGACGAATGGGCGAAGATACCCGTAGATCGCTGCAAGACACTTGTGTCAAGCTATGCTTCACGTTTAAAAACTGTATAACTGTAAAAGGATGTTGTACTAAGTACTAAGATTGAATGTCACTTGGGGGTTGAATAAAACTGATAATGATGTGAGCACAGAAAAGACATTTGTGGTTATTTCATTATAAATGTGTAGCGCTCACTCCCGGAGGAGCTGCTGAAATTGAACCTCGGGTCAGTCTCCCCGCACTAGGGAATAAATATACTCCAGCACCGTCGTGGATTTTATAAATTATATAGTTTACTAGAATAAATGGCATATAATGAATAACACGGTATACGTAGATATATTTACAGTACTTCGTAATGCGGGAAACGCGCAGCGGAAAAGAAATACAATGCTTCGTAATTCGAGAAACGCCCAGCGGAAAAGAAATACAAGGCTTCGTAATTCGAGAAACGCGCAGCGGAAAAAGGGAAAAATATATCTTTAACCCCCTTTGTGGTTGGGGAGTGAGTCCCGTACAGGTTATGTCCCAAGAATGTAGGTCTGTGTGTGTGATGGTACCCGGGTACAATATTCAACTGGCCAGTGAATTATTTATGAGGTATCTTCGACTAGTCAAGTTGGGGCCCTGTGGGTTTTGAAACAAACAGCAGCGTGCTTTCTATTTTCACAACGGCCTGGAAGGCCTCTCACCCATCCGCCCGATACTTGGTGCTCTGCTCGACCCAGGACGTCTCTCCGCTCGATTTTGACTGGGATTTTATGGGTTACCGGATCCGCTGTCTTGCTTTTCTGTAGCTGCCGCAAGATGTCCAGCTCACCGCCTGCACTCCCTGTCCGATCGATCTGCGGTGCTCCTAACTCGGGGTCCTCTCGCTCACTTGGTATCAGCGTGGGTTATTCTGGTGAAGCACTGGGTCTTCCTCTTATGAGGCGGAATAACCCGGTCTTTCACTCTGTCAGGCCGCACCTGCGCTCCGGCCTGGTCAATATCACGTTCTGCTGCCCTGCGTCTTGCTCCTCTCACTCCCTGGCGCGCTCTGCCAGCTCTCCTCACAAGGCTCAGGATGTCAGCGTCTGTGTCCCACCCACTTCCTGTGTCCGCCCGCAAAGCATGCCGGGAAATGTAGTCCCAATGTTCAGCGTCTCACATTGTGCTTGTCTCCCTCCGGTGGCCAAAAACCCGTACTACACGGCAGGGGATTTAAAACCAGTGCTACACTCTCCCCCTCCTAGTACTCTTGGGTCTCCCCAAGGAGGTACAACAGTTGCATTACATTTCAACACATTTTTAGGCAACATATACAGGCTCAGCAGCAAGCATACAATGGGTTATATACACTTCCTCAAGTTGACTCATGCTTTGGACTACCTCAGCTAACATAGCAAACACTTCGGGCAACCTTCGCACTGTGGTGACGGCCTCTTCAGTGCTATGTCCTGATGAGTCGTAGGTGAGTCTCTGGGGCAGTCAAACAGAGCGTTTTGGTTCTGGCTCAATCAGTTCCTCTTCAGGTGGAAGCACTACAGGCGCGGGCTCCATTCTTCTCTTTACCACTGGAGCAGACATCTCTTCGGAGTATGATCCTTCCAGTGAAGGCATAGAACTGTAGTCATAATATTCAGCTTCAGGAACTACAGGGATTTCAATAGTCTCGGGGACTTCCAACTGAAATTCAGGAGCTTCAGGCCTCAAATTACTTTCCCACCGTTCAGGAACTGAGATAACCTCTTCAGGTTCCGGTGAGCGCATCCAGTCCAGACAAAAACTCTCTTCCTCACTGTCCCTTTCGATCTCTTCGACAGCCCGGGTCTGCTGAGACCGAGTAACAGGAGGCAAACGTGGAGCAGGCGGATTCGGCAGAGGAAGTTCGTCCCCAACTGGTATCCTCACAGCCTCTCTCAAAGGTAACAAATGATTCCGGTGCCAGTTCTTAAGAGGCCCAGCCTTTCCATCCGGCCGGATTTGATACACCGGCAGACCCGGCAGTTGCTTGCAGACAATGTAGACTTGAGAACTCCATCTATCCGCCAACTTGTGCCTCGCAGCAGCACCCAAGTTCTTCAACAAGAGTATCCAGTGGCGTCACTCTCAGTACTGTTATATGCATGCACCAGAGTAGCTATGTGACGACTCCAACTCTGCTTCTCTGTGTTTGACAACGTCCCCAGCATATTTAGCAGCGTGCGATTGAACCTTTCAGGCTGAGCATCACCTTGAGGGTGATATGGTGTAGTTCGGGTCTTTTGGATTCCCAACAGTTCCAGCAATTGCCCAACAAGTCGGCTTTCAAAGTCTCTACCCTGATCAGAGTGTATTCTCCTTGGTAGGCCGTAGTGAACAAAGAACTTCTCCATCAGAACCTTTGCCACTGTCGGAGCGCATTGGTCTTTTGTAGAAAAGGCTTGGGCGTAACGTGTGAAGTGATCAGTCACTATAAGAATATTTCCCTGCCCACTAGCATCTGGCTCTAAGCACAGGAAGTCAATGCACACCAAATCCATGGGTCCTTGACTTTGCAGATGGCTCATTGGAGCGGTTCGGGTCGGTAGGGTCTTCCTTTGAATACACCTCAGACATGAATGGCAGTAACTTTCCACTTCAGCTCTCATGCAAGGCCAATAGAACCTGTCTCGCACCAGCTTAAAAGTCCTTTCTGCGCCCAAATGTTCATGCTCATCATGTAGCGATCGCAGCACACTCTCTATGTTTAGTGGGAAGGAATAACTGTTGGGTCTCTTCAGCATTGGTTGAGGGGCCCCTTTGGTAGACCACCCCATCCAACATCTTCAACCATTCCCACTCTTTGTAGACCAATCTGGCTCCATCTGGGGAATTGGTCAGCAGAATTTCACGCTGGTTCGCAGTAGGGCCTTTATGGTTAACGCAATTAAAGGGTCTCTGGCCTGATCAGCTTTCAAGTCCCGTTTTGAAAAGGCAGGTAGACTTTCATCCCTCAATTGCATAGGGTTGCAGTAGAACTACGGAACAGCCGCAGCCATGACTCCTATGGCCTCCGCTTCAATTCCTCACTTGACCCGGCGCTCTGCTCCTTGACACAAAGCTTGGACCCCGTCTGGAGTTAACTGAGTCCATTCTGTAGTGTAGGGTCTTCTCGACAAAGCATCAGCATCTCGATTATTCACCCCAGGGTGATACTTCAGGCTGAACCGAAACCCTGAGAGAGCGGCCAACCACCGATGTCCCGTTGCGTCCAGTTTTGCAGTAGTAAGGATGTAAGAGGATTGTTATCCGTCTTTATCACAAACTCGGCCCCATACAGATAGTCCTTTAGCTTGTCTACCACTGCCCACTTTAAGGCTAGGAACTCCAACTTGTGGGTAGGATAGTTCTTTTCGGAAGGCGTAAGGCTCCGGCTCACATACGCTACAGGCCTCAACAATCCACCATACTCTTGATACAGGACTCCTCCTAGACCCTCTCTGCTGGCATCCACATGTAACTCGTACGGCTTGTGAGGGTCCGCATAGGCCAAGACAGGAGCTCAAGTTAAACTCTCTTTCAGCTTCGTAAAAGCACCTTCACACTGACTGGTCCACTCTCCCTGGATGGACTCTCGAGCTTTCCTCGGCCCCGGAGCTGACGGATTTCGGTCAGAGACCTTGTGGCCTTCTTCTGTGCTTTCCTTCTGTAGGAGCTTGTTCAGTGGTTGAGCTATTTTTGCGAATCCTCCTACAAATCTTCGATAATAGGAACAGAACCCCAAGAAAGATCTAAGTTCAGTGACGTTGCGGGGTCTAGGCCAAGAAGCTACGTCCTCCAACTTCCGAGGATCTGTCGAAACGCCTTCTGCTGAGACCACATGTCCCAGATACGTAACAGACGGTAAACAGAATTGACATTTCTCCAGAGACAGTTTCAATCCCTCTTCATGGAGCCTCTTCAAGACCTTCTCCAAACGTTGCTCATGTTCTTCCAGAGTCTTCCCAAACACAATTATGTCATCCAGGTACACTAATACTTCGATCAGATTCATGTCCCCGACTGTCTTCTCCATTAACCGCTGGAACGTGGCTGGAGCTCCCGTAAGGCCTTGAGGCATTCTGTTGAATTCGAAGAACCCCAGTGGACAGATGAATGCAGTCTTTTCTTTGTCTTCAGGATGCATTGGTGTCTGGTGATATCCACTTCGCAGGTCTAGCACAATAAACCATTTTGCTCCAGACAAACACTGTAAGGCATCTTCTATCCGAGGAGTAGCATATTGGTCTGGGATGGTTCTCTGATTCAACGTGCGATAGTCTATGCATAGGCGGACAGAACCATTCTTCTTCCGGATCATTACTATTGGAGATGCATATGGACTCCTGGACTCTTGGATTACCTTGGTTCGTTGCAGTTCATTCAACTGTTCTCGTAGATCATCCAAGTCTCCCAGTGGAACTCGTCTTGACCTTTCACGAAACGGCTTGTCTTCTTGTAATCGAATGCGGTGCTCAGTACTTTTGGCTAGGCCTACGTCAAACTCATCTTTCGAGAACAAGTCTCTCCACTTTAGAACTTGGGACTGAAGACGTTTCTTCCATTCAGGTGAAATGGGAGCGTCCTTGGGGTAGAATCTTTCATCTGGAATCTCTTTATCCACTCCCCCTCCTAAATCAGTAGGAGAAAGGGGCGTAGCGGACGCTACTTGCCCGATAGGCATTCGTGCTTTAAGGACTACTGGAGAATCAGACACATTGCACACGCTGACTGAGACTCTTCCTCATGTTCTTTTCAAAGCTTTAGTGGAGATTATCTCAGGGATTACTTCTACTCCGGCTTCACTCCCATGATTAAAATCGGTTTCCAGTACCACATAGGGACCTGGTTGCGATCCATTCAACTTGACTGAAGCCCGAAAGCTTGCTACTTCTCCTGCTTGCAGAACCTTCTCTGTTCCTTCCAATCTCCACAGGCGCCCCACTTCAGCAGGTGCCTTCTGTTCTTCGACCATTCTCTGATAGACTGGACGTAGCATTGGGTGTACTCCTTTAGTAGAACCTTCTTCCAATACGATAGGTGTCAGGAGGCGTCGCACCAAATCAGTATTCGTCCCCACTATCATGGAACTCCTGTTTGCCCCTGAAGGCCGAGGACACACAATGGCCAATGCATCACAACCTCCAGACTGTCCGATGACTTCGGATCTGATCTAACTTCACCTGTAGATACCCGTCATAAGGAAGTTTCTCCGTTCCGATACCCCATATTTCCAAATCCTTAAATTTCTGTAGAGGAATGTGCTTCAAGTGTTTCTCATAGAAGTCTCGGTAGATCAATGTCACTTGAGCCCCTGAATCCAACAGGGCTTTAGTGTAGACTCCCTCCACTTGGATTGGCGCAATAGGAGAAGGACCTATCAGCTGGTCAGGAAACTTGGTGGTGGCACCAGGACACTTAGACCCAGTTTGTTGTACCCTGGCCTTCTTCTTGGCCCGTATAGGTTTTGGGTGTGCATTGCTTCCCCATGACGTAGGTCCGGATGCTAAGGGAGTGACTCTTTCAGTCCTGGCAGGTTCAGCAGTTGGCCAGACTTTGGGCCCTCTAGCCCTCTTAGCCCTGGCTTGATTTTTGGAGCGGGTTTCGACCTTCGGGCACCTAGGTTGCTCCTTCACTTGTGCCCTCTGGCGTTTCCCGCCGGTGAGGCGGATAACAGTCCTTCCAAGACTTTCAAAAACTCCTCAACTCTATTTCCTTCGGGCTTTCGGCTTTTGCATTGTGCGCGGAAATGGCCCATTTCTCCACAACTGAAACATCTCTTTTTAGAAAGCGGAGACGCAGTCACCTGCTGTGATTCGGTTGAAGGACCCTGGCTAGACGCCACAGCAACTCCGGTTGTCTGCATGTCTGTAAGGAACTTCTGCATCTCTGTCTGTGTCTCTGTCACCTTCAACAATACTCGGCACAGTTCCGCTTGCGCCTGTTGCAATTCAGCTTGAGCTTCTTGTACTTTCTTAACAGTTTTGTGCAACTCACCATGTGCAGAGAGGTTTAATTCTTTGACAGCCCTCTCTGTGGATTTAAAAGCGATCAGATGCTCTTGTTCATCCACGTCGGATCCATATGTATCCAACAAGTCACTTTCAGGCTGCAAACATTCGTTATGCCGCACAGGTTGCGCGTAAGCTTTTTCTCCTCTCCTGAAGGATTTTTCTTGCAGTAAAGCCTCCTCCTCTCTGACAGCTCGGATCAGTTCCAGGTACTTCAGTACTCCTGAAGGTACTACTTGATTACCTTCTCTGCTTCTCAGCTGCAGCATCACTGGATCTAGAGGTTGAGAGCCCCTCAGGATCTGTTTTATTCGGATCTTATCCACTTCAGCCGGTTCGGCCCCTTTCTTGAGGAGTATCTGGTGCAGAATCTTATCTAGGCGCCTCATATATTCGGTCATTCTCTCACCTTTTTGCTGGTAGGTGTCTTCATACTGATATACGAGCTCTGCAGCCTTTTCCGTTCGCCCAAAAACTTCCTCCAGAACATTTAAATAATCTAAAGCAGTGCAGTCTTTCTTACTCAATTTTAGGTTTCTTACAGCCTCTGACGCAGGTCCCTTTAAGCTCTCGGTGATCCTTTGCTTTTTCTGAGCTTCAGGGACGTCCCACTCATCCAGAGCCTGCATCGCCTGTTCCACCCATTCTTCGAAGGTTTCTTCTCCCGCCGGAGTTGGTACGTTTCTTGTAAAATTTCTCAACCGTCGATAACCAAAGTTAGTGTGCGGAGGGCTTGTTCTCTGACACTTAGCCAGCAAATCTCCAATAGCCACTATAAATTCAGGCCCGATCATGGCCAACGGACTGGGCGCGGGAACACTCGCGGATTCGCCACGTGGCGCACTTGGCTGAATCATTTGGACTTCCACCTCATCGGTCAGCTTCACGCTCGCGCCCTGAAAACACACTGGAACACCCTTTCTCCACTCAAAAAGAACATACGTGTGAGAGGTATCTGGGTTCTCTTCAATGTCCAGGATTAACCCCCGATGATCTGGCGTCAGCGCGGCCACGGCCTGGCGAATCTGATCTTCGGCCCAAGTGTCTGCAGGAATATCCATGACTATACACAATTCTAACTGACCACTGTGATCCTCACACCACTTGGCAGCAGTGTCTGGATCAATATTTAACCCTTTAAATGCGTTTTTTCCAGAGACTGGATCTAGAAACGAGCCCCCACGTGTAGCGCTCACTCCCGGAGGAGCTGCTGAAATTGAACCTCGGGTCACTCTCCCCGCACTAGGGAATAAATATACTCCAGCACCGTCGTGGATTTTATAAATTATATAGTTTACTAGAATAAATGGCATATAATGAATAACATGGTATACGTAGATATATTTACAGTACTTCGTAATGCGGGAAATGAGCAGCGGAAAAGAAATATAATGCTTCGTAATTCGAGAAACGCGCAGCGGAAAAGAAATACAAGGCTTCGTAATTCGAGAAACGCGCAGCGGAAAAAGGGAAAAATATATCTTTAACCCCCTTTGTGGTTGGGGAGTGAGTCCCGTACAGGTTATGTCCCAAGAATGTAGGTGTGTGTGTGTGATGGTACCCGGGTACAATATTCAACTGGCCAGTGAATTATTTATGAGGTATCTTCGACTAGTCAAGTTGGGGCCCTGTGGGTTTTGAAACAAACAGCAGCGTGCTTTCTATTTTCACAACGGCCTGGAAGGCCTCTCACCCATCCGCCCGATACTTGGTGCTCTGCTCGACCCAGGACGTCTCTCCGCTCGATTTTGACTGGGATTTTATGGGTTACCGGATCCGCTGTCTTGCTTTTCTGTAGCTGCCGCAAGATGTCCAGCTCACCGCCTGCACTCCCTGTCCGATCGATCTGCGTGCTCCTAACTCGGGGTCCTCTCGCTCACTTGGTATCAGCGTGGGTTATTCTGTTGAAGCACTGGGTCTTCCTCTTATGAGGCGGAATAACCCGGTCTTTCGCTCTGTCAGGCCGCACCTGCGCTCCGGCTTGGTCAATATCACGTTCTGCTGCCCTGCGTCTTGCTCCTCTCACTCCCTGGCGCGCTCTGCCAGCTCTCCTCACGAGGCTCAGGATGTCAGCGTCTGTGTCCCACCCACTTCCTGTGTCCGCCCGCAAAGCATGCCGGGAAATGTAGTCCCAATGTTCAGCGTCTCACATTGTGCTTATCTCCCTCCGGTGGCCAAAAACAAGTACTACATGGCAGGGGATTTAAAACCAGCGCTACAAATGTTATGTTATATTTGTCTGACCTACACGTGCCTCTTTGATTTAATTGTAAGCAAGATGACTGAATGATCAAAATCAATGTCAAACTGGCCAAAACACTCAATTTCAGTGGGGGTTGAATAATTTTGAACACAACTGTAATGAACATTCCTTAGTACGTGAACGAAGATGTATAAATCTTTAGATATTCTTATCAATTGAATTATATCTAACACATTTAACACTTCCAGTCAATAATGCAGTAAAAAGTATTTTTATTGCAGCAAAGTATATGCATATATTTTATTTAAACAGATAACAAGTATTTTGATTATATGTTTGCACTTCATCATAGATCAAAAGCTTACACATCCTCAGACATATTCATCTCAATATTCTGACACGTTAGTTTATATCTAACTCTTGATATCTATTCCACCAGAGATATTTATAGCTAAAAGATAGTAGAACTTATTATCATCCTCGATCACTTATCAATTTAATTTAATTATGAAAACAGACAATTCAGTCCGGAATTATTAGGGAGACGAGAAGGTTGGCATACAATCGGTTACGCTGTAGTAGTACCCGATGATACCTTACTTTCAGTCTGTAATTCTGTCATAAACAAATGAGTTAATTGGAGTCGAATTTGGTCAAGGACAGATAAACTCTTTGCTGACTTTCTCAGTTTATGAACAATTAATCATCACCATACTTACCTCCTCCTTAACTGACTTTAGCAGCTATAACGTCTGTGCGGTCTGGAGAGCACACCACCAACATGCAATTATAATCCACTGATATATCAGGTGTACAATGTGTATGGCTTGCTGATATCTATGGAGATCTGTCACTGTTTGAGTATGGATATTGAGATATGTAGTGTGTCTCTGAGCATCTGAGAGTGCCAGAGAGGATTAGGGAGTGAGTGCTTTGCGTTAGTGTCCGATAATCAGTTAGGGAATGCTAGTCAGTCAAGACTGATTCTAGAGTGCATGAATGATAGTGACGGTCTCCCACGAGCTTAGAATACCGCACCGAATTCAGAGTGCCCCTCCACCTCGCTTGCACAGTATATTTTATACTTCATGCCCCTTCCACATCTATCCAAACAGTGATATCAGAAAATAAAATACCAATTTAATTTGCTCGCTGCGTGATGGCAATATGGTATCACAGGAAATTCTAGACATAGAATACATCTATTTATACTGATTAACCCCGTAAGGACCAACAAAGTAACATTTACATCATAAATTCATTGACTTTAAAGACCCTTGGTCCTTAAGGGGTTAAAATTTGTAATTCTTGACCCTATCTCTAGTTATATATTTACAAGGCCATGTGCTCATTGTTTTTAACGAGCTGTCCTGACCAGGTGCAAGTTTTGCTTCCATACCTTCATAATAGCATACACAATCTGGATCTCTTCCTACGGTCCTATGCAATTTAGAGATTAGACAAAAGACAGGCCTTGGTGAGATGCCATTGACCTTGGCTCTCAGCCGAGAAAATATTTCAAGAGAAACAGTTTGTTTTTCCATAAATAGTTCCAGTTTAAACCAGTGAAAAATATCTACTAAACATTTTTAATGTTCTAACCCAGTAGTTCCCAACCTTTTCTGGAACACTGCCCCCTTTGCAAGAAAAAAAATTCCAACGCCACCTCCCCCATAATAGTTATACCTAATATTAAAATATTATTTCACATTAGTAATAAATTCAAAGCAAAAATTAAGACAATATCAAATGTATTAAAACATTGTTTATTACAAATTTGAAAATTAATATAAAAATCAATAGGTAATAAAAAAAATATGAGATGGTTGAGCTCCCCCACACTCCTACCAAAGGCTCAAAGAAATTCATAACAGTAGGCAAGGATTTCATTTATTTTTATATTTACATATTTCTGCAATACTAGTTTACTCAAACCTACATCAGGTGCCATCTTTTCCTCTCCATGCCCCTGCGCATAATAGAATAGGGGCTATAACTGTCATATCCATTTGAGAGTTGTTTTTTTTTACTTGTGGAAAAAAGTAAAGTCCCCTCATTAATAAACTTACTGAACAGATAACTGTTCAAATGCTTGCTTGTTTGAAATGATATTTGCTTGTTTGAAATAAAAAAAAGAAAATATCTATCCTCTCAGCCTGTGCCGATCTCTTCCCAGTTTTCCCCCAGCCTTACCCATCTCTCTTCCCAGTATTCCCACCCCAGCCTGAGCTCATCTCTCTTCCATGTATTCCCCAGCCTGTGCCCATCCCTGTTGTTCCCAGTATTCCCCCAGCCTGTGCCCATCTCCCTTCCCAGTATCCCCCAGCCTGTGCCCATCTCTCTTCCCAGTATTCCCCCAGCCTGTGCCCAGCTCTCTTCCCAGTATTCCCCCAGCCTGTGCCCATCTCTCTTCCCAGTATCCCCCACAGCCTGTGCCAATCTCTCTTCCCAGTATTCCCCACAGCCTATGCCCATCACTCTTCCCAGTATCCTCCCAGCCTGTGCCCATCTCTTCCCAGTATTCCCCCAGCCTGTGCCATCTCTCTTCCTGTATTCCCCCAGCCTGTGCCCATCTCTCTTCCAGTATCCCCCAGCCTGTGCCCATCTCTCTTCCCAGTATCCCCCAGCCTGTGCCCATCTCTCTTCCCAGTATCCCCCAGCCTGTGCCCATCTATCTTCCAGTATTCCCCCAGCCTGTGCCCATCTCTCTTCCCAGTATTCCCCAGCATGTGCCATCTCTCTTCCATGTATTCCCCCAACCTGTGCCCATCCCTGTTCCAAGTATTCCCCCCAGCCTGTGCCCATCTCTCTTCCCAGTATCCCCAGCCTGTGCCCATCTCTCTTCCAAGTATTCCCCCAGCCTGTGCCCATCTCTCTTCCCAGTATTCCCCCAGCCTGTGCCCATCTCTCTTCCCAGTATCCCCCTAGCCTGTGCCAATCTCTCTTCCCAGTATTCCCCACAGCCTGTGCCCATCACTCTTCCCAGTATCCTCCCAGCCTGTGCCCATCTCTTCCCAGTATTCCCCCAGCCTGTGCCCATCTCTCTTCCCTGTATTCCTCCCCAGCCTGTGCCCATCTCTCTTCCCAGTATCCCCCCCAGCCTGTCGCATCTCTCTACCCAGTATCCCCCAGCCTGTGCCCAACTATCTTCCCAGTATTCCCCCAGCCTGTGCCCATCTCTTTTCCCTGTTTTCCCTCAGCCTGTGCCCATCTCTCCACCCTACACATCCTCCTAATTTGTGCCCATATTTCCTTCTTGCATCTTCCCACCCAAACTATGCCCATCTATCTCTCGCTTTTCCATCCAGTTCCAATGAATGCCAAGCACTGTTTTTCAGTCAGTGTCTGTGTCTCAGTGATACCAGTATGTATTGGTGTATTGGTTGACTGAGAGTGATAGGAGTGTGATTGTTAACAGCAATCACTCCTATTAGTAACAGCACTGTACATGCTGGGATCGCAATAAATGTCAAGCACTGTCAGTCACATTCTCAGTGATCCCCGCATGTGCAGGCTAACTGGAAGTGATAGGAGTTTGATTGCTGACAGCAATCAAAAACTCCTATCAGTAAAAGTACTGTATATGCTGGGATTTCAGTGATATGAATGGCAATCCAATATTAAAATACAATGGCTTGCCAATTCCCTTTCTCTCCTTGTCAGAACTAACTGGCAGAGAGAGAATTACACGTGTCTGAAAAAGTAAATAAAAATTTATTTTCACCTTTATAACTATAAAAAGTAACCTCTTTTAGCAATTATCTACAGCTGAGCTGAAAAATTAGTTTTACACCCTAAGGGGTTCTTTTTTTTTATTAACGCCCTGATGACTGTTACATACAATATTTGCCGCTGTCAATAAGGTGACTGTGAGTGCACATTGTTGTATGTTACCTAGACTCTAAGTACAACATTTGCCAAATCATTAGTTTGCAGTATTGGATCCAGAATTGGCAAAATATTCCAATATTTCTTAAAGTGTGAATAAAAGAATATTATGAACAGTGATAGTCTCTACCTCTTTCCAACAGTTTGTCCAATTTTTTTAGAATTCAAACCCACAAACTGTTGTGTTAGTGTAAAATTTTAGTCTGAAGTGTATATTTGTAACACTCAGTTTGTGGTTTTTATCTTAACTGTCCGAAATAAAGTGTATTGTTTTTTTTTATCAATATTTGGCCGATTAATCGAAAAAATAATCAGCCAACTAATCGATTATGAAAATAATTGTTAATTGCAGCCCTACTTCTATCACTTATCACTCACAAATAAGGATTATTGGCAAAGCACACAAAAAATAATTAGACTTATTCCTAGATCCCTCCTTTTTATAGATTTGAAATCGTGTACGCATCGACTTGTATGCTTTCGCTTGTTTGCGATGCCGCCGGTGCACTCGTTCTGTAAACAAGTCATTACAAGCTCCCATATTCTTGTCGAAACATGCTTGATTGTGTGAATCAAGTTATATTTGCCTTTACTTACCAACTTGCAAAGACTTGTCGCCGATAAAACTAAAATGAATTATAATGCTAAATTAAATTTTTTAGTGGTTCTTTATGCGATAACAATAAGATGAAAAATTTAAATATATAATAAATATTATTAAATTCTTCAATACGCTGCCACCCCCTTGACCGCCTTAATGCCCCCCATTTGCCTCTAGAACTGCTACCGCCCCTCATGGAAGGCTTCAGCACCCACTGGGGGACAGTACCACAACTGTTGGGAAACACTGTTCTAACCTAACATATCTTACCAAAAATATATATGGTATATATATTTATTATATAAGGCACTGGGGTATACCTACACTAGTGCATATAATTTGGATATAGGCCTGTAACTATATCAGTGATGCTACTTCTATCTATCTATTCAGCGAGACAAAATGGATACTGGCACCATTTTGTCTCTGTAGATAGCCCTTTTACCTCGACATATATCCCCCTTTCTTATTGATTCTCCTCCTTAAGACGTCGACATCAATAAGAAAGATAGACATGTTACTTAAGCTCTGATGGCAAAGGGTTGATAAAGTTTTGGTCATAATGCTAGATCCAGAATTTCATTAGCATTGTCATAGGCTTTGGTTAGAGAGACACTAATTTCAGCACGGTACCTCCATATATGTCAATAGACAGGCAACTTATATCGATAAAAGTGAGATACAACCCTTATCAGCAATACATATTATGTAGCAGATGTGATTGGAATCAATGCAGGAACACATTAATCTCTAATTCTTTCAAAACATCAATCGATTAATAAATCAAGTAACCTTAACCAATTATTCCAGAAGATCCAGAATGGACATATTTTTCATTCCTTGTAATACGTAAAACCCATATCTTAGATATAATTCATTTGATAAGAATATCTAAGAACAGATCATTTCCAGCCAGTAATGCAACAAAAGTATTTTTATTACAACACTATATATATATATATCTATATATACAGTTGTGTTCAAAATTATTCAACCCCCAATGCTGTAAAGGGTTTTAGGGAATTTAGTGTACATTTGTAATTGTATTCAGAATGAAATCCTACAGGGACTTTTTAAAGAACCATATGCAACTAAAATGACATCAATTGGTTTTGTAATACAGTAGTAAATGTTTCTTTTGTGAATTCTTCATTGACACAATTATTCAACCCCTTAAAGACTACCACTCTGAAGAACAGAGGTTCATTCAAGTGTTTTCAATCAGGTATTGAAAACACCTGTGGATGTCACGGAGCAGCAATAAAGCATAATAAGCACCAATTAGGCAGCTTTAAAATGACTGTGATACTCAGATCCTTCTAGACATTTACTGGTGTGGTTACAAACATGGTGAAGTCAAGAGAATGGTCCAGGAAGACAAGAGAAGAGGTGATTACTCTTCACATGAAGGGCAATGGCTATAAGAAGATTGCAAAGATGTTAAACATACCAAGAGAGACCATAGGAAGCATCATTCGCAAATTCAAGGCAAAGGGCACTGTTGAAACGCTACCTGGTCGTGGCAGAAAGAAGATGCTGACTTCGACTGCTGTGCGCTACCTGAAGCATAGAGTGGAGAAAAGTCCCCGTGTGACTGCTGAGGAACTGAGAAAAGATTTGTCAGATGTGGGTACTGAAGTTTCAGCTCAGACAATACGGCGCACACTGCGTAATGAAGGCCTCCATGCCAGAACTCCAGGCGCACCCCTTGCTGTCTCCAAAGAATAAGAAGAGTCGACTGCAGTATGCCAAAAGTCATGTGGACAAACCACAGAAGTTTTGGGATAGTGTTCTGTGGACTGATGAAACTAAATTAGAACTGTTTGGGCCCATGGATCAACGCTATGTTTGGAGGAGGAAGCACAAGGTCTATGAAGAAAAGAACACCTTGCCTACTGTGAAGCATGGCGGTGGGTCAATCATGCTTTGGGGCTGTTTTGCTTCTGCAGGTACAGGGAAGCTTCAGCGTGTGCAAGGTACCATGAATTCTCTTCAGTACCAGGAGATATTGGATGACAATGTGATGCAGTCCGTCACAAACCTGAGGCTTGGGAGACGTTGGACCTTTCAACAGGACAATGATCCCAAGCATACCTCCAAGTCCACTAGAGCATGGTTGCAGATTAAAGGCTGGAACATTTTGGAGTGGCCATCGCAGTCACCTGACTTAAATCCGATTGAGAATCTCTGGTGGGACTTAAAGAAAGCAGTTGCAGTGCGCAAGCCTAAGAATGTGACTGAAATGGAGGCTTTTGCCCATGACGAATGGGCGAAGATACCCGTAGATCACTGCAAGACACTTGTGTCAAGCTATGCTTCACGTTTAAAAGCTGTTATAACTGTAAAAGGATGTTGTACTAAGTACTAAGATTGAATGTCACTTGGGGGTTGAATAAAACTGATAATGATGTGAGCACAGAAAAGACATTTGTGGTTATTTCATTATAAATGTTATGTTATATTTGTCTGACCTACACGTGCCTCTTTGATTTAATTGTAAGCAAGATGACTGAATGATCAAAATCAATGTCAAACTGGCCAAAACACTCAATTTCAGTGGGGGTTGAATAATTTTGAACACAACTGTATATATATATTTAAACAGATAACAAGAATTTGAATATATGTTTGCACTATATCATGGATCAGAGCTCACACATTTTAGACATAGCTTATCTACATCATGATATCTATTCTGTTGAGAAAGACAACCCATAGGAGTTCATAACAAGGGAACAGTAGAGTTCATTATCCTCAACCAACTTGCAAGCAAATTTAACTATGACAACAGAAATTATTAGAATAAGAGAATCTCGATATACAGCTGATTACTTCTGCAGCAGCAAGCAATGATACCTTATTCTCAATCTATAATAATCATAATCAATGATTTATTGAATACGAGCTTGGTTCAAGTATTTGTCAACTTTCTCAGCTTAAAATCAATCAATCCTCATCATACTTACCTTTGATTGATTCAGCAGCAGAATAGCGCAGACATTTTACGATTATAATCCTCTCAGGTGTATAATGCATTTCTGTCTGATCTCTATGGAGATCTGTCGCTGTTTGATAATGGATAGTGGGATATGTACTATGTAGTGTGTCTCTAAGCATCTGGAAATACCAGAGAGAATTAGTGCTTTGAGTGAATATCCAGTAAGGGTGTTTATCAATTAAGAATTTAGAGTGCATGAGTGAGCGTAAGGGTCTCCCTTGTTAGAGAGTAGTGTCCCCAGAAGTGTGGAGTGTTCCTAGCATCTTTAGAGAGTATCCCAAGAATCTGTGCTCACCTCGCTTGCGCGGAATCTCTTATCCCTCTCACGCCTTTTCTCATTGACCAATCACAAAATTCTTTGTAAAATTAAAATGAGCATTATATCTCAATTTTACAGATTATTTCTCATTGCTTGAGGGCAGTATACTATAACGTGAAATTTTATAGATACTAAATACCTTATTTATACTCATTAAAATTGTTATTCTTGCCCCTATCTCTTGTTAGGTTCTACAAGGCCATATTTTCATTGTTTTAATTGGATCATACCATCCAGGTGCACTAAGCAATGCCTCCCTACTTCGTTAAGGGATATCTCTTCCTGCAATGCAAAGATTAGACATGTGGCAGACCTTGGTGGGATACTATGTGCGGCCTTGGCTTTCACCAGATAAAACATTCAGAGGAAACACTTGTTCAAGAATATTTCCAGTAAAGCAGAAAATATCTACTAAACTGTTTTTCTAATGTTATAATATAACATACCTTACTAAAATATATATGGAGTATATATTGATTATATAAGGCGCTTTGGGTATATGCTGGTGCAAATATAATTGAGTAAATACTGTAAATATTTTGGTGATGCATCTTCTATCTGTTCGAAAACAAAATGGATGCCAGCGCCATTTTGTCTCCTGTAGATAGCCCTTTCACCCTGACATATATTCCCCTTTACTTATTGATTCTCCTCATTAAGAGGTCGACATCAGTAAGAAAGATACACATGCTATTTGAGCTCAGATGACAGAGGGTTGAACACATTTTGGTCATAGTGCTCGATCCAGAATTTCATTAGCACTCTCTTGACAAAACGAATCCACATCACAAATTTTACAGTGAGATATGTTAGCCAGCAGAAGATGATGATCAGTAACACACTTCCAACAAATTCCACTTGAATCATTCCGGCTAGCAGTTCAAACAGAGTTTCCACTGCTGAAATGTGTCTGGATTCGTCAATGGAGATATCAACATTGTGGATAATCGTTTTAACTGTATGTAGTACAGGAGGAACGGGGTCACACCTATTCCCCGATGGGGTGGCTGCAACCTCAAATGTATCCAGCCCAGCAACATGTATAAAAGATAACAAGAAAAAAAGGTGTCGTCTGCGCTTATTCCTATTACACCATGTGAAACAAAACACAATTAGAGGCTTTGAAAAGATTAGTGGCCATTAAAAGAAACCAAAGCTGCTAATTGTGTTTTGTATCACGCTGTGTAATAGGAGTAAGCGCAGATGACACCTTTTTTTCTTGTCATATTTTAACTGTATGGCTCAGCTTGTGCTCCAGCAAGAATTTCAAATCAGCGTCAATAGGAATCTCCTGCTTTTTAAAAACATCAATGTTTTTGACATCCCTGACAACTTTCTCGATGGTGACTGGGTACAAAGTACGATCTCCAATCATGATTCGGGCCTGTTGGGTTACTTTGATGAGTAACACAGGTGAAGGATAGGGATGAGCTGTTCGGTTCGGACGGTTCGGAGTCTGGCCCGAACTTAGCCTGTTCGGTCTGCTCGCGAACTCCGAACATTTCTGGGTGTTCGGCGCCTGTTCGACCACAATGCACCACAATGGCCCACAATGCACTTTTACACTGGCCTGAAGCTCGTAATTGGCTACAGCCTTGCACCTGACCACAGGTCATGTGCAAGACAGGTTCAACAGTATGCCAATCACGGCTTAGAGTCCTGATTGGGCAAATTTTGCCCAATTATGGGCTCACAGAGCTAAGTCCCGCAGCACACTATATAAGGTTTCCACGCACCGCTTCAGCATGCATATGAGAGGAGATTTCATAGGAGATTGTTGTTGTGTGTTCTTACTGCCGGTCTGCCACGCTACTGGGGGGGTCTGGGGGGTCTCATTTCTACAAAACATTTGGGAATTGAGGTGATCTGTGTCTTGTCACTGGAGCCAGCAAGTATTTTGGGTATCACAAATTTCTACAAAACATTTGGGAATTGAGGTGATCTTCTGTGTCTTGTCACTGCCACCAAGTATTTTGGGGGTCTCACAAATTTCCACAAAACATTTGGGAATTGAGGTGATCTGTGTCTTGTCACTGCCAGCAAGTATTTTGGGGGTCTCACAAATTTCTACAAAACATTTGGGAATTGAGGTGATCTGTGGTTTGTCACTGGCTGCCAGCAAGAATTTTGGGGGTCTCCCAAATTTCTACAAAACATTTGGGAATTGAGGTGATCTGTGTCTTGTCACTGCCAGCAAGTATTTTGGGGGTCTCACAAATTTCTACAAAACATTTGGGAATTGAGGTGATCTGTGTCTTGTCACTGGTGCCTGCAAGTATTTTGGGGGTCTCACAAATTTCCACAAAACATTTGGGAATTGAGGTGATCTGTTATCTTGTCACACAGCCAGTACCACGCAGTATTTTGGGGGTCACAAATTTCTACAAAACATTTGGGAATTGAGGTGATCTGTGCCTTGTCACTGGCTGCCAGCAAGTATTTTGGGGGTCACAAATTTCTACAAAATATTTGGGAATTGTTATAATCCGTGTGTTCTCACTGGCACCCATGAGGGGGTCTCACTGATTTATAGGAGGTTTCTGAGACTTGTAATCTGTGGCTTCTCACTGCCACCCATCAAGGGGTCACACTGATTTATAGGAGGCTTCTGAGACTTGTACTCTGTGGCTTCTCACTGCCACCCATCAAGGGGTCACACTGATTTATAGGAGGCTTCTGAGACTTGTACTCTGTGGCTTCTCACTGCCACCCATCAAGGGGTCACACTGATTTATAGGAGGTTTCTGAGATTTGTAATCTGTGGCTTCTCACTGCCACCCATCAAGGGGTCTCACTGATTTATAGGAGGTTTATGAGACTTGTAATCTGTGGCTTCTCACTGCCACCCATCAGGGGGTCACACTGATTTATAGGAGGTTTCTGAGATTTGTAATCTGTGGCTTCTCACTGACACCCATCGGGGGTCCCACATACTTCTAGCAGATTTATGCGAATTGTAATCTGTGGCTTCTCACTGCCATCCATCAAGGGGTCTCACTGATTTATAGGAGGTTTCTGAGATTTGTAATCTGTGGCATATCACTGCCACCCATCAGGGGGTCCCACATACTTCTATCAGATTTATGCAAATTGTAATCTGTGGCTTCTCACTTCCACCCATCAAGGGGTCTCACTGATTTATAGGAGGTTTCTGAGACTTGTAATCTGTGGCTACTCACTGCCACCCATCAAGGGGTCACACTGATTTATAGGAGGTTTCTGAGACTTGTAATCTGTGGCTTCTCACTGCCACCCATCAGGGGGTCCCACATACTACTAGCAGATTTATGCGAATTGTAATCTGTGGCTTCTCACTGCCACCAATCAAGGGGTCTCACTGATTTATAGGAGGTTTCTGAGATTTGTAATCTGTGGCTTCTCACTGCCACCCATCAGGGGGTCCCACATACTTCTAGCAGATTTATGCAAATTGTAATTTGTGTCTTCTCACTGCCATCCATCAGGGGGGTCTCACTGATTTATAGGAGGGAATTGTAATCTGTGTCTTGTCACTGGCTGCCAGCTATCAGGGTGTCTCAGTGAGTTATGCCAGAGTTCTGTAAATCTTTAATCTTTATACCAGAGTTGAATCAGAGTTCTGTATATATTTAATCTATATATCACTCACTATGTCTGAAAGAACAAAAAGGACAGGCAGACGCTCCCAGACACAGATAAGAGGGCAAGCAGCCCCTGTGTCGGGAGGCTGTGCCTCTGGTCGTGATGGATGTGGTGCATCCTCTGCAGGGGCACGCTTGTCCTTTCTAACTGGTGCTGGCCGTTTTAAGCAGCAGCAACAAACAGAGGATTTGGTGGATTGGCTAACCAGGCCATCCTCATCCTCAAGTCCTTTGCCAGCCAGGCTTGTAGTGCTTTACAGTCCACATCAGCTGACAAAACATCTAATGCAGCCTCCATATCCACAGCTACTCCTGCCGTAGCCTCGCTATCACACACGGAGGACTCAGCTGAATTGTTTTACTACAATGAGAGTGACATGCTACTCGAGGATGCGCAGCAAGTACAGTGCTCTGATTCAATCTCTGAGGTTGAGGAAGGGAGTATAATCAACCTAGAGGAAAGGGGTGCCAGTGATGACACACAAATAACTGGTAGGGATTTGCGTTTCGGGTTTCGGAACTTCGGAATCTTCACGAAATTTCCCGATTCGGGTCTTTCGATGCGGCCGAAATTCCGAAAAAATTTTGAGACGAAAACGGCAAATTCGAAAAAAATGTCCGAGCCGAATCGAAAAATTTTCGGAATTTTCGAATGGACTTGAAATGTGTCAAATCGAAATCTATTGCTTTGAAACGAGAACAGACTTTCCGAAAAAAACGAAAAATTTGCCAAATCAAAAATTTTTTGGAATTTTCGAATGGACTTGAAATGTGTCAAATCGAAATTTATTTTCCCTCTATTCATTAGACATGTGCATTCGTTTTAGTACTAAAACGATTTAGTCAGAATTTTGGGATAATTTAGTTTTAGTATGACTCCAGAGAAACGAAACTGCTCAGTACAAAAAACGAAAGCAACTAAAATAAAATGCACTACATTTTAGTTTCAGTCCTTTTTGTGATATTACATTGATGAGTGAAGGAGACCAGCAATGAAGAGCGCAACATCGCAACATCCGAAGATCTGCACCCTCCACATGCCATTGCAGTAGGATGTTCTATACAGAGAGGGGCATTAATTAATGCAGGAGGATGTTCTATACATTATACAGAGAGGGGTA
Source organism: Leptobrachium leishanense (assembly GCA_009667805.1). Taxonomy (NCBI): domain Eukaryota; kingdom Metazoa; phylum Chordata; class Amphibia; order Anura; family Megophryidae; genus Leptobrachium; species Leptobrachium leishanense. The sequence goes on from CM019065.1 coordinate 277,274,280, forward strand.
TTAATGCAGGAGGATGTTATATACATTATACAGACAAAGGTATAAATTGAGGAGGATGTTCTATACAGAGGAGGCATTAATTAATTCAGGAGGATGTTCTATATATTATACAGACAGGAGTATTAATTAATGCAGGTGGATGTTGTATACATTATACAGAGAGGGGTATTAATTAATGCAGGAGGATGTTCTAAACATATACAGAGAGGATCCTTTTTTTTCAGCCCTTTAAATCCAGTGGCTGTGAGCGCTGAGATCGGCTGCTTGTTACATTATCTCTCAGTACAATGTATCAGGCTCAGTTGTTACAGTAACTGACTGTAACAGCGCTCAGAGTTTCAGTAAAACAAGGAAATAATATTGTTATAACCTCTTATATATAAAAATATTATTTACTAGTTTTACTGAAACTCTGAGCGCTGTGATGAGCAGCAGTCAGTTACTGTAACAGCTTTGCCTGACACGGGGCAGTATTACAATGTTGGTGCTAAACTTAACCAGAGCTGTTGTAAACTGAAAACCTCCATAGGCTATAATAGCTCTGGGAAATTTACAACAGCTCTGGTTATGTTAGCACCAACTATGTAATATGGCCCACATTGTGCTGAGAGTGAGAGATAACAAGCAGCGATCTCAGCCCTCTGAGGAGCCACTACAATAGTAATTGTATCCATTGGTTTTCGGATGAATGAAATTAGTTTTCATACTAAAGAACTGAAAACGAATTTCTTTAGTAACTAAATAAATTGCATTTTAGGACTAATCCATTAGTTCAAAACGAAATTTTGTGCTGTGCACATGTCTACTATTCATGATTTCAGTTCCATTCGGGATTTCGGTTCCATTTCGGTAAATCTGGACATTGTATATTTAACTATTATCGGTTATATCGCTGATTCTGTAAATTTTGTATTTGTAAATGCGTATCACTTTTTTTTTGTTTCCAATGATCCGATAAGAATCTTCGTATTTGGGTCAGATCCGATTCGTCTGCGGGTCGCGCATGCGCGCGCACGCGCGGATGTCGTAACTTTATTGAGCCAGTTTTATTGACAACTTTTTGAACAAAATATTGTTTTTATTATTCATCATCATGGCCGCTGCAAGAGATGAGTGCCGTTCAAGCACCTCATCGTCTTGCAATGATGAACCACCACCACCCAGGAAGAAGCGGGCCACCAATATGGCATTTGAAGAGATGTTGGAGCTGGTACGGATATTTGATCGTAAGGATTACGATTGCAGTAAGGGCCCTTACCGCAGGAAGTCTAACGCTAGGAAGGATCGTATCTTAGACAAGCTACGCACCACCATTTTGGAGTTGTTTGGGAAGGACCGGACGAAGGACCAGCTCAGGAAACGCTGGTCTGATGGCGCGTGAGCGTGAGCAGGAGCAGCTGAGACACATCCGTCGCATCATAGCGAAACGTAAGTGTCATGTTATATTGTAAAGCTCTGCGCAAACTGTTGGCGCTGTATAAATCCTGTATAATAATAATAATGTGCTTGCATGTGCTAATGTGCACAGAAATATGCTGATTTATCTAGTCCTTTTTTCATGCAATGTGATTGTGTATAGCTTTGCGTTTTCAGACTCGTCATACATGCATTTTTGCCATAGCTCTTCCTTTTTGTGATTTTACGTATTCGTGAAAATTGTGACATTTGATGTATGTAGAGGAAGTTACAATGCTGGATTTCTTTTGGCACTGTGTGTACTGTAGTGTGCTGGGGGGGGGTTGTTGTGATTGAGTGATGCATACGAGATGACCCGCAGCTTGCCCAATATAGGCTCCCATCTGCGCATCAACAAAAATCTCTGCGTCTCTGCTAAGGGATAGGATGGGACATGTAGTTCTTCTGAAAGTGCATCCAAACAGAGCTGCGTTCAATACAGCCTCAGCAGCTGCTGAATTGTTGCAGCGCAGCGATTCAGTTTGCTGCAGCAGTGTCATTGAACGCTTTAGATGCAAATTTCAAAACAAAATGGTGGATTTCTGTTGTTTCTGCAATATCCAGTTTTATTATTAGCAGAAACTGAAAGTGAAACTGAGGCTGAGGCCTTCTATAAAATAACTAAAAGCAGTCACACAATGCGCTCTGTATGCACACAACACAAATAATAGTTTTTATTGAATAAACGTAATGTTTACTTCTGAAAAAAATATATAAATGAACGGTAATATATGTCTGTGCAGGGGAAATAAATAAATATTTTTTGACTTTAGAACTATGAGATGGGAGTAGTGGTGTGGGTCAAGCTGGTAGTGGGGTAGTGGAGGGGTGTCGCAATACTTTCGGAAATATAGTGTATAGATATACCATTTTTTCCAGTCTGCATTATTTACGTGTTATTTTTTGGATTTGGCAGAAGACAGGAAGAAGAAGGCCGCAGAATCTGCCCCGGCGGGCACCAGTGCCCCAGTGGAGGAGGAGGAGCCACGGGCGTCCACCAGCGCTGGTATATACTGTTTTATTTTGCAACGACTTTTGGTCAAAAACAGAAACATTTTTGTTTACTGTATTTTAATTAAATTTTTTTATGTATAGCACAAGAGGAGCAGGAGGAGGAGCAGGAGGAGGGCGAAGTTGGAGAGAGGGAGCCGGTGCAGCAGGAGGCGCCAGTCCAGGTTTTTTTTTTTACTGTTGTATTTTGCATCGACTTTTGTTCAAAATAAATCAGTTTTGTTGTTTACTGTATTTTTATTTCTTTAATTTCTTACATATAGCACCGGATATGCTGACGGTGGTGGTGGTGGGGGAGGAGTCGGAGGAGTCGGAGCCTCAGGAGCCGCCAGCTCTGGTATATACTACTGTTATATTTTTTCAAGACTTTCAGTCAAAAATAGAAACCTGTTTTACTTACTGTATTTTCCTTCTTTCATTTATTGGATATATAGAAGGAGAAGCCAGACCGAGCAATCGGGAGGCAATTGGCGAACTAAGGCTGGCTGTTGCAAATATTGATAATATCCAGGAACTGCTCCAGGAACTGCGGGAGCACCTGAACAACACCGCGGACATCCTGGAGCGGCAGTAAGACAGACAATACTCAATACGGATGTGCCTCAGCTGCTCCTGCTCGCCTGCTTTGAGGTCGGACCAGCGTTTTCGGATCTGGTCCTTCGTCCCGTCTTTCCCAAACACCTCCAGGATGGTGTGCGCGTAGCTTGTCAATGATACGATCCTTTCTAAAATTATTCTTCCTGCCGTAAGGGCCCTTACTGCAGTCATAATCTTTGTAATCAAAGATGCGGACCAGCTCCAACATCTCCTCAAATGCCAGTAATTCTCCAGTGAGTGAACAATACTCTGAACAAGATGTTCGCCGGCTTGGAAGATGGCCGCCATTGTATGTTTGTTTGTGTTGTTTGTGCCCCTGTTGGGCAGTTTGCTATCCTTGGCATGTTCCCTTCCCTTCCCCATGTTGTAAATAAATTTTCTATTTTTTCTATATTTTCCTGTTTGTGTGCGTTGCTTTACGTTAATAAGTTAATTATGTATTGCTTGGTTCCACACTGTTAAAATTATATGTACATAAATGTATTGACATTTCTATGGACCCTTTGTCATAAATTTGTCAACATATTTGTGGCCATGAATGTGACTGTGCACATTCTACACTTCCTGCCTGGCCAAAAAATGTCACACACTAACACAACCTTGTTGTACTGCCTTGAGATTTGATTACCGACGTGGCCTGGTTTTGTTAGCTTATGCGATGTCACAACAACACGGATTTTTGTCCACAGTCACATTCATTGTATAACCAAGAATTTATCAAAAAATATTGATGGCAGCACTGCGTGAAGTCTTCTCCGACACAACCCAAAGATCCTTAGTGCGGCTCAGGTCTAGTTTTATTTGTCCCTGTTTGCAGCTTCACGCAACACCTCCTCCCAGCTATGAGCTCTCTCTCTCCCACCGCTGCCCGCTAAGACGCTGCCGCCAACATGGTCACGTCTTTGCAGGAAGCTGCGTGCCGCGGACGCTCTGAGGGAGCTAAAAAGGCGGCGGAGGTGAGCTGGGGCCATTATCATGAGGTGCTGGGCATTCCATGTGCTGGGGCAAATCCATGAGGAGCTGGGCATATCCATGAGGAGCTGGGGCAAATCCATGTGTGAGCTGGGGCATATCCACGAGGAGCTGGGGCATATCCACGAGGAGCTGGGGCATATCCACGAGGAGCTGGGGCATGTCCACGAGGAGCTGGGGCATATCCATGAGGTGCTGGGGCAATATCCAGGAGGAGCTGGGGCATGTCCACGAGGAGCTGGGGCATGTCCACGAGGAGCTGGGGCATATCCACGAGGAGCTGGGGCATATCCACGAGGAGCTGGGGCATGTCCACGTGGAGCTGGGGCATGTCCACGAGGAGCTGGGGCATGTCCACGAGGAGCTGGGGCATTTCCATGAGGTGCTGGGGCAATATCCAGGAGGAGCTGGGGCATGTCCACGAGGAGCTGGGGCATGTCCATGAGGAGCTGGGGCATATACATGAGTGCTGGGGCAATATCCACGAGGAGCTGGGGCATGTCCACGAGGAGCTGGGGCATGTCCAGGAGGTCCTGGGGCATATCCACGAGGAGCTGGGGCATATCCACGAGGAGCTGGGGCATATCCACGAGGAGCTGGGGCATGTCCACGAGGAGCTGGGGCATATCCATGAGGTGCTGGGGCAATATCCATGAGGAGCTGGGGCATGTCCACGAGGAGCTGGGCATGTCCACGAGGAGCTGGGGCATGTCCACGAGAAGCTGGGCATATCCATGAGGTGCTGGGGCAATATCCAAGAGGAGCTGGGGCATATCCACGAGGAGCTGGGGCATGTCCACGAGGAGCTGGGGCATGTCCACGAGGAGCTGGGGCATGTCCACGAGGAGCTGGGGCATATCCATGAGGTGCTGGGGCAATATCCATGAGGAGCTGGGGCATGTCCACGAGGAGCTGGGGCATGTCCATGAGGTGCTGGGGCAATATCCATGAGGAGCTGGGGCATATCCATGAGGATGTCGGATGTCGGCCAAGCTTCCGGGAACTCCCCCTGCATAGCACGATGATGCCAGTCCTGGAGTTAACCCCTAGTTGCCACCAATGGTGGAGATAGGGGTTCATTGGAACCCCTATCTCCCGATCCGTGGCAGCTAGGGGTTAAAGTTTGGTATTGTTGGATCGGCCAGAGCATGGCCGTTACAACGATACCAAACACGAATGTGAAAAACGTTTGTAAAAAAATAAAAAATAAAAAAATATCTTAAAAAATTTATAAAAAAAAATAAACAATTTTTTTTTCTTTTTTTTGGTTTGTTAATGCAGCAATATTGTTCCTATTTCAATTATAATGTGAACAATGATGCTACACTACCGATTTTTGTATGCGGTGCGTTTGTTAAAAATCGTGTAATTTTCCCCAAAAAAAAATGTAACGAGACCCATCTCTAACAGGGTTATCCAAAGAGATCCGAATTGCTTGAGAAAGGTAACCGAATGCTGAAAATCAGTGTTCGGTTACCTTTCCTGGCCATTCGGTTATCCAGAGAGCAGGCAATTTGCCAAATCCTGGCGAATTGCCTGCACATACGGTGCCTGTTCGGTCCCTGTTCGAGGGCAGTGAAATCCCCATGAAAAAGCACTGCTTCGTCTATTCAGAGAACACAAACCAGCAGTGAAAGGTTCCCCTAATGCCCTGCCATTCGGTGGTTTCATTCGGCAAATTTATTCAGGAGAATCCCATAGGCTTCAATGTTAAAAATATTCCCGTTTTAATTCAATATCTAATAAACCGTTCATTATAAAATTCTGCAGCAAAAAGTCTCTTTATTTATAGATTTTTTAGGATACTTTAAGCATTTTTCAGATTTTTTTTTTTTTTTTTTAAAAGTCTGATTTTTTTTTATTTTATTTTTTCAGTTTACTTATTTTTTTTGTAACAGCCCTCTTTATTATCATTCCCTGGACCTCCTGTGAAAATTTCAGACATTTTCGCTCAGTAGTATCTTTGCAAACAGCGTTTCTTTTTCCCAGATTCATACAAATGGTTTTTCTAATTTATTCACTGCCTCCTCTATGTCACAGCTGCTTCGGCTCTGTGTGATTCGGCTCCTGTTCGACTCCTGTTCGGCTCCTGTTCGGCTTCTTCGAAGGTTAATCCAGATGTTTTTGCTTGTTTTCAGCGTGCATTCGGTTAGTTTTCGTCAGGTTTGCGGTAGCTTTTCCCTGCAATTCGGGGACCCTGTGGTGCTTGCTGAATACACCGCAGGGTCACCGAAATGGGATCGGCAAAAGGAACTGAATTGAAGAGAACGAAAAGTCACCGAACGTGCGGTGACTTTTCGAATCTCTTTGGATAACCCTGTAATTTTTTTAACAAGCGCACCCCATACAAAATATAACCGCAATTGCTCGCATGTTAAAATGTGAAAAAAAAACACTTTACACATTGTAAATTATTGAAAAATCATATTTTATTGCATTTTTTGTTATAATATACAGACAGGTCATGACGTATACATATAATAATGACATATTATGAATCTGCCGAGTCTGACGGAAAGAAGGATATATAATATGTCTGGGTCATATACTAAAATAAGCCTTCAAAACGCGTTTAAACATGATGAGCAAAACCGGTAAAAAAAATGACCTCAGCACAGAGGTGGGAAAAGCCTCAGCAGCGAAAGGGTTAATTAAAAAAACACGATAGAATCGCCAGAATTATCGTATCGACAGAATGAATTATCGGATCCGAAAAACAAACCAGAAATTTATTATAATAAAATATATAAAGTAGTATTAAAAAAGTAAACCATAGTAGTTTACATCAAAACGAATAGAGTTAGACAGCTTTGAAATTTCCGAAATGCAATGTGACACGAAATACGAAAAATGGTCGATATTCCGAAAACCATGTACAATGCCGAAAACCATGTACAATTCCGAAAAACTAAAATTTCCCGAAATCACGAAAAGTCGATACCAAAAACGAGTAAAGTGACACGAAAATACGAAAAATGGTCGATATTCCGAAAAATAAATGTACCCGAAAAACGAATCGAGCCGAACCGAATCGAAACAGAAAGCCGTCGAACCGAGCCGAATCGAAAAGTTTAAAAATTCGAAAAATCGAGTCGAATCGAACCGAAAAAAAAATCGGTGCACATCCCTAATAACTGGCACTCATGTTGCCCCAGCAGCTGCAGCATACTGCCAAGTTGGCTCCAGTGACGAGGAGATAGGGGGTGAAGATGACATTGATGATGAGGTCACTGACTCCACTTGGGTGCCAGATCGAACAGAGGAATCAAGTGAGGAGGAGGGGGAGGAGGAGCAGGGCTGCCATCAGAAATCTTGGGGCCCCTTACTGAAGCTCTGATCGGGGCCCCACCGTAGACGGTTTATTTTTGTATTTTTTAATAAAAAAAAAACGATAATATTGCTCACACACAAACACATGGAGACCATGTGATCCACACCCCGTACATGCTGTACACACAAACACACACCCCATATATGCCACACACACGACACACACCCCACAAAGCACACACACACACCCCATACATGCAGCACACAGCGCACACACACACACCATATATGCCGCCCGCAATCACACCAGTCACGCAGGCTACACATACATCACACTCAGGCTACACACACAACACACATACATCACGCACAGGCTGCACACACACACACACACAGGCTGCGCACACACCACACACACACAGGCTGCGCAAACACCACACACACACAGGCTGCGCACACACCACACACACACAGGCTGCGCAAACACCACACACACACAGCTGCGCACACACCACACACACACAGGCTGCGCACACACCACACACACAAAGGCTGCGCACACACCACACACACAGGCTGCGCACACACCACACACACAGGCTGCGCACACACGCCACACACACAGGCTGCGCATACACCACACACACACACACAGGCTGCGCATACACCACACACACACACACACAGGCTGCACACACACAGGCTGCACACACACCACACACACAGGCTGCACACACCACACACACAGCCTGCACATACACCACACACACACACGCTGCACACACACACACACCACACACACGTTGTACACACACACACCACACACAGGCTGCACATACACCACACACAACACACACAGGCTGCACATACACACACACACACACACAGGCTGCACATACACCACCACACACACACAGGCTGCACATACACCACACACACAGGCTGCACATACACCACACACACACACACAGGCTGCACATACACCACACACACACACAGGCTGCACATATACCACACACACACACAGGCTGCACATACACCACACACACACACAGGCTGCACATACACCACCACACACACACAGGCTGCACATACACCACACACACCACAGGCTGCACATACACCACACACACACACAGGCTGCACATACACCACACACACACACAGGCTGCACATACACCACACACACACACACACAGGCTGCACATACACCACACACACACACAGGCTGCACATACACCACACACACACACACACACACACACAGGCTGCACATACACCACACACACACACAGGCTGCACATACAGGCTGCACACACACAGGCTGCACATACAGGCTGCACACACACTGGCTGCACATACACCACACACACACACACAACAGGCTGCACATACACCACACACACACACACAGGCTGCACATACACCACCACACACACAGGCTGCAACATACACCACACACACACACACACAGGCTGCACATACACCACACACACACACAGGCTGCACATACAGGCTGCACACACACAGGCTGCACATACAGGCTGCACACAGAGGCTGCACATACAGGCTGCACATACACCACACACACACACACACACACAGGCTGCACATACACCACACACACCACATAGGCTGCACATACACCACACACAGGCTGCACATACACCACACACAGGCTGCACATACACACACACACACAGGCTGCACACACACCACACACGCACAGGCTGCACATACACCACACACGCACAGGCTGCACATACACCACACACACACACACACAGGCTGCACACACACCACACACGCACAGGCTGCACATACACCACACACACACACACACACACAGGCTGCACACACACCACACACACACAGGCTGCACACACACCACACACACACAGGCTGCACATACACCACACACACACATGCTGCACATACACCACACACACACACACAGGCTGCACATACACCACACACACACATGCTGCACATACACCACACACACACATGCTGCACATACACCACACACACACACACACACACAGGCTGCACATACACCACACACACACAGGCTGCACACACACCACACACACACAGGCTGCACATACACCACACACACACAGGCTGCACACACACAGGCTGCACATACATTTGGAAGGCCTCCTCTACCCTGAAGTTTTCTCATCATCCATCAGCTTCTTGTGGGCGGGGCATGCCAGTGCAGGGCCGTTTTTTTTTTTTATCTCTCTCTCCCTCCCCTCCGGTATAATCTGCAGGAGGAGACCCAGGGCAGCTTCCAAGAGAGCAAATACTTACAATGGTGAGTGGAATCCTCTCTGCTGTCTCTGGGTCTGCCTTTGACATGGGGAAGGAGAGCTCCATGCTGGGCCCAGGCTCACATCTCTGTATCAGCTCACGGTTCCAGCAGGGCCCCTGCGAGTCTGTCATTTGGGGGCGGGGCCACAGCCAGCTTCCTGCTAGCGGCACCTAGTGATGCCACGTGTAACTGTTTACAAAGGCACGTGGAGAGCCCCGAACGTGGGGGGCATGCTGTGCTGCCGGCCCGGGCCCTCACTCAGTGCCCATATTTCTAGTCAGTCTATAACTGGAGATCAGCGGCTTCAGGGTCCTCATGGCAACTAGGCATAGCCAAGTTTGGCAGTGACCCTTCACGGGCCCCCTGGAGGCACCGGGCCCCATACACCAGTAATACCTGTACCCCCCTGATGGCGGCCCTGAGGAGGAGGCACAGCAAACACGAAGCACAACATCCTCTATGACCAACCGTAGCACTAGCCAGTCCAAGGCATCAGATGTCAGAGTTGCTCCGGTGCAGAGCACTGTTGTCTCAAAGTACACATGCAGGAACTCTGTTGTCTGGGAGTTCTTTAAGAAATGTGCAGCAGATCGCACCGTTGCTATTTGTTATCTATGTCAGATGAGGCTGAAGCGTGGGAAAGACACCGGACACTTTGGTACCACATGCTTGAGGCGACATATGAACACCTGCCACACATCCCGTTGGCGCAAAACTATGCTTAGGTCCTCCTCCTCCTCATCTGTCTCTACCCCCACTGTATGTCCTGCCATGTCATTGCCTACAACCTCCACTGACAGGGATAATGCTACATTAATGGATGTACCAGGTCCTTCCTCACAATGTGACATCATCCCATCAGCTGAAGATTTACGCAGTCAGATTACGTTGCCGCAGCTGCTGCAGTGTAAGAAAAAATATAGTCCCAACCATCCCCAAGCACAGCGTCTAAATGCCAGCTTAGCAAAATTACTCGCATTGCAGCTGCTGCCTTTCCAGCTGGTGGACTCTGCTCCCTTCTGTGAATTTGCTGAATGTGCTGTACCACAGTGGCAGGTTCCAAAACGCCATTACTTTTCACGCAAGGCCATTCCAGCACTATACTAGCATGTGGAAGACAATGTTATCTAGTCTTTGGGAAAGGCAGTCAGCAACAAGGTGCATTTGACTTTAGCCTGGACAGGGCCGTTACATTTCCTTCACGGCACACTGGGTAACTCTGATTGCAGCTGGGAGGGATCCAAGACAGGGCTCTGTGCTGGAGCTTGTTCATCCACCACGCCTCCAGAAAGCTGCTTGTATGAGGTCTGTCTGCTCCACCACCTCTTCCTCCTCCTCCTTCTCTGTCTCTGGCGAAGTGGCAGTTAAACTGACACGTGGCAGGGGCTACGCAATTGCTCAAGCAAAAAGATGCCATACTGTGCTTGAGCTGGTTTGTTTAGGGGACAGGAGCCACAACGGGCCAGAAATTCTGTCAGCTCTGCAGGGGCAGGTGCAGAGACGGTTAACACCACGCCAGCTTCAGCTGGGAATGATCATCTGCAATAATGGCAGCAACCTTCTCTCCGCCCTACGCAAGGGTAAATTGATGCATGCCTAGCACACGTCCTAAATCTAGTGGTACAGTGTTTCTTAACCAAGTACCCAGGGCTGCCAGAGCTTCTCAGCCAGGCCAGAAAAGTCTGCAGCCACTTCAGACGGTCATTCCCAGCAAGCGTTCGCCTGGCAGAAATTCAAAGAGAATTCCACCTTCCCACAAACCGTCTGATCTGTGACATGCCCACCAGGTGGAACTCGACATTAGAAATGCTGCAGCGTCTGCACAAGCAGCAGAGGGCCATCAACGAGTACCTGTGTGAGTATGGCACAAGGACAGGTTCAGGTCAACTTGTTTCCCCCCCCCCGCAGTGGCTGAATATCAAGGATGCATGCACTGTCCTGTCACCATTTGAGGAGGCAACGAGGATGGTGAGCAGGGACAGTGCATGCATCAGTGACACAATTCCTTTAGTGTTCCTGCTGGAGCACACTCTGCGGGGAATTATAGATGTGGCTCTAGAGGCAGAGCAGCGGGAGGAAGATGAGGCCTTCCATAGCACTCAAGGCCCCAATCTTTCCGCAGACAGCATTCCAGCGGGTCCTACTCAGATCAGACAGGAGGAGGATGAGGAGGAGGAATATTTAAGTAGTGGGGGCATTGAAGGTGGGGATTCCTTAAATGAGAGTTTTTTGTGCCCAGAAACACAAGGGCTAGTGCGTGGCTTGGAGGAGGAAGTGCATTGACCAGGAAGACTCGGAAGCTAATGCCACCTCCAACCTACACTGAATGGGCTCCCTTATGATGCAAAGCCTGCTAAAGGATGCCAGGATTCGTGCTATCAAGGAGAGGGATCATTACTGGTTGGCAACCCTTCTTGATCCACCATACAAGGGTAAAGTTGCAGAGCTCATCCTGCCCACACAGAGGGAGCACAGGATGAAAAAACTTGAGGACGCTCTAAAGTGACACTTGTATAACACCTTTCCAGGCACTGGTAGGTTACCAAGTGATGACACACATGCTTCTGAGGCTGCGGATGATCAGAGGAATAGTGGTGAAGGCCAGGGCCACTTGACTGATGCATTTTTTAATTTTTTTTAGTCCACGACGCCCAGGGACGTCAAATGTAGGCACCCATTGCCAGCGTCTTCACCATATGGTGCAGGGCTACCTAGGGGCAAGGGCAGACCTGGGTACCTTTCCAGCAGATGATCCACTGGCTTACTGGGTGTTGAGATTGGATCACTGGCCAGAACTTAGCCAATATGCTATGCAGCTACTAGGTTGCCCTTCATCCAGCGTGCTTTCTGAAAGGACGTTCAGTGCTGCTGGAGGTTTTGTCACAGACAAAAGAGTGCGTCTGTCCACCGACTCTGTAGACCGGCTGCCATTTATAAAAATGAATCAGTCCTGGATCAGCAGTTATCAATCCCCTGATGCTGACGTAACGGAATAGATCGGGGATGTCTTCTGCATGCACAAAACGTCCAGCACTGAACTCTTCCACAATACCACAAAAGGGTTACGGTGTGAATGCACTTGCTGCCATGAAAGGCACAATATTTGGCTGCACTGACGCCTGTGCCAGATTTATATCATTTAAATTTTTTGAACAGCAGGGTCCAACCCTGCATTCTTCCACAATACCACAAAAGGGTTACGGTGTGAATGCACTTGCTGCCATGAAAGGCACAATATTTGGCTGCACTGACGCCTGTGCCACATCTATATCATTTTTATTTTTTAAACCGCAGGGTCCATCCCTGCACTCTTCCACAATACTACAGAGGGGTTACTGTATGATGATACTTGCTGGCCTGACAGTCTGGCACCAAAGGCACAATATCTGGGTGCACTGACGCCTTGACCAGAATCATATCTTTTTAATATAGGACCACATGGTCCACCCCTGCATTCTTCCACAATACTACAGAGGGGATACTGTATGATAGTACTTGCAGGCCTGGCACCAAAAGCACAATATTTGGGTGCACTGCCACTGACGCCTGTATCAGATTCATATCCTCAGAGGGGTTACGGTGTGACGGCACTGTTGCCGACGCTAAAGGCTCAATTTTAAAGCACCTATTGTTACTTTCATCCAAAGCCTGCATAAGTTTCACAATAATTTAGCCAAAAAATCACTAAACTTTTTCTGCATGTCTGAAAATGTCTCCTTTTTTCATACAGACTGCCGCCCCAAGCAGTTGTTTATGAATAGATTAAAGGAAAAGCATTTACCGTCACTTGAAACGTAATTGTTTTGTTTTTAAGTGTTTCTATACATCCTAGAAATCCGCCACTTCACGGGCAGGTTATGGGGACCTCCTAGGCACGATATTTGAAGGAATTTTTCATTTTTATTTTTAACCCTTATTTTATGGAAAACTCACTGTCCCTTTAAAAATGTTTTTTTTAACTTTTTGTCCTTGTTTCCTGTCCCCCAGGGCACTACCCGGACCCCCATACACCTTTTATGGCAAATATCTAACATATATGCCCTCTTGGAGGGCACTCTAAAATCCAAATTTTCAGCCCCATTGACTTGTATTGAGTTCGGATTCGGATTCGAACATTTGGAAAGTTCGGGTTCGGGTACGAACCCGAACTCGGGCGTGTTCGGCTCATCCCTAGTGAAGGAAGAGCCAGAACTTTGTTCATGATATGTTTTTTTCAGACCATGCTCATGTTTGGCAAATGCGTGCTGACGAGCCATTTGTCATGGAACAGTACTGCATTCACGGTTTCCTCCTCACCGGCTTTTGAAATTTTCACTTGGAACTTTTCAAAGCCATACTTTTTTGCTGTATGAGTATTAGCTTACTCGTTCTCCTGCGTATGAGAGGTGGATCTGGTACCATTGTCAGATTTCTGGTGAGTTAAATCTGGAAATGGTGAATTTCTTTCCGATGGAGACGCTTGGGACCAGGTTGACGCAAACTTTCTTGGATTGGATCTTCTTATCTGTCAAGATGAATCCTGGCATATCTTGCAACATGATCCTAGATAATGGTCCTGGCACAGCGATCGGTTCCATCCAAAAATCTTGGCACAACAACAGAATTATCCAGATAATCACATGTACCTTGGATGTCATTTCTCAAGGCTTTATATAGCATGTGGAAACAGGAGAAACAGTATAAGTACTTTCCTTGCTAAATATACAATTTTTCTTTTCCTTTTCAGGGAGAAAAGTTATTCACAGCATTTATTCAGTAATCAGGTACACTTCCCCAACTTTATTAAATAAAACTCTCATCTAAGTTAGGGAACTCCAAGCGGAATAGGTATCTGGAATGGTTATGGATAAGAACAAAGCAGGTTAAGTACAGTTTTATACTTCACCAGGCTTGTGTTTCATACTCCTGTTTGCGAATATCTTAAGTTTCCGCCTTCTGATTCCTCTTCTATTTGCTGCAATGGAAACCTAGGATGACAAGCACACAATTTTGTTTTGAGAAAGTATTTTACCAGGAAGGATATATTGAGATTTCTCTCGTTTTCAAGTATGTCCTGGGTGGCGAGTATGTACCGTTAGCTGTCTTGCCCAAGGACACTTACTGGAGAGGTACTCTTGCTAGAATCGAACCCATGTCTCCCCAGGCTCTCTCTACGCAGAGCAGTGATGTTACCTCTACTCCACCCAGCCGGTTGGTTAATATGAACTCATTTCTCTACATTTTCTGTTCCTTTTGGAATTCTGATCTTGTAAGCTACAGGCGAGATCTTATCAACAACAAAGTAAGGTTCTTTCCATGACGGTAGGACTTTCCTTACCTTCACCTGGTTACGAGAGAAATTATAGAGATAAACCTTGTCTGAGATTTGGTACTCCTTCTTAGAGGTCTTCAAATTGTAGTAGGTTTTATTGCTACTTGCTGCTTTCTCAAGGTTCCTTTGGGCAAATGCTAAAGCATGCTGTTGGTGCTTCTGTAAGTTATCAATGTACTGATGGGTTGTTGTTGTATTGATCAGGTTCTGGTCCGTAGTGTGATACAACAGGTGCTGAGGTAAAACCATTTTCCTACTTGTAATGAACTCGAATGGAGAGAATTTTGTAGCCGTATTGGGTGTGGCTCTTATGGCCATTAGAACCAATGGTAACTTGACTTCCTAGTCTTTGCCAGATTCATTGACAAAATTCATCAGAATATTTACAATGGACTGATTGTACCTTTCAACTCCACTGCTTGAAGCAGGTCGGTAAGCGATATGTAGTTTCCCTTGGACTCCTAGGATTTCCCACATTTTAGTCATCACTTCAATGGTGAAGTGGTTTCCATGATCGGATTCAATGCGTTGTGGTAGTCCAAATCTGGAAATACATAGTTGATCAGCATAGATGTGCAAACACTTGAGCTGCATGTTTTGCATGGTAAACATTCCACCCATTTTGTGAATAAACAGGTGACTGTCAACAAATATTTGTTTCCTCTTGATGAAGGTGTTACTGGTCCATTAAAGTCCATTTGGATATCAGACCAGGGCAAAGACATTCCTCTTTTCATCACGGGTGCTCTGTGAGTTGGAGACTGTGGATGGAATTGAGGACAGAAGAGACATCCCTGACAGTAGCAGTGTTATTCAGAGAGCACTGAAATGTTGCCGACATTTAGGTACCCTCTCGTTCCTTGCGCTTCCCTGCACTTCAGGCAGGGAGTCAAAGTTCCCCAGCCTATGGTGTTCAACATGCATCAAAGGGGTCCCCGTAGTGCAGGGAAAACCAGCCTTAAACCCGCCGAACACTCACCAAAAGCCCACTGAAACCGCTGCAAAAACCATGCCGAACACGCCGGAAAAAGCCGACGAGCCGCTGATCACAGCGCAGAGCAGACACCGGAAAAAGCCGAGAAGCTGACGAACGAGGTAGAAAAAAAAGTATGCTTGAAAGTTTCAAAATTGAAACGATGTTTGCAAAACTATTAAACGAAAATGTCTGTAATTTACATATAAGGTCCAATGAATGATAATAAAAAGGTCTGTTACAGAAAAAATAAAAAACTATTTTAAAAAAATGGAAAAAAGAATTTTGTCAAAAAAATCACGAAAAATGCCTAAAAGATCCTAAAACAAATCTATAAGTAAAGAGACTTTTTACTGCAGAATAAAATAATAAATGGTTTATTAGATATTGAATTAAGTTCTGTGTACGTCAACGATAGGATATAATTCCTTTATATGGTGCTGTGCTGAGTTTCGGACCATAAATTTGTATACATATATTCATACAGTATGTGCAATATACCGGTGTGTTGTACACAAATCTGTAGAGGAGCAAAAAACCTCAGATCCAGGCTAACTACAAGCGAACACGCTCCAACGAAAGTCACAAACCCGTTTAACCACTTCGCTGCTGAGGACGCGCTCAGCGCGTCCTCAGCAGTCCCGCTGGTATGCGGAGGACGCGCTGAGCGCGTCCTCCCATTGGGGTCAGCGTTCGGCCGGGTTCCGGCCGATCGCTGCCCCTCCGGTGCGGGCTGACATCCTGGATGTCAGCCTGGCATCCGGACCAGCAGCCGCCAGAATTAGGTGTCATCGCGGGGGCGCGATGACACCTAATTCAGGCGCCCCCCCCGCATGTGCGGAGGAGGCGCCTGAAAGGGAGGGGGGGAGGTCCTTCGGACCTCTCTCCCTCCCGATCGGCGGCTCTGCGGGGTTAACCCAGGCATCATTTGGAAGGGCACAGCCTGCCCTTCCAAATGATGCCTGGCATTAACCCCTGGGGAGCTGGATCGCGAATCGGCGCTGAAAAGCGCCGGTTCGCGATCCTTTCCCGGAGCTGGCCGACATCTTGGATGTCGGCCAAGCCTCCGGGAACTCCCCAGAGGACTGGCGTCATCGTGCGTAGCACGATGACGCCAGTCCTAGAGTTAACCCCTAACTGCCACCAACTGTGGAGATAGGGAGTTCCAATGAACTCCCTATCTCCCGATCCGTGGCAGCTAGGGGTTAATTTTGGTATGGTTGGATCGGCCAGAGCATGGCCGTTCCAACGATACCAAACATGAAAGTGAAAAATTTTGTAAAAAAAAAAAAATGAAAATATAAATAAAAAAAAAATAAAAAAAAAAATTAAAAAAAAAAATAAACACTTTTTATTTATTTTTTTTGGTTCGTTAATGCAGCAATATTGTTCCCATTTCAATTATAATGTGAACAATGATGCTGCACTAACGATTTTTGTATGCGGTGCGTTTGTTAAAAATAGTGTCATTTTCCCCAAAAAAAATGTAACGAGACCCCATCTCTAATTTTTTTAACAAGCGCACCCCATACAAAATATAACCGCAATTGCTCGCATGTTAAAATGTGGAAAAAAACACTTTACACATTGTAAATTATTGAAAATACATATTTTATTGCATTTTGTGTTATAATATACAGACATGACATAATGTATACATATAATAATGACATATTATGAATCTACCGAGTCTGACGGAAAGAACGATATATAATATGTCTGGGTCATATACTAAAATAAGCCTTCAAAACACGTTTAAACATGATGCGCAAAACAGGTAAAAATGACCTCAGCATAGGGGCGGGAAAAGCCTCAGCAGCGAAAGGGTTAAACAAAATACAGGATTCTATGGATGCAGAAACTGCATAAGCTGTAGGAGCACAGGAAACAAAAAAAGACACATCACGACACTTGCCAACAGGAGAGGGAAATGGAAGATTAAAGACATACTCACATGTTTTTCAACAAATGTCATATATCTCCTAATCTGTCCATGCGGACTGAAATACATCGGGAAAACCACGAGAGCTCTAGGAGTGCGAATAAGAGAACATGTGAGGAACATCGAAAAGGGCTTGGAATCACATAGCGTACCCACACATTTTAAAAAAGCGCATGTTCGCAATCCAAGAAACCTAGAATTCATGGCCATAAAAAGAATACAAAACGGCAAACGAGGAGGTGACCTAGCAAGAAAAATCGGCCAAGAAGAGATGAAGTGCATCTATGAATTCGACACTCTACACCTGAAAGGCCTAAACATGGATTTCGAATTATGCCACTTCCTCTGAATTCAGCACCTGTCACCTACAACTCTCAATGATCTTCATTATCCGCCAACCGACGAAACCTCCCCCCTCCGAACTACATAAATAGTAATGTCCAAATAATTCTATAAAGAGATTCTCAACCCTCTTTGATCACCAGACCTTTGTATCCACCAAAATAGACCAACTGGTATCCTTAAATACTGCCCTCCAATAATTTTCGGCAAAACCCGATATTCCCTTGGTCTACCCATTTAGTTCTCTGAACCCTTAAATATTAACCTGATATGTAGCCATAATGCATACACTATCAAGATAAGCCATTCCACAAGAAACCTCTATCTTGCCAACAAGATCTCCTCCAGGAAGACCATAGCACAGAGAAAATTGCATCCCTCAGGGACACACTCAAAACAAAAGGATAGAGCCCCTGTGATACATGGTATAAGAGCAGTTATATAAGAAACATTTTCACTCAGCAATAATACACAATGTAGGCATGGAACCCTCACAAAAAAGATAAGACACTCAGATTGGCCCACAGCTACTATGCATATAAGTCTGCACCTAAACCCACTAATATCCGTAATTAGGTGTATACAACTAAACACATAGCACAGACTATAAAGATTTACACACAGTAAGCCACCGATAAACTCCCGTCTTCATTTACTACATTCACAACGTAGCAGATGTCTCTACCTATGGAGAATACAGGCTGGGGACACAGAAGAGCAATAGTCGTGGAAGGAACCTCATGATTGGCCCTGAACAACCACATGACTCAAGCATCTCGCCCGGAACGACAAGAGCATGCGCAAAGGATCCGCGCCGAAAAAGAAAATGAAACTGAAAAGGACCAATCAGAAAACAGACCCCACGGGCAGTGTATAAAAAACGGACACTCAGCTGAAGAGGCCAGTTCTCTGGTGAAACGTGTCCTGGACATTCCCTAACCATTTGGTTATATTGTTTTTTATTTTATCCACACTTTATTTGTTATTAAAACCCTTTACCTTTATATCACCGCACCCTGTCCTTCACTGCGCAGCCACCTACAGGGCGATTCCAGCGCACACACCGTGAGGACTTCAGCCCAGTAGAGAGGAGACCGCATCAGAGAAGGAGCAAGGAGGTGAAAAGAAGGTCTCCTGGCCACCTATATATAGGCCAGGGCTGCGCATGAGAGTGAGTGTAATAGCAATATCGGCTCCTGTCCACGTGAGTTGGAAATCACTAGATGTACTTACTTTAATCTCTATCAGTATGTCAGTAAGCACTATGTGTTTTATTTCCTTCTGTCCCTTACTATGAGGTCCAACCTGCCATAGACGAAGAGAAGAAGCAACAGCAGAACTGTTTTTTGAATCACCACCAGCACACTGAACTTTAACCACAAGGGGGCAGTACTGCATAAAGTGCAGACATATCCTGGAATAGACTCTTTCCACTAACAGACACCCCTTTATTTATTTATTTATTTATAAAAGGATTTTACCAGGAAGGATACATTGAGATTTCTCTCGTTTTCAAGTATGTCCTGGGTTCGAGAACATTGAGTGGTTACAGAAATACAAAATAGTAAAATGCAAGAAATTAACACAAGACCAAATATACAGATTAACAGAAAAATAAATATGGAGGAAATAAAGTCATTATGTTACATGTTTACAGGTGCATTTTGTATTGAGGTATGTTAATAGGGAAGTCTTAAGGGACTTTAGACTGGGGGAAGATTTGACGGTGTCTGGGAGGTTATTCCATAATTGTGGTGCTCTGTAGGAAAATGAGGATCGAGCCATTTTCTTTTTGTATTGCGGTATTGCAAGTAAGGTGCTGGTCCTGGATCTGAGGTTATAGGATGAGGGAACTGCCGGGGAAGCAGCATATTCAGGTAGGGTGGTAGCTTCCCAGAAAAGCTCTTAAACACCAGGTTGGAAAGGTGAAGGGTGCGTCTAGAGTCCAGTGATGGCCAGTTTAGTTCTTTTAACATGTCACAATGGTGTGTCATGTAGTTACATTGTAGCACAAAGCGACAGAATGAGTTATACAATGTAGTAAGTTTCTGGAGGTGTGTTTGCGGGGCGGCTGCATACACTACATCTCCGTATTCAATGGCTGGCATAAGCATTTGTTGTACAATCTGCTTTCTTACCGCGGGGCTCAGGGCTTTACCATTATGTAATATACTGTACACGAAACCGTACACGGAACTGTGTATAAAATATTTAACAAACAAAAACGTGTTTGTGAATTGATCATCTGTACAAAACTGTTAAATAACATGCAGGGATGTATATATGAATTTTACCTGTAAAAACAACATAAGACCAGAGCTGAATGCCATTACACCCTGATATAAAGATTTGTGTACAACACACCGGTATATTGCACATACTGTATGAATATATGTATACAAATTTATGGTCAGAAATTCAGGACAGCACCATATAAAGGAATTATATGCTATCGTTGACGTACACAGAACATATTTCAACGAATATACCCCACGTAGGCAGCGCCCAATCAGAGATAAAACCCCACTTCAAAATTCTGTACTAGGCAATTAGTAGGGATGAGCTGAACACCCCCGAGTTCGGTTCGCATTCGAACTCGAACTTTTCAAATGTTCGAATTCGAACTCGAACTCGAACACGAACTCAATACAAGTCAATGGGACTCAAAATTCGATTTTTAGAGTGCCCTCCAAGAGGGCATATATGCTAGATATGTGCCATAAAAGGTGTATGGGGGTCTGGGTAGTGCCCTGGGGGACAGGAAACAAGGACAAAAAGTAAAAAAAAAACGTTTTTAACGGGACAGTGAGTTTTCCATGAAATAAGGGTTAAAAATAAAAACAAAAAATTCCTTCAAATATCGTGCCTAGGAGCTCCCCATAACCTGCGCGTGAAGTGGCGGATTTCTAAGATGTATAGAAACATTTAAAAACAAAAAAATGACGTTTCAAATGCCGGTAAATGCTTTTCCTTTAGTCTATTCATAAACAACTGCTTGGGGCGGCAGCCTGTATGAAAAGACATTTTAGGACGCGCAGAAAAAGTTTAGTGATTTTTTGGCTAAATTATGGTGAAACGTATGCAGGCTTTGGATGAAAGTAACAATAGGTGCATTAAAATTGGGCCTTTAGCATCGGCAACAGTGCCGTCACACAGTAACCCCTCTGAGGATATGAATCTGGTACAGGCATCAGTGGCAGTGCACCCAAATATTGTGCCTTTGGTGCCAGGCCGGCAAGTGCATGTGCATTCATACAGTAACCCCTCTGTAGTATTGTGGAAGAGTGCAGGGGTGGACCATGCGGTCCTATATTAAAAAGATATGAATCTGGTAAAGGAGTCAGTGCACCCAGATATTGTGCTTTTGATGCCAGGCCAGCAAGTGCATTCATACAGTAACCCCTCTGTAGTATTGTGGAAGAGTGCAGGGGTGGACCATGCGGTTCTATATTAAAAATATATATTCGATTCGAACTTTGGCCGTTCGCAAGTTCGCGAACTTCTAACTTTTTGGCGTGTTCGGTTCCAGTTCGCAATTTTTTTTTTAAAAAATGCTTAAAAAATACTAAAAATCTAGAAATAAAGAGACTCTTTACTGCAGAATATTATAAGCAATGGTTTATTAGATATTGAATTAAAAACTAATGTGTACGTGCAAAGATTCTCACCTCTAAATGACCTGTGTTCTCAAACGGTAAACAACAGGTGTTTTTAGTCTGGTCTAATGAATTTGATACATTGTATGTATGTAGACTATACCGAGGGTGTGGTGTCTGCTTCTGAGAAGTGTTAATTTCTCTACTAAATCTTCCTCTAATATGCTGTATTTCACTTCTGCGTGCTCAGCTCATTTTTACCGCTTTCGCTCATCATGTTTAAACGTGATTTGAAGCCACATTTTATTAAATAACCCAGACATATTAGATATAGTTCTTTCCAGCAGACTCCGCAGATTCATAATATATCATTTTTATATGTATACGTCATGTCCTGCCTGTGTATTATGACAAAAAATGCAATAAAAATTGAATTTTTAATCATCTGCAGTGTGTAAAGTGTTTTTTTTTCACATTTTAGCACATGAGCATTTGCGGTTATGTTTTCTATAGGGTGCGCTTGTACAAAAATTAGAAATGGGGACTTGTTACATTTTGTGGGGGGAATTACGTGACTTATAGCAAACGCACCCCATAGAAAAAAATCATTAGTGCATCATTGTTCACATTATAATTGAAATGTGAAAAATATTGCTGAATTAATAAAAATAACACACAAAAAAATACATGTTTTTATTTTCTTTTTTCTTTTTTTTTACTTTACACCTAGTCATATTGGGTATCATTCGAAAGGCCATGCTCAGGCCTTTCGATTGACACCCTCCATGACCCGCTAGATGCCTGGAGAAATCGGGGTTCAAATGAACCCCCTATCTCCACCAGGGGATTGGCCTGGATAATATATATACGCATGATGTGAGCTGACCTGGGCAATATATATACCCACGATGGGGCATCTGTGACTGTCTGTGAGCATGATGTGAGCTGGCCTGGGCAATATATTTATATATACGCATGATGTGAGCTGGCCTGGGCAATATATATATACGCATGATGTGAGCTGGCCTGGGCCTTGGCAATATATATACGAATGATGTGAACTGGCATGGGCAATATATATATGCATGATGGCGCATCTGTGACTGTTTGTGAGCATGATGTGAGCTGGCCTGGGCAATATATATATGCATGATGTGAGCTGCCTGAGCAATATATATACGCATGATGTGAGCTGGCCTGGGCAATATATAAACGCATGATGGCGCATCTGTGACTGTCTGTGAGCATGATGTGAGCTGGCCTGGGCAATATATATATACGCATGATGTGAGCTGGCATGGGCCTGGGCAATATATATACGCATGATGTGAGCTGGCCTGGGCAATATATATATGCATGATGGCGCATCTGTTGACGGTCTGTGAGCATGATGTGAGCTGGCCTGCGCAATATATATATATACGCATGATGTGAGCAGGCATGGGCAATAATATATATGCATGATGTGAGCTGGCCTGGGCCTGGGCAATATATATACACATGATGTGAGCTGGCCTGGGCAATATATATATATACGCATGATGTGAGCTGGCCTGGGCAATATATATATATACGCATGATGTGAGCTGGCCTGGGCCTTGGCAATATATATACGCATGATGTGAGCTGGCCTGGGCAATATATATACGCATGATGTGAGCTGCCTGGGCAATATATATACGCATGATGGCGCATCTGTGACTGTCTGTGAGCATGATGTGAGCTGGCCTGGGCAATATATTATTATTATTATTATTATTATTCTTTATTTATAAAGCGCCAGCATATTCTGCAGCGCTGTACAATAAGCACAGTATAGACAGGGTTACAATACATTGAACAACATTTGAAAAACAGTACAGGAGGAGATGAGGGCCCTATTCCCGTAGGAACTCACAATCTGGGAGGGTGGGGTTGGAAACAGGAGGAGAGGACTGTAAGGTGAGAGTGATTGATGGTTGCGTCAGTGAGTTGGGTGGTAGGCTTCCCTAAATAGGAATGTTTTAAGGAGACGTTTGAAGGAAGAGAGTTAGGGGAAAGTCTGACAGTACGAGGGAGAGCGTTCCAGAGAGTGGGGGCTGCGCGTGAGAAATCCTGCAGTTTATCATGGGAAGAGGTGATGCGGGGAGAAGCTAGGCGCAGGTCACTGTGGTCACTTTGGAGATTTGGTGGCGGTACAGGCAGGGGCGCCTACCATTTGTTTGTTGCAGGTCACTGTTTGACTTTAGGGAGCGGGCTGGGGTGTATTTGGTGATTAGTGAGGACAGGTAGTGGGAGCTGAGTTAGTGAGGTTTTGTAGGTAAGGATAAGGATTTTGAACTTAATTCTGCAGTGGATGGGGAGCCAGTGAAGGGACTCGCAGAGGGGCGGCCAGAGACAGAGTGGCGGGTGAGGTGAATTAGCCTGGCGGAGGCGTTCAGGATGGATTGTAGGGGAGAGGCGGGACAGAGGGAGGACAAATAAGAGATTATTGCAATAGTCGAGTCGGGAGATTACCAGGGCGTGTATGAGTTTTTTTGTGTGACAGCGGTAAGAAATGGCCGATTTCTGGAAATATTACGCAGTTGGTACCGGCAGGAGGAGGAAAGAGACTTGATGTGGGGGATGAAGGAAAGAGCAGAGTCCAAGTGTAACTCCAAGACAGCGAACTTGGTTTGATGGGGAGATGGTGATACCCTCCACCGTGATAGAGAAGTCAGGAGGTGGGGAGGCATTGGAGGGAGGAATAAGTAGGAGTTCAGTCTTTGACATGTTGATCTTTAGGTGGTGGGAGGCCATCCAAGAGGAGATGCCAGATAAACAGTCACTGACTTTTGAAAGGACAGGGGAGAGAGATCAGGGGTAGAGAGGTAGATCTGAGTGTCATCAGCGTAGAGGTGGTAATTAAAGCCAAAGCTGTTGATGATTTTGCCCAGGGAGGAGGTGTAGCTGGAAAAGAGCAGGGACCAAGGACAGAGCCTTGAGGTACACCAACAGATAGAGGCAATGAGCCAATGAGGAGGAGGAGTTACCAGCAAAGGACACACAGAAGGACCTGTTGGATAAATAGGAGTCAACCCCAGCAAGTGCAGTGTCACCGAGACCCAGAGAGTTGAGGGTCTGAAGAAGGAAAGGGTGGTCAACAGTGTCAAAAGCAGCCGAGAGGTCAAGCAGGATGAGAATAAAATAGTGGCCGTGTTTTTTAGCAGTTAGGAGGTCGTTGGTGACTTTGGTGAGGGCAGTTTCAGTTGAGTGTAGGGGACAGAAGCCAGATTGCAGGGGGTCAAGTAGGGAATGGAGGACAGGAAGAGGGGAGAGCGGTTGAAGACTAGTTTTTCTAAGAGCTTTGATGTGAAGGGAAGCAGGGATACAGGGCGGTAGTTGGATGGAGAGTTGGGATCTATGGATGGTTTCTTTAGTAAAGGGGTAACTAGCGCGTGTTTGAAGGCGGATGGAAAGGAGCCAGTGGAGAGAGATAGGTTGAAGATGTGTGTGAGAGCAGGGGTGAGGGAGGAGGAGAGGGGAGGATTAGATGTGAGGGAATGGGGTCGAGCGGGCACGTGGTGAGATGTGAGGAGGACAATAAGGAATTGACTTCCTCCTCAGTGGCTGGGAGGAAGCGGCAGAGGGTGGCAGAGGGTGGCAGAGGGGACCTCTGGGAGTGGAGGTGGCAGATAACTATCTTGTGTTGGGATGTTGCTTCTGATAGTTAAAGTTTTACTGAGGAAGTAGTCTGCCAGGTCTTGAGCGCTGAAGGCAGCTGTGGGGGGAGGTGCAGGTGGGTAGAGGAGGGTGTTGAAGGTGGACCAGAGCCATTTAGGGTTGGAGGACAGCGTAGATATAAGAGATGAGAAGAAGGATTGTTTGGCCAAGTGGAGGGCAGAGGTGTATGACCGGAGAATAAACTTGAAGAGAACAAAATCTGCTCTGCAGAGGCACGCTCTGCGGTGCGGGAGCATCTTTGCAGGTAGCGAGTCTGGAGGGTGTGCCAGGACTGAAGCATGATGTATATATACGCATGATGTGAGCTGGCCTGGGCAATATATATACGCACGATGGCGCATCTGTGACTGTCTGTGAGCATGATGTAAGCTGGCCTGGGCAATATATATATACGCATGATGTGAGCTGGCCTGGGCCTGTGCAAAATATATACGCATGATGTGAGCTGGCCTGGGCAATATATATACGCATGATGGCGCATCTGTGACTGTCTGTGAGCATGATGTGAGCTGGCATGGGCAATATATATATACGCATTATGTGAGCTGGCATGGGCCTGGGCAATATACAGTTGTGTTCAAAATTATTCAACCCCCAATGCTGTAAAGGGTTTTAGGGAATTTAGTATACATTTGTAATTGTATTCAGAATGAAATCCTACAAGGACTTTTTAAAGAACCATATGCAACTAAAATGACATCAATTGGTTTTGTAATACAGTAGTAAATGTTCTTTTGTGAATTCTTCATTGACACAATTATTCAACCCCTTAAAGACTACCACTCTGAAGAACAGAGGTTCATTCAAGTGTTTTCAATCAGGTATTGAAAACACCTGTGGATGTCACGGAGCAGCAATAAAGCATAATAAGCACCAAATAGGCAGCTTTAAAATGACTGTGATACTCAGCTCCTTCTAGACATTTACTGGTGTGGTTACAAAACATGGTGAAGACAAGAGAATGGTCCAGGAAGACAAGAGAAGAGGTGATTACTCTTCACAGGAAGGGCAATGGCTATAAGAAGATTGCAAAGATGTTAAACATACCAAGAGAGACCATAGGAAGCATCATTCGCAAATTCAAGGCAAAAGGCACTGTGTTGAAACGCTACCTGGTCGTGGCAGAAAGAAGATGCTGACTTCGACTGCTGTGCGCTACCTGAAGCGTAGAGGTGGAGAAAAGTCCCCGTGTGACTGCTGAGGAACTGAGAAAAGATTGTCAGATGTGGGTACTGAAGTTTCAGCTCAGACAATACGGCGCACACTGCGTAATGAAGGCCTCCATGCCAGAACTCCCAGGCGCACCCCCTTGCTGTCTCCAAAGAATAAGAAGAGTCGACTGCAGTATGCCAAAAGTCATGTGGACAAACCACAGAAGTTTTGGATAGTGTTCTGTGGACTGATGAAACAAAATTAGAACTGTTTGGACCCATGGATCAACGCTATGTTTGGAGGAGGAAGAACAAGGCCTATGAAGAAAAGAACACCTTGCCTACTGTGAAGCATGGCGGGGGTCAATCATGCTTTTGGGCTGTATTGCTTCTGCAGGTACAGGGAAGCTTCAGCGTGTGCAAGGTACCATGAATTCTCTTCAGTACCAGGAGATATTGGATGACAATGTGATGCAGTCCGTCACAAACCTGAGGCTTGGGAGACGTTGGACCTTTCAACAGGACAATGGTCCCAAGCATACCTCCAAGTCCACTAGAGCATGGTTGCAGATTAAAGGCTGGAACATTTTGGAGTGGCCATCGCAGTCACCTGACTTAAATCCGATTGAGAACCTCTGGTGGGACTTAAAGAAAGCAGTTGCAGTGCGCAAGCCTAAGAATGTGACTGAACTGGAGGCTTTTGCCCATGACGAATGGGCGAAGATACCCGTTAGATCGCTTGCAAAGACACTTGTGTCAAGCTATGCTTCACGTTTAAAAGCTGTTATAACTGTAAAAGGATGTGTACTAAGTACTAAGATGAATGTCACTTGGGGATTGAATAAAACTGATAATGATGTGAGCACAGAAAAGACATTTGTGGTTATTTCATTATAAATGTTATGTTATATTTGTCTGACCTACACGTGCCTCTTTGATTTAATTGTAAGCAAGATGACTGAATGATCAAAATCAATGTCAAACTGGCCAAAACACTCAATTTCAGTGGGGGTTGAATAATTTTGAACACAACTGTATATACGCATGATGTGAGCTGGCCTGGGCAATATATATACGCATGATGGCGCATCTGTGACTGTCTGTGAGCATGATGTGAGCTGGCCTGGGCAATATATATATAT
This sequence comes from Leptobrachium leishanense, assembly GCA_009667805.1. Taxonomy (NCBI): domain Eukaryota; kingdom Metazoa; phylum Chordata; class Amphibia; order Anura; family Megophryidae; genus Leptobrachium; species Leptobrachium leishanense. The sequence goes on from CM019065.1 coordinate 277,302,061, forward strand.
AGGCATGATGTGAGCTGGCCTGGGCCTGGGCAATATATATATGCATGATGTGAGCTGGCCTGGGCAATTTATATATATATACGCATGATGAAAATTTGCAAAGGATAAGGCACGCAAAGTGAAATTTTGATGTGTCTGAAATTGAAACTTACGTGACAACTCTTATTTTTTTTTCGTTAATTTAGATTTGTTCAATACAGTTAATTTTAATTTGTTTAATAGAGTTCATTTAAAATGGTTTCATACAGTTTATTTATATTTATTTTACCTTTACTATTGGTGCTTTTCAAACTTTATTCTTAAATAAAAAGAAATTTAGCAGTTTCATGTTGTGTCCTTTTTTTTTATTTTATTTGGGGGTGCGGTGCAAGTAGCTGGTCTTGCCTAGGGTGCAAAATAGTCTAGCACCGGCCCTGACCGCATGGTCCACCCCTGCACTCTTCCACAATAATACCACAGATGGGTTACTGTATGATGGCACTTGCTGGCCTGGCACAAAAGGCACAATATTTGGGTGCACCTCCACTGATGCCTGTACCAGATTCATATCCTCAGAGGGGTTACGGTGTGACGGCACTGTTGCCGACGCTAAAAGCAAAATTTTAAAGCACCTATTGTTACTTTCATCCAAAGCCTGCATAAGTTTCACCATAATTTAGCCAAAATATCACTAAACTTTTTCTGCGCGTCCTAAAATGTCTTTTCATACAGACTGCCGCCCCAAGCAGTTGTTTATGAATAGATTAAAGGAAAAGCATTTAATGTAATTTGAAACGTAATTTTTTTGTTTTTAAATGTTTCTATACATCCTAGAAATCCGCCACTTCACGGGCAGGTTATGGGGACCTCCTAGACACAATATTTGAAGGAATTTTTCATTTTTATTTTTAACCCTTATTTCATGGAAAACATTTAAAAACGTTTTTTTTTTTAACCTTTTGTCCTTGTTTCCTGTCCCCCAGGGCACCCCCATATACCTTTTATGGCAAATATCTAGCATATATGCCCTCTTGGAGGGCACTCTAAATATCGAATTTTGAGTCCCATTGACTTGCATTGAGTTCGTGTTCGAGTTCGAGTTCGAATTCGCACATTTGGAAAGTTCGAGTTTGAATGCGAACCGAACTCGGGGGTGTTCGGCTCATCACTACCCTGCGGTTCAAAAAATTTAAATGATATAAATCTGGCACAGGTGTCAGTGCAGCCAAATATTGTGCCTTTCATGGCAGCAAGTGCCTTCACACCGTAACCCTTTTGTGGTATTGTGGAAGAGTGCAGGGTTGGACCCTGCGGTTCAAAAAATTTAAATGATATAAATGTGGCACAGGCGTCAGTGCAGCCAAATATTGTGCCTTTCATGGCAGCAAGTGCCTTCACACCGTAACCCTTTTGTGGTATTGTGGAAGAGTTCAGTGCTGGAGGTTTTGTGAATGCAGAAGACATCCCCAATCTATTCCGTTACATCGGCATCAGGGGATTGATAGCTGCTGATCCAGAAATGATTAATTTTTATAAATGTCAGCCAGTCTACAGAATCGATGGACAGACGCACTCTTTTGTTTGTGACAAAACCTCCAGCAGCACTAAACGTCCTTTCAGAAAGCACGCTGGATGAAGGGCAACCTAGTAGCTGCATAGCATATTGGCTAAATTCTGGCCAGTGATCCAATCTCAACACCCAGTAAGCCAGTGGATCATCTGCTGGAAAGGTATCCAGGTCTGCCCTTGCCCCTAGGTAGTCCTGCACCATATGGTGAAGACGTTGGCAATGGGTGCCTACATTTGACGTCACTGGGCGTCGCGGACTAAAATTTTTTAAAAAGGCATCAATCAAGCGGCCCCGGCCTTCACCACTATTCCTCTGATCATCCGCAGCCTCAGAAGCACCTGTGTCATCACTTGGTAACCTACCAGTGCCTGGAAAGGTGTTACACAAGTGTCGCTTTAGAGCGTCTTCAAGTTTTTTCATCCTGTGCTCCCTCTGTGCGGGCAGGATGAGCTCTGCAACTTTACCCTTGTATCGTGGATCAAGAAGGGTTGCCAACCAGTAATGATCCCTCTCCTTGATAGCACGAATCCTGGGGTCCTTTAGCAGACTTTGCAAAATAAGGGAGCCCATGCAGCATAGGTTGGAGGTGGCATTAGCTTCCGAGTCTTCCTGGTCAATGAGGAGGATGACCCCATCGTTCACTTCCTCCTCCCAGTCAAGTACTAATCCTTGTGTTTCCGGGCACACAAAACCCTCCCTTGAGGAATCCCCACCTTCAATGCCCCCACTACTTAAATATTCCTCCTCCTCCTCCTCATCCTCCTCCTGTCTGATCTGAGGAGGACCCACTGGAATGCTGTCCGCGGAAAGACTGGGGCCTGCAGAGCTAGGGAAGGCCTCCTCTTCCTCCCGCTGCTCTGCCTCTAGAGCCACATCTATAATTCCCCGCAGAGTGTGCTCCAGCAAGGAACATTAAAGGAATTGTGTCACTGTCCCTGCTCACCATCCTCGTTGCCTCCTCAAATGGTGACAGTACAGTGCATGCATCCTTGATCATCAGCCACTGCGGGGGGGAAACAGGTTGACCTGAACCTGTCCTTGTGCCATACTCACACAGGTACTCGTTGACGGCCCTCTGCTGCTTGTGCAGACGCTGCAGAATTGCTAATGTCGAGTTCCACCTGGTGGGCACGTCACAGATCAGACGGTTTGTGGGAAGGTGGAATTCTCTTTGAATTTCTGCCAGGCGTACACTTGCTGGGAATGACTGTCTGAAGTGGCTGCAGACTTTTCTGGCCTGGCTGAGAAGCTCTGCCAGCCCTGGGTACCTGGTTAGGAAACGCTGTACCACCAGATTTAGAACATGTGCTAGGCATGGTACATGTGTCAACTTACCCAGGCGTAGGGCGGAGAGAAGGTTGCTGCCATTATCACAGACTACCATTCTGAGGCTGAAGCTGGTGTAGTGTTAACCATCTCTGCACCTGCCCCTGCAGATCTGACAGGATTTCTGGCCCGGTGTGGCTCCTGTCCCCTAAACAAACCAGCTCAAGCACAGTATGGCATCTTTTTGCTTGAGCCATTGCGTAGACCCTGTCATTCGTCGGTTTAACTGCCACTTCGCCAGAGACACAGAAAGAGGAGGAGGAGGAGGAAGAGGGAGAGGTGGTGGTGGAGCAGATAGACCTCATACAAGCAGCTTTCTGGAGGCGTGGTGGATGAACAAGCTCCAGCACAGAGCCCCGTCTTGGATCCCTCACAGCTGCAATCAGAGTTACCCAGTGTGCCGTGAAAGAAATGTAATGGCCCTGTCCATGCTTGCTGGACCACGTGTCTAAAGTCACATGCACCTTGCTGCTGACTGCCTTTCGCAATGACTCGATAACATTGTCTTCTACGTGCTGGTATAGTGCTGGAATGGCATTCCGTTAAAAGTAATGGCAATTTGGAACATGCCACTGTGGTACAGCACATTCAGCAAATTCACGGAAGGGAGCAGAGTCCACCAGCTAGAAAGGCAGCAGTTGCAATGCGAGTAATTTTGCTAAGCTGGCATTTAGACGCTATGCTTGGGTATGGTTGGGACTATATTTTTTCTTACGCTGCAGCAGCTGGGGCAACGTAATCTGACTGCGTAAATCTTCAGCTGATGGGATGCTGTCACATTGTGATGAAGGACCTGGTACTTAAGGTTTTAAAATTTAAGGTTTTAAATTAGGTCTGGTGTGTAAATTAGGTTAGGCTGGTGACTCATTCCTCTTACTGATTAGCATATAATTGGAATCAATTGGGTGTTATTTGCTAAGGTGGTTAAACTTGTCCACGCCTTGCTGGGGGAGGTGTTCTTAGGTGACTATATAAAGCTTGTGGAATATTAGCTTGGTCTAATTGAGCTTGGGAAGCCTTCTAAGTGAAGCCTTCAAAGTGAGCACTTAGAGATATCCTGGTGAGTGATTTTGATTTTTGTTTCAAACAGATCTTTTCTATTCATCTTAAGGTTTTAAGTTAGGTCTGGTGTGTAAATTAGGTTAGGCTGGTGACTCATTCCTCTTACTGATTAGCATACAATTGGAATCAATTGGGTGTTATTTGCTAAGGTGGTTAAACTTGTCCACGCCTTGCTGGGGGAGGTGTTCTTAGGTGACTATATAAAGCTTGTGGAATATTAGCTTGGTCTAATTGAGCTTGGGAAGCCTTCTAAGTGAAGCCTTCAAAGTGAGCACTTAGAAATATCCTGGAGATACTCTGGAGGTAGTCTGAGGTTAGACAGGAGGTAGAAAACCTACAAAAAGGTAAGATTTGTTGGTTTAAATCCATTCTTTTATAATGGCAGGCTTGGTCCAGTGTAAGAGCTGTCATGCATTTGTTTTTAGATCCAATTTTTGGAGGTTTGGAGTGTGCCTGATATGTAGGCAGCTCTCTTTATTGCAGCAGGAAATTGCCTGTTTGAAGTCTGAGATTTGTAAAGTATCTGTTAGACAAACTCAGGCTATGGCTATGACTGTTACAAAGCCACTGCCACAGAGGCCTCCTAGGAGCGGCAGATGGACTACTGTAGGATCTGGTAGACTTAGAGTTGTGGATAGAAAACATGTCCCACAGTCTGTGGCTCTTCTTAATTCTTTTGAGGCACTTTCAGAGTGTAGTGGTGAGAAGGAAGTAGGCTCAGACACCATAGTTGAGGAACCACCATCCCCTATGCCTAAGGTATGCAGGACTGCAATCAAGAACAATAAGGAAAAGGTGGGACATGATAGAAGGCAATTGTTGCTGGGTGATTCTATCATAAGAGGTGTTGAGCTGGAGAGTAGTGGTTTGGTGAGATGTCTTCCTGGGGCTACTGCTCTTAGAGACAAGAGACGTATTCTCAATATTGTCAAACAAGCAAAGCAGCAAGGGGAAGTGGATTTTCTAGTCCATCTAGGGACAAATTACTTGGCTAGCAATGAGGTTTCTGAGATTAAGGAAGATTTTTGTGTTCTTGGAGGTGAAATACAGCAGATTGCGTCCACTGTGTCATTCTCTGAAGTTTTGCCTGTGCATAACATTCAGGATAGGCAGATGCGCAATAGGGAATTCAATTTGTGGCTTCGGGAATGGTGTCGAGAGCAAGGATTTGGCTTTGTGTCCCATGATAGCTCTAATTGGAGCAGAAAGGAACTGTATAAAAAAGATGGTTTGCATCTTACTCATAGGGGAACATATGTTCTCAGTGAGAAGATCAAAGGTTTCGCAAAGAAATATTTAAACTAGGAGGGGGGACAAAAGGGTAAAAAACAATCTGCCTGATTGTCCCCCAAAACTAAATCGGAGGGTGCAAGCAACATGCGTGGAAAAAAATGACAAGCTCAGAGTCGTGTCTATAAATGCTCGCAGTTTAGTCAATAAAATCAATGAACTGAAGGCAATGATGGCAGCTGAAAAAGTAGATTTAGTTGCGGTTACTGAGACATGGTTCAGTGAGAAAAATAACTGGGACATAACAATACCGGGGTACTCTTTATATAGAAAAGACAGAGAAGGTAGGAAAGGAGGAGGAGTGGCCCTGTATGTGAAAAACAACATAAAAACGAACCAAATGAAAGTGAGCGAGGTGAACATAGAGTCAGTTTGGGTTACGCTAACATTTGGCAATCATACAGTAGCTCGTGTAGGTGTGATCTATAGACCCCCTGGACAAGTAGAAGAGCTAGATAATCTGCTGTTTGCGGAAATAGCCAAAATGGCAATGAAGGGGGAAGTTATTATCATGGGGGACTTTAATCTTCCTGATGTGAACTGGAAAACCAAAACAGCTGGGTGCACCAGGAGTACAAATATTCTAAACTCCCTACTGGGATTATCTCTAACACAAGTAGTTGAGGAGCCGACCCGTAAAGAGGCCATATTGGATTTAATACTCACAAATGGAGGTTTGGTATCGGACGTTGTTGTAGGTGAAAATTTGGGATCTAGTGATCACCAGTCAGTGTGGTTTAATATAAGAACAGGGATGGAGCCGCACCACACAAAAACAAAAGTTTTAGACTTTAAAAAAACAGATTTTTCTAAAATGAGATTTTGTGTGAAAGAGTCATTATCAGACTGGAGGAGTTTAAAGGGAGTCCAGGAGAAATGGGATTATTTAAAGGAAGCATTATTGAAGGCCACAGGCACTTGCATTTGACTTGTTAGCAAAAACAAAAAAGGAAGAAACCACTGTGGTACTCTGCAGAAGTGGCCAAAATAGTGAAGAACAAAAAGACAGCATTCAATAATTATAAAACAACTCAGAGTGAAGAAGATAGGCAAACCTATAAGATTAGGCAGAAAGAGGCAAAGCAATTTATAAGGGCTTCCAAAGCACACACAGAAGAGAAAATAGCTCAGTCAGTAAAAAAAGGGGACAAAACATTTTTAGATACATAAATGAGAAAAGAAAAGTAAAAAAGGATTAGTTAGATTAAAAACAAAGGAAGGAAGGTATGTAGAAGAGGATAAAAGTCTCGCTGACTGCCTCAATGAATATTTTTGTTCAGTCTTTGCAGAAGAAAAGGTAGGAAAGGGACCTCAGTTAGGAGGAAACACTAACGAGACATTTACATATGAGTTTACAGAGGAGGAGGTTCTACAGCAGCTGTCTAAAGTAAAGACAAATAAGTCAATGGGGCCTGATGGATCCACCCTAAATTATTAAAAGAGCCCAGTGATGTAATAGCAAAAGCGTTAACAGATTAATTTAACCAATCCTTGCTAACGGGAGTCATCCCAGAAGACTGGAAATTAGCAAATGTTGTGCCCATTCACAAGAAGGGTAGTAGGGAGGAATCTGGGAACTATAGGCCAGTTAGTCTTACGTCAGTAATGGGGAAATTAATGGAAACCATGTTAAAGGAAAGGATTGTTGAACATCTAAAAACATATAGATTACAGGATCAGAAACAACATGGGTTTACCTCAGGGAGATCATGCCAAACTAATCTTATTGATTTTTTTGATTGGGTAACAAAAATAATAGACACAGGTGGTGCAGTAGACATTGCTTATTTAGATTTCAGTAATGCTTTTGATACTGTACCGCATAGAAGGCTTATCAATAAATTGCAATCTTTGAGCTTGGATTCCAATATTGTTGAATGGATTAGGTAGTGGCTGAGTGACAGGCAACAGAGGTTTGTGGTAAATGGAGTTTATTCGGCGCAAGGTCTTGTTACCAGTGGGGTACCTCAAGGGTCAGTACTTGGACCCATTCTGTTTAATATTTTTATTAGTGATATTGCAGAAGGTATTAATGGAAAAGTATGTCTTTTTGCTGATGACTCAAAGATTTGCAACAGGGTTGACGTTCCTGGAGGGATCAGCCAAATGACAAATGATTTAGGTAAACTAAAAAAATGGTCGGAGCTGTGGCAATTGAGTTTTAATGTGGATAAGTGCAAGATAATGCACCTGGGACGTAAAAACCCAAGGGCTGAATATAGAATATTTGATACAATCCTAATCTCAACATCTGAGGAAAGGGATTTAGGGGTTGTTATTTCAGAGGATCTAAGGGTAAGTAGTCAATGTAATAGAGCAGCGGGAAATGCTAGCAGAATGCTTGGTTGTGTAGGGAGAGGTATTGGCAGTAGGAAAAGGGAAGTGCTCATGCCACTGTACAGAGCACTGGTGAGACCTCACTTGGAGTACTGTGTGCAGTACTGGAGACCGTATCTCCAGAAGGATATAGACATCTTAGAGAGAGTTCAGAGAAGGGCTACTAAAATGGTGTACGGCTTGAAGGAGAAAATTTACCAGGAAAGGCTTAATGATCTTAACATGTACAGCTTGGAAAAAAGACGAGACAGAGGAGATATGATAGAAACATTTAAATACGTAAAGGGAATCCACAAGGTAGAGGAAGGGAGTATATTTAAAAGGAAACAAAGTAGCAAAACAAGAGGACATAGTCTTAGATTAGAGGGGTAAAGGTTTAAAAGTAACATCAGAAAGCATTATTTTACTGAGAGGGTGGTGGATACATGGAACAGTCTTCCAGTTGAAGTGGTAGAGGCCAAAACAGTAATTGAATTTAAGCAAGCATGGGATAGGCATAAGGCTATCCTAAACAAAAGATAAATCCAGGTAAAGTATCCATGTAATTGGGAAGACTAGATGGGCCAAAAGGTTCTTATCTGCCGACATTTTTCTATGTTTCATTACTGTAGCATCATCCCTGTCAGTGGAGGTTGTAGCAGACAATGACATGGCAGGACATACAGTGGGGTAGAGACAGATGAGGAGAACGTACGCAAAGTTTTGAGCCAACGGGATGTGTGGCAGGAGGTCATATGTCGCCTCAAGCACGTGGTCCCCAAGCGTCCGGTGTCTTTCCCACGCTTGAGCCTCATCTGACATAGATTACAAATAGCAAGGGTGGGGTCTGCTGCACATTTATTAAAGAACTACCAGACAGCAGAGTTCCTAGATGTGTGCTTTGAGACAACAGCGCTCTGCACCTGAGCAGCTCTGACATCTGTTGCCTTGGACTGGCTAGTGCTACGGTTGGTCATAGAGGATGTTGTGCCTCGTGTTTGTTGTTCCTCCTCTTCACTTGACTCCTCTGTTTGATCAGGCAGCCAGGTGGAGTCAGTGATCTCATCATCATTGTCATCATCACCCCCTATCTCCTCATCACTGGAGCCAACTTGGCAGTATGCTGCAGCTGCTGGGGCAACATGAGTGCCAGTTATTTGTGTGTCATCACTGGCACCCCCTTCCTCTAGGTTGATTATACTCCTTTCCTCAACCTCAGAGATTGAATCAGAGCACTGTACTTGCTGCGCATCCTCAAGCAGCATGTCACTGTCATTGTAGTCCAACAATTCAGCTGACTCCTCCGTGTGTGATAGTGAGGCTATGGCAGGAGTAGCTGTGGACATGGAGGCTGCATTAGATGCTTTGGCAGTGGAGGTGGACTGTAAAGCACTACAAGCCTGGCTGGCAGAGGACTGGGAGGATGAGGATTGCCTGGTTAGCCAATCCACCAAATCCTCTGTATGTTGCTGCTGCTTAAGACGGCCAGCACCAGTTAGAAAGGACAAGCGTGCCCCTGCAGAGGATGCACCACGTCCACCACGACCAGAGGCACAGCCTCCCGACACAGAGGCTGCTTGCCCTCTTATCTGTGTCTGGGAGCGTCTGCCTGTCCTTTTTGATCTTTCTGACATGGCGAGTGATATATAGATTAAATATATACAGAACTCTGATTCAACTCTGGTAGAAAGATTAAAGATTTCCAGAACTCTGGTATAACTCATTGAGACACCCTGATAGCTGGCAGCCAGTGACAAGACACAGATTACAATTCCCAGAAACTTCCTATAAATCAGTGAGACCCCCTGATGAGTGGCAGTGACAAGACACAAATTACAATTCGCAGAAATCTGCTACAAGTCAGTGAGACCCCCTGATAGGACCTCCTGATAGCTGGCAATAGTGACAAGACACAAATTACAATTCGCATAAATCTGCTAGAAGTATGTGGACCCCCTTATAGCTGGCAGTGAGAAGACACAGATTACAAGTCTCAGAAGCCTCCTATAAATCAGTGAGACCCCCTGATGGGTGGCAGTGACAAGAGACAGATTAGAACAATTCCCAGTTATTTTGGAGAAATTACTGACCCCCAAAATTCTGCGTGGCAGTGACAAGACACAGATTACCTCAATTCGATGATATTTTAGAGAAATTACTGACCCCCCAAAATAGTTGCTGGTGGCAGTGACAAGACAAAGGTTACCTCAATTCCCAAATATTTTGTAGAAATTACTGACCCTCAAAATACTGGGTGGCAGTGACAAGACACAGATCACCTCAATTCCCAAATATTTTGTAGAAATGACTGACCCCCAAAATACTGTGTGGCAATGGCAGTGACAAGACACAGATCACCTCAATTCCCAAATATTTTGTAGAAATTACTGACCCCCAAAATACTATGTGGCACTGGCAGTGACAAGACACAGATCACCTCAATTCACAAATATTTTGTAGAAATTACTGACCCCCAAAATACTGCGTGGCAGTGACAAGACACAGATTACCTCAATTCACAAATATTTTGTAGAAATTACTGACCCCCAAAATACTGCGTGGCAGTGACAAGACACAGATTACCTCAATTCACAAATATTTGGTAGAAATTACTGACCCCCAAAATACTGCGTGGCAGTGACAAGACACAGATTACCTCAATTCACAAATATTTTGTACAAATTACTGACCCCCAAAATACTGCGTGGCAGTGACAAGACACAGATTACCTCAATTCACAAGTATTTGGTAGAAATTACTGACCCCCAAAATACTGCGTGGCACTGGCAGTGACAAGACACAGATCACCTCAATTCTGAAATATTTTGTAGCAATTTCTGACCTCCAAAATACTGGGTGTCAGTGAGAACACACAGATTAGAACAATTCCCAGATATTTGGTAGAAATGAGACTCCCCCAGTAGCTGGTGGCAGACTGGCAGTGAGAACACACACTAAAACAAGAACAATCTCCTCTCAAACACGTGCTGAAGCGCTGTGTGAAGCCTTATATAGTGTGCTGCGGGACTTAGCTCTATGAGCCCATGATTGGGCAAAATTTGCCCAATCAGGACTCTGAGCCGTGATTGGCATAGTCTTGAACCTGTCTTGCACATGACCTTTGGTCAGGTGCAAGGCTGTAGCCAATTACAGGCCAGTGGAAAAGTGCATTGTGGTCCATTGTGGTGCATTGTGGGCGAACACGCGGCGAATATGCGGAAATGTTCGTAGTTCGCGAACATGCGAACAGGCTATGTTCGATTCGAACTCCGATCCGATTGAACCGAACAGCTCATGCCTAGCAATTAGCAAAGCATTGCCACCTTATCCCTGAAAGGCAGCAGCATACGTAAACATACACTACGGAACAGGCGCCATCAAAAGGCTACCCACCATTTTCTACAGATATTGAATTAAAACGGGAATATTTCTAACATTGAAGCCTATGGGATTCGCCTGAATAAACCTGCCGAATGAAAGCACCGAACATCAGGGCATTTCGGCAACTTTTCACTGCTTTTCGGTGTTCTCTGAATAGATGAACTATTGCTTCTCTATGGGGGATTTCACTGCCGTCGAACAGCATCGTACGTGAAGGCAATTCGCCAAAATTTGGTGAACTGCCTGCTCTCTTAATAGCCGAAATGCCCTGAAATGTCACCGTTTGCTGAATTTCAGTGTCTGGTTACATTTCGGTGACATTTCGGACCTCTCTGAATAACCCTGTAAATTTGGACATCTTGCAACATGATGTGAGGTCAGTAAGCATAATCACGTAGTAGTTCAGATGTTATCTTTTCCCCTCTATGCCCTACTTTAGGTGCATCGTGAGCATGTTGAAGCATCAAACCTCTGAAGACTGTTGGTACTACCCATTGTAATATTCCATTCTTCGTTGTCCTCATCAACATCCATCCTTGTAAATGAAATTGTGATTTACCTTTCATCAGAATCCATAGATCTTCTTTACCTTCGCAATCCTCATCAGATATGGGGTTGTTCAGAGGATCTTCTATGTGTTTAGCTGTTCCTTTTGGCTGGTAATAAGATCTTCACTGGGAAAATTTTGGCTCCACTGCGCTACATCGTTTTCGGATTCTTTTTTGGTCTGTCTGCAGGTTACTGCGTTTACATGGAATGGGCCCATGAGGTCTTCTACATCCAGAAACTCACCCTCGACAGCTCCTTGCTTAGCTAGGGTATCTGCCAAATCATTACCATCTTTATCCAGGTTTGGATCTTTGGAGTGGACTTGTACCTTTTTCCCAGTAGATCGTCACGTCAGTCCGTTGGTGGTTACCAGGTTGTCAATCTTTTGGAATATCTTACTATGCTTGACAGGTTTCTGGTTGCTTCACTGCATGCTGCATCTCTTCCAACCTGGGAGATACTCGACAAAGCTGTTATGAATATAGCTAGAATCATTGATTATAACACATTCCTTTAGACCAGTGTTTCTCAAGTGGTGGGTCATGACCCAAAAGTGGGTCACAACCAGGGGTGGACTGGGTCATGGGGCAAGTGCCCCAGGGCCTCTCTAATGGCTGGGACACGCTGATGCATCTTACCTGCAGCAGTGGGTCCCAGGCGGCGCTGCTACCTCTGCCCCCCTCACTTCCCTTGCTAGTGAGGGACGCAGGGATGTGACGTCTGGGACCTGCTGCATCAGGTAAGATACTCTATAATGGCAAGGTGGGGGGTAGAATCTGTAATGGGAAGGTGCGGGGTGGGACTCAGTGACTGGCAGCAGCTCTGTACTCCCAACAGGGACTGACATGTGTCCAGAGCATTCTACTACTAGCTGCAACACCAGGAGCCACTGTGCACATCTCAGTGAAGCAAAAGGCTGTTGGGAAAAGAGGGGGCTCCCTATGTATATTTGATTGTGTTTTTCCCTTTCTGTTTGTCCTTTTGTTAATCTGTCCTTTTACCTTTACCATTTCTCTTTCTCCTCATCTCGCTTTCTCCCTCTATCAATCTCTCTATTTAACTCTATAAATCTCTCCCTCCTCTTCCTTTCCTGCCTTCCTCCTAATGTGATAATCCCTGCAGAAAACTAGAATGTACACTGAGAATTCTCAGCAGAATCAAACACTGCTTCCTGATACTGGCCTCCCTGCAAACCAGGGACGTGCGGTGTGGTCAGTGGCTGGTGAGGCACTGGCTAGTATCAAAGCCAGATTTACACAGGTTATGTAGGTTCAGTTCTGCCCAGGAACTGGCTGCTCTCAGTGCTCCTTAGGATCTGGCCGCTCTCAGTGCTCATCAGGATCTGGCTGCTCTCAATCCCCCCAGGATCTGTGTTGTCCACTCCAGGCAGGTGAGTGTCAGCCACTCACTGTCCCCTCCACTTGCAGGGAGGAGGTGCCACCACAGTGAACAGTCACACTGAGGCCACACCCCCAGCACAGCCCCGTGCCCACTGACTGTGCGAGATGAGGACAGTCACATGACTGTCTTGCATCAATCAATACATGGAAGGCCAGCCTCCCATGGAGGCATTTTTTGACTGGCTTGGACCAATGGGGCTTTCCCATTAGTCCAATCTATTCCATTGCTCAGTTCCTCTCTGAGGAACTGAAGAGCGTAGGTTCAGGAAGTAGGCTGCAGCAGACATGTGCTGCAGACATCTCAATCTCCTGGCCAGCTTGGGTTTACGCGAGTAGCGTAGCGTTCAGCTATGCAAATTGCGTAGGCTCAGGGAAGGCAGTAGGGATGTGCACCGATTTTTTTTTCGGTTCGATTCGGTTCGATTTTTCGAATTTTTAAACTTTTCGATTCGGCTCGTTTCGACCACCTTCTGTTTCGATTCGGTTCGATTACATTTAATTTTCGGAATATCGACCATTTTTCGTATTTTCGTGTCACTTTGTTCGTTTTTTGTATCGGCTTTTCGTTATTTCGGAAATTTTCGTTTTTTTCGGAACATCTGTTCTCCTCGTTTCAAAGCTGTCTAACTCTATTGCCCCAGCAGTCCAGCACATGGATTTGCCCCAGCACATGGATTTGCCCCAGCTCATGGATTTGCCCCAAAACATTGATTTGCCCCAGCACATGGATTTGCCCCAGCACATGGATTTGCCCCAGCTCATGGATTTGCCCCAGCACATTGATTTGCCCCAGCTCATGGATTTGCGCCCAGCTCATGGATTTGCCCCAAAACATTGATTTGCCCCAGCACATGGATTTGCCCCAGCATGGATTTGCCCCAGCTCATGGATTTGCCCCAGCACATTGAATTTGCCCCAGCTCATGGATTTGCCCCAGCACATTGATTTGCCCCAGCTCATAGGATATTGCCCCAGCTCATAGGATATTGCCCCAGCTCACACATTGATTTGCCCCAGCACATGGATTTGCCCCAGCACATGGATATGCCCCAGCTCATGGATTTGCCCCAGCACATGAATTTGTCCCAGCTCATAGGATATTGCCCCAGCTCACACATGGATTTGCCCCAGCTCATGGATTTGCCCCAGCACATTGATTTGCCCCAGCACATTGATTTGCCCCAGCACATGGATTTGCCCCAGCACATTGATTTCCCCAGCACATGGATTTGCCCCAGCACATGGATTTGCCCCAGCTCATGGATTTGCCCCAGCACATTGATTTGCCCCAGCTCATGGATTTGCCCCAGCACATTGATTTGCCCCAGCTCATAGGATATTGCCCCAGCTCATAGGATATTGCCCCAGCTCACACATGGATTTGCCCCAGCTCATGGATTTGCCCCAGCACATTGATTTGCCCCAGCACATGGATTTGCCCCAGCACATGGATTTGCCCCAGCACATGGATATGCCCCAGCACATGGATTTGCCCCAGCACATGGATTTGCCCCAGCTCATAGGATATTGCCCCAGCACATGGATTTGCCCCAGCTCATGGATTTGCCCCAGCACATTGATTTGCCCCAGCTCATGGATTTGCCCCAGCACATTGATTTGCCCCAGCTCATAGGATATTGCCCCAGCTCATAGGATATTGCCCCAGCTCACACATGGATTTGCCCAGCTCATGGATTTGCCCCAGCACATTGATTTGCCCCAGCACATGGATTTGCCTCAGCACATGGATTTGCCCCAGCACATGGATATGCCCCAGCACATGGATTTGCCCCAGCACATTGATATGCCCCAGCACATGGATTTGCCCCAGCACATGGATTTGCCCCAGCTCATAGGATATTGCACCAGCTCACACATGGATTTGCCCCAGCTCATGCATTTGCCCCAGCACATTGATTTGCCCCAGCACATGGATTTGCCCCAGCACATGGATTTGCCCCAGCTCATAGGATATTGCCCCAGCTCATAGGATATTGCCCCAGCTCACACATGGATTTGCCCCAGCTCATGGATTTGCCCCAGCACATTGATTTGCCCCAGCACATGGATTTGCCCCTGCACATGGATATGCCCCAGCTCATGGATTTGCCCCAGCACATGGATTTGCCCCAGCTCATGGATTTGCCCCAGCTCACACATGGATTTGCCCCAGCTCATGGATTTGCCCCAGCTCATGGATTTGCCCCAGCACATGGATTTGCCCCAGCTCATAGGATATTGCACCAGCTCACACATGGATTTGCCCCAGTTCATGGATTTGCCCCAGCACATTGATTTGCCCCAGCTCATGGATTTGCTCCAGCACATTGATTTGCCCCAGCACATGGATTTGCCCCAGCTCATGGATTTGCCCCAGCACATGGATTTGCCCCAGCACATGGATTTGCTTCAGCTCATAGGATATTGCCCCAGCTCACACATGGATTTGCCCCAGCTCATGGATTTGCCCCAGCACATGGATTTGCCCCAGCTCATAGGATATTGCACCAGCTCACACA
The DNA here is from genome assembly GCA_009667805.1 of Leptobrachium leishanense. Classification (NCBI taxonomy): domain Eukaryota; kingdom Metazoa; phylum Chordata; class Amphibia; order Anura; family Megophryidae; genus Leptobrachium; species Leptobrachium leishanense. The sequence continues at coordinate 277,317,453 of CM019065.1, forward strand.
TGGATTTGCCCCAGCTCATGAATTTGCCCCAGCACATTGATTTGCCCCAGCACATGGATTTTCCCCAGCTCATAGGATATTGCCCCAGCTCATAGGATATTGCCCCAGCTCACACATGGATTTGCCCCAGCTCATGGATTTGCCCCAGCACATTGATTTGCCCCAGCACATGGATTTGCCCCTGCACATGGATATGCCCCAGCTCATGGATTTGCCCCAGCACATGGATTTGCCCCAGCGCAGGATTTGCCCCAGCTCATAGGATATTGCCCCAGCTCACACATGGATTTGTCCAGCTCATGGATTTGCCCCAGCACATGGATTTGCCCCAGCTCATAGGATATTGCCCCAGCTCACACATGGATTTGCCCCAGCTCATGGATTTGCCCCAGCACATTGATATGCCCCAGCACATGGATTTGCCCCAGCACATGGATTTGCCCCAGCTCATAGGATATTGCACCAGCTCACACATGGATTTGCCCCAGCTCATGCATTTGCCCAGCCAGCACATTGATTGCCCCAGCACATGGATTTGCCCCAGCACATGGATTTGCCCCAGCTCATAGGATATTGCCCCAGCTCATAGGATATTGCCCCAGCTCACACATGGATTTGCCCCAGCTCATGGATTTGCCCCAGCAACATTGATTTGCCCCAGCACATGGATTTGCCCCTGCACATGGATATGCCCCAGCTCATGGATTTGCCCCAGCACATGGATTTGCCCCAGCACATGGATTTGCCCCAGCTCATGGATTTGCCCCAGCACATGGATTTGCCCCAGCTCATAGGATATTGCCCCAGCTCACACATGGATTTGCCCCAGCACATGGATTTGCCCCAGCACATGGATTTACCCCAGCTCATAGGATATTGCCCCAGGTCACACATGGATTTGCCCCAGCTCATGGATTTGCCCCAGCACATTGATTTGCCCCAGCACATGGATTTGCCCCAGCACATGGATTTGCCCCAGCTCATAGGATATTGCACCAGCTCACACATGGATTTTCCCCAGCTCATGGATTTGCCCCAGCACATTGATTTGCCCCAGCACATGGATTTGCCCCAGCACATGGATTTGCCCCAGCTCATAGGATATTGCCCCAGCTCATAGGAATTGCCCCAGCTCACACATGGATTTGCCCCAGCTCATGGATTTGCCCCAGCACATTGATTTGCCCCAGCACATGGATTTGCCCCTGCACATGGATATGCCCCAGCTTATGGATTTGCCCCAGCACATGGAATTTGCCCCAGCACATGGATTTGCCCCAGCTCATGGATTTGCCCCAGCACATGGATTTGCCCCAGCACATGGATTTGCCCCAGCTCATAGGATATTGCCCCACTCACACATGGATTTGCTCCAGCTCATGGATTTGCCCCAGCACATTGATTTGCCCCAGCACATGGATTTGCCCCAGCACATGGATATGCCCCAGCACATGGATTTGCCCCAGCACATGGATTTGCCCCAGCACATGGATATGCCCCAGCTCATGGATTTGCCCCAGCTCACACATGGATTTGCCCCAGCTCATGGATTTGCCCCAGCTCATGGATTCGCCCCAGCACATTGATTTGCCCCAGCACATTGATTTGCCCCAGCACATTTACAAATACAAAATTTACAGAATCAGCGATATAACCGATAATAGTTAAATATACGATGTTCAGAATTACCGAAATGGAACCGAAATCCCGAATGGAACCGAAATCATGAATAGAGGGAAAATAAATTTCGATTTGACACATTTCAAGTCCATTCGAAAATTCCGAAAATTTTTCGATTCGGCTTGGAAAACATTTCGGATCTGCCGTTTTCGGATCAAAATTTTTTCGGAAATTCGGCCGAATCCGAAGACACGAATCGGGAAATATCGTGAAAATTCCGAAATTCCGAAACCCGAAACGCACATCCCTAGAAGGCAGGCTGCCGCTGCTGTGAAGATATAATGTGCGCAGCGGCAGAGATGGACAGCGGGGGAGCGCTGAGCAATTGAGTTTGTTACGTTTTTTATAATATTTTATTATTCATCCAGTAGTGATTTAAATTAGAGTTGCTTTGTCACCACAGACTTTGAGACACTTATTAAGAGCAAGAAGTGTCGCGATTACATATATTTATATATGTATATCTATCTCTATCTATATAATCGCCATGAAGGACTGGTAATCGTGTGTATATGTGAATTAAAAATGCCCAAAAGTGCATGTCAAAGAAACGAATATGTCCTTTGATCGCTAGAGACGATCTTTGGGATGATTGATATTATATCTGGGAATTAAACTAAATAAGAAGTGAACTGAGCACGCCCACGAATTAACAGGAGGGGGAATTCTGGAAAATGTAATGGGCGGGCTGTACTTTCTATGAGCTGTACCTTGAAAGAACTGGAAAAATATATATTCTGAAACGCGCCATGTGGTCTTTGCTTTTTTCAATTGGTGTTTACGTAAGAATTGAGGATTTGCCCGTGTTTCCAATCTTCAGCCTCAGGAGTCACAGATGTCCTGACAGCTTGCCTACATGTGAGTAAGGTTCTGTGATTTAATCCTTTTTTTTTTTTGCTGCTTTGTGTGTGTAAATTTGTTAATTACCATATCTATTTTTTCTGTAACCAGATGCACTGTGATTTATCTATTTTTATCATAATAAATCTAAAATTTATTAAGATCTGCTTCTGCCTGATATTCGATCCACGCTAACTGAAGGACTGTCATAGATTTGCCTTTGTTTAAACTCGAGACGGTCCACTAAACAGTGAGTTGGGGTGAAGTCAGTCGCTTGGATTGCTTCTTATTTTGGTGTGCATAGTCAGAGTCTCAGGTCAGCTCTGGTTCAGGTATTAGGCATCCTGGGTAAAAGTCTTGGTCTGGGGAGGCAGTGTGACGAATAGTATAAGGAAAGTGCTACAGGGATTGTGGGCAAGTAGTCAGTACTTCGGGTCGAGCGTGAATGGATACTGTGTTACAACCCTGTGGCCACTTCATCACGTGGCGTGCCCTTCTGGAGTGAAGGCGTTGCCGTGACAGTTAGGCAAGCGTGTGCAGGGGATTGTGGGCCGCGTAGTCATTATTCTGGGTCTGCCATAAACAGATAGTGATTTGCTTAAGCCTGCATTTCCTTTGCCGCGGCATGCATCTTGACAACTGATGGCTAGTGGTGCGATATCAGAATAAGTGTATGGATCTGTGAATCACCATAGATCCAGATACTTAAGAAATTGGTTTTCCAATTTCCAAAGCAGAACTCAGTGCATATAGTAGAACTTACACACACAGCAGTTCCCTCCCTCCTTTGTCTTTCTATCTTTTATTTGGCTGGAGTGAGGATGGCTCATCAACAGTCCAAAAAAGCTTTGGAACAGCTGTGCAAAGAAAATAATATTCCGACGAAAGACAAGAGCAAAGATGAGCTATTGCAAGCCATCGAGGATTATAAGGCGTGGCAAGTAACCCATGATGTAGCGGAGCAGGGTACCATTCTTAATCCAGCTGAAGGAAGCTCAAATCCGGTGGAAAGGACAGCATCAAGTGCTTCACCCAAGGGTGATAATGTCCTTGATATTTACTTGCAGACTGCTTTAAAACACGTAGACTCTGCAGTCCCTCAACTGCGGCTTCAGCTCATCCTGCAGTACCAAGAGCACGAGGAGCACCGAGCTGAACGAGAAGCTGCGGAGCACCGAGCAGAGAGTGAGCGAGAAGCGGCAGCACACCAAGCGGGACCAGGAGCTGCAGAGCTCCAAGCCGAATGGGCACACCAGCTCGCTATGGCCCAGGCAGGCAGAACACATTATCTCCTGCCCCTGCGGGCACTGCCAATCTCTCTACACCCCGACCTTGTGCTGAGAAATTTCCCACTCTGGACAAAGATGGGGACCTGGATGTGTTTCTGCAGAGTTTTGAAAAGACTTGTCGGCAATACCAGCTGCCCAAGGATCAATGGGCCAGGTATCTCACTCCTGGGCTAAAAGGTCCAGCACTCAAAGCCTTTGCAGAATTACCAGCTGAGAGTGACCAGGACTATGAGGCAATTAAAGCTGTGCTGCGGTACAACCTCGCGCCAGAGGTATATCACAAGAAGTTCAGGTCCTTGCAGAAGTGGACCGCAGAGAGCTATTCTGCAGTCATGGGCCACCTGACCACCCTATTTCGACAATGGGTCAGGCGGCTGAAGATTGACACCTTGAGTGCCCTGGAAGACCTGTTGATCAAGGAGCAGTTTGTGCAGCTGTGCCCACTTGAGATCCGGGAATGGCTTTTGGATCGCAAACCCTAGACAGTCCTGGAAGCTGGTGAGCTGGTGGATTTCCATGCGGCCAACAGAGCATCTGTGGACCGGAGCAGAGGTTCCCCAAAGGATCGTCTGGATGGAAGCCCAACTCACCACGACCCCCCGAGATCATGGCGGCAGTGGCCCCCTCTGTGCCAGTCTCTGCTGGGGAGGGGGGAACGAGTCCTGCTTCTCCTGGAAGAAGTGTGAGCCATCGGCGTTTAATTTTGCAATAGTGTAAACCACCTCCTGGCTATGTGCCCAGAAAGGAAGAAGTCTGCACCCAAAGCTGGGGGAGGATGCCCCTCAGCATCACCCTCTGTCCTGTTCGTGACCAGGTCGGAGGGCATTGCCAACATAAACAAGCAAGCAGTCATTGTCGGAACTAAGGTATCTGTGGGTTTGCACGATACGGTAGCTGAAGTAACTTTGGTGCATCCAGGGTTAGTGAGCCCTGCAGACTTTATTCCTGGCAGGACTCTAGTGGTAAAAGGTTTTGGTGGGGTATGTCCTGCGGTGCCATTGGCAAAGGTTTATTTGGATTGGGGAGCGGGGAGAGGTCTGCGGGAGGTGGGGGTGACTGAAAATATTCCTACAGATGTGTTACTGGGCACGGATTTGGATAAATTGGTGTCACAGTATGTGCTGGAAAATGATGCTGGTGATTTAACCAAGCCCACTAGTGGCTCTACAGTGGGGAGGGCTGTGTGTGAGAGTGCACAACATGATCCCTGGAAGGGAGGGCAGGGGATGGCAGTGAGTCAGTCTGAGCCTGCGCCAGGTGTGTCCTAGGTGTTGTGTGGTAGCATGAGGGGGCACTGTGACTGGGAAGAAAGTCAGGGGGTGAGTGAATGCCCGCCTGCACCTGAGTCAGCTGGTCCCCTGGACCCCATGTATGTGGAGACAGCGGGGGAGGCAGCAGTGTCCATGGTAGCAGTGGGTACCCGCCGGCAGTCTGCAGGGCGTAAGGCACAAGGCCCATCTGTGCTGTTTGGGAGCAAGGGCAAGGGATGACTTTGGGTCTGCATGCGCCTAAACCAACCTCTAGTGCCCTGTGAGAATGGTGTGGATCAGAATACCTGTGGGGGTGGCAGGATACAGTGGTGTGCCTGCCTAGACCAGACTCAGGTGTGTCTGTGATGCCATGTGGTTGGGAGGGAGAACAAAGGACCGAGGTAGGTTCCTTTGGGGCAGATCCAACTGGGTCAGCGGTGCTGGAGGGGAAGTGTGGGCATCGGAATGCCTCGGATGGCCAGCCTGTGCCATGTGTGTCTGAGACTGTGCGTGGCACCGAGGGCATGCTGTGTGGTCAGAAGGACGGACCTAGGGTGAAAAAGAGTTACCCAGTGTCTGAACCATCCAGGTCGGCGGTGCCAGGTGAAAGGAATGGAGAGCGGAACATCCTGGACGGGCGGTATACTGTGGTATGCCAGTCTGTGGCATGTGTGTGTGAGGCTGTGGGTGGCACCGATTGCATGCTGTGTGGTCAGAAGGAATGGCCTGGGGTGGACTCGTGCTGCCCTGTGGCAAAGCCAACCAGGTCCCCAGTCCCACAGGAAACTGGCACTGAGCAACCTCCCTGTGGAGGAGAGTGGAATGCGGCTGTAAGCTCATCCGTTACTGAGCAAGGCACGCTTGATGTACTGTATGATCCAGTGAGGAAACTGTGTGCATTGGCGTTAAGGGTCGAGAGGGTGCGTGTATAATCCTATGTCCCAACTGTACGGTTCCCCAAACTCTGAACGTGCGGGGACAGTGAGGGAGAGAGAGGGGGTCCTGGTTTGGCCCCGTGACCTCCCAGCCATCTGCACAGAGCCAGGTGCAGTGCCTGACTCCGTTGGCAGATGCAGAGGAGACGTTTGCAGGGGGGCAGACTGAGGGGGGCACCGGGGAGCGTTACCCCTCACCCTGCTTTCTCATAACCCCTGCTGTAAGAATGGGTCCGGAGCAGGTGTTGCTTCTGAGTATGATGCTGGCTGTAAGACTCAGGTGCAAGGTGAGAGCGAGCACTACCTGCTGCAACCCCAAAAGGTGCGCCTGGAAGGGCTTCAGAAGCACAAGGACTTTTCAGAGTCTCTGCCGTGTGGTGGGTGCTGCGTGAGTGACCCCCGGCTTGGGAGAGGTGGGGTAGAAAAATGCGGTCTCTAAAGGCCTCCATGGTGAATTGTGTGACGTGGTTGCAAGATGGAGTGCAAGCTTTGTTGGGGAAAGTGCACGGGCACCTATGCATCACCCACTCTATACCGAAGCCGGCGTTTGGCGCAGGTGCCAACGGAAGCCTTCAAAAGGCCAAGCTGGCGGCACGGGTACTGACGTCGCTATGACAGAACCAGATGCATTCTGCCTGGGAGGATCCAGTCCCCATAGCAACTCCATGTGGTTTGCCAGATGCCCAGTTGGCAAACCCATTATAAGACGCAAAAGAGAGGCATTGAAGCCTTCTCTCTTAGCGCCTCTCATTGAGGGGAGGTGTCGTGATTATATATATATTGTAACAGGGCATCATGTAGAGAGCAAGGAAAGGTCCTGTCCGGGGTTTATGTGTCACCCAGATTTCTCTCTTACACCTTCCGGAACCTCTAAGCACCTGGTTTTGCACTTTGCCTCAGTGGCAATTTAGTGCAGGTGAGGCAAACAGACATTGCTCTGGAGCTTAGGGAGCAGACAGTCTCTATCTGCTGGAGCACAAGGTTGGTCATGCTAGTTTGCTGAAGCCTGACAAACACTAGGTTTGCAAAGGTTGTTAGTAGGGATGAGCCGAACACTCCCCGAGTTCGGTTCGAGCCCGAACCCAAAATTCTCATTTGTTCAGGACCGAACCCAAACCCCCATGCAAGTCAATGGGGCTGAAAATTCGTTTTTTTAGAGTGCCCTCCAAGAGGGCATATATGCTACATATTTGCCATAAAAGGTGTATGGGGTCCGGGTAGTGCCGTGGGGGACAGGAAACAAGGACAAATTTTTTTAAAAAAAAAACATTTTTAAAGGAACAGTGAGTTTTCCATGAAATAAGGGTTAAAAATAAAAAAGAAAATTCCTTCAAATATCGTGCCTCGGAGGTCCCCATAACCTGCCCGTGAAGTGGCGGATTTCTAGGATGTATAGAAACACTTAAAAACCAAAAAATGATGTTTCGTATGACGGTAAATGCTTTTCCTTTTAATCTATCCATAAAAAAACTGCTTGGGGCGGCAGCCTGTATGAAAAGACATTTTAGGATGCGCAGAAAAAGTTGAGTGTTTTTTTTTGGATAAATTATTGTGAAACTTATGCAGGCTTTGGATGAAAGTAACAATAGGTGCTTTAAAATTGGGCTTTTAGCTTCGGCACCAGTGCCGTCAGACCGTAACCCCTCTGAGGATATGAATCTGATACAGGCGTCAATGGCAGTGCACCCAGATATTGTGCCTTTTAGTGCCGGGCATGCAAGTACTATCATACAGTAACCCCTCTGGTATTGTGGAAGAGTGCAGGGGTGGACCATGTGGTCCTATATTGAAAAGTGTTTGATCTGGTGGTAATGAGCGTCAGTGCACCCAGAAATTGTGCCTTTGGTGCAAGACTGCCAGGCCAGCAAGTATCATCATACAGTAACCCCTCTGTAGTATTGTGGAAGAATGCATGGGGTGGACCATGTGGTCCTATATTGAAAAGATATGATTCTGGTCAAGGCGTCAGTGCACCCAGATATTGTGCCTTTGGTGCCAGGCCAGCAAGTATCATCATACAGTAACCCCTCTGTGGTATTGTGGAAGAATGCAGGGGTGGACCATGTGGTCCTTTATTGAAAAGTTTTTGATCTGGTAATGGGCGTCAGTGCACCCAGATATTCTGCCTTTAATGCCAGGCCATCAAGTATCATCATACAGTAAGGCTGGAGTCAGACGAACGCAGTGTTAACGTCCGTGTTGCCCGCACATAAGTACATCCGTGATAGCATACAATTGTGTTAAATGGAGCCCCACACACGAAGTACGTCCGCACAGAAGTGCGGGGGCTGACGGACGCTGCAAACGGACGCAGGTTAGTCAAGAACGTAATACTGCTAGAACGGACATGCAGAGTGCGCCACGTCCACAACGTCCGCATAGCTTTGTGTGTGAGTGATGCAACAAGGTCAGACGGACTGCATTTATACGTTCAGCATTTTTGATGGACAGAATGTTCTTTCATTGTAATTTATTTTCCCTGCTACATCAGTCAAAAAATAGAAAATGCGCTCATCTGACCCTAGCCTAACCCCTCTGTGGTAATGTGGAAGAGTGCAGGGGTGGACCATGTGGTCCTATATTGAAAAGTGTTTTTTTTATCTGTTAATGGGCGTCAGTGCTCCCAGATATTGTGCCTTTAATGCCAGGCCAGCAAGTATCATCATACAGTAACCCCTCTGTGGTATTGTGGAAGAGTGCAGGGTTGGACCCTGCGGTTCAAAAAATTAAAAATGATAAAAATCTGGCACAGGCGTCCGTGCAGCCAAATATTGTGCCTTCACACCGTAACCCTTATGTGGTATTGTGGAAGAGTTCAGTGCTGGAGGTTTTGTGCATGCAGAAGAGGACATCCCCTATCTATTCCATTACTTCAGCATCAGGGGATTGATAGCTGCTGATCCAGGACTGATTCATTTTTATAAATGTCAGCCGGTCTACAGACTCTGTGGACAGACGCACTCTTTTGTCTGTGACAAAACCTCCAGCAGCACTGAACGTCCTTTCAGAAAGCACGCTGGATGAAGGGCAACCTAGTAGCTGCATAGCATATTGGCTAAGTTCTGGCCAGTGATCCAATCTCAACACCCAGTAAGCCAGTGGATCATCTGCTGGAAAGGTATCCAGGTCTGCCCTTGCCCCTAGGTAGTCCTGCACCATATGGTGAAGACGCTGGCAATGGGTGCCTACATTTGACGTCCCTGGGCGTCGGACTAATTTTTTTCTAAAAAGCATCAGTCAAGCGGCTCTGGCCTACACCGCTATTCCTCTGATCACCTGCAGCCTCAGAAGCACGTGTGTCAGCACTGGTAATCTAACAGTGCCTGGAAAGGTGTTACACAAGTTTCGCTTTAGAGCGTCCTCAAGTTTTGTCATCCTGTGCTCCCTCTGTGCGGGCAGGATGAGCTCTGCAACTTTCCCCTTGTATCGTGGATCAAGAAGGGTTGCCAACCAGTAATGATCCCTCTCCTTGATAGCACGAACCCTGGGGTCCTTTAGCAGGCTTTGCATCATTAGGGAGCCCATGCAGTGTAGGTTGGAGGTGGCATTAGCTGCCTGGTCAATGAGGATGACCGTATCGTGCACTTCCTCCTCCCAGCCATGCACAAGCCCTTCTGTTTCTGGGCACACAAAACCCTGCCTTGAGGAATCCCCACCTTCAATGCCCCCACTACTTAAATAGTCCTCCTCCTCCTCATCCTCCTCCTGTCTGATCTGAGTAGGACCTGCTGGAATGCTGTCTGCGGAAAGACTGGGGCCTTGAGAGCTAGGGAAGGCCTCCTCTTCCTCCCGCTGCTCTGCCTCTAGAGCCACATCTATAATTCCCCGCAGAGTGTGCTCCAGCAGGAACACTAAAGGAATTGTGTCACTGATGCATGCACTGTCCCTGCTCACCATCCTCGTTGCCTCCTCAAATGGTGACAGTACAGTGCATGCATCCTTGATCATCAGCCACTGCGGGGGGAAAAAAAAAACAAGTTGACCTGAACCTGTCCTTGTGCCATACTCACACAGGTACTCGTTGATGGCCCTCTGCTGCTTGTGCAGACGCTGCAGCATTGCTAATGTCGAATTCCACCTGGTGGGCATGTCACAGATCAGACTGTTTGTGGGAAGGTGGAATTCTCTTTGAATTTCTGCCAGGCGAACGCTTGCTGGGAATGACCGTCTGAAGTGGCTGCAGACTTTTCTGGCCTGGATGAGAAGCACTGGCAGCCCTGGGTAATTGGTTAGGAAACGCTGTACCACCAGATTTAGGACGTGTGCTAGGCATGGTACATGTGCGGAGAGAAGGTTGCTGCCATTATTGCAGATGATCATTCCCAGCTGGTGTGGTGTTAACCATCTCTGCACCTGCCCCTGCAGAGCTGACAAAATTTCTGACCCGGTGTGGCTCCTGTCCCCTAAACAAACCAGCTCAAGCACAGTATGGCATCTTTTTGCTTGAGCCATTGCGTAGACCCTGTCAGGCGTGGGTTTAACTGCTACTTCGCCAGAGACAGAGAAAGAGGAGGAGGAAGAGGTGGTGGAGCAGACAGACCTCATACAAGCAGCTTTCTGGAGGCGTGGTGGATGAACAAGCTCCAGCACAGAGCCCCGTCTTGGATCCCTCCCAGCTGCAATCAGAGTTACCCAGTGTGCTGTGAAGGAAATGTAACGACCCTGTCCATGCTTGCTGGACAGGGTCGTTACATAACTTTTAAGTTTAACTGCCACTTCGCCAGAGACAGAGAAGGAGGAGGAGGAGGAGGAGGAAGAGGTGGTGGTGGTGGAGCAGACAGACCTCATACAAGCAGCTTTCTGGAGGCGTGGTGGATGAACAAGCTCCAGCACAGAGCCCCATCTTGGATCCCTCCCAGCTGCAATCAGAGTTACCCAGTGTGCCTGTCCATGCTTGCTGGACCACGTGTTTAAAGTCACATGCACCTTGCTGCTGACTGCCTTTCCCAATGACTGGATAACATTGTCTTCCACGTGCTGGTATAGTGCTGGAATGGCCTTGCTTGAAAAGTAATGGCGTTTTGGAACCTGCCACTGTGGTACAGCACATTCAGCAAATTCACGGAAAGGAGCAGAGTCCACCAGCTGGAAAGGCAGCAGCTGCAATGCGAGTAATTTTGCTAAGCTGGCATTTAGACGCTGTGCTTGGGGATGGTTGGGACTATATTTTTTCTTTCGCTGCAGCAGCTGCGGCAATGTAATCTGACTGCATAAATCTTCAGCTACTGGGATGATGTCACATTGTGAGGAAGGACCTGCTGGTACATCCATTACTGTAGCATCATCCCTGTCGGTGGAGGATGTAGGCAATTGCATGGCAGGACATACAGTGTGGGTAGAGCCAGATGAGGAGGAGGAGGACCTACGCAAAGTTTTGCCGAACGGGATGTGTGGCACTTGTTCATATGTCGCCTCAAGCACGTAGTACCCAAGTGTCCGGTGTTTATCCCACGCTTCAGCCTCCTCTGACATAGATTACAAATAGCAACGGTGGGGTCTGCTGCACATTTCTTAAAGAACTACCAGACAGCAGAGTTCCTGCATGTGTTCTTTGAGACAACAGCGCTCTGCACCGGAGCAGCTCTGACATGTGATGCCTTGGACTGGCTAGTGCTACGGTTGGTCACAGAGGATGTTGTGCCTCATGTTTGCTGTGCCTCCTCCTCCTCCCCCCTCCTCCTCACTTGATTCCTCAGCTCGATCTAGCACCCAGGTGGAGTCAGTGACCTCATCATCAATGTCATCTTCACCCCCTATCTCCTCGTCACTGGCAGGAGTAGCTGTGGACATGGAGGCTGCATTAGATGCTTTGGCAGCTGAGGTGGACTGTAAAGCGCTAGAAGCCTGGCTGGCAGAGGACTCGGAGGATGAGGATGGCCTGGTTAGCCAATCCACCAAATCCTCTCTATGTTGTTGCTGCTTAAGAAGACGGCCAGCACCAGTTAGAAAGGACAAGCGTGCCCCTGCAGAGGATGCACCATGTCCACCAGGACCAGAGGCACAGCCTCCCGACACAGGGGCTGCTTGCCCTCTTATCTGTGTCTGGGAGCGTCTGCCTGTCCTTTTTGTTCTTTCAGACATGGTGAGTGATATATAGATTAATATATACAGAACTCTGATTCAACTCTGGTATAAAGATTTAAATAACTCTGGTATAACTCAGTGAGACACACTGATAGCTGGCAGCCAGTGACAAGAGACAGATCACCTCAATTCACAAATGTTTTAAAGAAATTAGTGAGCCCCAAAATACAGTGTGGTACTTTTTGTATGACGAGACACAGATCACCTTAATTCCCAAGTGTTTTAAAGAAATTAGTGAGCCCCAAAAAGATTTGCTGGCACAGTGACAAGACCCAGAAAATCACCTCAATTCACAAATGTTTTAAATAAAGTTGTAAACCCCCAAAAAAATTGCTGGCACAGTGACAAGACACACATCACCTAAATTCCCTGATATTTGGTCGAAAAGAGACCCCCCCAGTAGCGTGGCAGACCGGCAGTAACAACACACACAACTATCTTCTTTGAAATCTCCTCTGAAATGCGTGCAGAATCGGCGCGTTGAAACCTTTATTTAGTGTGCTGCGGACTTAGCTCTGTGAGCCCATGATTGGGCAAAATTTGCCCAATCAGGACTCTGAGCGGTGATTGGCATAGTGTTCAACCAGTCTTGCACCAGACCTGTGGTCAGGTGCAAGGCTGTAGCCAATTACGAGCTTCAGGCAGTGGGAAAATGCATTGAGGTCCATTGTGGTCGAACATGCGGCGAACACCCAGAAATTTTCAGGGTTCGCGATCTGCTCGAACAGGCTAAGTTCGGGTCGAACCCCGAACCGTCCGAACCCGAACAGCTCATCCCTAGTTGTTAGTCAGGGCTATTGTATGTTTAGTTAGTGCCGGGACAAGGCTAGGAATTTTCTTTGCTTTTGAACTGTTTATTTTGAGCAATATACAGTGTAGTGTATAACCTGTGGGTTGCTGCAATAAATGTACCCCCGTTTGAAGAAAAGTCACTGGTCTGGTCTCTGAACCTTTCAAGAGTGCTCAACCCAGAGAGCAATTGCACCCGCTACCTGTTTCCCAGTGTGTGTATATATATATATATATATATATATATATAATCACCATAAAGGACTGGTAATCGTGTGTGTATGTGAATTAAAAATGCCCATTCTGCCTGTTTCCAGCAAAGTCCTGTTAAGCCATAGAAGGTGTGAATGGAGGAAGTTGCCCCTTTGTTCGGCTCAGCAGGGGTGGGAAAAGTTCACTGTTCATGGCAGGGGAAAAGCCAGTCTGAGCGGCACCAGTGGGAACAAAAGTGTATTTCAAAGAAAAGAATATGTCCTTTGATCGCTAGAGACGATCTTTGGGATGATTGATATTATATCTGGGAATTAAACTAAATAAGAAGTGAACTGAGCATGCCCACGAATTAACAGGAGGGGGAATTCTGGGAAATGTAATAGGCGGGCTGTACTTTCTATGGGCTGTACCTTGAAAGAACTGGAAAAATATATATTCTGAAATGCGCCATGTAGTCTTTGCTTTTTTCAATTGGGGTTCACATAAGAAGTGAGGATTTGCCCATGTTTCCAATCTCCAGCCCCAGGAGTCACAGATGTCCTGTTAGCTTGCTGATGTGTGAGTAAGGTTCTGTGTTTTAATCCTTTTTATTTTTGCTGCTTTGTGTGTGTAAATTGTTAATTACCATATCTATTTTTTCTGTAACCAAATGCACTGTGATTTATCAATTTTTATCATAATAAATCTAAAATTTATTAAGATCTGCTTCTGCCTGATATTCGATCCATGCTAACTGAAGGATTGGATCATCATAGAGGTTTGCCTTTGTTTAAGCTCAAGACGGTCCACTAAACAGTGAGTTGGGGTGAAGTCAGTCATTTGGATTGTTTCTTATTTTGGTGTGCATAGTCAGAGTCTCAGGCCAGCTCTGGTTCAGGTATTAGGCATCCTGGGTAAAAGTCTTGGGGCTCTATTACATTCTTCGCACAAAAATGCTCGCACAACACGTGTTTTTTTGCACGAAGCGTTAAATATTAACGTGCATAAATTAACGGTTGTAGTAACCCCTTAATGACTGCTGATGTACTATGTACATCCTGCCCACGGGTCTCACTTAGACCCGCGGATGTACATTGTATGTCAGCGGGCTTCTAACCTTCCTCCTGCCGATACTCCCCTCCCTGCTCGTTCCCTCAGCGTTTATGGCAAGCTGGATGCTTGCCTCACCATTTCCTGGGGGCAAGTGGATCCGATGATGTCATCACGCTGCGTGATGACATCATCGGCAGGCACCGGTAGGGGAGGGCAGGCTCCTTTGGAGCCCTCTATCTCCCCAACGATGCAACGTACAGTGATGCTTTTTGCACTGCTGGAAAGGGGAGAATCTCCTAGCATCAACATTTTCACTGCCGGATCGTGATTCGGTGCTTATCAGCACCAAAACGTGATTCGAACCTGGAGGGGGCTGACATCCTGGATGTCAGCCAAGCCTCCAGGTCCCCCCCACCCACTGACAACCTCACCATACGTGTGAGGATGCCAGTGGGCCAGCTAACCCTCCAGCTGCCATGTGGAGATAAGGGGATCCAAAGGATCCCCTTATCTCCTGATCCTGATCATGGCCTTTCCAATGATACCAAACATGACAAGGTTTGGTTTAAAAATAAAATGTAAAAGAATAAAATTAAAATTAAAGTAAATAAATAAAATAAAAAAATGTTTTTTTTTAAAAAAAATTTGTCTTTGGAGGTTTAGTTAAATAGGACCTGTCGGAGATATTACAGGTAAGAAATTTAAACGAGATATAAGCCTCAATCATCTATATTTCTCAGTTCTCCTAAATTCTTTTATTATACGTGTTTTGCTTTAAAAAATAATACCACCCAGCTTAGATAAAAATATATATTTATTACGTATACAAAAAGGTCTTAAATCTCATAACATGATCAAAAACTTATAAAACACCACATCATCCATCAGCACACAGATCTCTAGCTCCCCAATATATGTAACTCCTGTTAGTAACTGCATATATGATTAATATAATTTACTTTATCAGCTAGTAACTACACACACATGGTTAATAAACATCTCTGCTTAAAGAAAACAATTAACATGTATTCCCAGCACCAGTTTAAAACAAGCTAGTATATTGTAGATATACATATATGTATATCTCTCCTGTGCTCTTGGATTAACAAAAGATGAGCTATCACTTATTCTATTTCTAGAATGATAAGTAATAAAAAACTTATCTAGTGAATCCTCCCCTAATAACAAGAATTAAACTTATAATATTCTGCTTTTTAGATTGCAGGTTATATAATTCCTTTCCCATTAATTCAATCACAGTAACTTGCAAATTATATATATATATATATATATATATATATCATTGCAACAAATACTAAGGATAAAATCCTTTTTAGCAGATTCTACTTTATGATATTTCTGTACTGCAATGTTAGAAATATTTTTGAAGATTCTGATCTAGCGGTAATCTGAGATAAATCTCAGAGAAGAAGAAATGAGAACAGCGCCTATACAATACCCCACATCCGTGGGAGACTAATAGCACACCAATGAAGCACCCAATATACAATATAGGTGAATGTGACAATATAACTGGTACAGTTACCCTATATGTGCTCGTGTCCAATGTAGACAGATGATGGCCAAAGTACATGAAAAATAAAAAGACACATATATGGCACAGTATGTCTGTACACTTGAACAACAAGTGAGTACGTGAGGGGAATGAACTCACATATGGTGGAGCCTATACAATAAAGGCTCAATATGGACACAGTGGGTCTCTTCAGGGATGACCCCGTCCCATCCTCGTACAGTTCCAAGGGTTACTTGCGTGGACCATACATAGGATAAAGCATACACAGACCATGGTACAGCATTGTTAAACCACAGATATATGGGTCAGGTGGTTATGAAACTCACATGGTATGAGCCTGTGCAGATTCACTGGCTCCGTATGAATGTTTGGGTGTAGAGAAGGATACACCAGTCCCCTTTAGGTATAAAAAACTGTTAGACTCTCCAACAGATAAATAAAAAGTATTTAATACAAAAATAAAAACAAATAAAACCAAAACGCGTTTCACTGCCAGCGCAGCTTCATCAGTTGGTATAAAAATAAGAAGTGACTTTGCAAACTTAACATGTACATATATAGTGCTCATAATCACACTTGCAGGTGTAACAGGTAACAGGATGCCATGTCCACCCCTTAATGCGGTTCATCTTGGATCCTGGCGCTTCCGGCATTCCCCTTCAAGCATCACATGCTCTTTACTCCCTGTGTACGTGCGGGCGCATGCGTCTAGATGTCCGCCCACAGATCCTCCTCCTCTCATACGTCCAATACTGAATTCTCCTCCTTCATGATTCAAACGCGCCATGTTAGAAAATCCCTTAGCCCTCACAGTTGATCCACCGGGCTTTGTATGTAGAATTAAGTCAATTTTTTGGGGGCGCACTTAGGGGCCGCATTCTGTAGGCAAGGGTATATATATCCCTGCCAAGCACTTAGTCCACATACATGGGAAACATATGGAAACAAATAATTATAAAATAATCATGCCGCAATAAGCCGAAAAAATTTGAACACTTATAAACATGAAACATAGTCATAAGCCATATATAGCTACTACTAATGATGGGCTAAAGGATACCACACCCTACCACAGTACACAAGACCCTAACCCAATGATCATGGGAAATGCAATATAATTACTATCCAATACAATCCATAGATGGCTAATGTGTTGATTATAAGAGACATGCTAGATTAATTTAATGGATATACATTATAAACTAACCCCAATAGAACCGGGAGAACGATGAGACTGGGGTGAAGATAAAGGAAGGAACCAAAATTATAAGAAGTGACGCACTTCAAAATCGCTGTTTAGGCCAGCAGGAATCAGGGTGCCACACTCAAAAATAAATCTCATCTCTTCCCTAGCTAAGATAAGATCCAAATCACCCCCCTCCATCTCCTTTTGACTTTTTTGAGAATACAAAACTCCAATCCTGTTGGATTTTGTGCATGTACTTCTTTAAAGTGTAAAGACAGGCTGTGTACCTCATACCCCTTTCTTATATTGCGGAGATGTTCCCCCAATCTAAAGGACAAAGATCTTGATGTCCTCTCAATATAGTGTAGTCCACATGGGCATGTGAGGCAATATACCACATATTTTGTAGCACAGTTATATACACCCCTAATATGTACAGTCCTACCACCAATAGTCAGGTCATGGGTTTTTCTCACTTTATAACTATTCTTACAGCCTAAACACTTCCCACATTTGTAAAACCCATCCTGAACCCCCAACATATGTATTCCTTTTTTTCTGTTATCAATAAAGGCCCTATTTACTATAATGTCCTTAATATTTCTCGCCCCTCTACAGATGAAACGGGGTTTAACAGGGATAATTTCTCGTAGAATTGGGTCCTGTCTTAGAATCTCCCAATACTGGCGGACTATACCCCTAATGCCCCTATTACCCACACTATAATCAAAAATAAAGGGGACTCCGAAAGAATCCTGATTAAGTTGGTTGTTGCGGGGTTGGTATTTAATAAGGGTTTGCCTATCTACAGTGTGTACCTCCTCCACAATATTTTTAATAATATTCTTATCATAACCCTTGTCAACAAAATCATTAGTCAGCTTATCTGCCTGTTGTTGGTATTAATTTTGCTCTGTACAATTCTGTTTCATCCTTAACATTTGCCCTCGTGGGATCCCCTCAAGCCAACATGACAGATGCCCGCTATTTAGATCAATAAAGCTGTTGACATCTGTGGCCTTGAAATATGTACGAGTTTGTAATCTCCCCTCCCTGACATATATTTCCAAGTCCAGGAAATTCACAGTAGTCGTACTCCAAGTGAACGACAACTTGATACCCCAGTCATTAGTGTTCAGATAATCCATATATGCTACAAGGCTGTCCTCTGTTCCCCTCCAAATAAAAAGAACATCATCAATGTACCTTCTATAGAGGACGAGATCACGCGCCCAGCCATGCGAGCCATGGACCCACTGGGATTCCCAGTGGGCCATAAAAAGGTTCGCATAGCTTGGCGCAAACCTCGCCCCCATAGCCATACCCCTTTTCTGTAGAAAAAACTTCTCGTTAAAAGAAAAATAATTATTCTCAAGAACCATCAAGATGCCCTCCACTGTATAGTCAATTTGTTTTGGGGAAAAATTACCTGACTCCCAAAGGAAATGAGTCCCCGCCTCACACCCTTTCTGGTGAGGAATTATGGTATACAAGGATTCAACATCTCCTGTGACCAACCAATATCCAGACTGCCATTCTATTCGTTCCAGTTCTTGAAGGACGCTAATACTATCCCTAAGGTGGGAGGGGCCTGTGGCCACTATAGGCTGTAGCAATCGATCAAGATATTCAGATGTTCTACTAGAGACACCATCAATGCCTGCTATGATAGGTCTTCCTGGGGGACAAATAGCACTTTATGTAGCTTGGGAAGCCAATAAAAGACTGGGATACGTGGGTGGGGGACTTTTAGATATTCAAATTCCCACTCATTGAGGATACCCTCATCTTTTCCCTTTATTAAAAATCTTTCAAATATGTTGGCAATTTTTTCTGTAGGGTCACCCTTCAACAGCTCATACGTTCCCTGATCACTCAATATTCTATCAGCTTCTGCTACATACTGTTGTTTAGATAGAATAACAAACCCCCCCTTATCTGCTGGCTTCACAACTATTTGTTCATCTTCCCATAAGTCTTTCAAGGCCTCCTTTTCTGATCTTGTCAAATTGCTTCCCATACGACTACACTTTTTCCAATTTATCCAAATCATTCAAAACCATAACCTCAAAGGTGGATATCTCTTTTGATAACATGTGTCTGGGATAAAAGGTGGATCTGTTCTTTAATGTTGTGTGTATATAATCTATATTACCATCATCCTCCTTCCTCACTGCTGTTTTATGGAAGTATTTTTTAGAGCTAATTTTCGCTTAAATTTCATTCCCCTCACGTACTCACTTGTTGTTCAAGTGTACAGACATACTGTGCCATATATGTGTCTTTTTATTTTTCATGTACTTTGGCCATCATCTGTCTACATTGGACACGAGCACATATAGGGTAACTGTACCAGTTATATTGTCACATTCACCTATATTGTATATTGGGTGCTTCATTGATGTGCTATTAGTCTCCCACGGATGTGGGGTATTGTATATGCGCTGTTCTCATTTCTTCTTCTCAGTATTTCTACTTTTTTGGGGTTTTGGGGAAGACCCATGGAGAACGTAGCTGCTGTGCTACTTCACTACTGTGTTATCATCTCCTCCACCATCTGCCACCCCAGCGCCTCTATATATTGTTGTATTGAGATAAATCTCAGTCTATATTCATTGCAAAATACACACCCATATATATATATATTTTACATTAATCCCACTATTTGCTTTCACACATTACCTGTCCAATCTGTTTTAACAAAGACCCTATATTCAATCCTAGACTTTGGGTCTCTCCTGTAATTTTTGATTTAATATTTTTCTCTCCTAGCCACTTCAAGGTTGTCATATCAGTTACACATTCCTTTTCCATTACTCGACAGAGGAGAATACTTATATTCTTCAGTTAAACAACTTATTTCTATCCTTCAATAATTATACTGTTATATAGTTCTACACTCTTCAAAATATTCCTTAATATTATTTTCTGTGCTACTAATATAGAATATATATTTTGATTATAAGAATATATTTTTGTGGATTAGCATAGATATATTTGCATATATTTTAAACCTTAAATATGTTTCTATATCAAAAGAAAAATATCTTTAATTCAAGGACTTGTTAAAACAAATTAATAAATTTAAATATGACATGTCTCTGACTTCTCTAGCACTTACAGGGTTATTCAAAGAGATTCGAAAAGTCACTGCACGTTCGGTGACTTTTCGTTCTCTTCAATTCGGTTTGTTTTGCCGATCCCATTTCGGTGACCCTGCGGTGTATTCAGCAAGCACCACAGGGTCCCCGAATTACAGGGAAAAGCTGCCGCAAACCCGACGAAAACTTACCGCGAATGCACACCGAAAACCCTCAAAAACATCTGGATTAACCTGCCGAAAACCACAGAAAAACCCGAACAGGAGCCGATCGCAGCCTTCGACACAGCAGAAGAGGCAGTGAATAAATTAGGAAAACAGTTTGTATGAATGATTGAAAAGTGAAACACTGTTTGCAAAGAAACTACTGAGCAAAAATGTCTGAAATTTACATATGAGGTCCAGGGAATGATAATAAAGAGGGCTGTTACAGAAAAAATAAGTAAACTAAAAAAAAAAATCTGACTTTTAAAAAAAAAAGAAGAAATTTCAGAAGAAATGCTTAAAATATCCTAAAAAATCTATAAATAAAGAGACTCTTTACTGCATAATTTTATAATGAACGGTTTTTTAGATATTGAATTAAAACGGGAATATTTTTAACATTGAAGCCTATAGGATTCTCCTGAATAAACTTGCCGAATTAAACCACCGAATGGCAGGGCATTTCGGGAACCTTTCATTGATGGTTTGTGTTCTCTGAATAGACGAAGCAGTGCTTTTTCATGGGGTTTTCACTGCCCTCGAACAGGCAACGTATGTTCAGGCAATTCGGCAGGATTTGGCGAATTGCCTGCTCTCTGGATAGTCAGCGTTCGGTTACCTTTCTCAAGCAATTCGGATCTCTTTGAATAACCCTGTTAGACTCGGCAAATATCATATAAAAACATTTTATCGTCTATAGCATCATAGTCTGGCAATTAAAACCTATATAACTCTTCTAATAAACCTTCAAATGAACTTATAAAAAAAAATCTGAGTTCATTCTAAAACTAGGCAAAAGTTGAGAAAGACTTTACATTATAACAAGATGGCTACAGGAATCCATATTGTGTTACTCTGAAAATCCCTGACAGACCTAGGCTGTCATTTAAAAATAATTAGCACAAAACAGTAAGAATGAGCGCAGCACACATAGGTGAACTGGTTCAACGGTGAAGGGGTTAAAAAGCTAAAACATGTAAAAAATGGGACTTTCTATTCTCAGGACAAAATTTGGAAACTATTTAGCCGGGGTCTTTTTTAGGTGGTTGTAGATTTTGGGGATTAAATTCCGAAAAAGTGTTGTTTTACCATTTTTTTTCATCATATTTCATATTTTCTTTTATAGTAAATTATTCGATATGATGGAAATAATGGTATTTAGAAATTCCATTTAATGGCGGAAAAACGGTGTATAATATGTGTGGGTTGAATAAACGAGTAAGTGGAAAATTTGAGCTAAACACTAACAGCGCAGAAACTTAAAAACAGCAGCGGTCACTAAAGGACGGATTTGTGTAAAACCGCCCGGTCATTAAGGGGTTAAAATCCAAGCGCATTTTGTCACCCGTCAAAAAAAACGCGCGTAAAAAAGATGCTCAAAAATGCACGTGCATTAATGCTGCGCGCAGAAATCGGTGTGCGCACTGTTTTTGCACGCGATTCAGCCAATCAGAATTAAGAACCACAATTGTCTCCTGTTCAGTTTTTGCACCTGTCAAAATCAATCTGAGTATATATGCTGCAGCAATAATAAACACACGCACAACTTCTCAATTTTATTGTTTGGATATGTGTAGAATGTGTAACTATACTTTGCTGTATTTTTTTCGGGCTGGTGTATTTGTTTCAGCCAGGAAGTTCAGATTTGCCATTAACACCAGCTTTTAAAAGTTGTTAAAATTATGCGCGCAAACGTTGTCCGTTAAAATTTGTGCATAGATTGTAATACATCAAAAAAATACAGACCTCTTTTAACACTTAAAATTAGTTAGGAACCCTAAAGATTAACCAGAAAAATGCCAAAATAATCCTAAAAACTAAATTTAAAAAATGGCTGTTTACTGCAACTTAAAATTAAAATGGTTTTACAAATATTTAATAAACAGTTAAAAAACAGGATTTGTTTTAACATTGAAAATAGTGGAAACAATCCTAGTTTCTTTAAAATTAGTTAGGAACCCTAAAGAATAACCAAAAAATGCCAAAATAGCCCTAAAAAATATAAATAAGTAAGACTTTCATTTTATTGGTATTAATCTGTTTCCTATTCTGAAATAACCAATAAAAATTAAATAACTCATAAAATTGAATACAAATCAATCCAAATACAATTAAATTACTCACAAAAATGAAATAAAGGACATAAAAATAAATAACCCATTGAAACAGACTGCCGAATCGACCTGAAATGACGAAACAAACCGAAACGAAAACCTGCCGAAACGACCCGAAACAAAAAACATACCGAAAAACCCCGAAACGAACTGAAAAAAAAGGCGTGCACATCTCTATTTTTTTCCTCTGAGGATTAAATCTCTCTCTCTGGTCATTTCATGGCCAAGGAAATTTACCCTCATCCGGCATTATTGCTTCTTCTGTAAAGAAAGTTTCCCTCCTGCCTCCTGAATTGGTTAATAACATGTTTTAGTTCCTGATGTGTTTCTCGAATGAATTACTTTTCACCAGAATATCATCAACATAGGATAAGGTACCTCGTTCTGAGGCACTAGGCATTACTTTATGCATGAATACAGCGAACTCGTGGCAGAAGTTTATATAGCCAAAAGGCATTCTTGCCCATGCATACTGTGTCTTCCCGAAAGTGATGGCCAATTTGTATTGGTCCTCCTCATCCACTTTTATGGTCCAAAATCCTTGAGCGCAATCAAGTGCGGTAAAGATTGTAGAGCCCTGCATTTGTACCAAGCATTGGTCAATGTATGGCACAGGCCATCCTGACTAGGGATGAGCTGTTCGGTTCGGACGTTCGGGTCCAACTGGCCTGAAGCTCGTAATTGGCTACAGCCTTGCACCTGACCACAGGTCTGGTGCAAGACTGGTTCAACACTATGCCAATCACGGCTCAGAGTCCTGATTGGGCAAATTTTGCCCAATCATGGGCTCACAGAGCTAAGTCCCGCAGCACACTATATAACGTTTCCATGCGCCGATTCTGCACGCATTTCAGAGGAGATTTCAGAGGAGATAGTTGTGTGTTGATACTGCCGGTCTGCCACGCTACTGGGGGGGTCTCATTTCTACCAAATATCAGGGAATTTAGGTGATGTGTGTCTTGTCACTGTGCCAGCAAGTTTTTTTGGGGTTTACAACTTTCTTTAAAACATTTTGTGAATTGAGGTGATCTGTGTCTTGTCACACAACCAGTACCACGCTGTATTTTGGGGCACACTAATTTCTTTAAAACATTTGTGAATTGAGGTGATCTGTCTCTTGTCACTGGCTGCCAGCTATCAATGTGTCTCACTGAGTTATACCAGAGTTCTTTAAGTCTTTATACCAGAGTTGAATCAGAGTTCTGTATATATTAATCTATATATCACTCACCATGTCTGAAAGAACAAAAAGGACAGGCAGATGCTCCCAGACACAGAAAAGAGGGCAAGCAGCCCCTGTGTCGGGAGGCTGTGCCTCTGATCGTGGTGGACGTTGTGCATCCTCTGCAGGGGCACGCTTGTCCTTTCTAACTGGTGCTGGCCGTCTTAAGCAGCAGCAACATACAGAGGACTTGGTGGATTGGCTAACCAGGCCATCCTCATCCTCCTCATCCTCTGCCAGCCAGGCTTCTAGTGCTTTACAGTCCACCTCAGCTGCCAAAGCATCTAATGCAGCCTCCATGTCCACAGCTACTCCTGCCGTAGCCTCGCTATCACACATGGAGGAGTCAGCTGAATTATTTGACTACAATGAGAGTGACATGCTGCTTGAGGATGCGCAGCAAGTACAGTGCTCTGATTCAATCTCTGAGCTTGAGGAAGGGAGTATAATCAACCTAGAGGAAGGGGGTGCCAGTGATGACACACAAATAACTGGCACTCATGTTGCCCCAGCAGTTGCAGCATACTACCAAGTTGGCTCCAGTGACGAGGAGATAGGGGGTGATGATGACAATGATGATGAGGTCACTGACTCCACCTGGGTGCCTGATCGAACAGAGGAATTAAGTGAGGAAGAGGGGGAGGAGGAGGCACAGCAAACACGAGGCACAACATCCTCTGTGACCAACTGTACCAATAGCCAGTCCAAGGCATCACATGTCAGAGCTGCTCCGGTGCAGAGCGCTGTTGTCTCAAAGAACACATGAAGGAACTCTGTTGTCTGGGAGTTCTTTAAGAAATGTGCAGTAGAGCGCAGCGTTGCTATTTGTAATCTATGTCAGATGAGGCTTAAGCGTGGGAAAGATACCGGACACTTGGTACCACGGATTGAGGCGACATATGAGCAACTGCCACACATCCATTGGCGCAAAACTTTGCGTAGGTCCTCCTCTCCTCATCTGTCTCTACCCCCACTGTATGTCCTGCCATGTCATTGCCTACAACCTCCACCGACAGGGATGATGCTACAGTAATGGATGTACCAGCTCCTTCCTCACAATGTGACATCATCCAGCAGCTGAAGAATTACACAGTCAGATTACGTTGCCGCAGCTGCTGCAGCGAAAGAAAAATATAGTCCCAACCATCCCCAAGCACAGCGTCTAAAATGCCAGTTAGCAAAATTGCTCGAATTGCAGCTGCTGCCTTTCCAGCTGGTGGACTCTGCTCCCTTCCGTGAATTTGCTGAATGTGCTGTACCACAGTGGCAGGTTCCAAACGCCATTACGTTTCACGCAAGGCCATTCCAGCACGTGGAAGACAATGTTATCGAGTCATTGGAAAGGCAGTCAGCAGCAAGGTGCGTGTGACTTTAGACACGTGGTCCAGCAAGCATGGACAGGTCGTATACATTTCCTTCACGGCACACTGGGTAACTCTGATTGCAGCTGGAGGATCCAAGACGGGGCTCTGTGCTGGAGATTTTCATCCACCACGCCTCCAGAAAGCTGCTTGTATGAGGTCTGTCTGCTCCACCACCTCTCCCTCTTACTCCTCCTCCTCCTCCTTCTCTGTCTCTGGCGAAGTGGCAGTTAAACTGACGCCTGACAGGGTCTACGCAATGGCTCAAGCAAAAAGATGCCATACTTGAGCTTGAGCTGGTTTGTTTAGGGGACAGGAGCCACACCAGGCCAGAAATTCTGTCAGCTCTGCAGGGGCAGGTGCAGAGATGGTTAACACCACGCCAGCTTCAGCTGGGAATGATCGTCTGAGATAATGGCAGCAACCTTCTCTCTGCCCTACGCAAGGGTAAATTGACGTATGCACCATGCCTAGCACACGTCCTAAATCTAGTGGTACAGCGTTTCCTATCCAAGTACCCAGGGCTGCCAGAGCTTCTCATCCAGGCCAGAAAAGTCTGCAGCCACTTCAGACGGTCATTCCCAGCAAGCATTCGCCTGGCAGAAAGGCTGCAGCGTCTGCACAAGCAGCAGAGGGCTATCAACGAGTACCTGTGTGAGTATTGCACAAGGACAGGTTCAGGTCAACTTGGTTTTTTCCCCCCCCGCAGTGGCTCATGATCAAGGATGCATGCACTGTACTGTCGCCATTTGAGGAGGCAATGAGGATGGTAAGCAGGGACAGTGCATCATTGAGTTTTAACGTGGATAAGTGCAAGATAATTCACCTGGGATGTAAAAACCCAAGAGCTGAATATAGAATATTTGATACAGTCCTAACCTCAACATCTGAGGAAAGGGATTTAGGGGTTATTATTTCAGAGGATCTAAAGGTAAGTAGTCAATGTAATAGAGCAGCAGGAAATGCTAGCAGAATGCTTGGTTGTGTAGGGAGAGGTATTAGCAGTAGGAAAAGGGAAGTGCTCATGCCACTGTACAGAGCACTGGTGAGACCTCACTTGGAGTACTGTGTGCAGTACTGGAGACCGTATCTCCAGAAGGATATAGACATCTTAGAGAGAGTTCAGAGAAGGGCTACTAAAATGGTGTACGGCTTGAAGGAGAAAAGTTACCAGGAAAGGTTTAATGATCTTAACATGTACAGCTTGGAAAAAAGATGAGACAGAGGAGATATGATAGAAACATTTAAATACGTAAAGGGAATCCACAAGGTAGAGGAAGGGAGTATATTTAAAAGGAAACAAAGTAGCAAAACAAGAGGACATAGTCTTAGATTAGAGGGGCAAAGGTTTAAAAGTAACATCAGAAAGCATTATTTTACTGAGAGGGTGGTGGATACATGGAACAGTCTTCCAGTTGAAGTGGTAGAGGCTAAAACAGTAATTGAATTTAAGCAGGCATGGGATAGGCATAAGGCTATCCTAAACAAAAGATAAATCCAGGTAATGTATCCATGTAATTGGGCAGACTAGATAGGCCGAAAGGTTCTTATCTGCCGACATTTTTCTATGTTTCTATCAGTGACACAATTCCTTTAGTGTTCCTGCTGGAGCACACTCTGCGGGGAATTATAGATGTGGCTCTAGAGGCAGAGCAGTGGGAGGAAGAGGAGGCCTTCCCTTGCTCTCAAGGCCCCAGTCTTTCCGCAGACAGCATTCCAGCGGGTCCTACTCAGATCAGACAGGAGGAGGATGAGGAGGAGGATGCAGAATATTTAAGTAGTGGGGGCATTGAAGGGGGGATTCCTCAAGGGAGGGTTTCATGTGCCCAGATACACAAGGGCTAGTGCGTGGCTGGGAGGAGGAAGTGCACGATACGGTCATCCTCATTGACCAGAAAGACTCGGAAGCTAATGCCACCTCCAACCTACGCTGCATGGGCTCCCTAATGATGCAAAGCCTGCTAAAGGACCCCAGGATTCGTGCTATCAAGGAGAGGGATCATTACTGGTTGGCAACCCTTCTTGATCCACGATACAAGGGTAAAGTTGCAGAGCTCATCCTGCCCGCACAGAGGGAGCACAGGATGAAAAAACTTGAGGACGTTCTAAAGCGACACTTGTGTAACACCTTTCCAGGCACTGGTAGATTACCAAGTGCTGACACACGTGCTTCTGAGGCTGCGGATGATCAGAGGAATAGTGGTGAAGGCCGGGCCACTTGACTGATGCATTTTTAAATTTTTTTAGTCCTCGATGCCCAGGGACGTCAAATGTAGCCACCCATTGCCGGCATCTTCACCATTTGGTGCAGAACTATCTAGGGGCAAGGGCAGACCTGGATACCTTTCCAGCAGATGATCCACTGGCTTACTGGGTGTTGAGATTGGATCACTGGCCAGAACTTAGCCAATATGCTATGCAGCTACTAGGTTGCCCTTGATCTAGCGTGCTTTCCAAAAGGACGTTCAGTGCCGCTGGAGGTTTTGTCACAGACAAAAGAGTGCGTCTGTCCACCGACTCTGTAGACCGGCTGACAGTTATAAAAATGAATCAGTCCTGGATCAGCAGCTATCAATCCCCTGATGCTCCAGCACTGAACTCTTCCACAATACCACAAAAGGGTTACGGTCACTTGCTGCCATATAAGGCACAATATCTGGGTGCACTGACGCCTGTGCCAGATTTATATCATTTTAATTTTTTGAACCGCAGGGTCCAACCCTGCATTCTTCCACAATACCACAGAGGGGTTACTGTATTATGATGGCACTTGCAGGCCTGGCACCAAAAGCACAATATCTGGGTGCACTGACGCCTGAGCCAGATTTATATCATTTTAATTTTTTGAACCGCAGGGTTCAACCCTGCACTCTTCCACAATACTACAGAGGGGTTACTGACTGTATGATGATACTTGCTGGCCTGGCACCAAAGGCACAATATCTGGGTGCACTGACGCCTTGACCAGAATCCTATCTTTTCAATATAGGACCACATGGTCCACCCCTGCATTCTTCCACAATACTACAGAGGGGTTACTGTATGATGATACTTGCTGGCCTGGCAGTCTTGCACCAAAGGCAGAATATCTGGGTGCACTGACGCCTTAACCAGATTTATTTATTTATTTATAAAGGATTTTACCAGGAAGGATACATTGAGATTTCTTTCGTTTTCAAGTATGTCCTGGGTTCAAGAACATTGAAGTGTTACAGTTACAGAAATACAAAGTAATACAATGCAAGATATTAAAAAAACACAACACAAATATACAGATTAACAGAAAAATATGTAGGAAATATAGTCGCTAGGTTACATATTTACAGGTGCATTCTGTATTGAGGTATGTTTAGTAAGGAGCTTTTGAGTGATTTAAGACTGGGGGAAGATTTGATGGTGTCTGGGAGGTTATTCCATAATTGTGGTGCTCTGTAGGAAAATGAGGACCGAGCCACTGTCTTTTTGTATTGTGGTATAGCAAGTAAGGTACTGGTCCTGGATCGGAGGTTATAGGATGAGGGAGCTGCTGGGGGAAGCAGTCTATTCAGGTAGGGTGGCAGCTTCCCAGAGATGCTCTTAAACACCAGGCTGGAAAGGTGAAGGGTGCGTCTGGATTACAGCGATGGCCAGTTTAGCTCTTTTAACATGTCACAATGGTGGGTCATGTAGTTACATTGTAGCGCAAAGCGGCAGAATGAGTTATACAATGCAGTAAGTTTATGAAGGTGTGTTTGCGGGGCGGCTGCATACACTACATCTCCGTAATCAATAGCCGGCATAAGCATTTGCTGTACAATCTGCTTTCTTACTGCGGGACTCAAGCAGGATTTGTTTCTGTACAGGGCACCTAGTTTGGGGTAAAGTTTAGATGAGAGTTTTTCGATGTGGGGGCCAAAGGATAGATTAGGGTCCAACCACATACCTAACCAGATGCATATCTTTTTAATATAGGACCGCAAGGTTCACCCCTGCATTCTTCCACAATACCACAGATGGGTTACTGTATGATAGTACTTGCAGGCCCTGCACCAAAAAGCACAATATTTGGGTGCACTGCCACTGACGCCTGTATCAGATTCATATCCTCAGAGGGGTTACGGTGTGACGGCATGTTGGGGCGCTGGGACCAATTTTGAAGCACCTATTGTTACTTCATCCAAAGCCTGCATAAGTTTCACAATAATTTAGCCAAAAAATCAGTAAACTTTTTCTACGTGTACGAAAATGTCTCCTCTTTTCATACAGACTGCCGCTCCAAGCAGTTGTTTATGGATAGATTAAAGGAAAAGCATTTACCGTCATTTGAAACGTCATTTTTTTGTTTTTAAGTGTTTCTATACATCCTAGAAATCCGCCACTTATGGGGCAGGTTATGGGGACCTCCTAGGCACGATATTTGAAGGAATTTTTGGTTTTTATTTTTAACCCTTATTTCATGGAAAACTCACTGTCCCTTTCAAAAACTTTTTTTAACTTTCTGACCTTGTTTACTGTCCCCCAGGGCACTACCCGGACCCCCATACACCTTTTATGGCAAATATCTAGCATATATGCCCTCTTGGAGGGCAC
This sequence comes from Leptobrachium leishanense, assembly GCA_009667805.1. Classification (NCBI taxonomy): domain Eukaryota; kingdom Metazoa; phylum Chordata; class Amphibia; order Anura; family Megophryidae; genus Leptobrachium; species Leptobrachium leishanense. The sequence continues at coordinate 277,346,858 of CM019065.1, forward strand.
TCTAAAAAACGATTTTTCAGCCTCATTGACTTGCATTGAGTTCGGGTTCGGGTTCGGACCCGAACATATGGGAAGTTCGGTTTCGGGGCCGAACCGAACTCGGGGGGTGTTCGGCTCATCCCTAATCCTGACATGTACACACGTTTGTTGATCTGCCGTAGATCAGAGCACAAACGCCATTGCCCATTAGGCTTAAGGACTCCTAGGATCGGGTTATTATACGAACTGTGTACAGGCCTGATAATCCTCCTTTCCTCTAGATTCCTTATGATTTCCGAGAGCGACTCATAAGAGGCCAGCAGAAGCCTATATTGCTTGATATAAACAGGTGGTACGTCGGGATCAGTATGGATTCTAGCGACGCGAAGGTCTGTTGACCCGCAGTCGTAGGAATCTTTGTGAAAAATCTCTTGGAACTCTGTTAAGAGCTCCCTTAGCTGTTGACGTTCCACATCAACAGTGCACGCATCAGCTGAGGAGATTTGCTCTTTGATCCTTTCCTGAAATCCAGGAAATAGTTCAGGATCACCTAACTCATAGGTCTCTTTGGGCATAGATGTCAAGTCACCTTTTTGATCGCCTACTGTCATGTTTCCGCTGGTTTCTGCCATGCCCTCTGGTGGTGAGAGCAGAGCTCATCAGCTCTGGCAGGTTCTTGGGGTTAGCCACTGCAGACCATCTCCCCTGTTGCTGATAGTCTTTGAACACATAATCTGCCCATAATCTGCCCCAGCAGTGCACTGTCACGGTTCCCAGATCCCACCACGCAGTACTTAACACCCCACACTCCACAGAGCCCAGAAGCTACCAACAGAGTAGCCGTGAAAGATCTCTAACTGTCTGGTCCTTAGAATTGGCCAGGTAAACTAGCTAGACAGAAAGTGTTAACAACACGGGGAGTAGTCAGCTGAGCCAGAATCAGGAATACAGAGTTCAGAATGGTCAAATGGAATAGCCGGGTCAATATCAGAGCAGTGGCGTAGTACAAGAAAAAGGTCTAGGGCAACAGAAGGCAGAATAGTCAGAAACAAGCAGAGGTCAATAATGGGTTAATTCAAATATCAGTCAGGTACAAGGAGCTCAGGTATGGATAACCACGATCTGGCAACTGCTGAGAATACACTGAGGGTTTTTAAAGACCTTCACCAGACCACGCCCCCCACTCAAGCCGCGCCTCATGCAACCACCTCCCTGCCTGTCTCCATTTAAACCGGGCATTGGTCAGCGAGCAGCATCAGACATGCTGCCCTCAAGCACACAGGTAGGGCTGGAAGCTCCCAACATTACAGTACCCCCTCTCCACGGGAGGCCACCGGACGACCAACAGGACGAGCGGCAGGACGACCACCAGGGCGATCGGGGTGCGAGGCATGGAACGCCCTGACCAACCTAGAGGCAGACATGTCGGAAGCTGGAATCCAGGGCCGGTCTTCTGGACCATAACCCACCCAATCGACCAAGTACTGCAGAGCGCCCCTGCACAGCCTAGAATCCAAAACCCTCCTTACCTCATACTCAGATTCACCATCAACCTGAATAGGTGGAGGAGGAGGAATGACCCGCGTGTACCTGTTACACAACAATGGCTTCAGTAGGGAGGTGTGGAAGACGTTGTGCATGCGAAGATGTTTAGGAAGGGCAAGAGCATAAGCCACAGGATTAATGCGGCGAATGATCTTATATGGACCTATAAACCGAGGTGCCATTTTCATAGAAGGCACCCGCAACTTCACGTTCCTAGTGGACAACCAAACTCTATCCCCCACGTTATAGGAGGGAGCTTGTAACCTATGCCTGTCAGCCTTGCGTTACTGGACAGTAACATTGCGCTCCATATTTTCTCGAATCTGTCTCCAAATCTCTTGCAGTTGAGTGAGATGGTCCTCGAGAGCCGGGATGGCCTGTTCAGTAAACTGAAGCGGTAGAGCCGGAGGGAAAAAACCATAGATGGCAGAAAAAGGAGAGTGGCCAGTGGTCTCGTTAACGGCGTTATTACGTGCATACTCAGCCCAGGGCAACAACTCCGACCAATTGTCTTGTTGTTGTGTGGAAAAGCAACATATGTACTGCTCGAGACCCTGATTTGCCCTCTCTGCTGCCCAATTTGGTTTGTGGATGATATGCTGAAGAGAAGGCCAATCGCACCCCCATCTCTGCACAGAAAACCCTCCAGAAACGAGAGACGAACTGGGCTCCTCTGTCAGAGACTATTTCAGATGGAACCCCATGTATACGTACAATCTCTCTAGCGAATACAACCGCCAGTTCTTTGGCTGTAGGAAGCTTAGGTAGAGGGACAAAATGAGCCATTTTGGAGAAGCGGTCTACAACTGTCAGAACCACAGTATGACCCTTGGACTTCGGCAAGTCCACAATAAAATCCATAGATAGATGAGACCAAGGCCTCTTAGGCATGGGTAAAGGCTGCAATAGACCGACAGGCAAGGATTTACTGGTTTTGCTTCTGGCACAGACTTGACAAGCCAAAACAAACAGACGTACGTCCTGTCGCATGGTGGGCCACCAGAACTGTCTGGAGATACTGGTAAGAGTCTTAGTAATACCAGGATGACCTGCTGGTTTAGAATCATGAAACATTGTGAGTAATTCATGTCTTTCCTTTTCAGGTACAACAACAACAATCTGGAGGCTTGTCAGGTGGAGCCCCTACTTGAACTGCCTGGAGGCGTTCCAGGAAAGGCGAGGAGACAGACAAGACTGTGGAAGCCACAATACGTTCAGGAGGAACTATAGGATTGTGGTCTTGTGTATTAGATTCATACGGGTCATATTGACGAGATAAGGCATCAGCCTTTACATTGCGGTCACCTGGTCTGTAAGTCAATACAAAATTAAACCGAGACAGTAGCAATGACCACCTGGCCTGTCTCGCGTTCAAACGTTTAGCATCCCCGATGTACGTAAGGTTCTTATGATCAGTAATTATCAATAAAGGGTCAAGAGTACCTTCCAACAAATGTCTCCACTCTGATAGGGCAGACACAATAGCAAGCAATTCTCTGTTACCGATATCATAATTGCGTTCTGCTGGTGATAATTTTCTTGAAAAGAACCCACAAGGATGTAGAGGTTTTCCTGGAGACTCTCTTTGAGACAGGACAGCCCCAATGCCTATCTCGGAAGCATCAACCTCAAGGACAAACGGAATCCTGGGATCAGGATGCCGTAACACGGGAGCGGAAGTGAAAGCTTGTTTGAGGGCTTCGAATGCTTGTTTGGATTGAGAAGACCAGATCTGGTTCTTCAGACCTTTACGTGTCATATTAATGATAGGGGACGCTACAGCGGAATAATTCTTGATAAATCTCCTAAAATAGTTGGAAGCCCCCAGAAACCTCTGTATGGCCTTGAGACCTTGAGGGATAGGCCATTCTGAGATGGCCGTGAGTTTAGAAGGATCCCTCTCAAAACCTTCTGGAGTGATAATATACCCAAGGAATTTCACAGTAGTAATGTCGAATAAACACTTCTCTAGTTTGCAATAAAGACCATTGTCCAGTAATTTTGCTAATACCTGTCTGACATGTGCATGGTGGGTTTTCAGATCGGGAGAGTAAATCAATATATCGTCTAGGTATACTATAACAAAGGTTTGTAAGAAATCTCTGAGCACATCATTAATAAAATCCTGGAATACCGCTGGAGCATTACAAAGACCGAAAGGCATGACCAAGTATTCATAATGCCCACTCCTGGTGTTAAATGCTGTTCTCCACTCATGCCCCTCTTTTAAGTTTTGTGTATACTGCTGACCCCCTTAACCTGTCGAACAGTTCTGATATGAGAGGGATAGGGTACACGTTCTTAATGGTGATCTTGTTAAGCCCCCTATAATCGATACACGGGCGTAAATCTCCCTCTTTTTTAGACACAAAAAAGAAGAGGAACGTCGGATAAAACCTCTCTCCAAATTCTCCTTTATGTACTCTTCCATAATTTGGTTCTCCTTTATGGAAAGAGGATATACTTTGCCTCGAGGAGGCATGGTACCAGGATGAATATCTATGGCACAATCATATGGTCTATGTGGAGGCAGTTTCTCTGCCTCTCTTTTATCAAATACAGCCCTGAGGTCGGAGTATTGGTCAGGAACCTCTGTAGACAATGGAGGAGCTGTGGGTGTGTTCAGGGCACCGACATGCTGAATGGGTATTAAACAAGTCCCAAAACAAGCAGGACTCCAAGACAGTATCTCTCCCTTAGCCCAATCAATAACAGGATTATGTTCCACCAACCAAGGGAAACCAAGTACAACAGGATTGGAAGGTGAATGGATAACTTGAAATATGATTTCTTCTTTATGCAAGAGACCAGTGGTAAGAACCACTGTGTCATGCCCCAACCCTTGGAGCCTGCCGTAGCTAGTCTGGGAGACTGTTTGCATCTACTCAAGGGTTAACTTTTGCTCTGGATACCTGAGTGATTGCTTAAAGCCTGGTCACGCCCTTTCCTCTACGATCTGGCATTGTTCAACTTGCATTGCTTCTGAGAGGATCCCCTTCCTGAGCTCCTGCACATCTCTGCAAGCCTGATCCAGTTGCTGCTGTTTATTTTCCTGGACTGTTCCTTCTAGTATCCAGTTTCTGAAGTAAACCACTGTGTTGGTTCCAGGTACCATTCTGCTACCAGAGACTGCTTATTCCTCTATTGCTGTGCACTCCATTCTGCAGTACCTGGAGAGACCACTGGATTACTGTGCTACACATTCACCATATCTGCTGTACCAGAGACCTGTGTGTTATTCAGCTGTACCTATTCATCGCTGTGTCCTGCATATTGCAGTATCTGGATTTTCATATTGCCACAGATCCCTTGTGCTTATTGGTTTACAACCTGCTGTTATCAAGCCCTGTGTGTTCTTCATCTGCCACAGTTTCAATATATCCTTATTTACCTGCTTCATTGTATCCAGTGTCTTCATTAACCTGTTCAACCCCAGCGCCTGGGATTTATACTGCACTTTGGGTCCCACCTCGGCTCACGCCTGGTGGCACCCTGACATAATGCCAGATCCTCATACCAGGCCCGTGGGGAAACTACCTTCACTGGAAGACATTGTTTATAAGCTGCTCCTTGTGGTAGAAGAAGTGTGGAATCTGATGGACTCATTTTCCAATCCACCTGGCCTTGTCAGGCCCACACCCTGGAGCAGAGAATCGCAGCACCCTACTGAGTCTAATGGTTTTCTACCTCAGTGTAGAGCTCAAGCACCTTCTGTAGAGTCACAGAAAGAAAGACGTAGGAGGCTGAATCTGTGCTACTACTGCGGGGCGGACTCGCACCAAATAAATTTTTGTCCCATCAGACCAGCCGCTACTGTGCCACGCAAGCCTCCAGCCGCTACTGTGCCACGCAAGCCTCCAGCCGCTACTGTGCCACGCAAGCCTCCAGCCGCTGCCAAGTCTCGCAAGCCTCCAGCTGCTACTGTGCCACGCCAGACTCCAGCCGCTGACAAGTCACGCAAACCTCCAGCCGATGCCAGGTCTCGCAAACCTCCAGCCAGGCCTCGCAAACCTCCAGCCAGGCCTCGCAAGGCCCCTTTTCCCAAGAGGCCTGCGTTCAGTGACGTCTCCTCAGAAGAGGAGAGTATTACAGAAGACTCCATTATTGAGGACATGGAGGTAATGCCCCCAGAATCTTCTTTGCCCTTGGAGACCCTGTCTCCTGAAGCGGGAACCATTGATATGGAGTCCAGCTTACCCATTGACACTGACCCTCTGGTACCCATGGAGGTTGCTCCCATCCTGGTAGCCCCCACCATGACTCTCCAGACTGCTAGGCATCCTCATGGTGGTCCTGGGAGACAAATTGGGGCCCTGATCAAAAAACCTGTATCCAAGTGTGGGTTCTATGGTTGTGACAACCTACCTCGGAATGTTCAAAATTGCCCACCTGAGGGTGTCAAGACTTTTTCGTTAGCCTCTGATGGCTTCATTGTGCCGGATTCTGAACTTGCTGCTTACGAGCAGCACCTGGCAGTCAAAGTGAAAGAACCATCACCCATCATCGCGGGCATCGCCACCTGCACACCCCTCACGCCCTTGCCACCCATTGACAGCCCTATTCCTGAGGGCTGCGTCTGGGCATCTAACGGGACATTAGTCCGGAAAGAGGACTTGGAGGTCTTTGAAAAGGCACTGCTTGCCCATGGAGATATGTACAGTGATCTTGACTCAGATTCTGACAGTTGGTGGTGATCTCCTTGCTGCTCATCTGGTCGAGACTATACGCCCTAGGTGCCCGGAGTGCACCTTGTAAGGAGAGGGGTACTGTCATGCCCCAACCCTTGGAGCCTGCCGTAGCTAGTCTGGGAGACTGTTTGCATCTACTCAAGGGTTAACTTTTGCTCTGGATACCTGAGTGATTGCTTAAAGCCTGGTCACGCCCTTTCCTCTACGATCTGGCATTGTTCAACTTGCATTGCTTCTGAGAGGATCCCCTTCCTGAGCTCCTGCACATCTCTGCAAGCCTGATCCAGTTGCTGCTGTTTATTTTCCTGGACTGTTCCTTCTAGTATCCAGTTTCTGAAGTAAACCACTGTGTTGGTTCCAGGTACCATTCTGCTACCAGAGACTGCTTATTACTCCATTCTGCAGTACCTGGAGAGACCACTGGATTACTGTGCTACACATTCACCATATCTGCTGTACCAGAGACCTGTGTGTTATTCAGCTGTACCTATTCATCGCTGTGTCCTGCATATTGCAGTATCTGGATTTTCATATTGCCACAGATCCCTTGTGCTTATTGGTTTACAACCTGCTGTTATCAAGCCCTGTGTGTTCTTCATCTGCCACAGTTTCAATATATCCTTATTTACCTGCTTCATTGTATCCAGTGTCTTCATTAACCTGTTCAACCCCAGCGCCTGGGATTTATACTGCACTTTGGGTCCCACCTCGGCTCACGCCTGGTGCCACCCTGACACACTGTAACCGTATCGTGAGTAATCCTAGGGCAGGATAACGGTCTGCCGTCTATGGCTTCGACGGTTAAGGGTGTCTCTCTTACAACCAGAGGTAGAGAAATGGAAGAAGCGTAGTTAACATCGATAAAGTTGCCCGCAGCCCCAGAATCCAAAAAAGCGGTAGTATATGTGGTCTTGGTCTCCCAAGCCAAGGATACTGGTAACATAAGTTTAGTGTCTTTGACAGGAGACATGCACGTCACACCCAAGGCCTGTCTCCTCAGCTGCCTTAGGTGCGGTAGTTTTCCGGTTTATCATGCATCTTAGGACGAGTAGGACATTGAAATCGTACATGTCCCCCAAAACCACAATACAGGCACAATCCCTCACGAAAACGCCTTGTTCTCTCTTCCTCTGTAAGCCTAGTACGGCCTAGTTGCATAGGCTCAGAGGGAGGAGATAACTCTCTTGGTGGTGCCTGAAAGACAGGGGCCAACCTAGGTAACGGTCTCTTGGGTTTCTCTCTTGGAGTCCTTCTGTCCCTTATCTGATTATCCAGATCTATACAATAATCAATGAGTTCACACAATACCTCAGGTAGTTTACATGGAGCCAATTCATGCATCAATGACTCTGATAACCCCTCCATAAAAGCCAGAACCAGTGTCTCATTTGTCCAGTTCACATCAGAGATCAAGGTTTTAAATTCTATGGCATAATCATAAACAGTCCTGTTCCCTTGACGTATGCGGAACAAGGATTTGCCAGCTACCGTGGCCTTTCTGGTAGGATTAAATGTACGTTGTAACTCGGCTATGAATTCTTTATAATCCCGTATGATAGGCTTCTCTGCCTCCCATAACGGAGTCGCCCATGTCAATGCTCTGCCAGACAGATGATTAATAATGAACCCCACTTTGGCAATGTCAGAGAAAAACATCGGTGGATTTAATTTAAAATGAATATCCACATGGACCAAAAATCCCTGGCACTCTGAGGGAGTACCGTCAAACCTCATAGGAGCGGTCATGTGTACCTGGGATGTCTGAACGACAGGGGACACAGGTATATCAAGCGGGGTGCAACCCCAGCTGGTTCCAAGTGAGCCGTACGAGTCAGGATAGTTTGTAAGGCAATAGCAAACTGATCCATCCTATGATCCTGCTCATCCTGTCTGGATACAAAGTTAGCCAAGTGTTGTGTTAAGTCTGCGGGATCCATAGTGGCCAGATCGTAATGTCACGGTTCCCAGATCCCACCACGCAGTACTTAACACCCCACACTGTCTGGTCCTTAGAATTGGCCAGGTAAACTAGCTAGACAGAAAGGGTTAACAACACGGGGAGTAGTCAGCTGAGCCAGAATCAGGAATACAGAGTTCAGAATGGTCAAATGGAATAGCCGGGTCGATATCAGAGCAGTGGCGTAGTACAAGAAAAAGGTCTAGGGCAACAGAAGGCAGAATAGTCAGAAACAAGCAGAGGTCAATAACGGGTTAATTCAATATAGCAGTCAGGTACAAGGAGCTCAGGTATGGATAACCACGATCTGGCAACTGCTGAGAATACACTGAGGGTTTTTAGAGACCTTCACCAGACCATGCCCCCCACTCAAGCCGCGCCTCATGCAACCACCTCCCTGCCTGTCTCCATTTAAACCGGGCATTGGTCAGCGAGCAGCATCAGACATGCTGCCCTCAAGCACACAGGTAGGGCTGGAAGCTCCCAACGTTACATGCACTTGTTCTCTGGTCCAGGATAGATCTTTTTCCCTGAGTACCTGCTATAGTGACCTTGGTTTAGTTATTTCTGGGTATGATTTCTGGCTCTTGTTTTGGTATATTCTCTGATCTATTCCCTGTACCCTGTACCGCGTATCATGATATTCCTTTGTATGACCTATTGGCGTGTTCTTTGGATTTCTCTCTTGCTAGCTCCTTGTACCTTGTACCGTGTATACAATATTTCTGTGTACGACCTATTGGCGTGTCTTCTGGATTTCTCTCTTGCTAGTACCCTGTACCTTGCATACTATATTCCTGTGTATGACGACTGCCGTGTTTTTGGACCATTCTTGTTTATGTCCTGTATTTTTCATCTGTAATAGAGGCCAATTATAAGGACCTCATTCATAGCCCAGGGTTCTGTATTTCTACTAGGTATTAGTGATGGGCTGAACACCCCATGTTCGGTTCGCATTTGAACACGAACATTTGAAAAAGTTTGGATTCGAACGCGAACACGATTCAAACTCAATGTAAGTCAATGGGACTCGAACGTTCGATTTTTAGAGTGCCCTCCAAGAGGACATATAAGCAAGATATTGGCCATAAAAGGTGTATGGGGGTCTGGGTAGTGCCCTGGGGGACACGGAAAAAAGGTTTGAAAAAAACATTTTTAAAGGAACAGTGATTTTTCCATGACATAAAGGTTAAGAATTAAAAACAAAAAATTCCTTCAAATATTGTGCCTAGGAGGTCCCCATAACCTGCCGGTGAAGTGGCGGATTTGTAGGATGTATAGAAACATTTAAAAAGAAAAACATGACATTTCAAATGACGGTAAATGGTTTTCCTTTAATCTATTCATAAACAACTGCTGGGGGCGGCAGCATGTATTAAAAGAGGAGACATTTTAGGACACGCAGAACAAGTTTAGTAATTTTTTTGGCTAAATTATGGTGAAACTTATGCAGGCTTTGCATGAAAGTAACAACAGGTGCATTAAATGTGGACCTTTGGTGCCAGCTAGTGCCTTCACACCGTAACCCCTCTGAAGTATTGTGGAAGAGTGCAGGGGTTGACCCTGCCGTCAAATATTAAAATGATTTGAATCTGGTACACGCATCAGTGCAGCCAAATATTGGGTCTTTGGTGCCAGCTAGTACCTTCACACCGTAACTCCTCTGAGGTATTGTGGAAGAGTGCAGTGGTGAAGGTTTTTGGAATGCAGAAGAGATCCCCGATCTATTCAGTTACATCAGCATCAGGGGAGTGATAGCTGCTGATTCAGGACTGATTAATTTTTATAAATGTCAGCCAGTCTACAGAGTCAGTGGACAGACGCACTCTTTTGTCTGTGACAAAACCTCCAGCGGCACTGAACGTCCTTTCAGAAAGCATGCTGGATGAAACGCAACCTAGTAGCTGCATAGCATATTGGCTAAGTTCTGGCCTGTGATCCAATCTCAACACCCAGTAAGCCAGTGGATCATCTGCTGTAAAGGTGTCCAGGTCTGCCCTTGCCCCTAGGTAGTCCTGCACCATATGGTGAAGACGCTGGCAATGGGTGCCTACATTTGACGTCCCTGGGCGTCGTGGACTAAAAAAAATTGGAAAAGGCATTAGTCAAGCAGTCCCCTTCACCGGTCTTCCTCTGATCAACCGCAGCCTCAGAAGCACCTGTGTCCTCGCTTGGTAACCTACCAGTGCCTGGAAAGGTGTTACACAAGTGTCGCTTTAGAGCGTCCTCAAGTTGTTTCATCCTGTCCTCCCTCTGTGCGGGCAGGATGAGCTCTGCAACCTTACCCTTGTATCGTGGATCAAGAAGGGTTACCAACCAGTAATGATCCCTCTCCTTGATAGCACGAATCCTGGGGTCCATTAGCAGGCTTTGCAGGATAAGGGAGCCCATGCAGCGTAGGTTGGAGGTGGCATTAGACTCAGAGTGTTCCTGGTCGCTGAGGATGACCGTATCGTGCACTACCTCCTCCCAGCCACGTACTAGTCCTTGGGTTTCTGGGGGCACAAAACCCTCCCTTGAGGAATCCCCACCTTCAATGCCCCCACAACTTAAATATTCCTCCTCCTCATCCTCCTGATCCTCCTCATCCTCCTCATCCTCCTCCTGTCTGATCTGAGGACCCACAGGAATGCTGTCTGCATAAAGACTGGGGCCTTGAAAGCTAGGGAAGTCCTCCTCTTCCTCCCGCTGCTCTGCCTCTAGTGCCACATCTATAATTCCCCACTGAGTGCACTCCAGCAGGAACACTAAAGGAATTGTGCATGCATACTTGATAATCAGCCATTGTGGGGGGGAACAAGTTGACCTGAACCTGTCCTTGTGCCATACTCACACAGGTACTCATTGATGGCCCTCTGCTGCTTGTTGAGATGCTGCAGCATTGCCAATGTCGAGTTCCACCTGGTGGGCATGTCACAGATCAGACGGTTTGTGGGAAGGTGGAATTCTCTTTGAATTTCTGCAAGGCGAACACTTGCTGGGAATGACCTGCAGACTTTTCTGGTCTGGCTGAGAAGCTCTGCCAGCCCTGGGTACCTGGTTAAGAAATGCTGTACCACCAGATTTAGGACGTGTGCTAGGCATGGTACATGCGTCAACTTAACCAGGCATAGGGCAGAGAGAAGGTTGCTGCCATTATCACAGAAGACCATTCCCAGCTGAAGCTGGCGTGGTGTTAATCATTTCTTCGCCTGCCCCTGCAGAGCTGACAGAATTTCTGGCCCGGTGTGGCTCCTGTCCCCTAAACAAACCAGCTCAAGCACAGTATTGCATCTTTTTGCTTTAGCCATTGCGTAGCCCCTGTCATTCATCGGTTTAACTGCCACTTCGCCAGAGACGGAGGAGGAGGAAGAAGAAGAGGTGGTGGAGCAGACAGACCTCATATAAGCAACTTTCTGGAGGTGTGGTGGATGAACAAGGTCCAGCACAGAGCCCCGTCCTGGATCCCTCCCAGCTGCAAGCAGAGTTACCCAGTGTGCTGTGAAGGAAATGTAACGGCCCTGTCCATGCTTGCTGGACCACGTGTCTAAAGTAATGTGCACCTTGCTGCTGACTGCCTTTCCCAATGACTCCATAACATTGTCTTCCACGTGTTGGTATAGTGCTGGAATGGCCTTCTGTGAAAAGACCTGGCGTTTTGGAACCTTCCACTGTGGTACAGCACATTCGGCAAATTCACGGAAGGAGGCAGAGTCCACCAGCTGGAAAGGCAGCAGGTGTAATGCGAGTAATTTTGCCAAGCTGGCATTTAGATGCTGTGCAAGGGGATGGTTGGGACTATATTTTTCTTACGCTGCAGCAGCTCGGGCAATGAAATCTGACTGCGTAAATCTGCAGCTGATGGGATGCTGTCACATTCTGAGGAAGGACCTGGTACACCCATTACTGTAGCCTCATCCCTATCAGTGGAGATTGTAGGCAATGACATGGCATAACATATAGTGGAGGTAGAGACAGATGAGGATGAGGAGGAGGACCTATGCAAAGTGTTGTGCCAACGTGATGCGTGGCAGGTGGTCATATGTCTTATCAAGCACGTGGTACCCAAGTGTGTGATGTTTTTCCCACGCTTGATCCTCTTCAGACATAGCTTACAAATAGCAACGCTGCAGTCTGCTGCACATTTTGTGAAGAACTCCCAGACAGCAGAGTTCCTGGATTTGTGCTTTGAGACAACAGCGCTCTGCACCTGAGCAGCTCTGACTTCTGATGCCTTGGACTGGCTACGGTTGCTCATAGAGGACGTTGTGCCTCATTTTTGTTTGGCCTCCTCCTCCTCACTTGACTCCTCTCTTCGATCAGGCACCCAGGTGGAGTCAGTGACCTCATCATCATTGTCATCACCCCCTATCTCTTTGTCACTGGAGCCAACCTGGCAATATGCTGCAGCTGCTGGGGCAACATGAGTGCCAGTTCTTTGTGTGTCACTGGCACACCCTCCCTCTATGCTGATTTTACTCCCTTCCTCAACCTCAGAGTTTGAATCAGAGCACTGGAATTGCTGCGCATCCTCAAGCAGCATGTCACTGTCATTGCAGTAAAACAATTCAGCTGACTCCTCCATGTATGATGGTGAGGCTGTGGCAGGAGTAGCTGTCGACATGGAGGCTGAATTAGATGTTTTGGCAGCTGAGGTGGACTGTAAACCACTACAAGCCTGGCTGGCAGAGGACTCGGATGAGGATGGCCTGGTTAGCCATTCCTGCAAATCCTCTATGTTGCTGCTGCTTAAGACGGCCAGCACCAGTTAGAAAGGACAAGCGTGCCCCTGCAGAGGATGCACCACGTCCACGACGACCAGGGGCACAGCCTTCCGACTCAGAGGCTGCTTGCCCTCTTATCTGTGTCTGGGAACGTCTGCCTTTCCTTTTTGGTCTTTCTGACATGGTGAGTGATATATAGATTAAAGACATACAGATCTCTGATTCAACTCTGTTATAAAGATTGGAGATATGCAGAACTCTGATTCAACTCTGGTATATAGATAGGAAATATGCAGAACTCTGATTCAACTCTGGTATAAAGATTGGAGATATGCAGATCTCTGATTAAACTGTGTTATCTAGATTAAAGATATTCAGAACTATGCTATAACTCAGTGATACACCCTGTCCCTTATAGCTGGCAATGCCAAGACACAGATTAAAATCCCAGAACTCTGGTATAAATCAGTGATACACCCTGATAGCTGGCAGTAGCTGGCAGTGCCAACACACAGATTAAAATTCCCAGAACTCTGGTATAAGTCAGTGATACACCCTGATAGCCTTTGCAGTGCCAACACACAGATTAAAATTCCCAGAACTCTGGTATAAATCAGTGATACACCTTGATAGCCTGGCAGTAGCTGGCAGTGCCAACACACAGATTCAAATTCCCAGAACTCTGGTATAAGTCAGTGATACACCCTGATAGCCTGGCAGCAGCTGGCGGTGCCAAGACACACATTCAAATTTGCAGAACTCTGGTATAACTCAGTGATATGCCCTGATAGCTGTCAGTGCCAACACACAGATTCCAATTTCCAGAAATATGCTATAACTCAGTGATACAGCCTGATATGCAACAAACACACGCTGGGGCTGTGGGGAAGCCTTATAAAGTGTGCTGCAGGACTTAGCTCTGTGGGCCCATGATAGGGCAAATTTTGCCCAATCTGGACTCTGAGCCCTGATTGGCATAGTCTTACACCTGTCTTGCACCTGACCTGTGGTCAGGTGCAAGGCTGTAGCCAATTACAAGCTTCAAGCCAGTGGAAAGTGCATTGTGGTCCATTGTGGGTGAACACGCGGCGAACACGCAGAAATGTTCGCTGTATGACGAACGGCCAATGTTTGAATTGAACTCATGTTCGAATCGATCCGCCAGCTCATCCCTACTAGGTATCCAGGTTGTGATTTCTTGCATACTCCTGTTATGTATCGTATTTTTCCCCCCAACCCTGTAATCTGAATTAGATCAGATATTTTAGCCAGTGCAGGGCTCCCTCTTGTGTCTGTATTCTGTACTATCATCTCTTGTTCTGTCTCTGTGGGTAGCTGTGTGTGCTGGATTCTGCATGATGCAGCAGGCCGCAAACCTGCCTAAAGGGCTTAAAGACAAATGCTATAAAGGGCCTTCTCTGGCATCTGCATGGGACGCCCGTGATAATATCCTGGACTCTATGAAGCCTGGGAGTATGTGTGTTATGGTTCGTTCTATGATTCACATGGTGATTAACATGTTGAAAGAAGTGCAGAGGTTAATGGAGTCTCTGGACTTTTCACCTCGGGAGGTTAACGATGCATCTCCCAGCAGAACCTGTGTTAATACTCCCATGACTGAGAGGGAGAGGCGCAGGCTGTATAAACTCTGCTATTATTGTGCGAATCCAAGCCATAAAGTCTCAGAATGTTTCTTAAAACCTGTCAAGTGGTCTCATTTCAATCAAATGCCCACTGTGCCCATGTCCCACAGTGAGCGATACTGGTTTATGATTTGGCAGTGTGCTAATTTCCATCCAGAATGGTGGCTGATGCCATAAGCGTCCAGAGTGGCGGTGAGGCCACAAGTGTCCAGAGTGGCGGTGGATCCAATAAAGTTCAATAGCGAGGTGTGAATATTCTAACTGCACTGTCTATGCCAAGCAGCGAGGCTGCCCCGTCCAGGGCCGGCACGACCATGGAGCGGTTCGGAGCAACCGCTCCAGGCAGCAGATTTTGGGGGAGCAGCAGATTTTGCCGCCGAGCCCCTGCACTGCTTTTTAAACAGTGCAGCTGCGCCAGCATCTCATGGAAGCCGACGCAGTGGCCGTTCGGTGCTGAGCTTCCGGACTAACTCCCAGTCTGGGCGCCGCCTGCTGGCATCACCAGACCATTGCATGCTGGGAAATCTAGTTCTAGCCTGGTTTAAACCATATTGCAGAGAACCCGTTTAGAACTACATCTCGCGGCATGCAATGCTACAGTGATGCCACAAGGCGGCACCCACACAGAGTTAACCAGGAAGTTCAGCGCCGAATTTCACAGATGGGGAACAGTGCCTGTGAACGGTGAGAAGCAGGTGCTGGGCAGCATATGGAGGCAGGAGTCAGACTGCAGACAGAGTCTGCTGGTAAGTCTCCCTCTCCTTGCTACACTCCCATCTCTCCCCCTCCCATTTATCTCCCTATCTCTCCTGCACTCACATCTGTGTGTTTGTGTGTGTGTGAGACTTTGTGTGTCTGTCTGTGACTGACTGTGTGTGTTACTGTGTGTGTGTGTTACTATGTGTGTCTGTTACTGTGTGTGTGTGTGTGTGTAACTATGTGCGTGTGGATGGATGTGTGGAGCTCTGTGATACACTCACACACCGCACATTACAAGGAGTTTTATTGTTGTGGAGCTATGTGATACAGTAATGTGCAGTGTGTATGAGCGTATCACAAAGCTCCACAGCAATAAAACTCACAGTAATGTGCAGTGTGTATGAGCGTGAGTTTTATTGCTGTGTGTATGAGCGTATCACAGGGCTCCACAGAAATAATACTCACACTGATACACACTGCATTACTGCGAGTTTTATTGCTGTGGAGCTTTGTGATACACTCATACAAACCACACATTACTGTATCACAAAGCTCCACAGCAATAAAACTCACAGTAATGCAGTGTGTATCAGCGTGAGTATTATTGCTGTGGAATCCTGTGATACGCTCATACACACCACACATTACTGTATCACAGAGCTGCACATCATTAAAACTCACAGTAGTGTGGTGTGTATCAGCGATGTGAGTATTATTGATTTGGAGCTCTGTGATACACTCATACAAACCACACATTACTGTATCACAGAGCTCCAAATCAATAATACTCACGTCGCTGATACACACCACACATTACTGTGAGTTTTAATGATGTGCAGCTCTGTGATACGCTCATACACACCACACATTACTGTATCACAGGGCTCCACAGCAATAATACTCACGCTGATACACACTGCATTACTGCGAGTTTTATTGCTATGGAGCTCTGTGATACACTCATACAAACCACACATTACTGTATCACAGAGCTCCAAATCAATAATACTCACGCTCATACACACCACACATTACTGTGAGTTGTAATGCTATGGAGCTCTGGATTCGCTTTTACATGCCACGTGTTTTTTATTTTTATTTTGGGGGGGCAGCATTTCATCTGTCGCTCTAGGCAGCACAGTGCCTTGGGCCTGCCCTGGCTCCGTCTGTGCCAAGCAGCTAGGCTGCACTATCTGGCGATGTGCCAGGGTGCTCTGAATCTGGCAATGTGCCAAGGTGCCCCAAATCTGGCGATATGCTAGGGTGCCTCCTGTCTGGCTGTGTGCAAGGGGTCCTCAAATCTGACAAAGTGCCAGGGGTTCCCCAGTCAGTCATGCCCCATTCCAGCAGTGAGACTGCTATGTCTACTGTATACCTGGTGATATGTCTGGTACTGGCGATAAGCCATTCATGTATGGTCTTGGCGATAAGCCAGCAGTGTCTAGCTCCGGCGATATGCCGGTTATGGGCCACATTACATTCCTAGCGTTAAAACTCGGACGCTAGGGAAGAATAACTGTGCCCGCCATTTTCCCCCTAGAGCCCACGTTTTAACGCTAGATTACAATGCGGGCGCGAAAAATGCTGCCTGCATTGTTTGCGGATGCGTGCGGCAGCGTTAAGTGCAGCTGCGCTTGAAGCAGGTGCCGGCAGTCACATGACCAGCCGGATCTTGTCATGTGAGATCCAGCCGGTCAGCATAGTGATACGCAGGGGGAGACTGGGGGAAATTTTCCCCCCAGTCTTTCCTTGCTCCTGCCAGACTGAGGAGGCGGACAGAGCCGCGGTTCTTGCCGCAGGACAGGAGGTGAGTATAAGATATTTTTTTTTATTTTCTTGGCTGGTGTTAACGGATTCTGCAGAAGCGGAATCCGTTAGCACCAAGTCCTGGCTCTGGTTAACGTTTTGTTAACTGTGGCCGGACGGTGATCAGTGTTAGGACTTTGTAATCCTAAAGCTGATTAACACTTTACACTCCCCATGTTAAGTATAGGGAGCGCAAAGTAGAGTAACCTCGCGCAGAGAAGTGCAAATAACAAACACTAATGGGTTACTTAACCAGTTAGCGTTTGGATTGAAATATGCGTTAACTACTTGGGCTAATGTCAACGCTCACGCACGTGAGTGCTAACGTTAGCACCAAGTATGTAATTTGGCCCTATGTCTGGTAATGGCGATCAGCCAGCCAAGTCTAGACCTGGCGATAAACCAGCAGTGTCTAGTTCCGGCGATATGCTGGTGATGTCTGGTACTGGTGATCAGCCAGCAGTGTCTAGTTCCAGCGATATGCTAGTTATGTCTGGTACTGGCGATAAGCCAGCAGTGTCTGGTTCTGGCGATATGCCAGTGTTCCCTAAATCTGGCTGTGAGCCAACCGTTTCCAAAGCCAGCTGTAAGACCCCTGTGCCAAACCCAGCATTGGGTCCGATGTTGTCAACTCCAGCGACGGATCCGATGTTGCCACGCTCAGTCCTGGGTCCGAGGATGCCCAGCAATATGGTAGAGAGTACCCCATGTCCAGCCTGACTGGTACTAAAATCCCTGAATCGAGTCCTATTTCCGAGGGTATGTACAGACTCCTTCGGGGATATTTGTGTGTGCCGTACACTTGGCAATATTCCAGAGTAACCCAAATCTCTGGATGTGTCTGGAAGATCCACAATACTCTCCTGAAGGGGATCTTTTAAAAACTGGTGAGGTGTCAGTTCTGTAGCAGTATATATATAATAGATATTATTTATATTATAGTGTGGGTGCCTAAATAGTAATTGTTTCACCAGAGAACTAGGAATTAGTAGATGTTACAATGAAAGCTAGTAAATATTGCGAGGCTGCCTAAAGTATAGACATAAACACATATAAAAAAACAAAATATGTGCCAAACAATAAATAGAGACTATAGAAAACTCCCATCTAGCGCATCTAAATAAATAAATACAATGTGAACTTATTAGTGTTAATAATTGATAAAGTGTCATAGTGCTTGTTTCACTTTATCCAAACAGTGGTAAAAGAGCAACTAAGTGCAATAGTGCATAAAAATCCAATATAATGTGAACCAGGCGATAAATAACAAAGTGCTTATAAAGTCCAATATGTAACGGAAAATCCTGTAGATAATCAATAAAGTGAAGCGGTGTTTATTGCCACTTTGATCCTAATAGTGCAAAAATAGCAAGATGTAATAAAGTATAAAAGTCCAATGCAAAATGTAGGAAATATATAATAGTGGATATGCTCAGAAAAGGCAGTAGTGCATGAATGTTCAAATAAAAAGGATTGATACTCAAAAATGATCAGTTTGGTCCTCCTTAATGTGTTAGCGATGAGTTTATGTTGTCCTCGACATTTCTCAAAAACAAAAAGAAAACACAGAGATAATAATGCAAATTATCATAAAAAGTGGGCCAAAGATGTTATACTAGGAGAGTATAGGCCACTCACATTTGTAGGAGCCTAAATAATCCCGGCTCTAGGTAGAAATGCCTATGGCCATATAAAGAGTGTTGCTTCCCTTCTTTGGTTCCCAATGGTGGCTAAATAAATCAGAAAGAGGCGGGAGACGGCGCTCCCATAGCATAATACTGCTAATACAAGGAATAAAATGTATTTAAAAATACACTCACCAATCCAAGAGCCCCATATGTATAGGCTCAGTCAATAAAGCATTAGGCACTCTTTGGTAGGTGGCCAAGACCTCTTTATCTGCGGTTTATGGTCTGGGTCGTTGGTCTTCTATGTAGTGATGGTCTAAATTTAGGAGAGAATGGCCAGTAATAGGTTAAAAATTCAGTAGGCATTTATTAAAGCAATAAAACGGCCATGCGGTCTACCGAGACGCGTTTCGGCTAACTAGAGCCGTCCTCAGTCGGTATTTCAGTGTCCAATAATGTCCATAGGTATAAAATGAAAGTGAAAGTAGTTCAAGTAGCTTAGCCTCTCTTATAGCAAACCATCGCTATGTTACTGTCATGTTTCGTCGTTCCAGCCCTGTCCCTCTGCCCTCTGTACTCTTGAATATTGATGTGCTGGCATCACCCCAGGCTGCTAGTCCTAGGTTGCTGCTTGGGGGATAATTGCTTCCTCTTTGCTGCAGCTCACCTGTTAGTCCTTGTGTGCTGATCTCCTCCCTATTTAGAGCAGTGAGCCCATAACCCATTGCTCTGTCATTGTTCCAGTCTGCCTGTATATCCAGTCTGAGTTATAGAGCTCCCTGCTCTTTCCAGTCCTCGTTTGTATTTTCCTGCTTAGGTCATTTCCTTGGTTTTGTCTCCTTGTCTGTCTGCTGGTTCCTCAGGTAATTCGTGTTCTGGTTTATGTCTAGTTATTTCCTGTGTATTTAGTTCTTAGTTGTTTTGCCTCACTGTTATTGGTTTCCTGTTCATGTTATATGTTATTCTGATTCTCTGGTTTTGACCCTTTGGCCTGGCTGACTTTCCTCCCGGTTCTGGATCCCTGGCATGTGTATTTCTTACTCTGGTTCTGACTCCTGGCTTTTTCCTCTTGACCACGCCAGTGCATCATCCTATCTTCTTATTCGCATAAACTGTCCCTCAGGGACAGCGTCCAACCATTGGCGTAAATGTCAACTTGTTCATTCAATAAAACTGTTACAATCCACTTCCTTAAAATGCATTTTAGATCTAATCGTGTTATCCTCAATATAGATCTTCAGGTTCAGGAAGGTGACCTCCGTCTCGCTCCATACGGAAGTCAGAGTTAGTCCTCTGTCATTGGTCCCTAGGAAGTCAAGAAATTGTTGAAGACTCCCTTCATCTCCTCTCCATATGAAGAACACATCGTTGATATACCTGTGATAGAGAGTTAAATGCGTACTCCAAAGGGGCAAAAAGGAGTTCTCCCAATGGGCCATAAAAAGGTTTCAAAGCTAGAGGCGAACCTTGTCCCCATATCTATACCAGACACCTGTAAGTAAAATTCCTCCTGAAACCAAAAATAGTTGTGCTCTAGAATCAGTTGTATACCCTTTAGGATAAATTCGATTTATTGTGGTTGGAGCTTATTACCTTTTTCCAAAAAAGACACCCAATTACAGACTCCAGGGAAAGCATGTCTCTCTAAAAAGAGGATGGTCACCTGGAAGAGACAATGTCCAGGAAGAAGAGGATGCAGAGCTAGAAGACAGAGACCAGAGAATGGAAGGAGAAAAATACAGCCGAATGTAGGAATATACAACCTAACTGATAAAGTCCTCTCTACGTACCAAATAAAGTTTTAAAGAAAGGCATGAAGTTCGCCCCTACCAACAAACTAGACCAGTTTGGTATGTTTATCGATCACTGACTTGTCCGTCCGAATCTTCTCTCTTTTAAAGTCCACATTTCTTTAATTAGCAATCTAAAATACATTCATGTGTGGATACCGGAAACGGTAAGATTTCCGAAATTCCCCCGAACGAACGCATCGGAGATGCGTCCGAACGGGCGCATCGGAAGTGACACCGCCTTACATCAGAATCCATTAAAGTTAAGGGCATAGTTAACCCAAACCTAATGGAGAGTGTGGGCGACGTACAAACAACAGAAATAAAACATAACATTACTGACATAGATCCAAAGATGATAATAGAAGAACCTATGGAGACAAAAAATTAGAAACGTGCATGTATACTGATAGCATATAAACACAAATGTACCCCATATAGGGGGTATAATTATAATAAAATGATTAATTACACTTTCAATAAAAATATTAATATTAATGCTATGTTCCAGAAAAGCACCAGAAAACCAGGGAGGAAGGACTAGGGATACAAAGCTAACTAAGTCCCGAAAGACTCTACAGAAGAACCGAAGAGTCTCAATAGAAAAAAAGTGAACTAGGGCCATCATATAAAAGATTGGAGCTCTAAATCAACATTGAGGCCTGGCGGTTTCAAAGTGTCCATATAAAATATCCACTTTGTTTCCGCTAAAGAGAGGGCTTTAGCAACATCACCACCCCTCCAATTTTGTTTCACTATTTCAATACCCAACCAAACAAAGGTAGAAAAACTACCTTCAATGTGGTTGTGGGGCCCAATATATTGGGAAAACAAAAAGAAAACTAAAAGAACGTATCTATGAGCATTTTTACAACATTAGAAAGCGTAGTGATAAGCATAGTGTACCCAGACACTGTTGTAAGTGCTCTAGTTTCAGTTTTTCTACCTTTGTTTGGTTGGGTATTGAAAAAGTTAAACAAAATTGGAGGGGTGGTGATGTTGCTAAAGCCCTCTCTTTAGCGGAAACAAAGTGGATATTTTATATGGACACTTTGAAACTGCCAGGCCTCAATGTTGATTTAGAGCTCCAATCTTTTATATGATGGCCCTAGTTCCCTTTTTTTCTATTGAGACTCTTCGGTTCTTCTGTAGAGTCTTTTGGGACTTAGTTAGCTTTGTATCCCTAGTCCTTCCTCCCTGGTTTTCTGGTGCTTTTCTGGAACATAGCATTAATATTAATATTTTTATTGAAAGTGTAATTAATCATTTTATTATAATTATACCCCCTATATGGGGTACATTTGTGTTTATATGCTATCAGTATACATGCACGTTTCTAATTTTTTGTCTTCATAGGTTCTTCTATTATCATCTTTGGATCTATGTCAGTAATGTTATGTTTTATTTCTGTTGTTTGTACGTCGCCTACACTCTCCATTAGGTTTGGGTTAACTATGCCCTTAACCTTAATGGATTCTGATGTAAGGCGGTGTCACTTCCGATGCGCCCGTTCGGACGCATCTCCGATGCGTTCGTTCGGGGGAATTTCGGAAATCTTACCGTTTCCGGTATCCACACATGAATGTATTTTAGATTGCTAATTAAAGAAATGTGGACTTTAAAAGAGAGAAGATTCGGACGGACAAGTCATCAATGCAATCCAAGAGGGATCAAATTCTGGGCAATTGAAAAAGTTAGAAAGAACTGGCGAGGAGATAATCTGAGAAATTAATTAAAACAGAGATGAGATGGATTTTCGTCTTAGATACTATGATCCCTAGAGGAATGAATGTAGACTTCGAAGTCTGTAATTTTTTCTGATTTTTTATTTTTATACTTTATACGCTCTCTGTGTGTCAATACATCTATTCTCCTGATAACTAGTTGGAGATTAATTTTAGATAATGTCATCCTATATAGCCTACTCTTGTAGATTTAACATCTACCTTTTCTTTTTTTTTTTTTTGTGTCACATGACCTGTTTTGGTCAAATAACCCTGTGTTATGTATAAATATATATTTTTTATGCTGATTAGTGATAATATAATCATGTAATTTCCATCTTGACCATTAGAGGTGGCAGTTATGAGGATCGATTAGTTAGGAATATAATATGTTCAAGTTATGTGCTAGGTATAAATGTTTTTAACTGATGCCCTCTCCATATATGTGTTTGGTTTCTCCCGATTTTTTTTTTTTTTTTTTTTTTTTTTTTTTCGTTCAAGTTTGGTCGTTCTGACAGTCGGAATTTAAGATCCGAAAAAAAAAAGGGAAAAAAAAGAAAAAAAAAAAAAATTTAAGATCCGAACGATTTCATGTTTAAAAGAGAAAATGCCGCTGTGATAGAGAAAATCGGAGATCCGAACGACTTTTAAAAGAAAAGAAACGAAAATTCGTAAATATCCGTTTGAAGATCTGAAAGCGGAAATACGTCATACGGAAGTCAACCAATCACATGTGGAACACAGGTGAACCGCACGCCGAATACATGCGGTTTTTTACATGGACACAGACTATATAAGGGGTAAGATGGCCCCTGGGGGACTTTTTTTGACTGAGGAAGCCTACAGTAGTAGGTGAAACGCGTCTCATTATATACACTTGAATTTGGTGTTTTGTTATTAATAAATTTTTATTGTTTTTGCATTTGGCCCCCTATTTTTATTCATTTTATCCATTTTTATACCTGCACCACCTTACAACGGAGCTGTGTTCTAAGGAAAATCGAAGGCTAAGGATGGACCCCCTTTGATAAGTGGTCCCAGGCGTCTATACAGAGCCACTTTTAATAGAGGCTCTGCAACACGTGAGTGTAATCTCTTTTTGTTTTTTATCCTCATTTAACCTACAGTATTACGCTATTTTTGATTTCTGTCTCGAGATCACAATATATACTTCCGACCTAAAGCTACTATCAAGCTTGGAAGAAAAAGGATTGTGAATCTTCTTTCCTGCTGATGGGTGGAGCCCCCCAGAAGAGGCTTAAAGGCATACATTTGGAGTCTCGCAGACTCCCTGTTTGTGAGTGGAAATCTCATCTTTTTCTGATTTATCTGGTATATGTAATACTAGGCAATGAGATTTTCCCTTTGTCTCCTTTAGAACTTGATGGCATTTAACAGATCTATAATTCCACTGAAAGAAATAAGAACAAAGGAAAGAAAGTAAAATAGACGTTTTTTTCCATCTGTTTAATTTATTGACATACATGTGATCTTTGTTTAATCTTCTAGCGCTCCTTTTTCACTGTACAGTGTTGTTTTTTTTGCATTCTAATTTAGGAGTGAAGGATACACTCAACTAGTGAGCAGCTTTAAAGTATATTGTCCTGCCAATGATATATATTATATAGCGCCATTACACTAAACCCTTTTTGGGTTTCCTTTTCAGTTCATGAATAAGTCAGAGGACGAAACGCGTCGAACTGACTTGCTTGTTTCCGCCATTTCGTTTGTTCGCCCGCCGGATCGTCCATCATTCGTTTTCGTCCGCGAGTCGGATCGTCCATCATTCACTTCGGATGAATCCAGGTATTCGGTTCCCCAATTGGTCGGTCTGAAGGACTGTGGTTCCACCTGGCATTTGGACTTCTCAGCACGGAGTGTTATCCTGGCCAGGCTCTCCTGCAGAGACTACACTTTAAGGACAACATCTTTCCGGCTGTGGTGACTATTCGAACGAATCGGCTTAATATGCGCTTTTGCACACTTTTATACACTGTGTGCCACTAATTTTGTGAGTGGCTTCTTTTTTGTGGTTTTATGTTTTATTAAATATCTGGCAGTATTATGCTATGTTTTGTGTATGCTCTGATTTTAGAGGCTCTGCACTTTCTTGAAGATCCTGTATCATCAAAAATACCTGACCATCTATAAGGTTGTATTGTACTGCATGTTCTATTTTTCCTTATATGTTTATATCTTAGCACGTTGGTGGAGAGTGCTGTGAACTGCAGCTTCTATTCCTCCTGGGGATACATTTTCACACTCTGTTTTGTATCAAAAAAGTATTTAGTCAGCCACCAATTGTGCAGGTTCTCCCACTTAAAAAGATGAGAGAGGCCTGTAATTGTCATCATGGGTACACTTCAACTATGAGAGACAAAATGATAAAAAAAATCCAGAAAATCACATTGTTTGATTTTTAAAGAATTTATTTGCAAATTATGGTGGAAAATAAGTATTTGGTCAATATAAAGAGTCCATCTCAATACTTTTTTTATATATCCTTTGTTGGCAATGACAGAGGTCAAACGTTTTCTGTAAGTCTTCACAAGGTTTTCACACACGGTTGCTGGTATTTTTGCCCATTCCTCCATGCAGATCTCCTCTAGAGAAGTGATGTTTTGGGACTGTCGCTGGGCAACACGGACCTTCAACTCCCTCCAAAGGTTTTCTATGGGGTTGAGATCTGGAGACTTGCTAGGCCACTCCAGGACCTTGATATGCTTCTTACGAAGCCACTCCTTCGTTGCCCGGGCGGTGTGTTTGGGATCATTGTCCTGCTGAAAGACCCAGCCATGTTTCATCTTCAATGCCCTTGCTGATGGAAGGAGGTTTTCACTCAAAATCTCACGATACATGGCCCCATTCCTTCTTCCCTTTACACGGATCAGTCCCTTTGCAGAAAAACAGCCCCAAAGCATGATGTTTCTGCTACCAAGCTTCACAGTAGGTATGATGTTCTTTGGATGCAACTCAGCATTCTTTCTCCTCCAAACACTATGAGTTGAGTTTTTACCAAAAAGTTCTACTTTGGTTTCATCTGACCATATGACATTCTCCCAATCCTCTTCTGGATCATCCAAATGCTCTCTAGCAAACTTCAGATGGGCCGGACATGTACTGGCTTAAGCAGGGGGACACGTCTGGCACCGCAGGATTTGAGTCCCTAGCGGCGTAGTGTGTTACTGATGGTAGCCTTTGTTACTTTGGTCCCAGCTCTCTGCAGGTCATTCACTAGGTCACTCTGTGTGGTTCTGGGATTTTTGCTCACCGTTCTTGTGATCATTTGACCCCATGGGGTGAGATCTTGCGTGGAGCCCCAGATCGATGGAGATTATCAGTGGTCTTGTATGTCTTCCATTTTCTAATGATTGCTCCCACAGTTGATTTCTTCACACCAAGCTGCTTGTCTATTGCAGATTCAGTCTTCCCAGCCTGGTGCAGGTCTACAATTTTGTTTCTGGTGTCCTTCGACAGCTCTTTCGTCTTGACCATAGTGGAGTTTGGAGTGTGTCTGTTTGAGGTTCTGGACAGGTGTCTTTTATACTGATAACAAGTTCAAACAGGTGCCATTCATACAGGTAACGAGTGGAGGACAGAGGAGCCTCTTAAAGAAGACGTTACAGGTCTGTGGGAGCCAGAAATCTTGCTTGTACTGTACTGTAGGTGACCAAATACTTATTTTCCACCATAATTTGCAAATAAATTCTTTAAGAATCAGACAATGTGATTTTCTGGATTTTTTTCTCATTTTGTCTCTCATAGTCGAAGTGTACTTATGATGACAATTACAGGCCTCTCTCATCTTTTAATGTGGGAGAACCTGCACAATTGGTGGCTGAATAAATACTTTTTTGCCCCACTGTACCTATGGACATTATTGGACACTGAAATACCGACTGAGGAAGGCTCTAGTTAGCCGAAACGCGTCTCGGTAGACCGCATGTCCGTTTTTTTCTATAATAAATCCCTACTGAATTTTTAACCCATAACTGGCCATTCTCTCCTAATTTTACACCATCACTACATAGAAGACCAACGACCCAGTCCCTAGACCACTCATAAAGAGGTCTTGGGCACCTACCAAAGAGTGCCTAACGCTGTATTGACTGAGCCTATACTTATGGGGCTCTTGGATTGGTGATTGTATTTTTTAATACATTTTATTCCTTGTATTTGCAGTATTATGCTATGGCAGCGCTGTCTCCCGCCTCTTTCTGATTTATTTAGTCATCATTGGGAACCAACGAAGAGAAGCGACACTCTTTATATGGCCATAGGCATTTCTACCTATAGCCAGGATTCTTTAGGCTCCTACAAAGAGCATTTCAGAGGATCTAAGGGTAAGTAGTCAATGTAATAGAGCAGCAGGAAATGCTAGCAGAATGCTTGGTTGTGTAGGGAGAGGTATTAGCAGTAGGAAAAGGGAAGTGCTCATGCCACTGTACAGAGCACTGGTGAGACCTCACTTGGAGTACTGTGTGCAGTACTGGAGACCATATCTCCGGAAGGATATAGACATCTTAGAGTTCAGAGAAGGGCTACTAAAATGGTGTACGGCTTGAAGGAGAAAAGTTACCAGGAAAGGCTTAATGATCTCAACATGTATAGCTTGGAAAAAAGACGAGACAGAGGAGATATGATAGAAACATTTAAATACGTAAAGGGAATCCAAAGGTAGAGGAAGGGAGTATATTTAAAAGGAAACAATGTAGCAAAACAAGAGGACATACAGTTGTGTTCAAAATTATTCAACCCCAATGCTGTAAAGGGTTTTAGGGAATTAGTGTACATTTGTAATTGTATTCAGAATGAAATCCTACAAGGACTTTTTAAAGAACCATATGCAACTAAAAGGACATCAATTGGTTTTGTAATAAAGTAGTAATGTTTCTTTTGTGAATTCTTCATTGACACAATTATTCAACCCCTTAAAGACTACCACTCTGAAGAACAGAGTTCATTCAAGTGTTTTCAATCAGGTATTGAAAACAACTGTGGATGTCACGGAGCAGCAATGAAGCATAATAAGCACCAATTAGGCAGCTTTAAAAGGACTGCGATACTCAGCTCCTTCTAGACATTTACTGGTGTGGTTACAAACATGGTGAAGTCAAGAGAATGGTCCAGGAAGACAGAGAAGAGGTGATTACTCTTCACAAGAAGGGCAATGGCTATAAGAAGATTGCAAAGATGTTAAACATACCAAGAGAGACCATAGGAAGCATCATTCGCAAATTCAAGACAAAGGGCACTGTTGAAACGCTACCTGGTCGTGGCAGAAAGAAGATGCTGACTTTGACTGCTGTGCGCTACCTGAAGCGTAGAGTGGAGAAAAGTCCCCGTGTGACTGCTGAGGAACTGAGAAAAGATTTGTCAGATGTGGGTACTGAAGTTTCAGCTCAGACAATACGGCGCACACTGCGTAATGAAGGCCTCCATGCCAGAACGCCCAGGCAGACCCCCTTGCTGTCTCCAAAGAATAAGAAGGGTCGACTGCAGTATGCCAAAAGTCATGTGGACAAACCACAGAAGTTTTGGGATAGTGTTCTGTGGACTGATGAAACAAAATTAGAACTGTTTGGGCCCATGGATCAACGCTATGTTTGGAGGAGGAAGAACAAGGCCTATGAAGAAAAGAACACCTTGCCTACTGTGAAGCATGGCGGGGGGTCAATCATGCTTTGGGGCTGTTTTGCTTCTGCAGGTACAGGGAAGCTTCAGCGTGTGCAAGGTACCATGAATTCTCTTCAGTACCAGGAGATATTGGATGACAATGTGATACAGTCTGTCACAAACCTGAGGCTTGGGAGACGTTGGACCTTTCAATAGACATGTGCATTCGTTTTAGTACTAAAACGATTTAGTCCGAATTTTGGGATAATTTAGTTTTAGTATGACTCAAGAGAAACGAAACTGCTCAGTACAAAAAACGAAAGAAACTAAAATAAAATGCACTACATTTTAGTTTCAGTCCTTTTTGTGATATTACATTGATGAGTGAAGGAGACCAGCAATGAAGAGCGCAACATCGCAACATCCGAAGTTCTGCACCCTCCACATGCCAATGCAGTAGGATGTTCTATACAGAGAGGGCATTAATTAATGCAGGAGTATGTTCTATACATTATACAGAGAGGGGTATTAATGCAGGAGGATGTTATATACATTATACAGAGAAAGGTATAAATTGAGGAGAATGTTCTATACAGAGAGGGACATTAATGCAGGAGGATGTTATCTACATTATACAAAGAGGGGTATTAATTAATGCAGCTGGATGTTGTATACATATACAGAGAGGGGTATTAATTAATGCAGGAGGATGTTCTAAACATTATACAGAGAGGAGCCTTTTTTTTTAGCCCTTTAAATCCAGTGGCTGTGAGCGCTGAGATCGGCTGCTTGTTACATTATCTCTCAACAATGTATCAGGCTCAGCTATACAGTAACTGACTGTAACAGCGCTCAGAGTTTCAGTAAAACAAGGAAATAATATTGTTCTATCCTCATATATAAAAATATTATTTACTAGTTTTACTGAAACTCTGAGCGCTGTGATGAGCAGCAGTCAGTTACTATAACAGCTTTGCCTGACACGGGGCAGTATTACAATGTTGGTGCTAACTTAACCAGAGCTGTTGTAAACTGAAAACCTCCATAGGCTATAATGGCTGGGAAGGTTACAACAGCTCTGGTTAAGTTAGCACCAACTATGTAATATGGCCCACATTGTGCTGAGAGTGAGAGATACTGTAACAAGCAGCGATCTCAGCCCTCTGAGGAGCTACCACTACAATAGTAATTGTATCCACTGGTTTTCGGATGAACGAAATTAGTTTTCATACTAAAGAACTGAAAACGAATTTCTTTAGCAACTAAATAAATTGCATTTTAGGACTAATCCATTAGTTCAAAACGAAATTTTGTGCTGTGCACATGTCTACCTTTCAACAGGACAATGATCCCAAGCATACCTCCAAGTCCACTAGAGCATGGTTGCAGATTAAAGGCTGGAACATTTTGGAGTGGCCATCACAGTCACCTGACTTAAATCCGATTGAGAACCTCTGGTGGAACTTAAAGAAAGCAGTTGCAGTGCGCAAGCCTAAGAATGTGACTGAACTGGAGGCTTTTGCCCATGACGAATGGGCGAAGATACCCGTAGATCGCTGCAAGACACTTGTGTCAATCTATGCTTCACGTTTAAAAGCTGTTATAACTGTAAAAGGATGTTGTACTAAGTACTAAGATTGAATGTCACTTGGGGGTTGAATAAAACTGATAATGATGTGAGCACAGGAAAGACATTTGTGGTTATTTCATTATAAATGTTATGTTATATTTGTCTGACCTACACGTGCCTCTTTGATTTAATTGTAAGCAAGATGACTGAATGATCAAAATCAATGTCAAACTGGCCAAAACACTCAATTTCAGTGGGGGTTGAATAATTTTGAACACAACTGTAGTCTTAGATTAGAGGGGCAAAGGTTTAAAAGTAACATCAGGAAGCATTATTTTTCTGAGAGGGTGGTGGATACATGGAACAGCCTTCCAGTTGAAGTGGTAGAGGCCAAAACAGTAATTGAATTTAAGCAGGCATGGGATAGGCATAAGGCTATCCTAAACAAAAGATAAATCCAGGTAAAGTATCCATGTAATTGGGCAGACTAGATGGGCCGAAAGGTTCTTTTCTGCCAACATTTTTTCTATGTTTCTATGTTTCTATGCTTCTACAAATGTGAGTGGCCTATACTTTCCTAGTATAACATCTTTGACCACTTTTTATAATAATCTGCACTATTATCTCTGTATTTTTGTAGTGATTGGGGATGAATTGTGTCATAAATCATCATATTTAATTATATATAATGAGTGTTATAATAAATCACCAGATGGATCGATAAAGACAACATTGTATAGAAAAGAGACGGCCACCAATAATTTGCTCAATTGGGAAAGCTTCCATCCTCCCCCTTTGAAACGTGGGATACCGATGGGGCAATACATTCGACTAAGAAGAACTTGTTCATCCCTGGAAGAATTTAATATCAAAGCTAAAGATTTTAAAGATATGTTCAGACAAAAAGGATATCCCAACCGGTGTCTCAAGAAGGCATATCAAAATGCTCTTATGACCAATCGTGATATGATATTACAAGATAAACAAAAAAGTGAAGATAAATGCATTAGAATGATTGGCAATTTTGATATCGGCTGGTATGAAATTCAAAGAATCTGCGAACGCTTTTGGCCCTTACTTACTCAAGATCCCCATCTGCAACAGGTATTGACAAAACATGCATCCATAACATCGCGTTGATGCTCCAACATTGGTGATCAAGTAGTTCATAGCCACTTTACAACAAGGCCCACAAAAATGAATTGGCTAAATAAACCACCTATTGGAACCTTTAAATGTGGCAGATGCAAGAGGTGTAAACATATAGAAAAAGACTCTAAGGAATTAACAAACGTCGACAACACTGAAAAATTTGGAATGACAGATTTTTCGAACTGTAATACATCAGGTGTTGTATATCTTCTTACATGCAGTCGCGGTATCAAATATATTGGGAAAACTTTTCGCCCATTAAAAATGAGAATACTGGAACATGTACGTTCTGTAAGATATCCACGCGAAACTCCAGTATCTAGACATCCACGTCTTAAACATCATAATAAAGCTGATGACCTCAAGTTTATGGTAGTGGAACAGGTTCGGATAGGACCTCGAGGTGGAAATTTTGACAAAAAACTTCGTCAAAGAGAAGCCTGCTGGATATATAAACTAGGAACTAAAAATCCAGGTGGCCTTAACAAAGGTTTTACGTTTTCCCCGTTCATTGATAGCTCATTTTAATCCTGTCTAAAATTATTTATGTTTTTTGTTTTGTATATTTGCTAAATATGTTACTCACACATTGTATTGTCCTTGCAGGGGTATTATTGCTACTTGATTTTTCTGTTATCATGATTTAATATCAGATGGTTATTTACAGCGGCTTTACAGCACATTCTTTGACTAATTAATTGATGTACACTTTTCTCTAACTATATATCATGCACAAGGATTGTCTTGTCTAAATATTCATAGAGCAACAAGGGGGTGTTTGTGAGGGTCCTGAGAACGAGCAACAGCACAATGGCCTGCTCTACGGTGGGTGCCCGCTCAGGTCTCACAAACAAGGTTTTAGCTTGATTGTGCCATTACAGGGATGAATTTTCCATATGCAAATCAGCCTGCTCTCACCCAGAAAGGGTGGCCAGTGCTGATTGCCAAGGACGTCATCCCTGCACGAGAGGTGCAGCAACCCCGACGATCGTTTCGGCCTTATTGAGCCTCGTCAGGAGGGTATAGCTGACACCCCTTGCTTGATGTGCCTAGAGGGGTGTCAGCTATACCCTCCTGACGAGGCCCAAGAAGGCCGAAACGATCGTCGGGGGTTGCTGCACCTCTCGTGCAGGGATGACGTCCTTGGCAGTCAGCACTGGCCACCCTTTCTGGGTGAGAGCAGGCTGATTTGCATATGGAAAATTCAACCCTGTAATGGCACAAGCAAGCTAAAACCTTGTTTGTGAGACCTGAGCGGGCACCCACCGTAGAGCAGGCCATTGTGCTGTTGCTTGTTCTCAGGACCCTCACAAACACCCCCCTTGTTGCTCACTCTAAATATCCATATTTTTGGAAAATACTCCGAATAGGGAGGCTGATAGATCTACCCTGCTCTGGCTTCTGTTGTTAGATAAAATGTAAACACTCGTTTCTTAAGTATATAGTATGGATCATTCTGTCTAATGTCTAGAATCTCCAAAAAATATCCTTATTATGAAGGTTTGAATCTCTGTTATATCTAATACTAATTGTTTTGGCATCGGAGTTTAGGCTTGGATAGATCCATAATGGAAACGAGGCTATCCTCTCTACGGCTTCCTGTTACTAAGCAACATGACACATTCCCTTAGCGGAGTGAGTCATCAACGGAAGCGTATAGTGGAGTTAGCGTGTATCCCTATTGGCGGCGTGAAAACGTTGGGAGGGACTCAGTGCACCATACAACAAAATTTACTTTTAGAACCGCTGTCACCTGGTGTGCGTCTTAGGTAATTAATAAACTGTATATATAGATGCCCTTGCAATGAGTAGCATCACTCTTGATGAAGCCGTAATTCGAAACGGCGAAACGCGTCGAGTTCTCTACTCTGAGTACTATACTCCGTTTTAACAGACATTATGGTCAATCAAATGGTTGTGTGCCTCTGTAATTAATGGACTGGTAATTTTGGTTTGTGGCTTGGCCATACTAACGTGCATTTGTACTAGAAGGATAGTGGTCTACCGATTCTCTGACTATGCTAAACGTTATGATGATTGTTGCCAGTTTATTTCTCTACCGATAAATGTGGATAACGCCTCAATATCTGTCGGTGACATTTATATGATTATGAGGGACATTGTTTCATGAATATATTGGGCTGAACGGAATTTATCTGATGTCCACTTCTTGTCTAATGGAAGAAATATCGCCAAAATAACTTGTGGTGAACATTGTTACAAGACTGCATATTCGTGAATTGCCTCGATCTGGATATTTGTGATGAGAACCAGTTAAAAGTATAATTGCAGAGTAAGTGAATGTGATTACACCAGAACGTGTTCGCTGTTGTATTTATTATACTCTATAAAGGTGGCACCCAAATCAACAATAACGTTATTTTTGTCCCTATACTTATGTATTCCTCATTGTGTATGACACACGAATAGCTCTCGATCTAGATACCAACAGTAGGAATCAACTGGGTGTATCCGTATGTTTATAGATCATGGCGGCGTGACTATACCATAGCGTTGTTCCCTGGGATAGACGGCATTTTGTTAAGCCGGTATCCCAAATAGCGACAACGATATCCCATTTATACTAATTTATAATCTCTGGTTTAAACTACAGCGTAGAAATGTGCAATTTTAGTTTGAATAACAGCCTCTAAACGCTGCCTACACCAGCTGGTTTTTCTCCTTGCATGGAGTCTCCCTCTATGGGAATGAAATACTTTGTTCAGCGTCTCTTCATAGGCTCTTTTGAGCCAACCTTTGATTTGGAGCATCCAGTTTCTATTGTGATACTAATAGTTGGGGACGTGGCCGGCAGCCGAAGGGAGCGGACGTGTTTATGAGGAGCTCCACATGTCCGCTGTTCTTGGGGTCTATTTGCAGCATCTTACGCTGAGTAATTTTGATTTAAGGACCCAGGCTCGCTGGCCATCAGATTCGAGATGTCCGGAGGCCATTTTGTTCCCCCCTCCAGACCAGAGACATTCCCCACAGCTGCTGTAATGGGGACGACACGAGGGGCTGGCGGCCATGTTGCGGCCTTCGTCCTGGCCCCTGGGGCCTTTCTGCCCAACTGCCCTGCTGCCTTGGCCCGGGCTGACCCTGTGCTAGGGGCTGGGGAGACGATGGGCCCACGCCTATCGACAGCCCGAGACAGAGACCAGCATAGAGAGACGGGCGGATCGGGTGATGAGCAGCGGGATGGGCCCACACCCCGCGTGGGAGGCATGGATGTCTTCCTGGAAGGACTAGAGGCCTGCTTGCAGCTCCTGGATGGAGAGGATCTGAATAGTCCTCTCACCAAGGGAATGTGGTGACGGATGACCCATGCTTTGCGTTACTGGGGCAAGGTGGACCCTGGTCGGGCAGAGGATGGTGCTGCGGCTGCTAGATGCCCCACAGAGACTTATATTGAGGATGCTGCGGGGAACCGCGAGGAAAGAATGGGGAGAGGTGACCCACCGGGTCCGCTAGCAGGCTGTGAGGGCTGGCCGGAGTCCGGAGACCCGAGGAAGGTGAGAAGGGACTTGGATCCCCCGACGCTGCTGGTCCCTGAGTCAAAAGCTGAGCTGGTGCCGAGAGGAGGGCAAGATTCGCGTGATACTAATAGTTCAAGATTGAGTCGTTAAGTTTGTTAGTCAAGATTTCTCGACTCACATCTAGTCAGATGCACTGTAGCTTCTGCTAATAGGTAATCAAACATATAGTGATTTATTCAATTTATGAATTGCTTAAGTGCATCAGCGCAGGCTTTTTAAGGTGTTATACTCACAGTATTTCCCTTTGACCATAAGCTGACGACCACATATTGCCCGTATATTACTATACATCAGAGACACATTAGTTTCATTTTTCATTTTTGTGTTTTTTAATTTTTATTTCCTTTGTGTGGAGTGTTTTTTGCATTATTTATAATAAATAATTTTTTCTGTGTTTTATACTTATATCAAAGAGGGAACACTAGGGGCAGTGTGAGGCTTGTTGCCCTGTGTGGCTAGCTTACATCATTAAGCCAGCCTACTCTAGAGTGGTTACCTCGTGGTGACTCCCACTGGGAAAAAAGGTGTATACATTGTTGGTGGGAGGGATGCCACTCTTGTGGCGGGAGACAAGACTGTAGTCCAATCTTGTTTTGATTCAACCAGGAGTTCCAGGAAGAGATCAGACTGTTTGTGATTTGGCTTGGACCTTGAGAGCACATGGCTTGCCATGTGCTGCACATCTCTGGATTTGGTAAATGATTGTTGCTCTTGTTGATCCCTTTGCATATCACTTTACCTATGCTGAGTTTTTGTGTTATTGCAGTGTCCAGGGTTTAGTTTAATAATGTTTTAATGTCTTCTCTTTCTGTTTATCCATTTTATTTTTAAAGTAAATCCTTTAATCATCAATCTCATGCTATTGGCTGGTATTACCTTTATTTTTAAATTGATTTTTCTTTACATTTTGGCGTAGATGTGCAAGATATCACCTGATAGCAAAATGTCTAGCGAGTGACGTGCTTTTGATAGTCTGCACTAGTGTTTTTAAATTGCTGCTGTATTAAGTTGTGTTAAGATGCCTTTATTTGGAAAGAAAGTTGGAAATTGTATTGCAAAATATGGTTCAATACCTGAATGGGCTAGTTGTGATTTACTGAAATCTATTGCAGATTAATTGATAAAATAGCTGCGCCTATTTTAGATGGTGAAGCACACAGCTTAAATCTTAGTGCATAACACAGTAAAAATGAACGCAAAATTGCTTGTAAAACAGGATGAGTTATAATGAACAAGTTTCAGAGAGCATTGATTGAAAAGGCTAAATTAGAAAGACTTGAAATTAGTACAAGAGAAACGGTTTGTGACTGAGGAATGTTTGAAGTCTGTTCAAACAAAGACAAAAAAAGGTGATGTGATTAAGGGCACTGATAAACTGAGTGATTGTACAGAGAATGCCCTATGACTGTTACTAAAACACAATGGAAGTTAAACAAGGATTGTGTTGAGGATACGCATACTGTGAAAGAGAGGTTTAGCTCTTTCACAATGACTGAATTAAATGAACTTGTTAAGAGATATAAGCAAAAGGATGGTGAATCTTTGGCTGAGTGGATTTTAAGAATTTTTGATGATGGAGCTGATTGTGTGTTTTTAAACGCATCAGACGTTGTGTGTTTTGGGACAACTAACTTTACATCCCCAAGTTAGAAATGCCTTGAGGAGAGTTAGATCCGTGAGAATTAATGTCCCTTTACTGGATTTCATCAGACAGGCCCTGGTAAATGTGTTC
The DNA here is from genome assembly GCA_009667805.1 of Leptobrachium leishanense. Lineage (NCBI taxonomy): Eukaryota > Metazoa > Chordata > Amphibia > Anura > Megophryidae > Leptobrachium > Leptobrachium leishanense. The sequence continues at coordinate 277,382,626 of CM019065.1, forward strand.
CCTTACATGCAGATTTAAAGCCCACATCCCCGTAGTACAATAGAAGATTTCTTTCACAGGGTTCGAATTAAGGGATGTGTGACGGGATTGAATGCAAATAACTGGAAGGGACCTGATATGGAGGATTTCACTGCTTGTATGAGAACACGATTCTTAAAATGTGTGTCAGTGGAAATGAAAGCTTCCATTTTTTCATTGCTCAATGGGTTTCTTAAAATTGAAAAAAATCCCCAGCTGACATCCTTGCTGGCTGAGATGGCAGAGTTAAATACCCCAACCAATGTGTGTAAAACTGACTTTATGGAGAAGGAATTCAGGAGTGAATGTAAGAACTATAAGGTGCAAATGTCTAAAGGGCAAGTATGTCATAAATTGATAAGAGCAAGAGTGTGTAAGAATGAAATTGATGGTATTCCCACAGCCGAGCTAATTAAGAGATGGAATAGAATCCGAGCAGGTACTGACTAGGGATGAGCGTTCGGTTCGGATCTGTTCGGAGTTCGAATCGAACATCGGCTGTTTGACAGTTCGCGAACTTCGAACTTTTTTGGGACGTTCGCCAAAAGTTCGAAATAAAAAAAAATTTGAAAAAAGTATAGAACATGCTTAAAAAATGTGGGCTGCGTGGGGTCTCAGGCAGTGGTTTGTTTTTTTGTGTGTATATTTTTAGAAAATGTATAGGGGAAGGGTAGGTATGATATATATATATAGATAAGATATATATCTATATTCTTATAAATCTATATACTATATTGCCAAAAGTAGTCGCTCACCCATCCAAATCAGGAGCTGGGCAGGTGAGCGAATACTTTTGGCAATATAGTGTATATCCAGAATTGTATTACACACACATTTTGGCAACTAATTGCCCCCCATTAGGCTGATCCCTCCAGAAGAAATGTTGAACCGGATAGAGCAGAGAATAATATATATATTCTCTGCTCTGTCGGGTTCAACATTTCTTCTGGAGGGATCAGCCAAATGGGGGGGCGCATTTAGTTGAGATTGTCCACATGCCACCCCCCATATGCGTATGTGTATTGTAGAGGTCGGCAGGGCTGGGTCCTGGATGGACAATATGTTTCACCCCTATTTGGGTTGTGGTCCCTTTAAGTGCAACCACAGGGTTAATCTTCCTGTCGAGGAAGAGGTTTAAAGCCAGCAACTCCCAGATAGGATTGTGGGAGTTTAGGAAAAAGGAAAGTAATCAGTGGAAGCTGTGTGTGTTTGTGTTCCAAAAGCAGGAGACGTGCTGTGCCTTGCTGGAGAGGCTTCTACATACTGGGGAAAGGATTCCCCAGGTTTGGGACTGTTTAAGCGTTGGTGAGCCACCATTATTTTTCTGTTTATTTGTGCTGAAGATCAGGACTTTGCTTTAATTTCCCTGAACCCAAGCGTATACTTATTATGTTGCCTTTTTGACTGCCCTGAAAGGGTGAATAAAGCTGTTTTGTTTGTGAAAGACATTGTGTACGTGCTCTGTGGGCCCCCAAACGTCACAACTGGTGTTTCAAATGCGGGCAATTTGCTACCCCTCACACGCCAAGCAAGAGGAATTTTTGTGTAAAAAAAAGGACAGCGTTCTGATTGCATGTCCTGGGCTAAGGCTGCACTGAAGTCCACAGCTATGGAGGAGCTGGTTAAGCAGATGGTCTTTGTCAATGTGCAAGCCCAGACTCGCCATGAAGAGGTGATGGCTCAGCAGCAACAAGCCCTGGCACAGGCTGTTGCTGCCCAACAAGAAAGCACCCATTTGCTGGCTGCCCAACTTACAGCACAGCAGGTAGCCACACAGATGCAGATCACTGCCCTGCGGGAGGCCATTCAGCAACTTGCACCTGGACGTGATCAAGCAGTGGTCGCTGCTGGTAACCATGTCTCCATAAGGGCCAGTCACTTCCTGCAAAAGCTGTCTCCCAGTGATGATGTGGAAGCATTTCTCATCACATTTGAAAGGACTGCTGAGATTGAGGGGTGGCCCCAAGACCAATGGGCCGGTCCCATTGCCCTGTTTCTGACAGGAGACCCTCAAAAGGCATATTTTGACCTGCCCCTAGAAGATGCAAAGAATTATGACCGGCTGAAAGCTGAGGTTCTGGCCCACCTTGGGGTAAATGTTGCTGTCCAGGCTCAACGTGTTCACTGCTGGAAGTACTGCCCTGACCAGCCACCTCGGTCCCAGATGCACGACTTAGGACAGCTGGTTAAAAAGTGGTTGCAGCCAGAGACCCTGACTAGAGAGCAAATGGTCGAAAGGGTTGTAATGGACCACTACCTGAGGTCTCTACCAAAGGATCTACAGCGCTGGGTCAGCCATGGGGACCCCAAGACTGCAGCACTGGTAGTCGAGATGGTGGAGAGATACACCGTGGTGGAGGACCTGCTCAGACTGACCAGTCGTCGAGGACCAGTCTTGCCACCGCCTGTGAGGCCTGCTTCAGTTCCTCTGAGGGAAGCGTCACTGGACCCGGGAACCAGCACCCCAAAATCATCTTCCTCGGTTCTGCAGATGCCTCTCGCTACCCGAACTGCTGGCGATATACGGTGTTGGAGGTGTCGCGCCTGGGGCCATACCCGGGCGCAGTGTCCGCTACAGGAGGAGCACATGGAGTGTGGATCCGCTCGGAGAGTGTCCTTCTACACCCTCACAACGTGCACTACCCACCTTGACCTAGAGGGGGTCAGTTTGAATGTACTGTGTGGGTGAATCACCGCCCAGCCAAAGCTCTCCTGGACTCTGGGAGTATGGTCACCCTGGTGCATGCCCGGGTAGTCGGAAGGCTCGGTCCGTACAAAGAACCCTCTGGGTTGTCTGTATCCATGGGGATACTCGGGAGTATCCGCTGATCCCTGTCACCATTTCTGCCAGGAATACTTTGGTCACCCAAGAGGTCGGGGTGGTGAGTACTCTGATACATGATGTGATTGTGGGATGGGACTGCCCCTTGTTTGCTGAACTGTGGTGCTTGGCACAAACTGAACTGCCCATCGAACTGGGGAACAATTCAGGGTCACCCCCACCAAACATGACTGTGGACACTGTTGATGAGGAGTTGCTCAAATGTGTTCAAAATGAGAATGTTGTAACTGATGTGAGTGTCCTAGCTCCTCAACCTGAGTTGACACCCAAGGAGGGGGAATCCTCTCCCGTGCCGGTTATGGTAGGAGAGGATGAAGAGGAATTATCCCCTGTAGATATTACACTTGGGGTGGATGAGGGAGAGGGTTCTTCTTATCCAGTACACCCTGACTTAGATGTGTCCAGAGGTGCATTTGGCAGGGCTCAAATGGGTGACCCGATGTTGATAAATGTTCGCGAACAGGTAACTGTTGTCAGTGGGGTACCTCTAGCACCAGATGCAGAGAAAAGATTTCCTCACTTTTGCGGTCAATAATGATCTGTTCTACCGGGTATCAGAAATTTGGGGAGAAAGTGTGGAACAATTACTAGTACCCCAGCCCTACCAGAGAATGGTGCTGGATCTGGCTCACAATGATGACCTAGGTGGTCACCTGGGAGCTGAGAAAACTGAGCCCGGATAACGGACCGGTTTTACTGGCCTGGGATCGGTGCTGCGGTTAAGAGGTACTGTTCATCCTGCCCCGTTTGCCAGTAAACTGCCCCAGCACCCCATTATAGGAGCCCCTTGGTGCCTCTGCCGATAATTGAGGTGCCCTTTGAGCGCATCGCTATGGATATAGTGGGTCCCTTAGAGAAGTCTGCTCGGGGACATGATATATCCTGGTGGTTCTTGATTATGCCACAAGGTATCCAGAGGCGGTTCCTTTAAGAAACCCTACATCAAAGGCCATTGCGTGGGAATTGTTTATGTTTTCGAGAACTGGCCTGCCAAGGGAAATTTTGATGGACCAGGGGACCCCATTTATGTCCCGGGTGATGGCAGATGTGTGCAAGTTGTTCCAAATCAAGCAGTTGCGAACATCTGTTTATCACCATCAGAAAGATTCAACAAGACTCTGAAAATGATGCTTAAAAGGGTTGTGCAGAGAGATGGAAGAGACTGGGATCATTTGTTTCCCGCTCTGCTGTTTGCTATTTGAGAGGTTCCTCAGGCCTCCGCAGGGTTCTCATCTTTTGATCTGGTGTATGGTCGCAGACCCCGGGGATTGCTAGATTTGGTGAAGGAGACATGGGAAAGTGAGTCCTCTCCACACAAATCGCTCATTGAACATATCTCTCAGATGAGAGAGAGAATTTCTAAAGTGATGCCTTTGGTACAGGAACATTTGCTGAAAGCTCATGAGGCCCAGAAAAGGGTGTACAACCGGTCAGCCAAGCTGCGGCAATTTCAGGTTGGGGACCGGCTAGCAGTACTTATACCCACGGTGGAAAGTCGGTTCCTAGCCAAGTGGCAGGGACCATATGAGGTGGTTGAAAAAGTAGGGGAAGTAAACTACCGAGTGCATCAGCCTGGGAAAAGAAAACCATACCAGATCTACCACATAAATTTGTTAAAACCCTGGAGAGACCGAGAGGAGGTGTCCGCCATGGATGAGGTGGGTATAGAGTCTGATGGTGTTGACGCAGTACACATTGCTGCCACCCTGTCCAAACCCCAAACCCAAGAAGTTAAGGAGTTTCTGCAAAGAAACAAAGGCATGTTTTCAGGACTACCGGGACACGCGTCCAGGATTAAACATGATATTGTGACGGAACCCCATGTAAAGGTTCGGGTAAAGCCGTACCGCATCCCAGAAGCCCATAGAAAGGCTGTTTCTGAAGAGGTTAAAAAAATGCTTCAGCTTGGTGTCATTGAGGAGTCACAGAGTGAATGGTCGAGCCCCATCATGTTGGTACCGAAGCCCAACGGCACTCTGCGATTCTACAATGACTTCAGGAAACTTAACGGTGTCAAAATTTGACGCGTATCCCATGCCAAGGGTGGATGAATTAATAGAGAAATTGGGTCCGGCCCATTATATCACCACCCTGGACCTTACTAAGGGATACTGGCAGATACCCCTGACTAAGGAAGCCAGGAGACTGCTTTTTCCACTCCAGAGGGTCATTTTCATTATAAGCGGATGCCTTTTGGGTTACACTCAGCCCCGGCCACCTTCCAACGAGCGATGGATAGTGTGACGGGACGGCCGCCACTACGCTGTAGCGCAGTACAACAGTTCAAGTGTTTATTTATTTGTGTGTTATTAAAAGTTCGTTAGCCCTTATTTTTATAAGTACACAATGTGATTTTCCCCGTTTTATATATATGCCAGTTAACTAAAGATTATGTCTGTGTGTTATTCCCTGTATAGTGTAGATCTTTGTATTAGTACCTGCTATTGTGTAAATTCTCTCAGTAAGAGATTCCTTTTGTTTACGTGCTTTCTCTTCCCCCATTCTCCATTGTTTGAAGGTCCTGGGTAGTTAATCTGATTTGTGCAGTTATCTGCTTGATTGTATGTAAATGAGGTTGGTGGTTGAGTGTATCTCTGTGTTGTGTAACAAACAGTCAGTTCTATTCTGACCAAGCTTGAAGTCACGACTCATGTTTTGGAGTACCAGGAATCTTCTGCCCGCTGTGCCAAGGAAAGGCACCAGGTCTACAGCTTCGGCTTATTTCTGAGGGTGCTAGTCAGGCTCTCTATAGGCACCGGCCTTGAGCTGCGGCTAAGGTACAAGAGAAAGGTGTGAGAGTCACGAGGAGAAACTGGGTGTCCAGCGAGGAAGCAGCATTTAGCAGATGTGACCCTGTCCGGGTACAGAGATCTGTTACATTGTTGGCAGCGTGTGGGATGCTTCCTACAGTCTAAGGACATCCAAAGCATCACCAGGATTCGATATCCAGATGGTGCGGCAGAAGCGGAAGATGGCAGCAGTCACAGGAGCAGCGTACTGGTAGAGGTTGCAAGAGGTACAGGCAAACCATCATGGACCTATAACAGAGGAGACTCAGCTGAACTGGGCTGATACAGCACATTGGCTACTCTGGCACGAGGCGCTGGACAGAGAGCAGCGCTGCCAGAACAAGATCCTCCCCTCATCCCAAGCAAGGTACCTGAAGAGGATAGAATTGCGTGAGGCGTTGGTGGATAAACAACGCAACCAGAATTGGCCGACTGATCTGGCTTGTGTGGTTTATGAAGAGACACGGCTGGAGGAGAGATACGAAGCCCTGCGATGGTATGTAGTCCAGATGGGAACTGAGAGCATGGACAATAACAGACCGACAGAAGGCTTTGACTATGGCGGCCCGGGACTGTTATTTGAGAGAATGTTCAGAGACCCAGATTTCGGAGATGACACGGAGTGGAGATGGGAAGCGATTGCAGAGTACAGAGAAAACCTGCTAAACCTCTCCGACGTGTGGTGGATACAAGACGATTTGGAGTCGTTAGCCAGCAAGGAGTGGAAGCTGGAGAAATTGTACTAGAGACTGCTAGACCTCGGTCAACAGGTAAGCCAGACTCACAATGAGATGCTCTGCACAGAGAAGCAGACAGAGGAACTGACAATAGTACAGAATGCCTCCTCTCTTTGGGCAGCAGAGGATTTTTGCCCTACAGTGGTGGATGGGACTGCGGTCTCCACCGATGTGACCCAGAGGGACATTTGTGCAATGTCGAGGGAGGAATGCCTTGCGACAGTGGGCGAGACTAAAGACCCCACTAGCAGTTTACTGGGATGCATGGCAGATGGGCCCCAGTGTGCTCCCAGCCAAGGAGAGCTGGGGAAGCTTGAAGGCCTTGATGTGTCTGTGGCAGCTATAGACTCTGGAGTTGTCGAGGAGATTGGAATATTTCCCACAGCATTGTCAGGATGTGAGACAGTTGCCCCAGATCCCCAAGTTATGATGTCGCCAGAGCCGGTGAGCGGAGAGAACAGCTTGCTGGAGTTGGTGATTCATGAGGACAAAACAGTTCCCCCAGATGTAGTGCTGGCATCAGAGCCTGGTGCAGCCGGGCCCTGCCTGCATTTGGATAGCCTGGATCTCTGGGAAGAAAACAGCCCCACACCGCCAGCATTGCTCTACACAGCCCCAGGTGAGGAGCCAGCAATGGAGTCGAGTGCCAGTATTCTCTGGAATCAACCACAGGGGGCTGTGGTTTCCTTTCGTGTGCCCCCTGGATACTGGGCAGCCGGCTCAGATCCCCGACCCTTTTCTTCAGAGACATCAACTGCCCCCCATGCTTTCCAGCAGCTGACTGCAATACCCGGAGATGGGACAGCTGGCATTTCTCCCGAGTGGCGGGCACAATCTAAGGGAGCTGCTGGGGATGGCTCGGTGAGTAACTCTCTAGTATATGTGTGTGGCCCTGGCACTGGAGAGATGTCCCCAAGCAGTGCTGCAGGAATGTTGACTCCTGTATGGCCCCTGATGGAATATGGGGAGGGGATGAATGCATCCATGGTTGTGGACTGGACCGCATGGTCAATGAAAAGAAACAAACTTTTTGGGACTTGGGTTCAGACTAACACACTCACAGACGCGTTTGGGATCTGGTGCCTGGTTATTCTCCTGCAAATGAGGGAGATATGTGATAGAACACAATGTCGTTGTGCTACTTGGAGGGGGCTGTGTGCTAGCCTCCTGCCTACAGACTATGGCCCGTGAAAGAGACTATTGGGGGACTGGTGGACCTTTTAAAGATATTTGGTGGGGGCCATGGACATCCCCAAGCGGACCCGAAGAGGGTCTCACCGGGTCTGCCATCTGGTAACTTGGGGAGATATGTGACGGGACGGCCGCCACTACGCTGTAGCGCAGTACAACAGTTCAAGTGTTTATTTATTTGTGTGTTATTAAAAGTTCGTTAGCCCTTATTTTTATAAGTACACAATGTGATTTTCCCCGTTTTATATATATGCCAGTTAACTAAAGATTTCTGATGTCTGTGTGTTATTCCCTGTATAGTGTAGATCTCTGTATTAGTACCTGCTATTGTGTAAATTCTCTCAGTAAGAGATTCCTTTTGTTTACGTCCTTTCTCTTCCCCCATTCTCCATTGTTTGAAGGTCCTGGGTAGTTAATCTGATTTGTGCAGTTATCTGCTTGATTGTCTGTAAATGAGGTTGGTGGTTGAGTGTATCTCTGTGTTGTGTAATAAACAGTCAGTTCTATTCTGACCAAGCTTGAAGTCACGACTCATGTTTTGGAGTACCAGGAATCTTCTGCCCGCTGTGCCAAGGAAAGGCTCCAGGTCTACAGCTTCGGCTTATTTCTGGGGGTGCTAGTCAGGCTCTCTATAGGCACCGGGCCTTGAGCTGCGGCTAAGGTACAAGAGAAAGGTGTGAGAGTCATGAGGAGAAACTGGGTGTCCAGCGAGGAAGCAGCATTTGGCAGATGTGACCCTGTCTCGGTACACAGATCTGTTACAGATAGGGTGCTCCGCCCCTAACTGAGATATACCTCGGTGTACCTGGATGACATTGTCATCTTCAGTCCAGATTGGGAGTCCCATCTTCCCCAGGTTCAGACGGTTTTGGACGGTTTGAGGAAAGCGGGCTTTACTGTTAACCCTGAGAAAAGTGCAGTAGGGATGGAGGAAGCTAAGTACCTGGGATATGTCGTAGGCAGGGGTCTGGTAAAGCCACAACTTAACAAAGTAGAGGCTATCCAGAACTGGCCATGCCCCCTCACAAAAAAGCAGGTTCGTGCTTTTCTGGGTATAGTGGGGTATTACCGGCGGTTTGTCCCCAATTTTGCCTCTATTGCTGCACCACTGACTGACCTGATGAAAGGTAGGAAGTCAGTGATGATGCAATGGAATGCCAATGCTGAAGAAGCCTTCGAGAAGCTTAAAAATGCGTTGTGTCAGCACCCAGTGCTGGTAGTCCCTGATTTCATGAGGGAGTTCATTGTACAGACGGATGCCTCAAGTGAGGGTTTGGGGGCTGTGCTATCCCAAGAAGTCAATGGGGAAGAGCACCCCGTGGTTTTTCTTAGTAGGAAACTGACGGCAGCAGAGAAAAACTATGCTGTGGTGGAAAGAGAGGGCTTCGCCATAAAGTGGGCCTTGGGTTCTTTGAGATACTTCCTGTTGGGCAGGAAGTTCCGTTTAGTGTCTGACCATGCCCCATTGACCTGGATGAGGCAGCACAGCCACGCTAATGCCAGGGTAACCAGGTGGTTCCTATCTCTCCAGGAGTTTAACTTTGTGGTGGAACACAGGCCTGGGAAAGGGCACCAAAATGCTGATGCCCTGTCCCGGATGCATTGTGGGCTGTCTACTGTTGCCTCAAACACCTCCGCGTTGAGACGGAGGGGGGGGATGTGTAGAGGTCAGCAGGGCTAGGTCCTGGATGGACAATATGTTTCACCCCTATTTGGGTTGTGGTCCCTTTTAAGTGCAACCACAGGGTTAATCTTCCTGTCCAGGAAGAGGTTTAAAGCCAGCAACTCCCAGATAGGATTGTGGGAGTTTAGGAAAAAGGAAAGTAATCAGTGGAAGCTGTGTGTGTTTGTGTTCCAAAAGCAGGAGACGTGCTGTGCCTTGCTGGAGAGGCTTCTACATACTGGGGAAAGGATTCCTCAGGTTTGGGACTGTTTAAGCGTTGGTGAGCCACCATTATTTTTCTGTTTATTTGTGCTGAAGATCAGGACTTTGCTTTAATTTCGATGAACCCAAGCGTGTACTTATTATGTTGCCTTTTAGACTGCCCTGAAAGGGTGAATAAAACTGTTTTGTTTGTGAAAGACATTGTGCACGTGCTCTGTGGGCCCCCAAACGTCACAGTATATATGGTCTGAGGTCTGTGGGTGGGTGTATATACTGTATATATATCTGCATGTTGATATATACGTATATATAGGTCTGCGTGTTGATATATACGTATATGTCTGTGTGTGGTATCAATGCATCCCTACTCTATACACAGTGCTCCGTGTCCCTATAATATATCTGATCAGGAGTTACCTTTTTTTATATTTTTATACTATTCCTATTAAATTAACAGTAATTTTTGATGTATTTTATATAGTAGAAACTTTTTTTGCCTATATATCATGTGCTTTGTGAAAATAAAACAGTTTTGTGTGTACATTTTAATTTAGTTAGTGGATTCCAGTCCAGTGCGGTGAGAAGCAAACGTAATGCAGTGTAGACACGCTGCGAGGTGGAGCGGAGTGAAGTCAAACCTGCAAAATGTTTATTTCTCTTCGCTTCGCTATGCTGTGCGTCGCTACATGCTCAGTGCATCTCAGCCTTTATTCCCGCATCGCTAGCTTACCGAATCAGTTTGTATATTTGTTACTGACCCTGCTTGTTCTGAGGACCCGATCTGTTGCCGACTTTGCCTGCCATTTGACTATTCTCTCTGTGTATTCCCTGCCTGTTCTGTTTGCTTCCTGTTGCTACTGGTGTGCACTGATTCTCACCATATACAGTAGCGCAGTACAAGTACCTAAACATTGCTGAACCGGTTTTGTTATAGCTGCTGATGTAACTGAATAGATCGGGGATCTCTTCTGCATTACCAAAACCTCCACCACTGCACTCTTCCACAATACCTCAGAGGGGTTACGGTGTGAAGGCACTTGCTGCCACCAAAGGCAAAATATTTGGGAGCACTGACGCCTGTACCAGATTCATATCATTTTAATATTGGACCGCAGGGTCCACCACTGCACTCTTCCACAATACCACAGAGGGGTTACGGTGTGAAGGCACTTTCTGCCACCAAAGGCAAAATATTTGGGTGCACTGACGCCTGTACCAGATTCATATCATTTTAATATTTGACAGCAGGGTCCAACTCTGCACTCTTCCACAATACCACAGAGGGTTACAGTGTAACGGTACTGTTGCCGACACTAAAGGCCCAATTTTAAAGCACCTATTGTTACTTTCATCCAAAGCCTGCATAAGTTGGGTAACAAAAATAATAGACATAGGTAGTGCAATAGACATTGCTTATTTAAATTTCAGTAAGGCTTTTGATACTGTGTATAGAATGCTTATCAATAAATTGCAATATTTGAGCTTGGATTCCAATATTGTTGAATGGATTAGGCAGTGGCTGAGTGACAGGCAACAGAGGGTTGTGGTAAATGGAGTTTATTCGGCGCAAGGTCTTGTTACCAGTGGGGTACCTCAGGGGTCAGTACTTGGACCCATTCTCTTTAATATTTTTATTAGTGATATTGCAGAAGGTATTAATGGAAAAGTATCAGGGTTATCCAAAGAGATCCGAATTGCTTGAGAAAGGTAACCGAACGCTGAAAATCAGCGTTCGGTTACCTTTCCTGACCATTCGGCTATCCAGAGAGCAGGCAATTCGCCAAATCCTGGCGAATTGCCTGAACATACGGTGCCTGTTCGGTCCCTGTTCGAGGGCAGTGAAATCCCCATAGAGAAGCACTGCTTCGGGTATTCAGAGAACACAAACCAGCAGTGAAAGGTTCCCCTAATGCCCTGCCATTCGGTGATTTCATGCGGCAAATTTATTCAGGAGAATCCCATAGACTTCAATGTTAAAAATATTCCCGTTTTAATTCAATATCTAATAAACCGTTCATTATAAAATTCTGCAGCAAAAAGTCTCTTTATTTATAGATTTTTTAGGACACTTTAAGCATTTTTCTGATTTTTTTTTTTTTTTTAAAAGTCCGATTTTGTTTTGATTTTTTTTTTAAGTTTACTTATTTTTTTTGTAACAGCCCTCTTTATTATCATTCCCTGGACCTCCTGTGAAAATTTCAGACATTTTCGCTCAGTAGTTTCTTTGCAAACAGCGTTTCATTTTCCCAGATTCATACAAATGTTTTTTCTAATTTATTCACTGCCTCCTCTACGTCACAGCTGCTTCGGCTCTGTGTGATTCGGCTCCTGTTCGGCTCCTGTTCGGCTTTTTCGAAGGTTAATCCAGATATTTTTGCTTGTTTTCAGCGTGCATTCGGTTAGGTTTCGTCAGGTTTTCGGCAGCCTTTCTCTGCAATTCGGGGACCCTGTGGTGCTTGCTGAATACACCGCAGGGTCACCGAAATGCAATCGGCAAAAGGAACCGAATTGAAGAGAACGAAAAGTCACCGAACGTGCGGTGACTTTTCGAATCTCTTTGGATAACCCTGTATGTCTTTTTGCTGATGACACAAAGATTTGCAACAGGGTTGACGTTCCTGGAGGGATCAGCCAAATGATAAATGATTTAGGTAAACTAAAAAAATGGTCGGAGCTGTGGCAATTGAGTTTTAATGTGGATAAGTGCAAGATAATGCACCTGGGACGTAAAAACCCAAGGGCTGAATATAGAATATTTGATACAGTCCTAACCTCAACATCTGAGGAAAGGGATTTAGGGGTTATTATTTCAGAGGATCTAAGGGTAAGTAGTCAATGTAATAGAGCAGCAGGAAATGCTAGCAGAATACTTGGTTGTGTAGGGAGAGGTATTAGCAGTAGGAAAAGGGTAGTGCTCATGCCACTGTACAGAGCGTGGTGAGACCTCACTTGGTGTACTGTGTGCAGTACTGGAGACCGTATCTCCAGAAGGATATAGACATCTTAGAGAGAGTTCAGAGAATGGCTACTAAAATGGTGTACAGCTTGAAGGAGAAAAGTTACCAGGAAAGGCTTAATGATCTTAACATGTATAGCTTGGAAAAAAGACGAGACAGAGGAGATATGATAGAAACATTTAAATACGTAAAGGGAATCCACAAGGTAGAGGAAGGGAGTATATTTAAAAGGCACCCACATTGCAACTGATCCCCTGTATATTTTTCTGGTACGACCCCCCCATCACCCAGTAACTTCAGGCACCCAGATTGCAACTGATCCCCTGTATATTTTTCTGGACAAACCCCCCATCACCCAGTAACTTCAGGCACCCACATTGCAACTGATCCCCTGTATATTTTTCTGGTACGACCCCCCCATCACCCAGTAACTTCAGGCACCCACATTGCAACTGATCCCCTGTATATTTTTCTGGTACGACCCCCCCCCCCAATCACCCAGTTTTCGCAGGCACCCACATTGTAAACGTTCCCTTGGTATTTTTCTGTCTTTTTTATTATTATTTTTTCCCCCACCAATTGTTTTGCTAATTAGCATGTGAATTCCCTGCCCAGCATCAGGTGTTTACATTTTTACTTTGGCAGTCTGCAATCAGTCTGCTCTATATATCAGCAAGGAGTGGCTCCTTGGCCTTGGCTCCTGTGCCCATCCCAAGTGACCATCTTAAGTGGCAGCTTGGAGTTGATTTTCTGGAGTTGCGGGACTGGAGGAAGTAACTGCAAGGCCCATATTTTCCATCGGGTAAACACACGACTATATTATTATGCTTTCTCTCACGCTTCTATTTTTCACTTCTACCTTTCTCCTTAAATGGAACTCTTGCCCTCTACCACCGACCCCTACACTATCTGCATCTCTCCCTCCTCTCCTCTCGTCCCACATGATGGCCTCGCATGAGCTCCTTTGTTTCCTCAGAACATGATCTCCCTCCAACTCTCATGCTGCCAATCACTCCCGCTCTCACAAATCCCATTCCCACCTTCTCTTTCTCACCCTCCTGCTGTTACTCTATGCAGGTGACATATCCCCTAACCCTGGCCCCACAACACATCCAATACTTCCCTCTCATCCTATCTCCATCGCACATAAATCACCTCCCTGCAAGCCCAGCAACCTCATTCCCATAAACCCTCAGCGCCTGTCCTCTTTCTCCTGCGCCCTCTGGAACGCTCGGTCTGTGTGCAACAAACTCACAGCAATCCATGACCTCTTCCTTTCAAACTCCTTCAACCTCCTAGCTTTAACTGAAACCTGGCTAACTCCCTCTGACACGGCCTCCGTTGCTGCTCTCTAACATGGTGGTCTACACCTGAGCCATACCCCCAGACCGAGTGAGAGAAATGGTGGCGGTGGCGGAATCCTGCTCTCTCCCACCTGCACCTACCAGCATCTCCCTCCACCCCCATCCCTCTCCTTCTCCTCCTTTGAAACACACTGCATCCGCCTGTTCTCTCCCCTGGCTCTCAGGGTGGCAGTCATCTACCGCCCACCGGGACCAACCTCCCAGTTCTTTGACCACTTTGCCACCTGGCTTTCTCACTTCCTGTCTTCTAGTCTTCCATGCCTAGTTCTCGGGGACTTCAACATTCCCATTGATGATCCTTCTGCCCCTGCTGCCTCCAAACTTCTTTCACTCACGTCCTCCCTTGGACTCACGCAATCCTCTCTCCTCCCTACCCACCGCGATGGTCACGCTATTGACCTTGTCTTTTCCAACCTCTGCTCCATTTCTGAGTTCACCTGTCGCCCTTTCCCCATCTCTGACCACCACCTTCTCTCTTTCAACCTATCTGGACTTCCTAAACACCCTGCTCTACCACCCCGTACACACACTCGCAGAAATCTACATGCCTTGGATCCCCATCAATTCTCCAATCTACTTCACCACCTCCCTCACACCTCATCCTTCACCTGCCCTGATGCTGCCACTAATCACTACAACACTACTCTTATCTCTGCTCTAGACACTCTTGCTCCTCTTCGACTCTGTAAGGCCCCACGCCGCCAGCTTCAGCCCTGGCACACCCTCCAGACACGCTACCTGCAAAGATGCTCCCGCACTGCAGAGCGTGCCTGGAGGAAATCCCGCTCTGAAGCTGATTTTGTTCACTTCAAGTTTATTCTCCGTCATACACCTCTGCCTCCACCTGGCCAAACAATCCTTCTTCTCATCTCTTATATCTACGCTATCCTCTAACCCTAAACGGCTCTGGTCCACCTTCAACACCCTCCTCCACCCACCCACACCTCCCCCCTCAGTTGCCTTCAACGCTCAAGACCTGGCAGATTTCTTCCTTAGTAAAACTCTAACTATCAGAAGCGACATCCCAACACAAGATAGTTATCTGCCACCTCCACTCCCACAGGTCCCCTCTGCCACCCTCTGCCACTTCCTCCCAGCCACTGAGGAGGAAGTCCATTCCTTATTGTCCTCCTCACATCTCACCATGTGCCCGCTCGACCCCATTCCCTCACATCTAATTCCTCCCCTCTCCTCCTCCCTCACCCCTGCTCTCACACACATCTTCAACCTATCTCTCTCCACCGGCTCCTTCCCATCCGCCTTCAAACATGCACTAGTTACCTCTTTACTAAAGAAACCATCCCTCGATCCCAACTCTCCATCCAACTACCGTCCTGTATCCCTGCTTCCCTTCACATCAAAGCTCTTAGAAAAACTAGTCTTCAACCGCCTCTCCTCTTCCTGTCATCCAATTCCCTACTTGACCCCCTGCAATCTGGCTTCCGTCCCCTACACTCAACTGAAACTGCCTTCACCAAAGTCACCAACGATCTCCTAACTGCTAAAAAACACAGCCACTATTCTATTCTCATCCTGCTTGACCTCTCGGCTGCTTTTGACACTGTTGACCACCCCCTCCTTCTGCAGACCCTCAGCTCTCTTGGTCTCTGTGACACTGCACTTGCTTGGGTTGACTCCTATTTATCCAACAGGTCCTTCTCTGTGTCCTTTGCTGGTAACTCTTCCTCTTCATTGCCTTTTATCTGTTGGTGTACCTCAAGGCTCTGTCCTTGGTCCTCTGCTCTTTTCCATCTACACCTCCTCCCTGGGCAAAATCATCAACAGCTTTAGCTTTAATTACCACCTCTACGCTGATGACACTCAGATCTACCTCTCTACCCCTGATCTCTCTCCCCCTGTCTTTTCAAAAGTCAGTGACTGTTTATCTGGCATCTCCTCCTGTACTGTTTGTCAAATGTTGTTCAATGTATTGTAACCCGTCTATACTGTGCCTATTGTACAGCGCTGCGGAATATGCTGGCGCTTTATAAATAAAGAATAATAATAATAATAATAATAATAAAAGGAAACAAAGTAGCAAAACAAGAGGACATAGTCTTAGATTAGAGGGCAAAGGTTTAAAAGTAACATCAGGAAGCATTATTTTACTGAGAGGGTGGTGGATACATGGAACAGCCTTCCAGTTGAAGTGGTAGAGGCCAAAACAGTAATTGAATTTAAGCAGGCATGGGATAGGCATAAGGCTATCCTAAATAAAAGAGAAATCCAGGTAAAGTATCCATGTAATTGGGCAGACTAGATGGGCCGAAAGAAAAATGTCGGCAGATAAGAACCTATGTTTTTTCTATGTTTCTAAGTTTCACCATAATTTAGCCAAAACAAATCACTTGTTCTGCGTGTCCTAAAATGTTTTCTCTTTTCATACAGGCTGCCGCCCCAAGCAGATGTTTATGAATAGATTAAAGGAAAAACATTTACCGTTATTTGAAATGTCATTTGTTTTTAAATGTTTCTATAAATGTTTCTATACATCCTACAAATCCGCCACTTCACGGGCAGGTTATTGGGACCTCCTAGGCACGATATTTGAAGGAATTTTTAGTTTTTATTCTTAACCTTTATTTCACGGAAAACTCACTGTTCCATTATAAACCTTTTTTTTAACTTTTTGTCCTTGTTTCCTGTTGCCCAGGGCACTACCCGGACCCCCATACACCTTTTATGGCAAATATCTAGCATATATGCCCTCTTGGAGGGCACTCTAAAAAACAAACGTTCGAGTCCCATTGACTTACATTGAGTTCGGATCGTGTTCGAGTTCCAACTCGAACTTTTGAAATTGTTCGAGTTCGAAGTCGAACCGAACATGGGGGCGTTCGGCTCATCCCTAGTACTGACAGAGTTTCCTTGATAAAGCCCTGGTCCAACTCCCCCTTTCCCAGACACCGTGTACCCCTTCATGAAAGAGCAGCTGGCTGAGAGCCCCGCCATCTTCTTCTAGGGGTCCTGATTCCCGTGAATGCAAGGAATGGGGGAACAGTGTTTGTTTATGTGTGTGGATGGAAGAATGGCAACGCTTCTGGGCAAGCCCAATGTTAAAAAGGGACTGGGTACAGGGTGTACAGATGCAGCCCCAGTCAAAGTGACTTCAGACACCATGGTAGTCACCAAAAGTGCAACACATGTTACTGTGCCTCCAGAACTGCTTTTGGGAAAGGGGTATTTGGGTAGAGACAGTGCAAACAGTGTTAGTGAGAAGTGTTCACTTGTGGTTCATTCGCCCACCATGCCGGGTAGCCAGATGCAAAACCGACTCCCAGAGAGACTGGAAAAGGAAAAAACTCTAACAAGTTGTCTTTGCCTGGGAGAACAAACTGTACATGTAAACCCAAAGGACTACAATTTGCCTAACACAGCTGCCAAAGACAAGCATGTCAAAATCAAGGATTTTATCTCAGCACCTGTCACAGAACGGAGAAAAGGAAGAACCAGTCTTACCCAAAGGACTGCTCTATCCACTATAGACAGTCATCAAAGTCCAACAGAGTCTATTAGTCCGAAAAGACAAAGTGACCAGATACAGAGGAACTGTGAGATAGACTCTATTCTGTCAGGGCATGTGATTGCCCACCTAAAAGTCTATCAGGGTTATTCAGAGAGCGTGAAAAGCAGGAGAATGACTGGAGAATGAAAAATTTTAGGTCAAAATAGCTGATTTGGAAAGTGAGATGAAAGGGAGAATATTTCTGGTGGTGGCTATTTTGACCTAGAATTTTTCATTCTCCAGTCATTCTCCAGCCATTCTCCTGCTTTTCACACTGTCTGAATAACCCTGTATGATTTAATGGAGAAAAAAAAAACAGAAAGCCTGCTCCACCTGTGCTTACGTGGAGAAGTGGCATTTGACCAATAAAGGCCAAGAAGATTGTGCCGCACAAAGATCAAATAGAGACTAGGGATGAGCGTTCGGTTCGGATCTGTTCGGAGTTCGCATCGAACATTGACTGTTCGACAGTTCGCAAACTCTGAACTTTTTGGGACGTTCGCCAAAAGTTCGAAAAAAAAATAATTTTAATAAAGTATAAAAAATGCTTAAAACAGACTAAAATATCTAGAAATAAAGAGACTCTTCACTGCAGAATATTATAAGCAATGCTTTATTAGATATTGGATTAAAATGGGAATATTTTTAACATTGAACCCTTTGGGATAAAACATTCTTGTTACTAAAACATCAGGCAGACACGGCCCTCTAATCAGGCAGCCTGCCGGGGCCTCCCAAGAGTCCCCTTGAGGAGCATGCGGCCGCCGGATGATAGAGCTGCGACTGTGCGGTCTAGCCGCCCGGGTGCATGTGGCAGAGACGGGCAGCGCAGGGAGGGAGCCACTGCACCTGCAGCCACGGCAGACCCCCCCCCCCCACAACCAGGATCCAGGGAGCCCCCACTGACCAACAGGCTAAGGTAAGGCGATACATTTCTAAAAAAATAAAACTTTTTTTCTTTCTGTACCTGGCTGAATGTATTTAATAATATATATTAGATACATTCAGCCAGGTAGAGGGGGGTGGCATGTGGGCTGTCTCAGGCAGTGGTTTATTTTTTGTGTGTGTATATTTTTAGCAAATTTATAGGGGAAGGTAAGGGCAGGTATGATTATATATATTTATATATATATATATATCTATATTCTTATAAATATATATATCCAGACTTGTATTACACACACATTTTGGCAAGTAATTGCCCCCCCCATTTGGCTGATCCCTCCAGAAGAAATGTTGAACCCAATAGAGCAGAGAATAATCGATATATTCTCTGCTCTGTCGAGTTCAACATTTCTTCTGGAGGGATCAGCCAAATGGGAGGGGGGGCGCATTTAGTAGGGATTGTCCACATGCCACCCCCCATATGCATATGTGTATACATGGTCACCTCAGCCGGGTTAGCCCCCTCCTTAAAAAATTTTTTGAACAAAACTCATGCAGTTGGTTAGAGCTTTGTTAGATCAGGTTAGATCAATAGTGGTTTGCATTAGATCACACATAGAAGAAGAAATATCAACAATTATTGTAAGGGGGGGCTAACACATCAGCCCCTTATCAAAAAATGAACACTTGTCTATTTTGGAAGCTTCATGTTAGATCAGGTAAGATCAAGTGGTTTTAACGTTAGATTACCCATAATTACTGAGTTATTAAGTAATTAATAAAGACGGGTTACCCCCCCCCCCCACATAGAAACATAGAAAAATGTCGGCAGATAAGAACCTTTCGGCCCATCTAGTCTGCCCAATTACATGGATACTTAACCTGGATTTATCTTTTGTTTAGGATAGCCTTATGCCTATCCCATGCTTGCTTAAATTCAATTACTGTTTTGGCCTCAACCACTTCAACTGGAAGGCTGTTCCATGTATCCACCACCCGCTCAGTAAAATAATGCTTCCTGATGTTACTTTTAAACCTTTGCACTGATTTATAGGAGGTTTCTGGGAATTGTAATCTTTGTCTTCTCAATGCCAGCTATCAGGGGGTCCCATATACCTCTAGCAGATTTCTGCGAATTTTAATCTGTGTCTTGTCACTACCACCCATCAGGGGGTCTCACTGATTTATAGCAGATATTTGGGAATTATAATCTGGAATTATAATCTGTGTCTTGTCACTACCACCCATCAGGGGGTCCTCACTGATTTATAGGAGGTTCCTGGGAATTGTAATTTGTGTCTTATCACTGCCACCCATCAGGGGGTCTCACAGATTCAGGCTTATAGATATTTGTGAGATCAGGTAAAATCAAGTGGTTCAGGCGGTCTCACTGATTTATAGGAGGTTCCTGGGAATTGTAATTTGTGTCTTGTCACTGCCACCCATCAGGGGGTCTCACAGATTTGTAGCAGATATCTGGGAATTTTAATCTGTGTCTTGCCACTGCCACCCATCATGGGGTCTCACTGATATATAGGAGGTTTCTGGGAATTGTAATCTTTGTCTTCTCAATGCCAGCTATCAGGGGGTCCCATATACTTCTAGCAGATTTCTGCGAATTTTAATCTGTGTCTTGTCACTACCACCCATCAGGGGGTCTCACTGATTTATAGCAGATATTTGGGAATTATAATCTGGAATTATAATCTGTGTCTTGTCACTGCCATCCATTAGGGTATCTCACTGATTTATGGGAGGTTTCTGGGAATTGTAATCTGTGTCTTCTCACTGCCAGCTATCAGGGGTCCCACATACTTCTAGCAGATTTCTGCGAATTATAATCTGTGTCTTGTCACTGCCACCCATCAAGGGGGTATCACTGATTTATAGGAGGTTCCTGGGAATTGTAATCTGTGTCTTGTCACTGCCACCAATCAGGCGGTCTCACTGATTTATAGGAGGTTCCTGGGAATTGTAATCTGTATATTGTCACTGGCTGCCAGCTATCGGGGTGTCTCACTGATTTATACCATAGTTCTGGAAATCTTTAATCTAGAGAACACAGTTGAATCAGAGATCTGTATATCTCCAATTTTTATAACAAAGTTGAATCAGAGTTCTGCATATATTTAACCCATATATTACTCACCATGTCAGAAAGACCAAAAAGGACAGTCAGACGCTCCCAGACACAGATACGAGGGCAAGCAGCCTCTGTGTCGGGAGGCTGTGCCCCTGGTCGTGGTGGATGTGGTACATCCTCTACAGGGGCACGCTTGTCCTTTCTAACTGGTGCTGGCCGTCTTAACCAGCAGCAACATACAGAGGATTTGGTGGATTGGCTAACCAGGCTCCGAGTCCTCTGCCAGCCAGACTTGTAGTGGTTTACAGTCCACCTCAGTTGCCAAAGCATCTAGTGCAGCCTCTATGTCTACAGCTACTCCTGCTGTAGCCTCAGCACCATATACGGAGGAGTCAGCTGAATTGTTTGACTACAATGACAGTGAAATGCTGCTTGAGGATGTGAAGCAATTCCAGTGCTCTGATTCAAACTCTGAGGTTGAGGAAGCGAGTATAATCAACCTAGAGGGAGGGGGTGCCAGTGACACACAAATAACTGGCACTCATGTTCCCCCAGCAGCTGCAGCATACTGACGAGTTTGCTCCAGTGACGAGGAGATAGGGGGGTGATGACGATGATAAGGTCACTGACTCCACCTGGGTGCCTGATCGAAGCAAGGAGTCAAGTGAGGAGGAGGCACAACAAACACAAGGCACACCATCCTCTATGAGCAACAGTAGCCAGTATAAGGCATCAGAAGTCAGAGCTGCTCAGGTGCAGAGCGCTGTTGTCTCAAAGCACATGTACAGAAAGTCTGCTGTCTGGGAGTTCTTTAAGAAATGTGTAGCAGACCGCACCGTTGCTATTTGTAATCTGTCAGATGAGGATCAAGCGTGGGAAAGACATCCCACGCTTGGGTACCACGTGCATGAGGCGACATATGACCACCTGCCACGCATCCTGTTGGCACAACACTTTGCATAGGTCTTCCTTCTCCTCATCTGTCTCTACCCCCACTATATGTCCTGCCATGTCATTGCCTACAACCTCCACTGACAGGGATGATGCTACAGTAATGGGTGTACCAGGTTCTTCCTCACAATGTGACAGCATTCAATCAGCTGAAGATTTACGCAGTCAGATTATGGTGCCCCAGCTGCTGCAGCGTAAGAAAAAATATAGTCCCAACCATCCCCAAGCACAGCGTATAAATGCCAGTTTAGCAAAATTACTTGCATTACAGCTGCTGCCTGTACAGCTGGTGGACTCTGCTTCCTTCTGTGAATTTGCTGATTGTGCTGTACCACAGTGGCAGGTTCCAAAACGCCAGTTCTTTTCACGGAAGGCCATTCCAGCACTATACCAGCACGTGGAACACAATGTTACGGAGTCATTGGGAAAGGCAGTCAGCAGCAAGGTGCACATGACTTTAGACACGTGGTCCAGCAAGCATGGACAGGGCCGTTACATTTCCTTCACGGCATACTGGGTAACTCTGCTTACAGCTGGGAGGGATCCAGGACAGGGCTCTAGACAGCTGCTTGTATGAGGTCTGTCTACTCCACCACCACCTCTCCCTCTTCCTCCTCCTCCTCCTTCTCTGTCTCTGGCGAAGTGGCAGTTAAACCGATGTGTAGCAGGGGCTAGTAATATGACTTACTGTGCTTGAGCTGGTTTGTTTAGGGGACAGGAGCCACACCGGGCCAGAAATTCTGTCAGCTCTTCAGGGGCAGGTGCAGAGATGGTTAACACCACGCCAGCTTCAGCTGGGAATGGTCATCTGTGATAATGGCAGCAACCTTCTCTCCGCCCTACGCCAGGGTAAATATTTTGTAGCAATTACTGACCCCAAAATACTTGCTGGCCGTGACAAGACACGGATCACCTCAATTCCCAGATATTTTGTAGAAATTACTGAATCCCAAAATACTGCGTGGCACTGGCTGTGACAAGGCACAGATCACCTCAATTGCCAAATAGTTTGTAGAAATTACTGACGCCCAAAATATTGCGTGGCACTGGCTGAGACAAGACACAGATCACCTCAATTGCCAAATATTTTGTAGAAATTACTGACCCCCAAAATACTGCGTGGCACAGGTAGTGAGTCACAAGACACAGATCACCTCAATTCCCAAATATTTTGTAGAAATTAGTGAGCCCCCAAAATAGTTGCTGGGAGTGAGAACACAAAGATTACAACAGATGAGACCCCCCCCCAGTAGATGAGACCCCCCAGTAGCTGGTGGCAGACTGGCAGTAAGAACACACACTAACACAACAACAATCTCCTCTGAAATCTCCTCTCAAACACGTGCAGAAGCACTGTGTGAAGCCGTATATAGTGTGCTGCGGGACTTAGCTCTGTGAGCCTATGATTGGGCAAAATTTGCACATAGTGTTGAACCTGTCTTGCACCTGACCTATGGTCAGGTGCAAGGCTGTAGCCAATTACAAGCTTCAGGCCAGTGGAAAAGTGCATTGTGGTGCATTGTGGGCGAACACGCGGCAAACAGGCGGAAATGTTCATAGTTCACGAACATGCGAACAGGCTATGTTCGATGCGAACTCCGATCCGATCGAACTGAACAGCTCATCCCTAGTGATGACACAGGTGCTTCTGAGGCTGCGGTTTGTCAGAGGAAAAGCGTTGAAGGGGGCCACTTGACTTATGCCTTTTGCAATTTTTTTAGTCCACGACGCCCAGAGACATCAAATGTAGGCACCCATTGCCAGCGTCTTCACCATATGGTGCAGGACTACCTAGGAGCAAGGGCAGACCTGGATACCTTTCCAGCAGCTGATCCACTGGCTTACTGGGTGTTGAGATTGGATCACTGGCCAGAATTTAGCCAATATGCTATGGAACTACTAGGTTGCCCTTCATCCAGCATGCTTTCTGAAAGGACATTCAGTGCCGCTGGAGGTTTTGTCACAGACAAAAGAGTGCATGTGTCCACCGACTGTGTAGACCAGCTGACATTTATAAAATGAATCAGTCCTGGATCAGCAGCTATCACTCCCCTGATGCTGATGTAACTGAATAGATCGGGGATCTCTTCTGCATTCCCAAAACCTTCACCACTGCACTCTTCCACAATACCTCAGAGGGGTTACGGACGGTGTGAAGGCACTGTTGCCGACACTAAAGGCCCAATTTTAAAGCACCTATTGTTACTTTCATCCAAAGCCTGCATAAGAGGCATATAATTTAGCCCTAAAATCACTAAATTTGTTCTCCGTGTCCTTAAATGTCTCCTCTTTTCATACAGGCTGCCGCCCCAAGCAGTTGTTTATGAATAGATTAAAGGAAAACCATTTACCGCCATTTGAAATGTCATTTTTTTCTTTTTAAATGTTTCTATACATCCTACATATCTGCCACTTCACGGGCAGGTTATGGGGACGTCCTAGGCACGATATTTTAAGGCATTTTCCGTTTTTATTCTTAACCTTTATGTCATGGAGATATCACTGTTCCTTTAAAAACGTTTGTTTTTTAACTTTTTTTCCTTGTTTCCTGTCCCCCAGGGCACTACCCGAACCCCCATACACCTTTTATGGCCAATATCTTGCATATACTGTATGCCCTCTTGGAGGGCACTCTAAAATTCAAATGTTCGAGTCCAATTGACTTGCATTGAGTTCGAGTCGTGTTCGCGTTCGAATTCAAACTTTTTAAATTGTTCAAATTCGAATGTGAACTGAACACGGGGGTGTTTGGCCCATCCCTAATGCATATCCTAAGATACCAGAGTTTCAGACAATTCCATTAATGTTATACAAGAAAGGGAGGTCATTCAGAAAGCCGTTAGTGAAGGCGGAATTCAAACATGATACAGGTGGAAGACTATTCTTCGGGAAACCAAAGAATGGAACCTTCCCATGTTTGAATTGCTCATGCTGTAATGTAGTGATACTTGTTGATTCGTTCGTCCATCCTCATTCTGGGAGGAAGTCTAAAAACAAGGGGTACTTCACTTGTAATTCCACTTATGTGGTCTACCTGTTGAAGTGTCCATGCGGGCTGATCTATGTAGGAGAGACCACACAAAAAGTGAAAAAACGGTTCATTAAACATAGGTCCGATATTAGAACTAAAATGACTGAACTCCCAGTTCCAGAACACTTTATACAGTCAGGTCCAGAAATATTGGGACATCAACGCAATTCTAACATCTTTGGCTCTATACACCACCACAATGGAGTTGGAATGAAACAAACACAATGTGCTTTAACTGCAGACTGTCAGCTTTAATTTGAGGGTATGCACATCCAACTCAGGTGAACGGTGTAGGACTTCACAGCAGTTTGCAGATGTGCCTCCCACTTGTTAAGGGACCAAAAGTAATGGGACAGAATAATAATCATAAATCAAACTTTATATACATAAATACAGAAAAATGGCGTCGCGCCCATACTCACCGGAGCGGCAGCAACTGCCAGGAGTAACAGCCCAGTCAATGTATAAAACATAACAAGGAAAAAGAGTGTCATCTGCGCTCGTTTCTATGTGTTCCATGTACAACAAAAATGAGGTTTTTGTTTGTTTCAATGGCCATTGCAACGTAAGCCCACTCGCCACTTCAAGGCACCTCTTTAGAGTGGGTACCTAACAAATGTACCAATAAGGCCGCTCTACTGAGCAGCTCCAAGCCCCTCCAGCTGCTTTTCAGCCAAGGAGAGGCAGAGATGGTGGGATTTATTTATACACGCACCAAACACTTCCCATTTGGGATCAAAAACAAAAACATGGAAAGAGGAACAGCTGCAGAACGACGGACTGGTGTTACAAGCATGATATACCGCTATACTCACCGCTCCGGTGAGTATGGGCGCGACGCAATTTTTTCTGTATTTATGTATATAATGCTTGTAACACCAGTCCGTCGTTCTGCAGCTGTTCCTCTTTCCATGTTTTTGTTTTTGATCCCAAATGGGAAGTGTTTGGTGCGTGTATAAATAAATCCCACCATCTCTGCCTCTCCTTGGCTGAAAAGCAGCTGGAGGGGCTTGGAGCTGCTCAGTAGAGCGGCCTTATTGGTACATTTGTTAGGTACCCACTCTAAAGAGGTGCCTTGAAGTGGCGAGTGGGCTTACGTTGCAATGGCCATTGAAACAAACAAAAACCTCATTTTTGTTGTACATGGAACACATAGAAACGAGCGCAGATGACACTCTTTTTCCTTGTTATGTTTTATAAATCATACTTTACCTTCTTAATACTTGGTTTCAAATCCTTTGCAGTCAATCACAGCCTGAAGTCTGGAACGCATAGACATCACCAGATGCTGGGTTTCATCCCTGGTGATGCTCTGCCAGGCCTCTACTGCAACTGTCTTCAGTTCCTGCTTGTTCTTGGGGCATTTTCCCTTCAGTTTTGTCTTCAGCAAGTGAAATGCTGCTCAATGGGATTCAGGTCAGGTGATTGACTTGACCATTGCATAACATTCCACTTCTGTCCCTTCAAAAACTCTTTGGTTGCTTTTGCAGTATGCTTTGGGTCATTGCCCATCTGCACTGTGAAGCGCCGTCCAATGAGTTCTGCAGCATTTGGCTGAATGTGAGCAGATAATATCGCCCGAAACACTTCAGAATTCATCCTGCTGCTTTTGTCAGCAGTCACATCATCAATAAATACAAGAGAATCAGTTCCATTGGCAGCCATACATGCCCACGCCATGACACAATCACCACCATGCTTCACTGAGGAGGTGGTATGCTTAGGATCATGAGCAGTTCCTTTCCTTCTCCATACTCTTCACTTCCCATCACTCTGGTACAAGTTGATCTTGGTCTCATCTGTCCATAGGATCTTGTTCCAGAACTGTGAAGGCTTTGTGAGGTGTTGTTTGGCAAACTCTAATCTGGCCTGCCTGTTTTTGAGGCTCAGCAATGGTTTACATCTTGTGGTGAACCCTCTGTATTCACTCTGGTGAAGACTTCTCTTGATTGTTGACTTTGATACACATACACCTACCTCCTGGAGAGTGTTCTTGATCTGGCCAACTGTTGTGAAGGGTGTTTTCTTCACCAGGGAAAGAATTATTCGGTCATCCAACACAGTTGTTTTCCATGGTCTCCCGGGTCTTTTGGTGTTGCTGAGCTCACCGGTGCGTTCCTTCTTTTTCAGAATGTTCCATACAGTTGTTTTGGCCACGCCTATTGTTCTTGCTATCTCTCTGATGGGTTTGTTTTGTTTCTTCAGCCTAATGATGGCTTGCTTCACTGATAGTGACAGCTCTTTGGATCTCATCTTGAGAGTTGACAGCAACAGATTCCAAATGCAAATAGCACACTTGAAATGAACTCTGGGCCTTTATCTGCACATGTAATTGGGGTAATGAGGGAATATCACACACCTGGCCATGGAACAGCTGAGAAGCCAATTATCCCATTAGTTTTGGTCCCTTAACAAGTGGGAGGCACATCTGAAAACTGCTGTAAGTCCTACACCGTTCACCTGAGTTGGATGTACACACCCTCAAATTAAAGCTGACAGTCTGCAGTTAAAGCACATTGTGTTTGTTTCATTCCAACTCCATTGTGGTGGTGTATAGAGCCAAAGATGTTAGAATTGTGTTGATGTCCCAATATTTCTGGACCTGACTGTATGTAGTAGACACGACATCTCACAGCTACACTATCAGGTCATTGATGAAGTACCCAAGTTGACCAGAGGTGGGGACAGAGAAAAATTGCTTAAGAGAAGGGAATTATATTGGATCCATCATCTTAATACTCTCTCCCCACATGGTCTTAACAGAGCATTAGACTTCTCACCCTTTTTATAAACGAATATGTCCTTTCTTCCTTTAGAAAATTACCAATAACTTCTTTTACTGTCTTTGGAGATTTGAGAGGAAAATACTTTTAGGAATAGCAGTGTAGCTTTAATAGTAAGGTGTTCCCCCTTTTTCTTTTTTACACTAAGACCTGTAAAATATTAATATAGTTTTCATATTGGCGAATTTATGTCTATTGTCTGGTACATAGTTAATACATGAAGAATTAATTCCATAATAAGGTTGATGCAAATGTCTGTGATAATTGAAGAACCAGCATATAGACACATTGGGCCATATTACAATGTTGGTGCTAACTTAACCAGAGCAGTTGTAAACTTAAAACTTCCATAGGCTATAATGGCTCTGGGAAGTTTACAACAGCTTTGGTTAAGTTAGCACCAAGTATGTATATTTGGCCCATTGTTCTTAATCACTGGGTTACGTATACACAGATCGTTTGCAATGATAAATTGATTACTTGATTGATCTGTGCTACTGTTTATTTTCAGTTTATGTCATTGTGATTTAGGCTTGACAAAAACCAGTTGTGGTCGAAAAGTTGCCTTGCTTTCTTGGTGTTGGAATAAATCCATTTGAATTCACATTGTGGACTCTGGAGTTCTTCATTTATTATTTATTTTTCTGCAGATTATTAAGATAGGCAAGCAATGTATGATTTATTTCACAAGATTGAGTTACCGGTTATTAAACTGTCTTACATACCATTATTTAAGTATAAAAAGCAAAGCGAGAGCACGAAATTATGGTATTTTATTTAATATGGGCTAGGCATATCGAGGACAGTTTACACCCGATAACTTGCTTGTTAATCTGATCATTTTTTCAGGACATTTATTGCCCACACATCCGCTTGTTATCTCCAATAATATCCCTCTATCAGCACTATATGCCGATTTTCTTGATCGCTTCGAAAACAGGACTTTAATGTAGTAATATCTACGCCTGTCGAAAAGCCCTTCCAGCGCATGCGCAATATAATGAGGAAGGGAACGCGTCCCAAAATCCAGGAATGGAACGCATACGGAGTTAATTGCGGTGATACGCAAGGTTATCTTACGTTAGTAAAGGCGAACATTACAATTAATGGAAACCAAATTGGGATCAGCTGGATACAGGGAGGGACGGAGAGAATAAATTCAAATGGCTGACCGAGGGGTGTAAGGTAAAACGCTCCTGATGAAGAAATCGCAAGCTTTTGAAACGCGTTGAGAAATAGATCATTATGTTTTAACAGTTTGTTGGGGAAGTCCCCACATTGGTTTTTGATGGCGAATAATTTATTTGATGATTGATATTAATGAAGTAGGGGTCTCTATTAGGGATGAGCTGTTCGGGTTCGGACGGTTCGGGGTTTGACCCGAACTTAGCCTGTTCGAGCGGATCGCGAACCCCGAACATTTCCGGGTGTTCGCCGCATGTTCTACCACAATGGACCACGATGCATTTTCCCACTGCCTGAAGCTCCTAATTGGCTACAGCCTTGCACCTGAGCACAGGTCTGGTGCAAGACTGGTTGAACACTATGCCAATCACCGCTCAATCATGGGCTCACAGAGCTAAGTCCCGCAGCACACTATATAAGGTTTCCACGCAGCGCTTCTGCACGCATTTCAGAGGAGATTTCAAAGGAGATAGTTGTGTGTGTTGTTACTAGGGATGTGCGTTTCGGGTTTCGGAATTTCGGAATTTTCACTAAATTTCCCGATTCGGGTCTTTCGATTCGGCCGAAAATCCGAAATTTTTTAGATCCGAAAAAGTCGAATCCGAACAGGTTTCGAACCGAATCGAAAATTTTTCGGAATTTCCAATGGACTTGAAATGTGTCAAATCGAAATCTATGCTTTGAAACGAGAACAGACTTTCCGAAAAAACGAAAAGTTTACCAAATCGAAAATTATCGGAATTTTCGAATGGACTTGAAATGTGTCAAATCGAAATTTATTTTCACTCTATTCATGATTCAGTTCCATTCGGGATTTCGGTACCATTTCGGTAAGTCTGGACATCGTATATTTAACTAGTATCGGTTATATGGCTGATTCTGTAAATTTTTTTATTGTTTCCAAAGATCCGATCAGAATATTCGTATTTTGGTCAGATCCGATTCGTCCGCGGTCGCGCATGCGCGCGCGCGCACATGTCGTGACTTTATTGAGCCAGTTTATTGACAACTTTTGAAAAAATATTGTTTTTATTATTCTTGATAATGGCCGCTGCCAGAGAGGAGACCTCGTCTTCATCTTATGATGAAATCGAACCACCTGCACCCAGGAAGAAAGTAAAACGGGCCCAAAATATGTCGTTTGAGGAGATGTTGGAGCTGGTCCGCATCTTTGATAGAAAAGATTACGATTGCCGGAAGGGACCTTACCGCAGCAAGAATAACGCCAGGAAGGATCGTATCCTGGACAAGCTACGCACCACCATTTTGGAGAAGTTTGGGAAGGACCGGACAAAGGACCAGCTACGGAAACGCTGGTCTGATTTAAAAGTTCGCGAGCAGGAGCAGCTGAGGCGCATCCGGCGCGTCATAGCGAAACGTAAGTGTCATGTTATATTGTAAAGCGCTGCGCAAACTGTTGGCGCTATATAAATCCTGTATAATAATAATGTGCTTGCATGTGCTGCTAATGTGCACAGAAATACGCTGATTTATCTAGTCCTTTTTTCATGCAATGTGATTGTGTATAGCTTTGCGTTTTCACAATTCGTCATACGTGCATTTTTGCCATAACTCTTCTTTTTGTGATTTTACGTATTCGTGAAAATTGTGATATTTGATGTATGTAGATGAAGTTACAATGCTGGATTTCTTTTGGCACTTGTGTACTGTAGTGTGCTGGGGGGGAGGTTGTTGTGATTGAGTGATGCATACGAGATGACCCGCAGCTTGCCCAATATTGACTTCCACCTGCGCATCAATAAAAATCTCTGCGTCTCTGCTAAGTGATAGGATGGGACATGTAGTTCTTCTGAAAGTGCATCCAACAGAGCTGCCTTCAATACAGCCTCAGCAGCTGCTGCAGCAGTGTCATTGAATGCTTTAGATGCAAATTTCAAAACAAAATGGTGGATTTCTGTTGTTGTTTCTGCAATATCCAGTTTTATTATTAGCAGAAACTGAAAGTGAAACTGAGGCTGAGGCATCTATAAAATAAATAAAAGCAGTCACACAATGCGTTTTGTACGCACACAACACAAATAATAGTTTTTATTGAATAAACGTAATGTTTACTTCTGAAAAAAAATATATAAATGAACGGTAATATATGTCTGTGCAGAGGAAATAAATAAATATTTTGTGACTTTAGACCTATGAGATGGGAGTAGTGGTGGGTCAAGCTGGTAGTGGGGTAGTGGAGGGGTGTCGCAATACTTTCGGCAATATATTGTATAGATATACCATTTTTTCCAGTCTGCATTATTTACGTGTTATATTTTTTGGATTTGGCAGAAGACAGGAAGAAGGCCGCCGAATCTGGCCGGGCAGGGACCAGTGCCCCAGCGGAGGAGGAGGGGAGCCACGGGCGTCCACCAGCGCTGGTATATACTGTTTTATTTAGCAACGACTTTTGGTCAAAAACAGAAACATTTTTTGTTTACTGTATTTTAATTTTTTATGTATAGCACAAGAGGAGCAGGAGGAGGAAGAGGAGGAAGAGGAGGATATAGAGAGCAGCCGGTGCAGCAGGAGCCGCCAGTCCAGGTTTTTTTTTTTTTTACTGTTGTATTTTGCATCGACTTTTGTTCAAAAATAAATCAGTTTTGTTGTTTACTGTATTTTTATTTCTTTAATTTCTTACATATAGCACTGGATATGCAGACGGTGGTGGTGGGGGAGGAGGAGTCGGAGGAGGAGCAGGAGGAGGCCGCCAGCTCTGGTATATACTACTGTTATATTTTTTCAAGACTTTCAGTCAAAAATAGAAACCTGCTTTACTTACTGTATTTTTCCTTCTTTCATTTATTGGATATATCGAAGAAGCCAGACCGAGCAATCAAGAGGCGATTGGCGAACTAAGGCTGGCTGTCAGGACACTGGATGCCATCCAGGAACTGCTGCAGGAACTCCGGGAACACCTTAATAACACCGCGGACATCCTGGAGCGGCAGTAAGAGACAATATTCAAGTCAATACGATGTGCCTCAGCTGCTCCTGCTCGCCTGCTTTGAGGTCGGACCAGCGTTTTCTGATCTGGTCCTTCGTCCCGTCTTTCCCAAACACCTCCAGGATGGTGGTGCGCGTAGCTTGTCAATGATACGATCCTTCCTAAAATTATTCTTCCTGCCATAAGGGCCCTTACTGCAGTCATAATCTTTGTAATCAAAGATGCGGACCAGCTCCAACATCTCCTCAAATGCCAGTAATTCTAAAATGTATGTTTGTTTGTGTTGTTTGTGCCCCTGTTGGGCAGTTTGCCATCCTTGGCATGTTCCCTTCCCTTCCCCATTTTGTAAATAAATTTTCTATTTTTTCTATATTTTCCTGTTTGTGTGCGTTGCTTTACGTTAATAAGTTAATTATGTATTGCTTGTTTCCACACTGTTAACCACGTCGATGCGGAGGACGCGCTCAGCGCGTCCTCCGCATGGCTGCTGGTATGCGGAGGACGCGCTGAGCGCATCCTCCCTTTGGGGTCAGCGTTCGCGGGTTCCGGCCGATCGCTGGCCCCCCCCGGTGCGGGCTGACATCCTCGATGTCAGCCCAGCATCCGGAACCGCCGCCGGTGAAATTAGGTGTCATCGCGACAGCGCGATGACACCTAATTCAGGCGCCACCCCCGCATGTGCGGAGAGGAGGCGCCTGAAAGGGAGGGGGAGGTTTGGTATTGTTGGATCGGCCAGAGCATGGCCGTTCCAACGATACCAAACACTACAGTGAAAATTTTTTTTTAAAAAAAATTATAAAAATTAAATAAACATTTTTTTTTCTTTTTTTTTGGTTCGTTAATGCAGCAATATTGTTCCCATTTCAATTATAATGTGAACAATGATGCTGCACTAACGAGGTGCTGGGGCAATGTCCACAAGGAGCTGGGGCATGTCCACGAGGAGCTGGGGCATGTCCACGAGGTGCTGGGGCATGTCCACGAGGAGCTGGGGCATATCCATGAGGTGCTGGGGCAATATCCACGAGGAGCTGGGGCATGTCCACGAGGAGCTGGGCATATCCACGAGGAGCTGGGGCATGTCCACGAGGTGCTGGGGCATGTCCACGAGGAGCTGGGCATATCCATGAGGTGCTGGGGCAATATCCACGAGGAGCTGGGGCATGTCCACGAGGTGCTGGGCATGTCCACGAGGAGCTGGGGCATATCCATGAGGTGCTGGGGCAATATCCACGAGGAGCTGGGGCATGTCCACGAGGAGCTGGGGCATGTCCACGAGGAGCTGGGGCATGTCCACGAGGAGCTGGGGCATATCCACGAGGAGCTGGGGCATGTCCACGAGGTGCTGGGGCATGTCCACGAGGAGCTGGGGCATATCCATGAGGTGCTGGGGCAATATCCACGAGGAGCTGGGGCATGTCGACGAGGAGCTGGGGCATGTCCACAAGGTGCTGGGGCATGTCCACGAGGAGCTGGGGCATATCCATGAGGTGCTGGGGCACTATCCACGAGGAGCTGGGGCATGTCCACGAGGAGCTGGGGCATATCCATGAGGAGCTGGGGCATATCCATGAGGATGTCGGATGTCGGCCAAGCTTCCGGGAACTCCCCCTGAGGACTGGCGTCATCGTGCATAGCACGATGACGCCAGTCCTGGAGTTAACCCCTAGTTGCCACCAATGGTGGAGATAGGGGGTTCCAATGAACCCCTATCTCCCGATCCGTGGCAGCTAGGGGTTAAAGTTTGGTATTGTTGGATCGGCCAGAGCATGGCCGTTCCAACGATACCAAACACGAATGTGAAAAAAGTTTGTAAAAAATTAAAAATAAAAAAATATTTAAAAAAATTATAAAAAAAACAAAACATTTTTTTCTTTTTTTTGGTTTGTTAATGCAGCAATATTGTTCCCATTCAATTATAATGTGAACAATGATGCTGCACTAACGATTTTTGTATGCGGTGCATTTGTTAAAAATCGTGTAATTTCCCCCAAAAAAAATGTAACGAGATCCCATCTCTAATTTTTTAACAAGCGCACCCCATACAAAATATAACCGCAATTGCTCGCGCGTTAAAATGTGGAAAAAAAAACACTTTACACGTTGTAAATTATTGAAAAATCATATTTTATTGCATTTTTGTTATAATATACAGACAGGTCATGACGTATACATATAATAATGACATATTATGAATCTACCGAGTCTGACGGAAAGAACGATATATAATATGTCTGGGTCATATACT
The DNA here is from genome assembly GCA_009667805.1 of Leptobrachium leishanense. NCBI lineage: Eukaryota > Metazoa > Chordata > Amphibia > Anura > Megophryidae > Leptobrachium > Leptobrachium leishanense. Next base: position 277,416,027 of record CM019065.1, read on the forward strand.
AAAATAAGCCTTCAAAACACGTTTAAACATGACGAGCAAAACCGGTAACAAATTAAAAATGACCTCAGCACAGAGGCGGGAAATGCCACAGCAGCGAAAGGGTTAATTAAAAAAACACGATAGAATCGCCAGAATTATCGTATCGACAGAATGAATTATCGGATCCAAAAAAAAACCCAAAAATTTATTATAAAAAATATATAAAGTAGTATTAAAAAAGTAAACCATAGTAGTTTTCATCAAAACGAATAGAGTTAGACAACTTTGAAACGAGAACAGACGTTCCGAAAAAACGAAAAGTTCCGAAAAACGAAAAATTGGCGATATACCGAAAACCATGTACAATTCCGAAAAACGAAAAGTTCCGAAATACGAAAAGTTCCAAAATACGAAAAATGGGCGATATGCCGAAAACCATGTACAATTCCGAAAATTTTCCGAAATAACGAAAAGTCGATACAGAAACCTAGTAAAGTGACACGAAAAATGGTCGATATTCCGAAAAATAAATGTACCCGAAAACCGAATCGAACCGAACCGAATCGAAACGGAAAGCAGTCGCAACGAGCCGAATCGAAAAGTTTAAAAATTCGAAAAATCGAATCGAATCGAAAAAAAAATCGGTGCACATCCCTAGTTGTTACTGCCGGTCTGCCACGCTACTGGGGGGGGGTCTGGGGGGTCTCATTTCAACCAAATATCAGGGAATTTAGGTGATGTGTGTCTTGTCACTGTGCCAGCAAGTTTTTTGGGGGTTTACAACTTTATTTAAAACATTTGTGAATTGAGGTGATTTTCTGGGTCTTGTCACTGTGCCAGCAAATCTTTTTGGGGCTCACTAATTTCTTTAAAACACTTGTGAATTAAGTTGATCTGTGTCACGTCATACAAACAGTACCACGCTGTATTTTGGGGCTCACTAATTTCTTTTAAACACTTGGGAATTAAGGTGATCTGTGTCTCGTCATTCAAACAGTACCACGCTGTATTTTGGGGCTCACTAATTTCTTTAAAACACTTGGGAATTAAGGTGATCTGTGTCTCGTCATAAAAAATAGTACCACGCTGTATTTTGGGGCTCACTAATTTCTTTAAAACACTTGGGAATTAAGGTGATCTGTGTCTCGTCATTCAAACAGTACCACGCTGTATTTTGGGGCTCACTAATTTCTTTAAAACACTTGGGAATTAAGGTGATCTGTGTCTCGTCATTCAAACAGTACCACGCTGTATTTTGGGGCACACTAATTTCTTTAAAACACTTGTGAATCAAGGTGATCTTCTGTGTCTCGTCACACAGCCAGCAAGTTTTTTTGGGGCTCACTAATTTCTTTAAAACACTTGGGAATTAAGGTGATCTGTGTCTCGTCATTCAAACAGTACCACGCTGTATTTTGGGGCTCACTAATTTCTTTAAAACACTTGGGAATTAAGGTGATCTGTGTCTCGTCATTCAAACAGTACCACGCTGTATTTTGGGGCACACTAATTTCTTTAAAACACTTGTGAATCAAGGTGATCTTCTGTGTCTCGTCACACAGCCAGCAAGTTTTTTTGGGGCTCACTAATTTCTTTAAAACACTTGGGAATTAAGGTGATCTGTGTCTCATCATACAAACAGTACCACGCTGTATTTTGAGGCTCACTAATTTCTTTAAAACACTTGTGAATCAAGGTGATCTTCTGTGTCTCGTCACACAGCCAGCAAGTATTTTTGGGGCTCACTAATTTCTTTAAAACCCTTGGGAATTAAGGTGATCTGTGTCTCGTCATACAAACAGTACCACGCTGTATTTTGGGGCTCACTAATTTCTTTAAAACACTTGGGAATTAAGGTGATCTGTGTCTCGTCATAAAAAATAGTACCACGCTGTATTTTGGGGCTCACTAATTTCTTTAAAACACTTGGGAATTAAGGTGATCTGTGTCTCGTCATTCAAACAGTAGCACGCTGTATTTTGGGGCTCACTAATTTCTTTAAAACACTTGGAATTAAGGTGATCTGTGTCTCGTCATACAAACAGTACCACGCTGTATTTTGAGCTCACTAATTTCTTTAAAACACTTGTGAATCAAGGTGATCTTCTGTGTCTCGTCACACAGCCAGCAAGTATTTTTGGGGCTCACTAATTTCTTTAAAACACTTGTGAATCAAGGTGATCTTCTGTGTCTCGTCACACAGCCAGCAAGTATTTTTGGGGCTCACTAATTTCTTTAAAACACTTGGGAATTAAGGTGATCTGTGTCTCGTCATACAAACAGTACCACGCTGTATTTTGGGGCTCACTAATTTCTTTAAAACACTTGGGAATTAAGGTGATCTGTGTCTCGTCATACAAACAGTACCACGCTGTATTTTGAGGCTCACTAATTTCTTTAAAACACTTGTGAATCAAGGTGATCTTCTGTGTCTCGTCACACAGCCAGCAAGTATTTTTTGGGGCTCACTAATTCTTTAAAACACTTGGGAATTAAGGTGATCTGTGTCTCGTCATACAAACAGTACCACGCTGTATTTTGGGGCTCACTAATTTCTTTAAAACACTTGGGAATTAAGGTGATCTGTCTCTTGTCTGCCAGCTATCAGTGTGTCTCACTGAGTTACACCAGAGTTATTTACATCTTTATACCAGAGTTGAATCAGAGTTCTGTATATATGAATCTATATATCACTCACCATGTCTGAAAGAACAAAAAGGACAGGCAGACGTCACGCTCCCAGCCAAAGATAAGAGGGCAAGCAGCCCCTGTGTCGGGAGGCTGTGTCTCTGGTCATGGTGGACGTGGTGCATCCTCTGCAGGGGCACGCTTGTCCTTTCTAACTGGTGCTGGCCGTCTTAAGCAGCAGCAACATACAGAGGACTTGGTGGATTGGCTAACCAGGCCATCCTCATCCTCCTCATCCTCTCCCAGCCAGGCTTCTAGTGCTTTACAGTCCACCTCAGCTGCCAAAGCATCTAATGCAGCCTCCATGTCCACAGCTACTCCTGCCGTAGCCTCGCTATCACACACGGAGGAGTCAGCAGAATTGTTTGACTACAATGAGAGTGACATGCTGCTTGAGGATGCGCAGCAAGTACAGTGCTCTGATTCAATCTCTGAGGTTGAGCAAGGGAGTATAATCAACCTAGAGGAAGGGGGTGCCAGTGACACACAAATAACTGGCACTCATGTTGCCCCAGCAGCTGCAGCATACTGCCAAGTTGGCTCCAGTGATGAGGAGATAGGGGGTGAAGATGACATTGATGATGAGGTCACTGACTCCTCCTGGGTGCCAGATCGAACTGAGGAATCAAGTGAGGAGGAGGGGAGGAGGCACAGCAAACACGAGGCACAACATCCTCTGTGACCAACCGTAGCACTAGCCAGTCCAAGGCATCACATGTCAGAGCTGCTCCGGTGCAGAGCGCTGTTGTCTCAAAGAACACATGCAGGAACTCTGCTGTCTGGGTGTTCTTTAAGAAATGTGCAGCAGACCCCACCGTTGCTATTTGTAATCTATGTCAGAGGAGGCTGAAGCGTGGGATAAACACCGGACACTTGGGTACCACGTGCTTGAGGCGACATATGAACAAGTGCAACACATCCCGTTGGGGCAAAACTTTGCGTAGGTCCTCCTCCTCCTCATCTGTCTCTACCCACACTGTATGTCCTGCCATGCAATTGCCTACAACCTCCACCGACAGGGATGATGCTACAGTTATGGATGTACCAGCAGGTCCTTCCTCACAATGTGACATCATCCCAGTAGCTGAAGATTTACGCAGTCAGATCACGTTGCCGCAGCTGCTGCAGCGAAAGAAAAAAATATAGTCCCAACCATCCCCAAGCACAGCATCTAAATGCCAGCTTAGCAAAATTACTCGCATTGCAGCTGCTGCCTTTCCAGCTGGTGGACTCTGCTCCCTTCCGTGAATTTGCTGAATGCGCTGTACCACAGTGGCAGGTTCCAAAACGCCATTACTTTTCACGCAAGGCCATTCCAGCACTATACCAGCACGTGAAAGACAATCTTATCCAGTCATTGGGAAAGGCAGTCAGCAGCAAGGTGCATGTGACTTTAGACACGTGGTCCAGCAAGCATGGACAGGCACACTGGGTAACTCTGATTGCAGCTGGGAGGGATCCAAGATGGGGCTCTGTGCTGGAGCTTGTTCATCCACCACGCTCCAGAAAGCTGCTTGTATGAGGTCTGTCTGCTCCACCACCACCACCTCTTCCTCCTCCTCCTCCTTCTCTGTCTCTGGCGAAGTGGCAGTTAAACCGACGCCTGACAGGGTCTACGCAATGGCTCAAGCAAAAAAAATGCCATACTGTGCTTGAGCTGATTTGTTTAGGGGACAGGAGCCACACCGGGTCAGAAATTTTGTCAGCTCTGCAGGGGCAGGTGCAGAGATGGTTAACACCACGCCAGTTTGAGCTGGGAATGATCGTCTGCCCTACGCAAGGGTAAATTGACGCATGTACCATGCATAGCACACGTCCTAAATCTGGTGGTACAGCATTTCCTAACCAAGTACACAGGGCTGCAAGAGCTTCTCATCCAGGCCAGAAAAGTCTGCAGCCACTTCAGACAGTCATTCCCAGAAAGCGTTCGCCTGGCAGAAATTCAAAGAGAATTCCACCTTCCCACAAACTGTCTGATCTGTGACATGCCCACCAGGTGGAACTCGACATTAGCAATGCTGCAGCATCTGCACAAGCAGCAGGGGGCCATCAACGAGTACCTGTGTGAGTATGGCACAAGGACAGGTTCAGGTCAACTTGTTTTTTTTTCCCCCTGCAGTGGCTGATGATCAAGGATGCATGCACTGTACTGTCACCATTTGAGGAGGCAACGAGGATAGTGAGAAGGGACAGTGCATGCATCAGTGACACAATTCCTTTAGTGTTCCTGCTGGAGCACACTCTGCGGGGAATTATAGTTGTGGCTCTAGAGGCAGAGCAGCGGGAGGAAGAGGAGGCCTTCCCTAGCTCTCAAGGCCCCAGTCTTTCCGCAGACAGCATTCCAGCGGGTCCTACTCAGATCAGACAGGAGGAGGATGAGGAGGAGGAGGAGGAGGACTATTTAAGTAGTGGGGCATTGAAGGTGGGGATTCCTCAAGGCAGGGTTTTGTGTGCCCAGAAACAGAAGGGCTTGTGCGTGGCTGGGAGGAGGAAGTGCACGATACGGTCATCCTCATTGACCAGGAAGACTCGGCAGCTAATGCCACCTCCAACCTACGCTGCATGGGCTCCCTAATGATGCAAAGCCTGCTAAAGGACGCCAGGATTCATGCTATCAAGGAGAGGGATCATTACTGGTTGGCAACCCTTTTTGATCCACGATACAAGGGGAAAGTTGCAGAGCTCATCCTGCCCGCACAGAGGGAGCACTGGATGACAAAACTTGAGGACGCTCTAAAGCGAAACTTGTGTAACACCTTTCCAGGCACTGTTAGATTACCAAGTGCTGACACACATGCTTCTGAGGCTGCAGGTGATCAGAGGAATAGCGGTGAAGGCCAGGGCCGCTTGACTGATGCAATTTTAATTTTTTTTAGTCCTCGACGCCCAGGGACGTCAAATGTAGGCACTCATTGTCAGCGTCTTCACCATATGGTGCAGGACTACCTAGGGGCAAGGGCAGACCTGGATACGTTTCCTGCAGATGATCCACTTGCTTACTGGGTGTTGAGATTGGATCACTGGCCAGAACTTAGCCAATATGCTATGCAGCTACTAGGTTGCCCTTCATCTAGCGTGCTTTCCGAAAGGACGTTCAGTGCCGCTGGAGGTTTTGTCACAGACAAAAGAGTGCGTCTGTCCACCGACTCTGTAGACCGGCTGACATTTATAAAAATGAATCAGTCCTGGATCTGCAGCTATCAATCCCCTGATGCTGAAGTAATGGAATAGATAGGGGATGTCCTCTTCTGCATTCACAAAACCTCCAGCACTGAACTCTTCCACAATACCACAAAAGGGTTACAGTTTGAAGGCACTTGCTGCCATGAAAGGCACAATATTTGGCTGCACTGAGGCCTGTGCCAGATTTATATCATTTTATTTTTTTGAACCGCAGGGTCCAACCCTGCACTCTTCCACAATACCACAGAGGGGTTACTGTATGATGATACTTGCTGGCCTGGTAGTCTTGCACCAAAGGCACAATATCTGGGTGCACTGACGCCCATTACTAGATCAAAAACTTTTCAATATAGGACCACATGGTCCACCCCTGCACTCTTCCACAATACTACAGAGGGGTTACTGTATGATGACACTTGCTGGCCTGGCATTAAAGGCACAATATCTGGGTGCACTGACGCCCATTAACAGATAAAAAAAACACTTTTCAGTATAGGACCACATGGTCCACCCCTGCACTCTTCCACAATACCACAGAGGGGTTACTGTATGATGATACTTGATGGCCTGGCATTAAAGGCACAATATCTGGGTGCACTGACGCCCATTAACAGATAAAAAAAACACTTTTCAATATAGACCACATGGTGGTCCACCCCTGCACTCTTCCACAATACCACAGAGGGGTTACTGTATGATAGTACTTGCATGCCTAGCACTAAAGACACAATATCTGGTGCACTGCCATTGACGCCTGTATCAGATTCATATCCTCAGAGGGGTTACGGTGTGATGGCACTGTTGCCGACGCTAAAAGCCCAATTTTAAAGCACCTATTGTTACTTTCATCCAAAGCCTGCATAAGTTTCACAATAATTTAGCCAAAAAAAACACTAAACTTTTTCTGCGCGTCCTAAAATGTCTTTTCATACAGGCTGCCGCCCAAAGCAGTTGTTTATGGATAGATTAAAGGAAAAGCATTTACCGTCATATGAAACGTTATTTTTTTTTGTTTTTAAGTGTTTCTATACATCCTAGAAATCCGCCACTTCACGGGCAGGTTATGGGGACCTCCTAGGCACAATATTTGAAGGAATTTTTCGTTTTTATTTTTAACCCTTATTTCATGGAAAACTCACTGTCCCTTTAAAAATGTATTTTTTAAAACTTTTTGTCCTTGTTTCCTGTCCCCCAGGGCACTACCCGGACCCCCATACACCTTTTATGGCAAATATGTAGTATATATTCCCTCTTGGAGGGCACTCTAAAAATCCGAATTTTCAGCCCCATTGACTTGCATGGGGGTTCGGGTTCAGGTTCGGGTTCGGTCCCGAACAAATGGGAAGTTCAGTTCGGGCTCGAACCGAACTCGGGGAGTGTTCGGCTCATCCCTAGTCTCTATTGTTTGCAGTAAGCTGACAAGCTTTGCTATGCAATTGGTGTAAAGATCTACCTATGTAATTGGTGATACCTGTTATGCAAGTAGAGCATAATATGACTTGGTCTGATAGCGTGATCCAATAGTGTCTTAATGACTTTTTGTGAGCCAACAAAGAAAAATTGATCCTCTGCCTTGATATGGCTATGTGATAGCACGCTATTTTAGCCTTACAACAATGAATTGATATAGGAAGTTTTACCTATATGCAGAAAATTATTCTCATAACTACTATGTGCACAATAGACTGTTGAATGCCTCTTCATGTGATCACTATAAGAAATGAAAACTCACGACTGACTTTTTGTGAAAATTCATCAATTTAGGTCATTACAATTCTTCACTTAGTTGCTAATTATTTGGTCACAATGAGTTGCACTGAAGATTTTAGATATAATTTATTCTGGTGCCCAGTTGTGAGCCAATGAAAGATTATTAATCCTTTGCACGGATATGGTTATACGGCGGCAATTTAAGATACCTTTTCAATAATGAATGCACTCACGAAGGGTTAACCATATACATAAAGATCTTTCCTTGCAGTGGATCAATTTGTGAATATCTGTCAGTTTGGGGCAATTTTACTTTGGTCACAATGAGACATATTGAAGGATCTCATATAGCAATAGTTCAATATACCTTAGAATTAATTGTTTTATGAATAAGGTTCTCTACAAATTAGTCATCACTGGGATCAGCATCAATCTATGTTCACATATCGGTCAGCCATATCTGGATACAAGCTCAGCCAATATATACAACATTGATTTTGGCTATTTATAATAGTGTCACCAATACTCACACTGTATCACAATTGATACCCCCACCAATAAGGCTGATAATAACATCACCTATCATTTAAACAACGTACAGTTGTGTTCAAAATTATTCAACCCCCACTGAAATTGAGTGTTTTGGCCAGTTTGACATTGATTTTGATCAAAGAGGCACGTGTAGGTCAGACAAATATAACATAACATTTATAATGAAATAACCACAAATGTCTTTTCTGTGCTCACATCATTATCAGTTTTATTCAACCCCCAAGTGACATTCAATCTTAGTACTTAGTACAACATCCTTTTGCAGTTATAACGGCTTTTAAACGTGAAGCATAGCTTGACACAAGTGTCTTGCAGCGATCTACGGGTATCTTCGCCCATTCGTCATGGGCAAAAGCCTCCAGTTCAGTCACATTCTTAGGCTTGCGCACTGCAACTGCTTTCTTTAAGTCCCACCAGAGGTTCTCAATCGGATTTAAGTCAGGTGACTGCGATGGCCACTCCAAAATGTTCCAGCCTTTAATCTGCAACCATGCTCTAGTGGACTTGGAGGTATGCTTGGGATCATTGTCCTGTTGAAAGGTCCAACGTCTCCCAAGCCTCAGGTTTGTGACGGACTGCATCACATTATCATCCAATATCTCCTGGTACTGAAGAGAATTCATGGTACCTTGCACACGCTGAAGCTTCCCTGTACCTGCAGAAGCAAAACAGCCCCAAAGCATGATTGATCCCCGCATGCTTCACAGTAGGCAAGGTGTTCTTTTCTTCATAGGCCTTGTTCTTCCTCCTCCAAACATAGCGTTGATCCATGGGCCCAAACAGTTCTAATTTTGTTTCATCAGTCCACAGAACACTATCCCAAAACTTCTGTGGTTTGTCCACATGACTTTTGGCATACTGCAGTCGACTCTTCTTTTTCTTTGAGACAGCAAGGGGGTGCGCCTGGGAGTTCTGGCATGGAGGCCTTCATTATGCAGTGTGCGCCGTATTGTCTGAGCTGAATCTTCAGTACCCACATCTGACAAATCTTTTCTCAGTTCCTCAGCAGTCACACGGGGACTTTTCTCCACTCTACGCTTCAGGTAGCGCACAGCAGTCAAAGTCAGCATCTTCTTTCTGCCACGACCAGGTAGCGTTTCAACAGTGCCTTTGCCTTGAATTTGCGAATGATGCTTCCTATGGTCTCTCTTGGTATGTTTAACATCTTTGCAATCTTCTTATAGCCATTGCCCTTCCTGTGAAGAGTAATCACCTCTTCTCTTGTCTTCCTGGACCATTCTCTTGACTTCACCATGTTTGTAACCACACCAGTAAATGTCTGGAAGGAGCTGAGTATCACAGTCATTTTAAAGCTGCCTAATTGGTGCTTATTATGCTTTATTGCTGCTCCGTGACATCCACAGGTGTTTTCAATACCTGATTGAAAACACTTGAATGAACCTCTGTTCTTCAGAGTGGTAGTCTTTAAGGGGTTGTAGAATTCACAAAAGAAACATTTACTACTGTATTACAAAACCAATTGATGTCATTTTAGTTGCATATGGTTCTTTAACCACTTCAATGCGGTGGACGCGCTCAGCGCGTCTACCCGCATTGGTACTTGGCTGCGGAGGACGCGCTGAGCGCGTCCTCCCTTTGCAGCCGCGATCAGCCGGTATTCCGGCTGATCGCGCGGCCCCCCGGTGCCGGCTGACATCGATGTCAGCCCAGCCTCCGGGCAGGGCCAGATTAAGCGAATCATGGGCCTGGTGATGAGGATTTTGGTGGGCCTTTTTATAGAAATAAAATGAAAAACGCAAAGCATTTTTTGTTAATATAAATTGAATATTTTAATTGCTGAAGTGCTTTCTCGTTTAGAGAGATGGGCGGCGCCAGGGCCAGCCCAAGACATTGTGATGCCTGGGTCCAAGGATTGAATGCCCCCCCCAAAACCCCCCCCACACCCACCAAAACATAGCTACGCATCCCAGAGCTCAAAGGCAAATACAACTCCAAAATGTGTGCTGTGTATGAGTGTATCACAGAGCTCCACAACAAGACTCACTCTCATACATACTGCACATTACTGTATCACAGAGCTCCCCATCAATAACACTCACAGTAATGTATACTCTGTATGAGTGTGTCAGAGAACCCACGCAGACACAAATCCTTATATCCCCCACACACAGTCACACATGCATATGCACACACATCTATATACCCACACATGGTGTCCAATATCCACATACCCAATAACATTCACATACCCACAGTGTCACACATGCACATACGCACACATCCAAATACATCCAATGTCACATATCTATACGCAGCCATCCAGCGCCACACATCTGCATACCCACATATGCGCACATGCATCTACACACAATGCCACACATCCAAACAGTGTCACACATCTACATAACCCACATATTGTTGCATGAGTGCAGCTCCATAGTTTTTGGCCTCCAGTGTCAACATAAACTTCTGATTCACTTATCACAGAAGCTGGAGGTCAATGACTACAGAGCTGCACGCAGGCAACACAAGGTCACATTTGCGCGAGTACACAGCGCCAGATTTTAATACAGAGAAAACTGCCACCGGCTCCCCATTGAGCCTGCCGAACCCACGGAACAACTAGAAAAAAAAAAACACAACAGGATTTTAACAAAAATAAAATTGTGTCGAGGAGAAAACTTGAATTAAAGAATTTTAAATTGTAACGTGTGATATGTGTCTCATATGATGTGTGATAAGTATGTGACCTGTATAGTAAAAACACAGCAGTTTGAAATGGCACTGCTGAATAAGAGCAAAGTTGTTTTAGTGGTGCAATCCAGGTGCAGTATCCTGCTGGTTTGCATGGTAACTGCTCCACACCTGGTCCAGAGTCCCACAAAAATCCATTGACAGACTGGTTCTAAAAGTGTCACTGTCAGGGGCAAATTTTGCCCATCATAAACGCACTTTAACATGAACTGGACTCCCTACCTGGCTTGTGTTGCAGCTGTTCTGGAGCTTGTAAGATTGGTCCAAGATGTAGGTGGACAGACTGGAGGACAGGGTGTTGGGAGCAGAGATGTTTTGTGACACGGACTGCTACTTCATGTAGGAGGAACAGCCGCACAGAGTCAGGACAGCTTCACCTTGCACTAATGGAAAAAAGTCCATTGCAAGTCTGCAAACTAGCCTCACTGTAAACAGACTAGGACCCCCTACAGCTAAAAGACTTGTCCCCCTAGTGGTCAAATCCTGAACAGGGCGAGGAACTAGGGTAATTGGTGGTCTTCAGTTACGTGACAGCTGGAACATCTAGGGGGTATGGAAATAGTTACCTGCACAGCACTTTCACTTTAAAACAGCTGGCTATTGGAGGTGCAGATTAGAAGGCAGTTACCTGCCACTGGACCACCGGGGAATCAACAGATTACAGGGTCCCAAGGACTCTGGAGGGCCCTGTTGGGCACACTGCCCAAAGGCAGCTAACTGCTGCCACTGGGTGTAGCCAGGTCCCCCTCCCACAAGACGCAGACCCCTGACATCTGTATCCCCTGTAATGCTCTAAGTAAATCAGAAAGCACCAGAGGGCGACTGTGTGACGCCTCGATGAACCAGCTGAACGGCTGCTGGAGAACCCGGCCAATCGGCTGCTGCTAGCTCTGGCCAATTGGCTCCTGCTAGCTCTGACCAATCGGCTCCTGCTAGCTCTGACCAATCGGCTGCTGCAAGCAATAGCCGAACAGCTTCTCTTCCCCCCTTGAGATCTTGGCTGTGGGCCTATTTTCAGTACGGGGCCTGGAGCGGCCGCTCCATCCGCCCCTACGTTAATCCGGCCCTGCCTCCGGGACCCCAGCGGGCACGATGACGTCTATTTCAGGCCCCCCTCCCCCGCCATTGCAGGGAAGGTGCCTGAAGGGGAGGGGGGAGGTCCTTCGGACCTCTCCCCCTCCCCTTCCCCGTGGGCCAGTGATTAAAGACAGGCACCGCCTGCCCTTCCAAGCGGCGGCTGTCTTTAACCCCTAGGGGGCTGGATCACGATATGGCGCCAACATGCGCCGTATCGCGGTCCCCTCCCGGAGCTGGCCAACATCTTGGATGTCGGCCAAGCTTCCGGGATATCCCCCTAATGACTGGCGTAATCGCGCAGAGCGCGATGGCGCCAGTTTTGAAATTAACCCCTTTGCTGCCACCTATAGATCCATGACAGCTAGGGGTTAATGTTTGCTATCATTGGAACGGCCAGAGTGTGGCCTTTCCAATGATATCAAACATGACCATGTAAAATGTAAAAAAAAAAATTTTTTAGATTTATTAGTGCAACAGTATTGTTCCCGTTTCAATTATAATGTGAACAATGATGCTGCACTAACGATTTTTTCTATGGGGGGGCGTTTGCTAAAAAACACGTAATTTTCCCCAAAAAAAAGTAACTATACCTCATTTCTAATTTTTTTAACAAGCGCACCCCATAGAAAATATAACCGCAAACGATCGCATTTTAAAATGTGAAAAAAAACCACTTTACACATTGTAAATTATTGAAAATTCAAATTTTTTTGCATGTTTTGTTATAATATACAGACATGACATAACGTATACATATAATAATGACATATTATGAATCTGCACAGTCTGCCGGAAAGAACGATATATAAAATGTCTGGGTCATATATTAAAATAAGGCTTCAAAACGCAGTTAAACATGATGAGCGAAACTGGTAAAAATGAGCTTAGCACAGAGGTGGGAAAAGGCTCAGCAGCGAAAGGGTTAAAAAGTCCTTGTAGGATTTCATTCTGAATACAATTACAAATGTACACTAAATTCCCTAAAACCCTTTACAGCATTGGGAGTTGAATAATTTTGAACACAACTGTATATGTTTTTTAGAATGTATGGTTGTCTATTGATTGTTTTAGAGTTGTAATAAAGTTTATTGTAAGGTTCCTTTTGAGCCTAATACGGTACAATAACGGTACTCCTTTTCTGAACTTTTGTTCAGCCCTTCAGTGTATACAATTTAAGGGTTTAATCCCTATCAGAGTACCTATTGGCCTCACAGTTTTTTTTTTACTTTTTCCTTCCACATGGATATATATATTGCCCCCAGCTCACATGGATATAAATTGCCCATCTCACATGGATATATTTATTTGCCCCCAGCTCACATGGATATATTGGTCCCAGTTCACATGGATATATTGCCCCCATCTCATCACATGGATATCTATTGCCCCAGCTCACAAGGATATATATATTGCCCCAGCTCACATGGATATATATATATTGCCCCAGCTCACATGGATATATTGGTCCCAGCTCACATGGATATATAAATATTGCCCCAGCTCATCACATGGATATATATTGCCCCAGCTCACATGGATATATTGCCCCAGCTCACAAGGATATATATATTGCCCCAGCTCACATGGATATATATATATTGCCCCAGCTCACATGGATATATTGCCCCCAGCTCACATGGATATATTGCCCCCAGCTCATCACATGGATATATATTTACCCCCAGCTCTCACCTCCTCTGTCTGCAGCCGTTCTTCTCCTTATGAGCAGCTGCCAGCATGCAGCTTGGCCTCTCACTGGGAACCACCTGACCAGCGCAGTCATGTTCTCGCGAGATTGCGGAGTTCACGTGAACTCTGCGATCTCGTGCGCTGGTCAGGTGGTTCCCATCCCAGGCAAGCGGCCAAGCTGCATGCTGGCGGCCGCTCGTACAGAGAAGAACGGCCGGCGGCAGCGATTTTCTTGGGGGGGCAATTGCCCCATTGCCCCCCCTGGATCTGCCCCTGCCTCCCTACAGAAAAGGTAAGCAGGAGAGGGGCAATAATTTATTATTAGAAATGTAATATATTCTTTTTTGAAATTTTGTTTAATTTTATTTTAATACTCTATAATATAATATAATATATATTTTAATACCTTATAATATAATTTTAAATGTATTTATTTTAATATTTATAATGTACTATATTTTAATAGGCTACTAATATATAATTAATTATAATATTTCAATTTGTTGTGTAATTACTTGGATGTATATTTTAATTGAAAACATATTTTATACCAAAAAATTTTTAGCTCCCGTCCAGCTCTGTGATATGTTCAGATACAGAGCATATTGCTGTTTTATTGATATGCAGCTCGTTGATATGCCCACGTACATGACACATTGCTATGAGTTTTATTCCTGTGCAGCTTTGTGATACACTCATATACACTGCATATTACCATGTCTTTTATTGCTGTGGAGCTCTGTGATAAGTTCATACACATCACGCATTATGAGTTTTATTGCTGTAGAGCTCTTTGATATACTCATACAGTTCACACATTTCTGTGGGTTTTATTGCTGTGGTGCTCTGTGATATTGTCATGTCCTCAGCCCCTGATGTGCTGCATGGGGGGTCTGGGCAAGGTCCTGTGCCAAGATCTGGCCTGTTGACAGCACTGGGGAATTAGATATTGCATTAAAACGGGAATATTTTTAACATTGAAGCCTATGGGATTCATAAACATTTCCCACCTCTTGTTGGTCAAACATTTCCCACACCTTCTTCGTCAAACATTTCCCACTCCTAGTTGGTCAAACATTTCCCACACCTTGCTGGTTAAACATTCCCCACTCATTGCTGGTCAAACATTTCCCACTCCTTGTTGGTCAAACAATTCCCACACCTTGCTGGTCAAACATTTCCCACTCACTGCTAGTCAAACATTTCCCACTCCTTGTTGGTCAAACATTTACCACTCATTGCTGGTCAAACATTTCCCACTCATTGTTGGTCAAACATTTCCCACTCGTTGGTGATAAAACATTTACCATGGCTTTAAATCGCATTTAAACATGCGCAAAAGTGGTAAAAATTAGCTCAGCGCACAGCGGTGAAATGGCTCAGATCTCAGCAGTGGAAGGGTTAAAAATGTTTTTCTTTTTTCATTGTTTCCTGTCACCCAGGGCAGTACCCGGACCCCCATGCACCTTTTTATGGCCAATATCTTGCATATATGCCCTCTGGAGGGGACCTTAATTTTCGAACATTCAAGCCCCATTGACTTGCATTGTGCTCAAATTGTGTTCGAATTCGCGGTCTAAATTTTTCAGATGTTCCAGTTCAAATCCAAACCAAACACGGGGTGTTCGGCCCATAATTAACATTGAGTTGGGTAATCTGCTTTAATAAGACAAACACTGCACCGTTGTCTGCTGTCTGTAATCTTGTTTATCAATCTAATTACTATTGTCCTGCCTCATTTAGATATGTTATGTAGTGTTTAATTTAACTGCCTGTTCCTAATCTATTTATGTTTCACATTCCAAGAAGCAGAAGGAACATAAACTGTGCACTGTGCACTGTGCACTGAGGAAAGGGTTGTATCCCTGAAACGTTTGCCTGTGTGCTCCTTATTTACAAAATAAATGTGGTGACACGAGTGCACCTTGCAAAGCAGCGCTGGATGATCTGTTTTTCTTTTCCTTAGGAACATAAACATGAGAATCGCTAAGGACCATTTCCTAGATGAGGTTTTGTATATGGAAATAATCCAGGTTGACTGTATAAATATGTGGGTCTGTCCCTGATATAAGAGAGTTCCATTCAGACCCTACATACAGTCACGACTCATGGTGTAGGTAGCTCCAGATCTACAGCTTATTTCTGTGAGATGCTAGCAAGGCTCTCTATGTCTACCTGTTAAGCTTGCGGCTAAGGACTGGAGAAAGGCACAAGTGTCATGATGGGAATACCGGGGGTCCAGCAAGGAAGCGGCATTGGCAGATATGACCCTGACGGGTACTGAGGTCTGCTACAGTAGCAGCATGTTGATGCAATGCTCCCATCTAGAGGCATGAATAAAGATTGATGCTTGTTGGTGTCTGGTTTTCGTAGCCCTCCTTCCTTGTGTCAGACCTATGACGCTGCCCAATGAGATGACTCTTGGACCAGCAGTTGGGGTTGTTCCTGAGTGTTAGGGGTTTCTTCTCCTGGTTACCGTGACACACTCTCAGTCATTCACATTTGACACCCTTTGTATTTCTCCTCACAGTATTTCTCCTCAGTACAATATTTTTATCTGAGCGCAAGTCTAAAATTTACTCTACAAAAAACTTTTTTCCCTTTATTGTATCCCTTTTATGAAACATGAGAAAAAAACGAGACACATAAAGGTCATATATTTCATTTCATGCTTACTTTGTTCGAAGAATGTGCTATCTCTTTCAGACTTTTATGCAAAGTACTGATAGGATGAATACAATATATCACTTTTATAATAGTACGCTATTAAAGGAAAGCATAAAGCAGTCTGAAAACCATAAGTGCTGCCAACAGCTCTTGCTTTAATGAATTCCCTTTTAGATGTCCATTAAATGCTCATGGCAAATGTACTCATAATGGAAATGGCAAATCTAAATGGGTAGATATGAATAATCCATGGAGTTTAAATTCTGGTTTATGATCATCTTCACATTTAGTTTTCAGGACGATGCAGTTTAGTTTTCATTACAGTTTGGAATAATGAGGACAGGGAGTAATTGATTGCTTCAAGCAGATTAAAATCAATGAGTTTTTTCAAAATTCCAGTTCAGTGCAGTAATGTGAACTTTAAGCATTGATTTATGATTCTAAACACAATGTTTTGAGTCATGTGATCTTTTATCTTGAAGGCTGGAAGAATATACATATTTATATGGTGATTGTTAAAACTATCTAATAGAATGCTGTCAAGTTATTTTGCTCTTTATTTTGGCAACATCACAAATCACAACAAAACCATGATCACAATATACATCAACATTTGCAACTTCTAGTACAAAGAAATTACAGTATGCCAAATGTGTGCATAAGCCTTGATTTGCAACTGCGGCGTTGTTCATTTTCACTCATGTATGTAAATAAATATGTATAATTAAAGAGAGGCCATGAATTACTTGGTATTATGTAGCCTATCTTGGCTTGCAATTGCAGAACAAATAATTATTCATGAATTTTAGCTCCTGTTATAACACTTTTATTAACACTAAAGATATCTAAAAGTTCAGTATATAAGTACAAATGCTTGAAGCATTCCATTGCTATAATGTTACTTCCTTTGGAGCTGAACTTGGAGTGGTAACGTTGTGCTCTACACATAATGGGTTAGTCAAAGAGAGCCGAATTGGCCACCGATTTACACCCGTATGATGCAATTTCGTGGCAATTTGGCTATTCAAAAAGCTGTCAATTTGCCAAATATTGGTGAATTGCTAGCGAAATACAGTGCAATACGGCGGCAGTGAAATTCCACATAGAGAAGTAATGGTTAACAGTGGCTTAGCGTGGGGGGGGCTGGGGGGGCCGTGGCCCCGGGCGCAGTTTTGTTAGGGGCTCATTTGCGCCCCTAAAACTGGCCCGGGGTTGAGGGGACCCAGATGCCGGGCAGCGCCAGAGTGCCTGCCCGGTCCTGAAGAGTCCGTCCTGTTAAAGGGAAGCGGCTGCGTGCAGGCGCAGCCGGTCACGTGGTCCGGCTAATCAGGTGGTACTGAGTCTCTGTACCACCTGACTGGCCGGACCGCGTGACCTGCGCACGCACGCCACGCAGCCGCATCCCCTTCAACAGGACGGACTCTTCAGGACCGGGCAGGCACTCCCGCGCTGCCCGGCATCTGGGTCCCCTCAACCCCTGCCGGAGCTGGAGCAATATCCAGGTGAGAGCTGGGCAAATCCATGTGTAAGCTGGGCAAATCCATGAGCTGGGGGCAAATCCATGAGCTGGGCAAATCCATGAGCTGGGGGCAAATCCATGAGCTGGGGCAAATCCATGAGCTGGGGGCAAATCCATGACCTGGGGGCAAATTCATGAGCTGGGCAAATCCATGAGCTGGGCAAATCCATGAGCTGGGGGCAAATCCATGAGCTGGGCAAATCCATGACCTGGGCAAATCCATGAGCTGGGGCAAATCCATGAGCTGGGCAAATCCATGACCTGGGCAAATCCATGAGCTGGGGGCAAATCCATGAGCTGGGGAAATCCATGAGCTGGGGGAAAATCCATGAGTTGGGGGCAAATCCATGAGCTGGGCAAATCCATGAGCTGGGCAAATCCATGAGCTGGGGGCAAATCCATGAGCTGGGCAAATCCATGACTTGGGCAAATCCATGAGCTGGGGCAAATCCATGAGCTGGGCAAATTCATGACCTGGGCAAATCCATGAGCTGGGGGCAAATCCATGAGCTGGGCAAATCCATGAGCTGGGGGCAAATCCATGAGCTGGGGCAAATCCATGAGCTGGGGGCAAATCCATGAGCTGGGCAAATCCATGAGATGGGGGCAAATCCATGAGCTGGGCAAATCCATGTGTGAGCTGGGGGCAAATCCATGTGTGAGCTGGGGCAAATCCATGTGTGAGCTGGGGCAAATCCATGAGCTGGGGCAAATCCATGTGTGAGCTGGGGCAAATCCATGTGTGAGCTGGGGCAAATCCATGAGCTGGGGCAAATCCATGAGCTGGGGGCAAATCCATGTGTGAGCTGGGGCAAATCCATGTGTGAGCTGGGGCAAATCCATGAGCTGGGGCAAATCCATGAGCTGGGCAAATCCATGAGCTGGGGGCAAATCCATGAGCTGGGGCAAATCCATGTGTGAGCTGGGGCAAATCCATGTGTGAGCTGGGGCAATCCATGAGCTGGGGCAAATCCATGAGCTGGGCAAATCCATGTGTGAGCTGGGGCAAATCCATGAGCTGGGGCAAATCAATGAGCTGGGGGCAAATCCATGTGTGAGCTGGGGGCAAATCCATGTGTGAGCTGGGGCAAATCCATGAGCTGGGCAAATCCATGAGCTGGGGGCAAATCCATGAGCTGGGGCAAATCCATGTGAGAGCTGGGGCAATATCGATAACGTGTTCACAGGTGGGGGCGCACAATTCTTGGCTGGCCCCGGGCGCTGAAAACCCACGCTACGCCACTGATGGTTAATCTATTCAGAGAAGGCCGAACATCCCCTAAAAGTTGACGAAATGCTCAGATTTTCGGTGGTTTCGTTCAACAGGTTAAAACAGGCGAATCCCATAGGTTTCAATGTAAAAAAAAAATCCTCATTTCTATTTAAAAAAAGTTCAACTGTTTATTCTTTACATTTAGAGAAAAAAGTCTTTTTTATTTATTGATTTTTTTAGATTTTTTTTTAGACATTTTTCTAGACTTTCAGCAATTTTTTTATTCCAATTTTTTTTTATCGACAATTTTTATTGACGGTCCTCAGGTGATACCTAGACAATGAAGTCGCAATATAAGTTCAGTACAGGCATATGAATAATAGAGATCATGTAGATATAAAACCGTGTTGGCATGGAATGACAATATACCTTCAGTACACAAATTTCAAAGTGCAAAAGGTGGACACACCTCTCAACAGAAAAAATGAGAATGAGCAATAACAGAACATCTCTTGGCAATAGGCATTAAATGATGCATTATACAAAAGCTACGAACAAAGCAACATATGAGGTCAAAGTTCCAAAAAAGAGGGATATGAACATACAGGAGTACAGACCATCCTGGTGAGACGATAAAAACATGCTGGAAATGACCCCTTGAGAGGGGGGAATAGAGCAGGTCTGGACAGAAACCAGAGCTTCTAGTAGGAAGAGGAACTCTGTGATAAACACTTGGGAAGACCAGGGAAATCTCAAGGGGTAAGAAAAAGAAAAAGGAGGGTGGAGAGAGAGAGAAAAAAAAGAATGGGGAGGGAGGAAGGAAGAGGGGTGATAGGGAGTGGCTCTCCTGCAATCCCCCCAGTAAGGAAGATAATATAATCACAGACCTCCCCATTGCACCACCATGCCACCAGGAGCAAAGTGGCCATCAAGGAGGAACCACCCATATCTCCAGTTCCACAAGCTAATCTTAGAAGGCCAGATGAGCAGAGGCCGGAGAAGCAAATGTCGTCAGCCACGGGGACCACTCCCTCTCGTAGTGCCCCATGCGTTCCAAGTCAATGGCTATCAGGCACTCCATGGAGATCATGTGCTAAGATTTGGCCTCTATCAATGAACATGAGGGCGGGAGGCCCTTCGAGGTCCTAGCCAAGCAAATGTGCACTGCCGCGCACAACCTAGAAATTAAAGAATGATCGCTGCGTGTGGATGCAGTTAGTTAAGGAGCGCAGTCCAGAGGTTCTGGATAGTTTCACTCCCAATGCTCTGCCCTAATTACGAAACACCGCTTCCCAAATGTCATTTATGTGGGGCGGCCCTTAAAAGACTCGTCTGACTGCCTAGAAGTCAGACCGCCGCGGGGCCCGGAGGAGAGAGGTGAGCATCTCTCCGAGCTCCCGCCGAGCGGATGACGTGTGGGGAACGTCCTCCGTATATAGCGGGAGTCAAAGAGGACGTTCCCCACACGTCATCTGCAGCGAAGGGGTTAAAGGAAAAAAAAACGGCATTTAAAAATAGTCAGACCGACTATGCCACAATTACAATTTTTTTTAAATGCCGTTTTTTTTCCTTTAACCCCTTCGCTGCGGATGACGTGTAGGGAACGTCCTCTTTGACTCCCGCTATATGCAGACGACGTTCCCCACACGTCATCCGCTCGGCGGGAGCCCGGAGAGATACTGACCTCTCTCCTTTGGGCCCCGCGGCAGTCTGACTTCTAGGCAGTCAGACACGTCTTTTAAGGGCCGCGCCACGTAAATGAAGTCATCGCGCCTTGCACGATGATGTCATTTTCGGGGGACCCCAGGGACAGCACATGGAAGGGAGGAGGGGATCCTTTCGAATCCCTCTCCCTCCAGATCGGGAGGTTGCAGCCGCTCATACCAGGCACCGCTTAAAAGGGGGGAGTCTCTCCTTTTAAGCGGTGCCTGGTTTTAACCCCTTACGTACCGGGCTGCGATCCAGCGCCATCCGGTGATGGATCGCAGCCTAGTTCCTGTGGGGGCCACCATCTTGGATGGCGGCTCCACCTCCGGGTCCCCCCTGGCCACCTAACGTCATCATGTATGGCACATGATGTCAGTTAGCCGGGGAACCCCTAGCTGCCCAGGGATTTCCCAAGGAAATCCCATGGAGGAGATAGGGGGTTCCTTTGAACCACCATATTTCCCAAACTGTGACGGCTAGGGTGTCATGTATGGTATCATTTGAAAGGCCATGACCATGTTTGAAGTAAAAAAAAATAGCAAAAATAAAAATAATTAAAAAAAAAACATGTTTTTTTTTATTTGTGTGTTGTATTTATTAATGCAGCAATATTGTTCACATTTCAATTATAATGTGAGCAATGAACTGCACTAATGTTTTTTTTCTAATGGGTGCGTTTGCTAAAAATCACGTAATTCCCCCCAAAAAAATGTAACGTCCCCATTTCTAATTTATTTAACAAACGCAGCTTATAGAAAATATAAATGCAAAAACTCGCATGATAAAATGTGAAAAAAACCCACTTTACACGTTGTAGATGATTAAAAATTCTAATTTTATTGCATTTTTGTTATAATATACAGGCAGGGCATAACGTATACATATAATAATGATGTATTATGAATATGTGGAGTCTGCCGGAAAGAACGATATATAATATGTCTGGGTTGGAGGGCGTGGCTTGACTCCGGACCAAGATGGACGTGTGATCCACCAGCTCGTCGGTCCCCTCCGACTTTAACGCCTTTAATCAAAGCTGCCGGGCAATGGTGCAGGGGAAAATGGTCTCTCATACTCCCTGGTGTCTGGCACTCTGGATGGCTTCGTTCACCCGACCCCATCTTGAGACCCTGAAGCGGCCTGCTCACCTAGCGCTCAGAAAATGGCGGCCACGCGTGCTTCCCACAAACAGAACTCGGACCCTCTACAATCGGCCTGCAGACTGGAGAAGCTGGTGGCGGCGCTCCCTACCAGATCCGACATTGCTGCCATGATGGAAGATTTCTGAGTGAGCATCCTGGCTGACGTTCGGGAGGTACGTGCTGACAATACGGGCCTGACAAATCACGTAGATACCCTGGAGCAGAGGGCGAACGTGCCTTCAACACTACCTCCCTCCCTGGCTGCAGACCTCTCAGATGTCAAATGCAAGCTCGACGACTTAGACAACTGAGGCCGCCGACCTAACATCTGCATCAGGGGGCTACCCGAGAACATACCCCCGGACAAAGACGGTATAGAGGGAGAATGTGATTGCTGAGGGGGAGGGTGGGAACGATGAGGGGAATAGAGGTCTTGGAATACGGAAGGGTGGGAATGCAAAGATAGATATGGGCACGGGGGAGGGGGAGGTGGCACTGCCGGGCCTGTGTTTCACAGAGATGGTGGGAGGGGTCGATCAAGAGACTTGGTGATGGCACACCTTCTACGCACTGGTTTGGACACAACGCCTATGGGCTTCGGGGAGAATCGTAGAAGTGCCGGACAGTACTAGACACAGACATCTCCTGACCATCGTCCCTGACATTGTTTGGATAACATGGTGTGACCTGATGCTATCCTGTATATCGAGATGGTTTGAACTTTCTACGATCACCACCGAACCGGACAGGACTGCTATTCTGGTCACTCATATTTACACCTGGGATAAGGTTTTTTTTTTTTCCTCCTTTTTTTTTTTTTTAAAAAAAGTGGGTTTTTTTGTGTGATGCCACTTCCTTATTGTTAGTTGATGATACTAGCCTACCTGCCGGTGGGGGGAGGCGTTACTGTTAGGGTCGCGACCTCTCAGGAGATTGACTCCTATACATACAACTAAGTGGTGGACATGGGGACTCTGGAGCGAAGGGCGGGGGTCCTTAAATCGTTGATATGTTTAAATGTTTAAATGTTCGAGATAATAGGCCTTGTCCCAGTTGACTTATTGGCCTTGTTCGCATGCCATTGTCCATGTTTCATCGGAGGGGACCACCGACATATGTACATACGTTTGTTATATAAAGCGCTTTAGTTATACCGATTCGCTGATCTTCTGGTTCGGAGGTGAGCACTCCCCACGGGGATTTTTGATTGGCGTCCCTGCACCACTCCTTGGAGGGCCCATACTCCCACCCTGACTGAGTGGAGTGACCATAACTCTTTGGACGGGCGCCTTTACCGCTTGGAATTTTTTTTTCCTCCGTTCTTCTCCCTCTTACTTCCTCTCCCCGCTCTTCCGCTTTCTATTCTTCTCCTATTCCCCTTCCTGCTCTTTCCCCTTCTCCCTTTTTTGCCCTCTCTCCTCCCTGTCTTCTGTCTCGCCCCTCCTTGACCCCCCTTGACCCTCTCACCCATATTTATCTCTTACTCTATCTCTCTTGACTCTGCTTACTCTGCTCCCCCCTTCTTTCACTACTTCCTCCTTTTTAATTACCGATTCTATCCCTTACAACCTTACCCGGGATCTATTACTCTTGTGTGTCCTTTAGGATGGCCGGGGGGGCGACCTTCGGAGTTCCTTCCGGGCTCACTGAAGATTTTATCCTTTAATGTGAGGGGATTGAATATCCCGGAGAAGTGCCGCTGTCTTCTCTGGGACTTGCAGTCCGAGAGGTGCTCTGTGGCACTACTCCAAGAGTCACATTTCTGCTCACAGGGGCACCCGGCCCTTCGTGATTCCTAGTACCTGGAGGCATACCATGGCACAGCCCCGGAGGGAAAGGTGAGGGGGGCCACCGTTCTGCTCTCGAAACACCTGCCCTTTGTTTATCAAGAGGCCCTATACTTGGGAGGTGGAACAGGGTTTTTTCTGAAGGGCACTATAGCGGTTGCGAAATATACATTCGCTTCAATCTATCTGCCCAACACTCGGCAACACGTGTACTTTAACAAGATTGTTACTAAACTGGCCTCCTTCATGGAAGGTACTTTGATCCTAGGAGGGGACTTTAATGCCAAGCTTTTTCCACCAGAAGATTCGTCAGCGGGTACTACTAGAATTCCACTGCGCATTTTGAGGTAAATTCAGAGCCCGCACAGTCGCAGCTCTGTCATCCTGTGGCCGCATGCTCCTCAAGGGGTCCTTGGGAGGCCCCGGCAGGTTGCCTTCTACAGTGCCCGATTAGAGGGCCTCATCTGCCTGATGTTTTAGCAACAAGAATGTTTTATCCCATAAGCTTCAATGTTAAAAATATTCCCGTTTTAATTCAATATCTAATAAACCATTGCTTATAATATTCTGCAGTAAAGAGTTTTTAGATTTTTTTAGGATTTTTAAAAAAAAATAGATTTTTTTTTTGAACTTTTGGCGAACGTACCAAAAAGTTTGATGTTCGAAAACTTTCGAACGGCCAATGTTCGAATCGAACCGAACACCCATCCCTAATTAGAAGGTCCTGTGCGGTTATCTGATCTGTGATGTTCTCTGATTGTATGCAAATGTGTTGGTCCTTCACTGTACCTGTGAGTCTGTGAATAAACAGTCAATTCTATTCTGACCAAGCTTGAAGTCCACGGCTCATGATTTGGGGTAAAAGGTAAAGTTGTGTTCAAAATTATTCAACCCCCAATGCTGTAAAGGGTTTTAGGGAATTTAGTGTACATTTGTAATTGTATTCAGAATGAAATCCTACAAGGACTTTTTAAAGAACCATATGCAACTAAAATGACATCAATTGGTTTTGTAATACAGTAGTAAATGTTTCTTTTGTGAATTCTTCATTGACACAATTATTCAACCCCTTAAAGACTACCACTCTGAAGAACAGAGGTTCATTCAAGTGTTTTCAATCAGGTATTGAAAACACCTGTGGATGTCACGGAGCAGCAATAAAGCATAATAAGCACCAATTAGGCAGCTTTAAAATGACTGTGATACTCAGCTCCTTCTAGACATTTACTGGTGTGGTTACAAACATGGTGAAGTCAAGAGAATGGTCCAGGAAGACAAGAGAAGAGGTGATTATTCTTCACAGGAAGGGCAATGGCTATAAGAAGATTGCAAATATGTTAAACATACCAAGAGAGACCATAAGAAGCATCATTCGCAAATTCAAGGCAAAGGGCACTGTTGAAACGCTACCTGGTCGTGGCAGAAAGAAGATGCTGACTTCGACTGCTGTGCGCTACCTGAAGCGTAGAGTGGAGAAAAGTCCCCGTGTGACTGCTGAGGAACTGAGAAAAGATTTGTCAGATGTGGGTACTGAAGTTTCAGCTCAGACAATACGGCGCACACTGCGTAATGAAGGCCTCCATGCCAGAACTCCCAGGCGCACCCCCTTGCTGTCTCCAAAGAATAAGAAGAGTCGACTGCAGTATGCCAAAAGTCATGTGGACAAACCACAGACGTTTTGGGATAGTGTTCTGTGGACTGATGAAACAAAATTAGAACTGTTTGGGCCCATGGATCAACGCTATGTATGGAGGAGGAAGAACAAGGCCTATGAAGAAAAGAACACCTTGCCTACTGTGAAGCATGGCAGGGGGGGCAATCATGCTTTGGGGCTGTTTTGCTTCTGCAGGTACAGGGAAGCTTCAGCGTGTGCAAGGTACCATGAATTCTCTTCAGTACCAGTAGATATTGGTTGACAATGTGATGCAGTCCGTTACAAACCTGAGGCTTGGGAGACGTTGGACCTTTCAACAGGACAATGATCCCAAGCATACCTCCAAGTCCACTAGAGCATGGTTGCAGATTAAAGGCTGGAACATTTTGGAGTGGCCATCGCAGTCACCTGACTTAAATCCGATTGAGAACCTCTGGTGGGACTTAAAGAAAGCAGTTGCAGTGCGCAAGCCTAAGAATGTGACTGAACCGGAGGCTTTTGCCCATGACGAATGGGCGAAGATACCCGTAGATCGCTTGTGTCAAGCTATGCTTCATGTTTAAAAGCTGTTATAACTGTAAAAGGATGTTGTACTAAGTACTAAGATTGAATGTCACTTGGGGGTTGAATAAAACTGATAATGATGTGAGCACAGAAAAGACATTTGTGGTTATTTCATTATAAATGTTATGTTATATTTGTCTGACCTAGACGTGCCTCTTTGATTTAATTGTAAGCAAGATGACTGAATGATCAAAATCAATGTCAAACTGGCCAAAACACTCAATTTCAGTGGGGGTTGAATAATTTTGAACACAACTGTACCTTCTGTTCGCTGTGCCAGCGAAATGCTCCAGGTCTACAGCTTCGGCTTATTTCCGGGGGGGGGGGCTAGTCAGGCTTTCTACGTGCACCTGTCCTTAAGCTGCGGCTAAGGTATTGGAGAAAGGCGTGAGAGTCACGAGGAGTACCCGGGTGTCCAGCAAGGAAGCAGCGTTTGACAGATGTGACCCTGTCCGGGCATAGAGATCTGTTACAAGACCTAATAATTTTATGTTTTTATAAATACATAAAATGCAACAATTATTTTAATTATTTGTGAGATTTTGTGATAGATCAACAGTACATCAATTATGCTTTTAGTAGATAAATGCATCAATAATTAAATAGGAGCAACAGTAACATAACAGGCGGGATAAATGAAACCCCAACAAAACAATTCTTGTTGATCGTGATGATGATACTGGTGTGCAGCTGCTTATATTCACAATGGGTGATAAATCCCCAAAATGTCACCCATAGAGAGATATATAGGATGTAGTGTATATTAGCGCTCGCACTGGTGATCAATTTATCCAATTTTCAGTATTACACTGGAAAATAAGGTCTTTACTCTGTGGGATGTTCATCGGTGAAAACAAATAAAATGCAATGTGCGGACCATTTAAAAGAGATAGTTATAGTAGAATATAATAAGTCTACTCACATTTAATGGTGCCTATTATTCAAGAGGCACCAAATCTGAAGCAGCCGGTAATTCCAAGGGGCACCAGACCTCCGTCTTGGTTGATATGGTCCTCAGTGGTGATAGTAGTGCTGATTCATCCACTAAAACAGGACAGGCAATCGCTGGCTATGTTTAAAACTACTTTATTAAAAGTTTACAATAGAATAAATAAAACACTGCATACGCGTTTCGCTGTGGTCAGTAGGGATGAGCCAAATGCCCCCGTGTTTGGTTCACATTCAAACTCGAACAATTTCAAAAGTTCGAGTTCGAACTCGAACACGATCCGAGCTCAATGTAAGTAAATGGGACCCAAACGTTTGATTTTTAGAGTGCCCTCCAAGAGGGCATATATGCTAGAAATTTGCCATAAAAGGTCTATGGGGGTCCGGGTAGTGCACTGGGGGACAGGAAACAAGGACAAAAAGTTGAAAAAAAAAGTTTTTAAAGGAACAGGGAGTTTTCCATGAAATAAAGGTTAAGAATAAAAACGAAAAATTCCTTCAAATATCGTGCCTAGGAGGTCCCCATAACCTGCCCGTGAAGTGGTGGATTTGTCGGATGTATAGAAACATTTAAAAACAAAAACATGACATTTCAAATTACGGTAAATGGTTTTCCTTTAATCTATTCATAAACAACTGCTTGGGGCGGCAGCCTGTATGAAAAGAGGAGACGTTTTAGGACACGCAGAACAAGTTTAGTGATTTTGTTTGGCTAAATTATGGTGAAACTTATGCAGGCTTTGGATGAAAGTAACAATAGGTGCTTTAAAAATGGGCCTTTAGTGTCAGCAACAGTGCCTTCACACCGTAACCCCTCTGTGGTATTGTGGAAGAGTGCAGGGTTGGACCCTGCGGTCCAATATTAAAATGATATGAATCTGGTATAGGCGTCAGTGGCAGTGCATCCAAATATTGTGCCTTTGGTGGCAGCAAGTGCCTTCACACCGTAACCCCTCTGTGGTATTGTGGAAGAGTGCAGGGTTGGACCCTGCGGCCAAATATTAAAATGATATGATTCTGGTACAGGCGTCAGTGCACCCAAATATTACTGCGCTTTAGTGTATGGCAGGATGGAAGCGCACCAGCAGTAACAAGCAGCGGAATATACCAGACAGGGGCACAGAGCAAGAGTAGTAGTTATAACAAAACCAGCTCAACAACGTTTAGGCACTAGTATTGCGCTACTGTATATGGTAAGAATTGGAGCACACCAGTCTCGGTGGCTCTGCGTCATCACGCCGCGCCCTGCCCCCTGATCACTCACAGCTGCGCCGGGTGCCGCCGGAGCTCCTGGCATTCGGCCAGCTGGCGGCACCATGCATCCGGGACCCCCCCCCCCGATCACCACCCGGGGTCCTGGATGTCACAATATTACAATCCAAACCCAAACGGGTTAAGTAACCAAATTTTTAAGAAGAAGAATTAATGCAGCATATGAATTCTCACACTGCAGGGCAGCACCTTAAGGCCCGGTTCACACCTAAGCGTTTTACAACGCGTTTTCTGCACGCTGTAAAACGCATAAACAGGGAAATCCCATTATTTGCTATGGGACCCGTTCATACCTGGGCGTTTTACAGCGGGCAGGAATGCGCTGTAAAATATCCTACACCCAAAGAAGTACAGGAGCTTCTTTGGGGCGTATTGCAGCGCGTTCACTCTGCGGTCTATGGCCATGAACGTGCTGCAATGCGCGTTCGCATGTTTTTTACATTTGCGCGATACACATGTTAAAAATGCACGTATTGCGCACGTAAAAAAAAATGCAGGTGTGAACCCAGCCTTACAGTATAATTAATGCAGCATATGATTCCGCACACTGCCGGGCAGCACCTCTACAGTTTGTGGGTCCAGGAATCAGGTGAGTATTAGAAAGAAAAAAAAAGTTTTATTTTTTGTTGCTGGGGACATTTAAAAATGTCCTCTGATTTTATTTTTTTCAAAATGTGTCGCCTTACCTTAGACTGGTGGTCAGTGGGGGCTCCCTGGATCCTGATTGTGGGGAAGAGGGGTCTGCCGTGGCTCCCTCCCTGGAGTCCCTGCGCCACCTCTCTGCCACATGCACCCGGCTGGCCAGCCCACACAGTCACAGCTCTGTCATCCTGCGGCCGCATGCTCCTCAAGGGGTCCTTGGGAGGGAGGGAGGCTCTGGCGGGCTGCCCTCTACAGTGCCTGATTAGAGGGCCTCGTCTGCCTGATGTTTTAGCAACAAGAATGTTTTATCCCATAGGCTTCAATGTTAAAAATATTCCCGTTTTAATTCAATATCTAATAAACCATTGCTTATAATATTGTGCAGTTAAAAGTCTTTTCATTTTCAGATTCTTTTTAGGATTTTTTAAGCATTTTATAAAAAAAAAAAAAAAAAATTTGTTCGAACTTTTGGCGAACATCAGAAAAAGTTTGAAATTCGCGAACGTTCGAACGGCCAATGTTCGAATCAAACTCCGAACCGAACAGTTCATCCCTAGTGGTCAGCTTCATCAGTGTGTGTACATGTTGTGTCACGTTTAGATATTGCATTGTTAAGGATAAGCAGACAGCCAACTTGTAGTGAGCCCATCAACACGTGTATTTTGTTTCTCTTTAGGCATTGTAATTTATGTTGTATGTTGTTCTGATTTTAATGTTTTATTACTTTTAAGAAAAGTTTCAATATGCCAATAAAGTGTTTATATCATCCATGCAATTTCTGCTACGTGTGTGGAAAAGTAACCTTCAAGTCTCAGATGCAACATTTCATGCCGTTTGTAAAAAAGTTTATTTTGGGTGTAAAACTGGTGACTTTGATAAAGCCTGAGCCCAAAAGATATGTTGAGTATCATGTGCTAGGTTTCTCACCGGATGGAAACATGGTACACATCAAATGCCATTTGCAATTCCTATGATTTGGAGAGAAGGACCAATCAACTGATTGCTATTCTGATCAGGCGATTTTACCATTGTCTGTCCGAAAGTATCCACTGTTGTTTTTACATTTATGCGATGTTTGTGTTTAGGTCTAATTTTCCTCTTACTTGTTTATGGAACCTACACATATTATATACCGTTTTTTTCTCCATTAAATGGATTTTCTAAAGATACTATTATTTCCATCATATCCAATAAGTTACTATCAAAGAATTTATGAAATATGATGAACAAATGGAGAAAACACACTTTTTGAACTTTAATCCCCAAAATCTCCAACTGCCAAAAAGTCCCCGGCTAAATAGATTCGAAATTTTGTCCTGAGATTAGAAATACCCAATTTTTACATGTTTTTGCTTTTTAACCCCTTCACTGCTGAGCCATGTCGCCTCTGTGTGCTGAGCTCATTTTGACCATTATATGCTCATCATGTTTAAACGTGATTTGAAGTCCTATTTTATTATACCCTCAAACAATTTTTTTTATTTTTTTAAATAAATTATTTTTATTTTCTTTAATTTTTATTTTTTATTGATTATTTTTTTTTACACCAAACTTGGTCATGTTTGGTATCATTGGAAATACCATGATCAGGCCTTTGCAATGATACAAAGCATGACCCTCTATCTGCCACGTATCAATAGGACCCCAAGCTCCACTTGGCAGCTAGGAGGTTAACTGAAAAACTGACATCAACGCACATAGGGCAACCATGTCAGTGGGTGTGGGGGTGACCTGGAGGCACCTCCAGGAGCGAATTACAATCCGGCACCTAAGGGGTTAAAGAGAGGTACCACTAGAAAGGGCAGACTCTACTCTCTCCTGCGATGCTTCTCTTTTTTTCATAAGTGAAGCCTTTGGAGAGGGAGAGTGATCCAAAGGACCTCCCCTTTCAGGTACTCCCTGCAGGCGCCGGAGGTGCCTGAAAATGACATCAACACGCATGGCAATGACATCATCACGATGACTGGGTCTATAAAACCAGGAAGTCAGACTGCTATGGGACCTTGGCCAGAGAAGTGAGTATAGGGAACGGAGGGGGATTAAAGGACCATGGCAAACATAGTACGTCTTTGGTCTTTAAGGGGAATTTTCCCCAGGACGTACTATGCACGTCAGTGGTCTTTACGGGGTTAACATTAGAGGAATCAGATCTAAAACAAAATATACAGTTAACTATCCCAATGTGTCATCTGCAATGAGGTCTGTATAACATAGTGAAGAGTACCCTGTACCACAATGTCCAGAGTTCATGTCCGTAAGCAATAACTTAGAAAATTATCATACAAAACTTTTTATGTAAGCCAAAATGAGGTGTATACGTATCATTCAGTGTTACGTAAGTACTAATTCTATAACAAATTTAAACATGTGCCACAAGCAGGGGCGTACCTAGAACATTTGGCACCCGGGGTGGAACCAATATTTGGCACCCCCCCACACTTTAAAATGTAAAAAAAAAAATCACACAAACTTTTTTTAATGTTTTCAAAATTATTTTTAGTTATAGCATTCTGGCAGGACATGTCATATACATATAATAATAATATATTATGAAACTGCCGATGATGGATCATGCGTCCTCTGTGCTGTGCGATAAGAAGCAAGAGTAGATTCTGAATATATGTTATTTTAAGTGATTTTGAAAATTCACAACATATCCATCCTCACACTATGAACAAAAGTACACATGTGGCTGCTTTTGTTAATGGGAGTTGTGTGTGTGTGTTGGGGTAGCTGGTTTTGTTTGATGGGAATTGTGTGTTGGTTTCTGGTTTTGTGTGATGGAGTTGTGTGTTAGTTTTGTGTGATGGAATTGTATGGGTGGCTGGTTTGGGTGATGGGAGTTGTGTGTGGGTGACTGGTTTTGTGATGGGAGTTGTGTGCGGGTGGCTGCTTTTGTGTGATGGGAGTTGTGTGTAGTGTCAGGTATATTACAGAAAGGAAAAATTAAAATGGATGCCTGTAGCCATTTCGTTTTTAAAGACAGTTTTTTTTCTTTCAACTTTCTCTATGTTTAGAAATGAACGAGATGTTTTTTTTACAGAGTTTATTCTTGGATGAAGTCTTTTATATTTTTTGAGTGCCAGACATGAAGGAACCTAGAATGTTTTTGTGTGATAATGGTAGAGTTAAGTGCTAAGACGTGTCATAATTAAATTTATTGGTCTGTCTTAAGTTTTTAAAACAAAAGATATTTTGTCTTTTGGGTATAGGAATAAGAGTTAATATTTCTGTAATATAGATTTATATTCACAAAATATATGTTTATAATCAAGGTATATTTTATTATATTTACAGTAGGAAATATATACTCCAATAAATATTGTAGAAAGTATATAATTGGTAAATAATAAAAATTACTAAAAGAATAGATTCTGTTGAGTTAACCAGAAAAGAATTCAGCTGATAGGACTCTGAGTAACCAAAAGGGAGAGAGGATATAAATTAGGTATGACAGATAGAGACACAGTGTCTAGTGACTGAGAGAGAGGTTCTTTGTTACGTCAGATTGAACTTTGAACCGAGATAAGAATATTAAAAAGAAATGGTGGAATTAATTAAGAAGTGCAATACTGCCCTCTAGAGGATAGTAAATATCTATACTATAAAAGGATAAGCTAAAAACTGTCCGTCGCCAAAACCCTACTGCGCATGCGCGACGGACATTTGAAAGCGGCCGTTAGAACACACAGGTAGCTGCGCGTGCCGGCCGCGTGAAAAAAAAAAAAAAAAAAACGGCACGAGCCGCGCGCAGCTACCCGTGTGTTTACACGGCCAGATGCCCCGATCCTCCAGTGGTGACCGTCCTCCGGCTGCCGGCGGGCCTCCAGGCTTAGGCGAGCCCCCGGCTCGGTTTGGGCCTACAGGCCCAGCCGAGCCGGGGACTCGCCTAAGCCTAGAGGCCCGCCGAGCAGCCAGCAGCAGCCGGAGAAGGTCACCGCTGGAGGATCGGGGCCGAAGTTCCCAAACAAATACACCCCAAAATCGGCCCTGAGCTCCAGCGGAGACCTCCTCCGGCTGCCGCTGGCTGCTCGGCGGCCCTCTAGGCTTAGGCGAGCCCCCGGCTCGGTTTGGGCCTACAGGCCCAGCTGAGCCGGGGACTCGCCTAAGCCTAGAGGCCCGCCGAGCAGCCAGCGGCAGCCGGAGAAGGTCACCGCTGGAGGATCGGGGCCGAAGTTCCCAAACAAATACACCCCAAAATCGGCCCTGAGCTCCAGCGGAGACCTCCTCCGGCTGCCGCTGGCTGCTCGGCGGCCTCTAGGCTTAGGCGAGCCCCCGGCTTGGCTTTGGCCTACAGGCCCAGCCGAGCCGGGGACTCGCCTAAGCCTAGAGGCCCGCCGAGCAGCCAGCGGCAGCCGGAGAAGGTCACCGCTGGAGAATCGGGGCCGAAGTTCCCAAAAAATACACCCCAAAATCGGCCCTGAGCTCCAGCGGAGACCTCCTCCAGCTGCCGCTGGCTGCTCGGCGGCCTCTAGGCTTAGGCGAGCCCCCGGCTTGGCTTTGGCCTACAGGCCCAGCCGAGCCGGGGACTCGCCTAAGCGTAGAGGCCGGCCGAGCAGCCTGCTCGGCCGGAGGAGGTCACCGCTGGAGCTCAGGGCCGATGTTGCCTAACACATACTCACCGACATCGGCCCTTAGCTCCTCCAGCGATGGCGGTCCCGCTTGCAGCATCCTCTCTCCGTTGCTCGCCGGAATGACGTCACGAAAGCCTTTGACCCCGGGGGTCAAAGGCTTTCGTGACGTCATCCTGGCGAGCAACGGAGAGAGAGAGGATGCTGCAAGCGGGACCGCCATCGCTGGAGGAGCTAAGGGCCGATGTCGGTGAGTATGTGTGGAACCGGTGGAGGACTCGAGGCCGATGTAGGTGAGTATGTGCTCTACATACACACACACACCCTGCTTGCTCGGCCGGTATCCAAGCTTAGGCGAGCCCCCGGCTTGGCTTGGGCCTAGAGGCCCTGCCGAGCCGGGGACTCGCCTGAGCATGGAGGCCGGTCGAGTTGCATGCTCGGGCGTCCTCCAGGCTCAGGCGAGTCCCCGGCTCGGCTGGGCCTCTAGGCCCACGCCAAGCCGGGGGCTCGCCTAAGCTTGGTCGGCATCCAGGCTCAGGCGAGCCCCCGGCTTGGCTTGGGCCTAGAGGCCCAGCCGAGCCAGGGACTCACCTGAGCCTGGAGGACGGCCGAGCATGCAACTCGACCGGCCTCCATGCTCAGGCGAGTCCCCGGCTCTGCTGGGCCTCTAGGCCC
This sequence comes from Leptobrachium leishanense, assembly GCA_009667805.1. Taxonomy (NCBI): domain Eukaryota; kingdom Metazoa; phylum Chordata; class Amphibia; order Anura; family Megophryidae; genus Leptobrachium; species Leptobrachium leishanense. The sequence goes on from CM019065.1 coordinate 277,449,981, forward strand.
AAGCCGGGGGCTCGCCTAAGCTTGGATACCGGCCGAGTAAGCAGGGTGGGTGTGGAGAGCACATACTCACCTACATTAGCCCTGAGCTCCAGCGGTGACTGTCCTCCGGCTGTCGCAGGCTGCTCGGCCGGCTCCAGGCTCAGGCGAGCCCCCGGCTTGGCTTGGGCCTAAAGGCCCAGCCGAGCCGGGGGCTCGCCTAAGCCTGGAGGCCGGCCGAGCAGCCTACGACAGCCACCGCTGAGGCTCCGGGCCAATGTAGGGGGATGTTGCCTACACATACTCACCTACATCGGCCCTTAGCTCCTCCAGCGATGGCGGTCTCGCTTCCAGCGTCCTCTCTCGCTCCGTTGTTCGCCGGAATGACGTCACGAAAGCCTTTGACCCCGGGGGTCAAAGGCTTTCGTGATGTCATCCGGCGACCAACGGAGCGAGAGAGGACGCTGGAAGCGGGACGCGGGACCGCCATCGCTGGAGGGCCGATGTAGGTGAGTATATCCACGAGCGGGGGGCCATATCCACGAGCGGGGGGGCCATATCCACGAGCGGGGGGGGGCGATATCCACGTGCTGGGGTGATATCCACGAGCTGGGGCAGTATCCACGAGCTGGGCCAATATCCACGAGCTGGGGGCAGTATCCACGAGCTGGGGGCAGTATCCACGAGCTGGGGCAGTATCCACGAGCTGGGGCAATATCCACGTGCTGGGGCAGTATCCACGAGCTGGGGCAGTATCCACGTGCTGGGGCAGTATCCATCCACGTGCTGGGGCAGTATCCACGTGCTGGGGCAGTATCCACGTGCTGGGGCAGTATCAATCCACGTGCTGGGGCAATATCCATGTGCTGGGCAGTATCCACGTGCTGGGGCAGTATCCACGAGCTGGGGCAATATCCACGAGCTGGGGCGATATCCACGTGCTGGGGCGATATCCACGAGCTGGGGCAGTATCCACGAGCTGGGCCAATATCCACGAGCTGGGGGCAGTATCCACGAGCTGGGGGCAGTATCCACGAGCTGGGGCAGTATCCACGAGCTGGGGCAATATCCACGTGCTGGGGCAATATCCACGAGCTGGGGGCAGTATCCACGAGCTGGGGGCAGTATCCACGAGCTGGGGCAGTATCCACGAGCTGGGGCAATATCCACGTGCTGGGGCAGTATCCACATGCTGGGGCAGTATCCACGAGCTGGGGCAGTATCCACGTGCTGGGGCAGTATCCATCCACGTGCTGGGGCAGTATCCACGTGCTGGGGCAGTATCCACGTGCTGGGGCAATATCCATGTGCTGGGCAGTATCCACGTGCTGGGGCAGTATCCACGAGCTGGGGCAATATCCACGTGCTGGGGCAGTATCCACGTGCTGGGGCAGTATCCACGTGCTGGGGCAGTATCCACGTGCTGGGGCAATATCCACGTGCTGGGGCAATATCCACGTGCTGGGTCAATATCCACATGCTGGGTCAATATCCACGTGCTGGGGCAGTATCCACGTGCTGGGGCAATATCCACGTGCTGGGGCAATATCCACGTGCTGGGTCAATATCCACGTGCTGGGGCAGTATCCACGTGCTGGGGCAATATCCAGGAGCTGGGGGCAGTATCCACGAGCTGGGGCAATATCCACGTGCTGGGGCAGTATCCATCCACGTGCTGGGGCAATATCCACGTGCTAGGGCAGTATCCACGAGCTGGGGCAGTATCCACGAGCTGGGGCAATATCCACGTGCTGGGGCAATATCCACGTGCTAGGGCAGTATCCACGAGCTGGGGCAGTATCCACGTGCTGCGGCAATATCCACGTGCTGGGGCAATATCCACGTGCTGGGGCAATATCCACGTGCTGGGGCAGTATCCACGTGCTGGGGCAGTATCCACGTTCTGGGGCAGTATCCACGTGCTGGGGCAGTATCCACGTGCTGGGGCAATATCCACGAGCTGGGGCAATATCCACGTGCTGGGGCAATATCCACGTGCTGGGGCAGTATCCACGTGCTGGGGCAATATCCACGAGCTGGGGCAGTATCCACGAGCTGGGGCAGTATACATGAGCAGGGGCAGTATATCCACAATAGACTGCCCTCTGGGCAGGCTTTACAACTAGTTAGATATAATGTATTAATAATATTGCCAGTGACGTCAAATTTACTATAATTGAAGTGGCAGTGTTGGTTGCAAATCAGTCAGAGATTCCAGCATTCAGACTCACACTGCAATGCATTACACATGACCCTCTGAGGGTCCAAGATTCCAACACTCAGACTCACACCACGATGCAGGCAGATCCCAAGACATGAGGCAATCAAGATTCTCACCAAATTTATGACTCTCACCAAATCTCTAACTCACATGCATTGATTATCTGATATCGATAATCTTCACATATTCCAAAACAAAGCATCACATAGAAAATTCCAAGACTTATTAAAATCCAGATTGGACAGGTAATGTATGAAATTAAGGAATTAATGTAATTATATATATTTGTAGATATTCTTGCAACGTAGACTGAGACTTCTCAGATACTGGCTAACTCCAAAAATTCTAAGTATTTCTATTCTGCAGATAGAAATATGAAGAAGTGGATATAAGGATTTATTCCTAAAAGAAATGTTGTAAGATTGATACCAATATATATTGAATTTGGAAATTACTGTGATTATAATTAATAAGCAAAGAATTATATAACTACAAAATAAAAAGCAAAAGATTAGAAGTTTAATTCTTGAGATTAGGGGAGGATTCACTAAATAAGTTTTTATTACTTATTAAATTAGCTCATCTTTTGTTGATCCATGTAGTATAGATATATATATATATATATATATCTATAAGAGCTGGCTGGTTAAACATTGTTTGCTGGGAAATGCATGTTGTATTAAGCAGAAATGTTTATTAACCATTTGTGTATTAGTTACTAACTGATAAGGTAAATGATATTAATCATATATGCAGTTACTAACCGGAGATTCATATATTGTGAAGCTAGTTTTTATATGCTGATGGATTGTGGTTTATAAATTTTTGTTTATGATATGAGATTTGAAACTTTTTTGTATACGTAATAAATATATATATTTTTATCCGATTATTGATTATTGTATTTTTCAAAGCAAAACACAGACAATTAAAAGAATTCAGGAGAATTTCTAAGAAATATAAACGATTGATATTTGTGTCTCGTATGGATTTCTTATGAAATAATAATCCCTGATATATTGGAGGCAACTGTCGAGATAGGTCCAGTAAGTCCAATATAGACATATTGGAGGCTTGGCTGATAAGTCCAATATATAACGTGTTGTATTCACGTGCAGAGATTATATCCGACAGTAGGTGACTGGTTTTGCATGATAGGAGTTGTGTGTGGGTGGCTGGTTTTGCGTGATAGGAGTTGTGTGTGGGTGGCTGGTTTTGTGTGATGGGAGTTGTGTGTGGGCTGGTTTTGTGTGATGGGAGTTCTGTGTGTGGCTGGTTTTGTGTGGGAGTTGTGTGTGTGTGGTTGGCTAGTTTTGTGTGATGGGAGTTGTGTGTGTGGGTGGCTGGTTTTGTGTGATGGGATTTGTGTGTGTGCGGGTGGCTGGTTTTGTGCGATGGGAGTTGTGTGTGTGCGGGTGGCTGGTTTTGTGTGAAGGGAGTTGTGTGTTTGCCGGGTGGCTGGTTTTGTGTGAAGGGAGATGTGTGTGTGCCGGGTGGCTGGTTTTGTGTGAAGGGAATTGTGTGTGTGCCGGGTGGCTGGTTTTGTGTGATGGGAGTTTTGGGTGTGTGCTGGGTGGCTGGTTTTGTGTGATGGGAGTTGTGTGTGTAAGCTGGTTGGCTGGTTTTGTGGATTGGATTTGCTGAGCAGAGAATGGGTGTGTGTTTTGCAGATATGAGATGCTGCTATGTCTTTTTTTTTTACTATTCCAGTTTAAGACTCCCTCTTCCCTGTTCCTGTTTACCCTGGGCTGTCTATTACCTGGTGATGCAGTGAATGCAGCCTGGCCCTCTCTATGCAGGACCTCACCAGGAGCCAGGCAGCTCAGTGACAAATTTCTGATCACTGCAGTGCTGGTTAAGGAGAGATCCTTTTTAATCAGCAGTAAGCAGACAGGGCTTCATATTCTGCTGATACCCCCCCCCTTACCTGCAGTTTCCTGTCATCTTCTCTCTCTCTCTGCACACAAATCACATCCCCCTCCCCTCTCCTAGAGCTGCTGCAGGTCAGGGGAGGAGCTATGGAGGGAAGAGAGTTTTTTTTTACTCTCCTAATGCAAAGGCCCTGCTCCACTGCATGTTGTTTGAGAACACTGCTCAAAGGTGACACACAGTGTCAACCTCAATAACAAGATAGGGGAACTAGAGGCAAAATAGCATACACTAAGCAATACGACATAATAGGAATAACAGAAACATGGTGGGATGAAACGCATGACTGGGCTGTAAACTTAAATGGTTATGCATTGTTTAGAAGGTATAGGAAACACAAGAAGGGGGGTGGAGTATGTTTGTATGTAAATCAGGATTTAAAGCCAAATATTACACACCTGGAAAGCGATGAAGGAAATGTTGAATCCTTATGGGTAAATATTTCTTTGGGGAATAAACAGGGAAGACAACTGTTGGTTGGCATATGCTATAAACCACCTAATATAGATAATGATGAGGAAGAACAACAACTGTTAGAGCAAATTAGGAAGGCTGCCCATCGTGGTAGCACTTTAATTATTGGAGATTTTAATTACCTGGACATTAATTGGGATAGTGGGACTAGTAATTCAGCGAAGGGAATCTGGTTTCTGAACCTTTTAAATGATACCTTCATGACACAACTGGTAGAAACACCAACTAGGGAGGATAACTATCTGGATCTGGTAATAACAAATAATGTGGATCTTTTCTCAAATATTCATGTAAGGGAACACTTGGGGAACAGTGACCATAATATGGTGTCTTTTGAAATAAACTCAGAGAAACACATCCATAGGGGGCATGCTAAAACATATCATTTTAAAAAGGCCAACTTTATTAAAATAAACAAAGCTCTCAATGTCATTGACTGGCAGAAACTCTTTCATGGGAAAAACACTGAGGATAAGTGGAATATCTTTAAACTAACACTAGAAAAGTACACATCACAATATATTCCACTGGTTAATAAATATAAAAGAAACAGACTGAAACCAATGTGGCTCAGTAGGAAGGTAACTAAGGAAATGAAAAATAAAAAGAAGGCATTTAAAACTTTTAAATCTGAGGCATCCTATAAAGCATATAGGGCAGCCAATAAAGCATGTAAAAAAGTGATTAGATGGGCTAAACTAGAAAATGAAAAAGAAATAGCAAGACCAACCCTAAAAGATTCTTTAGGTACATAAATTCTAAAAAAAACAAGAGTGAAAATGTAGGTTCACTAAAATCTGAGTCAGGGGTATTGCTAACTGAAGATCAGGATAAGGCAGAAATTTTGAATGATTATTGTTCTTCAGTATTTATCAAAGAGAAACCTATAACAGGAGACCTGCAATTCATTAATAGAAACTTACTAATACAGAGTGACTGGTTGACTCAGAACAAGATTTTGCAGCAATTAAATAAAGTAAATGTGAATAAAGCCCCAGGGCCGGATGAAATTCAACTGTGTACTGAGGGAGCAATGTGTTGAAATATGTAAACCTCTGTTCTTACTCTTTCAAGATTCTTTTTTTTTCAGAAATCGTACCAGAGGATTGGAGAAAATCTGATGTGGTCCCTATATTTAAGAAAGGTTTAAAATTTGTGCCTGGGAATTATAGACCTGTGACCTTAAGATCTGTGGCTGGGAAAGTATTTGAGGGGTTACTAAGGGATAATATTCAGGAATTTATTGGGAGGTATAATGTAATTGGCAAAAATCAGCATGGTTTTATGAAGCACAGATCATGTCAGACTAACCTAATTACGTTCTATGAGGAAGTAAGTAGAAGTATAGATCAGGGGGTCGCAGTGGATGTGATTTACTTGGATTTTGGCAAAGTTTTCGACACAGTTCCACACAAAAGATTACTATTTAAATTAAAAAAAATTGGTCTAGATGAAAATACTTGTTCTTGGCTAGGAAACAGGCTAAAATATAGGGTACAGAGAGTGGTCATAAATGGTACATTTTCAAGATGGACATCAGTGGTAAGTGGTGTCCCTCAGGGGTCTGTTATAGGACCAATTCTATTCAATTTATTTATAAATGACCTTGAGATAGGCATTGAAAGTCATGTATCAGTTTTTGCAGATGACACAAAACTAGAAAAAGTAATACAATGTGAGCAGGATGTCACGTCGCTGCAGAGGGATTTAGATAGATTGGGGGACTGGGCACTTTAATGGCAGATGAAATTTAATGTAGATAAATGCAAAGTTATGCACTTTGGAGTGAAGAACACACAAGCAACTTATACCCTAAATGGTATGGAGTTAGGGAAATCCAAGCAGGAGAAGGATTTCGGAATAATCATAGACTTCAAAACTAAGTAACAATGTGCAATGTCAAACAGCAGCCGCCAAGGCGAGCAAGGTATTGGCATGCATTAAAGGGGAGTTCACTCTCGGGATGAAAACATAATTTTGCCTCTGTATAAATCAATGGTAAGATCGCACCTTGAATATGCTGTGCAATTTTGGGCACCTGTCTTAAGAAAGGATATTATAGCGCTATAAAAAGTGCAGAGACGGGCGACTAAATTAATAAGGGGAATGGAAGGTTTAAGTTATGAGGAAAGACTAACAAGCTTAAACCTGTTTAGTTTAGAGAAATGGCGCCTTAGAGGAATCTGATAACCTTATATAAATATATACGGGGCCATTATAAACCATTGTCTAGAAACCTATTCATTAACAGGACTATACACAGGACACGAGGTCACCCATTTAGACTGGACGAAAGGCAAGTGAGTGGAGGGAGGTGCCACATGCAGGGCTAACATCCAGGAATGTCAACTCACTGTGAGAGAAGTCCACAGTATATGCCAGATCGGCATCGAGCCATGGGACTTTGACGATACACTGGGCACATGCTCCACATCCTAGCGGGAAGGCAGAGGATGCACCCAGGGTGTGTTCCGCTGCCAAGGTTTGAAGAGTACTGTGCAATGTGATGGAACTTTATAAATAAAGTATAATAAGAAGAATTAAAAAATGGCAACTGGAGTTACTGAAAAATAATATAAATTAGATAATTTGTAGATGATACAGCTATCTTATGCTATAGATTTTTAAAAACACACCTCTAACCAGAATCTTTATAGTGCACTCAGTTTAGAATTAAAACATTGTGTATATATACACTTTTATATTTGGTATTAAAAGTGTTATTTGTTGTAGTCATAAATTAATTGGTTTAAATTTCCACTATGCAGAAAATTCCATTTTTGCTGCTAATAAATGTATTACAGAACCTGTCAATACATTTGCCTTCTAATTGAAACACATGATATCTAAATTGTGGATAACATAATCTAATTGTAAAAAAAAATTGTCTTGAGAAAATGATGGATTAATTGACTGATGGCTAAAGTTTCACTCAGATATAATGGTGTACCCAGTTTGATTTGATTTGTGTAAAATAACTTTCTCTAATAAACAATTTGCTCAGAGGCAATAGAAGAAATGAATGGATATCAAACCAAACCTAATTAGTCTATTCCAGATTGATATTACTTAGGGAGTCTTCATCTTAATTGTAGAAGGGTTTGTTTCATTATATTGTTTTCTGAACACTATTGTGTAACTACCTATGGAATAATAAAATGCGAATTCATTTTAATAAATGTTTGTAAAGCAAATTAGCTAATTATGCCAGACTAAAAATGATTCCTTTAATTATTGTGGATATTTAACTGGTACTTCGATTTTATTGTTTTTAGTCAGTAAATGTGATTTGTATTAGCTTTGCCAAACTAATTAAAATGCAGCATATGACATAACAAACAATTTAAAGAGTTCTATGGGCTTTTTATAAGCAAAAACATTTATGAGGAAAGATTCAATGTTCACAATGAAAGCTAAATAGAAATAATTATATGTGTTTGTATTTAAACACAATTCAGCTAAGCATAAATAACACTGATTGTGTTGGAACAGTCGACAATACAATTATTGATGCTGAAATAAATTAAAATGAGGAAGTGTTTCTGGTTCGTTCTTGTAAATCTTATATATATGTGCATATGTAAAAAGAGCTTTTTCCATTTGATTGCTATATGTAACTGTATGTGGAATTCAAAATAATGCACAAAGTATAATATCAAATTTTCTCTCCAATTAAAAAAAGACAAGACAGTCGCAGACAAAAAGAAATACCAAAGAAAATGGCATAGGAAGTTACGATATACTTGCAGAACCTGCTATTTACACACTTCATCTCTCTTAAAGTTTTTTTAATTTGACAATTTTTGTTGATAATGACATTGGATTTTAGCAGATTTGTATAAGCAGTAAAATAAACAATGCATCAAAGTGATTTGGGGCAGAAATACTTAAGCAATGACATTTCTAACAGTATTTAAACACAGATGTATCTAAGAAATCCCAAAAAAATTAAACATTGTATACAAAGAAAGTTAATATTTTTAATTGAGTACATAACATGTGTAGTGCTTCACAAATCTGTTTTAGAAAAAAACAAGTAACATAGATGGTCTACATCAGGGCTATCAGACTCTGTCCCCCTAATATTTCTGAACTACAGTTCCCTTTGTTCTCTTGTCATTTATTGCATTCAAAGAATTCTGGGAATCGTAGTCAATCAACATCTGGAGAAGCAGAAAGTGACACCCCTACATAAACTGCATCCTCAAAATAATATATATTTTTTATTTCAACTTTTTACCATTGTTTTCATAAGTAGAAAATAGTTACAAAATCCATATAGAAGGGTGCATGGATAATGTGTTGACAGAGTCCCATGAATTATTGATTGGAGAACAAGTTTACATGAGTAAAATGAGTCATTGCCATGTCATTAATACCTACTACACTAAGTCAGCAGCAAATTAAACAATATCTTTGTGGAAATACCAAACTAAACAAGAAACAAAGGATAATTCCAGTCCCTGTTTCAACATGATTAAATATAATGTGATAAATTGTTATATGTTGAAAAAAATACATACAAGAGGGAAAGAAAAGTCAGAAGAGAGAGCGAAGAAGAGAAAAAAGTGGTAAAAAGAAAAAAAGCGAGCGGGAGAATGTTGAGAAGAGAGGCGGGAAAGTGGGTATACATTTAATATATACATGGGCTAGATGACCCGGTGTGCAAGGAGACCCATACACTAGAGTTCAAAGATCAGAACTAAGAGACTTCTGCCACTAGCATGCCTTTGTTTTGCCCAAGGAGACCCACCAGACTCTTGTGCATCAACTCGCTTATACGCATATAAGTGAGAGAAGGAGTACAGTGAGAGGGAATGATTCCAATAAAGCCAATAATGTGTCATTAAACCTCTGCTTCCCTTTTTCTGATGTTACCAAAGTTTCCTCAGCAGTCCTGACATTATTAATTGCTTAATAAACTCCATTTCTGTCGGAATTCTAGATGTCTTCCAATTCTTGGGAATCTATGACCATTCACACACTCAGATCTGCATGAAGAAAGAAACCGTCAAGCGTTTCATGGACATTTCAATGTGACAAAAAAAAAGAAGAAAAACCTCAAGTGGAAAAGGCAGAGTGATCTCCATCACTATTGTAACCATCTGCATGTAAGTGTGTACCTATTCCAGATTACCCTCTCCAACAGAGGGGGGTCAACGGTACCAGAAAATTGAGAAAGCAAAAGTGGTGATCGACACCAGAAGGGAACACGTTTATATGAAATCTCAACACAGCAAAACTTGAGAACCATGGTGGATTAGACTTAGTGTCTTCTGCCATTGTTCAGCAGCAATCGGCTTGTCCAATTCACTTCTCGTTGACTCATAAATTCTGGTACATCTCCATCAAAGTAAGTAAGTTTGTACAGAGTCGATACACTATTCTCCAAAGTGAAGACCCATATCACAGAAGGTCTCAAATGAGGTAAGGGGGCAATCAAGCTCATATTCCCAGGTACAGTTGTGTTCAAAATTATTCAACCCCCAATGCTGTAAAGGGTTTTAGGGAATTTAGTGTACATTTGTAATTGTATTCAGAATGAAATCCTACAAGGACTTTTTAAAGAACCATATGCAATTAAAATGACATCAATTGGTTTTGTAATACAGTAGTAAATGTTTCTTTTGTGAATTCTTCATTGACACAATTATTCAACCCCTTAAAGACTACCACTCTGAAGAACAGAGGTTCATTCAAGTGTTTTCAATCAGGTATTGAAAACACCTGTGGATGTCACGGAGCAGCAATAAAGCATAATAAGCACCAATTAGGCAGCTTTAAAATGACTGTGATACTCGCTCCTTCTAGACATTTACTGGTGTGGTTACAAACTTGGTGAAGTCAAGAGAATGGTCCAGGAAGACAAGAGAAGAGGTGATTACTCTTCACAGGAAGGGCAATGGCTATAAGAAGATTGCAAAGATGTTAAACATACCAAGAGAGACCATAGGAAGCATCATTCGCAAATTCAAGGCAAAGGGCACTGTTGAAACGCTACCTGGTCGTGGCAGAAAGAAGATGCTGACTTCGACTGCTGTGCGCTACCTGAAGCGTAGAGTGGAGAAAAGTCCCCGTGTGACTGCTGAGGAACTGAGAAAAGATTTGTCAGATGTGGGTACTGAAGTTTCAGCTCAGACAATATGGCGCACACTGCGTAATGAAGGCCTCCATGCCAGAATTCCCAGGCGCACCCCCTTGCTGTCTCCAAAGAATAAGAAGAGTCGACTGCAGTATGCCAAGTCATGTGGACATACCACAGAAGTTTTGGGATAGTGTTCTGTGGACTGATGAAACAAAATTAGAACTGTTTGGGCCCATGGATCAACGCTATGTTTGGAGGAGGAAGAACAAGGCCTATGAAGAAAAGAACACCTTGCCTACTGTGAAGCATGGCGGGGGGTCAATCATGCTTTGGGGCTGTTTTGCTTCTGCAGGTACAGGGAAGCTTCAGCGTGTGCAAGGTACCATGAATTCTCTTCAGTACCAGGAGATATTGGATGACAATGTGATGCAGTCCGTCACAAACCTGAGGCTTGGGAGACGTTGGACCTTTCAACAGGACAATGATCCCAAGCATACCTCCAAGTCCACTAGAGCATGGTTGCAGATTAAAGGCTGGAGCATTTTGGAGTGGCCATCGCAGTCACCTGACTTAAATCCGATTGAGAACCTCTGGTGGGACTTAAAGAAAGCAGTTGCAGTGCGCAAGCCTAAGAATGTGACTGAACTGGAGGCTTTTGCCCATGACGAATGGGCGAAGATACCCGTAGATCGCTGCAAGACACTTGTGTCAAGCTATGCTTCACGTTTAAAAGCTGTTATAACTGTAAAAGGATGTTGTACTAAGTACTAAGATTGAATGTCACTTGGGGGTTGAATAAAACTGATAATGATGTGAGCACAGAAAAGACATCTGTGGTTATTTCATTATAAATGTTATGTTATATTTGTCTGACCTACACGTGCCTCTTTGATTTAATTGTAAACAAGATGACTGAATGATCAAAATCAATGTCAAACTGGCCAAAACACTCAATTTCAGTGGGGGTTGAATAATTTTGAACACAACTGTAAATGATGTAGATAGCCCAGAATTTGATGGTAATTGAATTTATCTACAAAAGATAACTGGTCTCATTTAGAGATGTGCACCGCAAAAACTTTCATTTCGTTTTGTTTTGTTTTTCTTTCCAGGTGTTTTTTTTTCGTTTTGGGTTGTTTCGGACCGTTTTCGTTTAGTTTCGAAATTTCGTTTAGATTCGAAATTTCAGATAGATTCGAAATTTCGGATCGATTCGAATTGATAAAAAAAATCGTTATTTTTTTTAAATGCTCAAAAGATCCTAAAAAAATCTAAAAATAAAGAGATTCTTTACTGCAGAATATTATAAGCAACGGTTCATTAGATATTTCATTAAAACGGGAATATTTTTAACATTGAAGCCTATGGGGTAAAATATTTCCCACACCTTTAACATTGAAGCCTATGGGGTAAAACATTTTCCACACCATTTTTAACATAGAAGCCTATGGGTTAAAACATTTTCCACAACATTTTTAACATTGAAGCCTATGGGGTAAGGCATTTCCCACACCTTTTTTAACATTAAAGCTTATGGGATGCAACATTTCCCACACTTTTTTTTACCATTGATGCCTATGAGGTAAAACATTTCCCACACCTTTTTTAACATTTGATAGTTCATTTCAAATTCGATAGTTAGTCGATATCCAAATCGGTGCACATTTCTTTATTTTTTAAAAACAAAAACTTTTTTTTTTTACTTTATTTTCATTGTTTCTTGTCCCCCATGGCAGTACCCGGACCCCCATACACCTTTTATGGCCAATATATTGCATATATGCCCTCTTGGAGGGCACTTTAAAATTCAAACTTTTGAGCCCCATAGACTTGCATTGAGTTCGAATCGTGTCCTTGTTCGAATTCAAACTTTTTCAGAAGTTCGAGTTCGAATGCAAGCTGAACACGGGGGTGTTCCGCCCATTAGACATGTGCATTCGTTTTAGTACTAAAACGATTTAGTCAGAATTTTGGGATAATTTAGTTTTAGTATGACTCAAGAGAAACGAAACTGCTCAGTACAAAAAACGAAAGAAACTAAAATAAAATCCACTACATTTTAGTTTCAGTCCTTTTTGTGATATTACATTGAGTGAAGGAGACCAGCAATGAAGAGCGCAACATCCGAAGTTCTGCACCCTCACATGCCAATGCAGTAGGATGTTCTATACAGAGAGGGGCATTAATTAATGCAGGAGGATGTTCTATACATTATACAGAGAGGGGTATTAATGCAGGAGGAGGTTCTAAACATTATACAGAGAGGATCCTTTTTTTCAGCCCTTTAAATCCAGTGGCTTGAGCACGGAGATCGGCTGCTTGTTACATTATCTATCAGTACAATGTATCAGGCTCAGTTGTTACAGTAACTGACTGTAACAGCGCTCAGAGTTTCAGTAACACAAGGAAATAATATTGTTCTAACCTCTATATATAAAATATTATTTACTAGTTTTACTGAAACTCTGAGCGCTGTGATGAGCGGCAGTCAGTTACTGTAACAGCTTTGCCTGACACGGGGCAGTATTACAATGTTGGTGCTAACTTAACCAGAGCTGTTGTAAACTGAAAACCTCCATAGGCTATAATGGCTCTGGGAAGTTTACAACAGCTCTGGTTAAGTTAGCACCAACTATGTAATATGGCCCACATTGTGCTGAGAGTGAGAGATACTGTAACAAGCAGCGATCTCAGCCCTCTGAGGAGCCACTACAATAGTAATTGTATCCATTGGTTTTCAGATGAATGAAATTAGTTTTCATACTAAAGAACTGAAAACGAATTTCTTTAGTATGAAATTAGTTTTCATACTAAAGAACTGAAAACGAATTTCTTTAGTAACTAAATAAATTGCATTTTAGGACTAATCCATTAGTTCAAAACGAAATTTTGTGCTGTGCACATGTCTACCGCCCATCACTACTGTAGAGGTGCTGCCCAGCCATGTGAGGATTCATATGCTGCATTATTATACTGTAGAGGTGCTGCCCGGCAGTGTGCAGAATCGTATGCTGCATTATTATACTGTAGAGATGATGCCCGGCAGTGTGCGGAATCATATGCTGCATTATTATACTGTAGAGGTGCTGCCCGGCAGTGTGCAGAATCATATGCTGCATTAATTATACTGTATAGGTGCTGCCCAGCAGTGTGCGGAATCATATGCTGCATTAATTATACTGCAGAGGTGCTGCCCGGCAGTGTGCGGAATCAATGCTGCATTATTATACTGTAGAGGTGCTACCCGGCAGTGTGAGGATTCATATGCTGCAACTATCGAATTTGAAATGAACTATCAAATGGATATAAAGTAACTATCGAATTTGATCGAAACGATACGAAATTACGGAATCAGCAATGGAACCTAAAAATACGATGTCCGAAATGACTGAAATGGAACTGAAATCATGAATGGAACGAAAATGACTAGCGATTTTACAAATTTCACGTTCATACGAAATAACGAAATTATTTTGTTTCGGATCAGATTTTTTTTTCGGATGCTGTGTATTTCGGTGCCGATCCGATTCGGAACATCGGATGAATCCAAAGCACCGAATCGGCACGATTCGTGAAAAAAAATAATCGGTCCGAATCGAAACGCACATCCCTATTAAACATTAAGCTGTGTCACGGATTTTGTACTTGAGTCAAATTAAACAGTGAAATTAAATTAATTTGTTTCATAAAGTCCTTTGCTGTCTATTACTTGTATTGTAAATTAAAATCTATTTGATAGTTGATATCAATTCGAAATTTGATTTCAAATTCGATAGTTGATATCAAATTCGATAGTGTGGGAAATGTTGTATCCCATTGGCTTCAATGTTAAAAATATTCCAGTTTTAATTCAATGTCTAATAAACTGTTGCTTATAATATTCTGCAGTAAAAAGTCTCTTTATTCTTAGATTTTTTTAGGATCTTTTAAGCATCTTTTAAAACAAATAATTATTTTTTTAATCAATTAAAAATTTGACCCGAAATCGATCCAAAATTTCGTGTGGTCGAAATTTCGGATTCAGAATGCCCTCAGAAGCACAAAAATGGTAAATTTCATAGGAAAAACGAATCTGTACGAAATGAATTGCACATCCCTAGTCTCATTGCATCGAGTGTTTTTTAAACTTTAAATTTACCTTCACGAAGCATATGCGCCTGGGCTACATTCAGTAAACCTCACCAGTAAAATCTGAGTACCTGTGACGTTCTGGGCCCCTGGCGCCTCCTCTGATATATGTGAACATTGCATTGAAGTTCTGGACTTTCGTTTCCTTTTGGATTTCTACCCCTGAACACTCACCTGGACTCTCTCTTGTTCTAATTGGCCGGTGTTTATAAGGAGGCATCACCCTAGGAAGGGCGCTGCCTCATTTGATTCATTCTGATTCTGATTCATTGCCATTCTCTCCTGGTTACGCGCAGTTTTGCTTCTGGATCTCCTGTCTACTTCAGGTTACTCTGTAGAACTTTTGTGTCAGGTTTAGTCTTAGCAATACCCCTGCTTCATTCTGTTCATTTCTCTGTTCATTGTTTTCTAGGTTCTTGGTTATTTGTGTTTATCTGGTTTAGAATATTATTGCTCTTTAGCAGGGATGCACCGATACCACTTTTTTAAGACCGAGTACGAGTACCGATACTTTTTTCAAGTACTCACCGATACCGAGTACCGATACTTTTATTTTATGTCTTGTGAACGCTTTTCAATAAGAACAGACCTCATATAAAAATGCCCCCAGCTCACATGTATATATCCCCCCTGAGATATATATATATATATACAGAATGCCCCCTGCTCACATGTAGCTTGCCCCAGCTCACATGGATATGCCCCAGCTCACATGGATATACCCCCAGCTCTCATGGATATGCCTCCAGCTCACGTGGATATGCCCTAGCTCACATGGATATACCCCCAGCTCTCATGGATATTTCCCCAGCTCACATGGATATGCCCCAGCTCACATGGATATACCCGCAGCTCTCATGGATATGCCCCAGCACTCATGATATGCCCCCAGTTCACATGGATATCTAGTTTGCCCCCAGCTCATATGGATATATAGCTTGCCCCAGCTCATATGAATATATAGCTTGCCCCCAGCTCACATGGAGATTGCCCACAGCTCACATGGATATTGCCCCCAGCTCTCATGGATATTGCCTCCAGCTCACATGAATATGCCACCAGCTCACATGGATATGCCCCAGCTCTCATGGATATGGCCCAGCTCTCATGGATATGCCCCCAGCTCACATGGATATGCCCCAGCTCTCATGGATATGCCCCCAGCTCACATGGATATGTCCCCAGCTCACTTGGATATGCCCCAGCTCATATGGATATGCCCCAGCTCTCATGGATATGCCCCAGCTCACATGGATATGCCCCAGCTCACATGGATATGCCCCAGCTCTCATGGATATGCCTCCAGCTCATATGGATATGCCTCCAGCTCACATGGATATGCCCCAACTCTCATGGATATGCCTCCAGCTCATATGGATATGCTCTAGCTCACATGGATATGCCCCAGCTCACATAGACATGCCCCAGCTCACATGGATATACCCCCAGCTCTCATGGATATGCCCCTAGCTCTAATGGATATACCCCCAGCTCTAATGGATATACCCCCAGCTCTCATGGATATGCCTCCAGCTCACATGAATATACCCCCAGCTCTCATGGATATACCTCCAGCTCACATGGATATGCCCCAGCTCACATGGATATGCCCCAGCTCACATGGATATACCCCCAGCACTCATGGATATGCCCCAGCACACATGGATATGCCCCAGCACTCATGGATATGACCCCAGCTCGAACACAGGGGAAGCTGGCCGTGTGCATGCGTGAAAAGCGGCAGTGATACGCACCCGTCTGAAGGTCCGGTCGTGCTGCTGTGATGCGATCACGTGGCCTCTGGGTGCATCTGTGATGCTGCCTCCAGCAGAGAGGCAGGGTCACAGATGCGCCCGGCGAGCACATGATTGCATCACAGCAGCGCGACCAGACCTTCAGACGGGTGAGTATCGCTGCTGCCAGAAGGGAACGCTGGCCGTGTGCTTTTCATGCATGCAGCCAGCTTCCCCAGCCCCGCAGATACCAGCAAGCTGACCCAGTGCTGGCTTCCAGTATCGGGGGGGGGTGTATCGTGCCATTTGCACGAGTATCAAGTACTCGTGCAAACGGCAGTATCGGCACCGATACCGATACTCTTTAGTTCAGGTCTGTCTGTCTCCTTGCTTTTTGTTTATGCTCTGCTTATAGCCCTGTACCCTGCATTGCTTTTGTATCTCTGTATTTTGGTTTATTGTGTTTTTGTGCTTAGAGTTCTTAGGTACTGATTCTTGTGTCGGTTTTGCTTTTTGTCCTGGATCCCTGTTGTAGTCCTGCTAAAATCCTGCTATTCATGTCTGATCACTGCATATTTAGCACACACCCTTCTGCACCCATGCCAGGCCTGGTCCACCATAACAAAATGAGGCAGCCAGTACATAGTGAGTTTGCAGTGATTCTGGAAAACCTGAGAGGAGCTAATGAGCTAATTAAGCCGCACCTGGATGCCGTGTGCTTTTCTGCTGCACACTCCTAGGGACGTCTTCCCTAAAGAATGTGTTCCTTTTCCCGAGAAAGGTCCCAGAGGACCTCTGACCCCAGAAGAGAAAGTGTGGAGGAGAACCAATAACCTGTGCTTCTACTGCGGTTCATCCTTGCACAAAATTTCAGCTTGCACAGTGCTCCCACAGAAGGTCCCCATGTTTCGTCCTTCCCAAGCCTTCAGATTCCAACCCTCCCTGGCTTCCATGATCAAGCCTTCCCAGGTCTCCATGTTCAAGTCTTGCCTAGCCTAAAATGAAAAATCCACATCCACTGCCCTGCAGCATGAAGATTCCATGTCCGCTGCCCTGCAGCATGAAGATTCCATGTCCACTGCAATGCAGCATGAAAAATCCACGTCTGCTGCCCAGCAGGAGAACGACTCCATGAGTGCTGCCCAGCAGGAGAACAACTCCACAAGTGCTGCCCAGCAGGAGAATGTCTCTGAGTCTGATGCCCTGCATCATGAAAAATCCCAAAGTTCCGCTGTCAAGTTGTCGCAGAGCCCAGCTGTCCAGGCATCGCAGAGCACAGCTGTCCAGGTGTCACAGAGCCCAGCTGCCAAGGCGTCGCAGAGCCCAGCTGCCCAGGTGTCACAGAGCCCAGCTGCCAAGGTGTCGCAGAGCCCAGCTGCCGAGGTCGCCGACAAACCGAGTTGTGCCAAGGTCGCCAACAAGTCCAGCAGAGCTATTGGTGCTATCTTAGCACTTCTGTCGTCGCAGAGCCCAGCTGCCCAGGTGTCGCAGAGCCCAGCTGCCCAGACGCTGCAGCAGAACTGTATCATTGCTGGCACCATCATGTTCGGGTTGTCACAGAGCCATGCTGCTGTCCCGTCG
Source organism: Leptobrachium leishanense (assembly GCA_009667805.1). Taxonomy (NCBI): domain Eukaryota; kingdom Metazoa; phylum Chordata; class Amphibia; order Anura; family Megophryidae; genus Leptobrachium; species Leptobrachium leishanense. The sequence goes on from CM019065.1 coordinate 277,468,108, forward strand.
CAGAGCCAAGACACCGCCGGCTCTATCCGAGTCTCGTGCCAGAAGGAGACGACAACTAAAGACTGGTACCTGTACCGTCGAACCCTGACTCTTGGAACTTTTGTCTGTTCATCGTGTTTTTTGTTTTGAAGCGTCCCGTGTCCGTTCTTGGAGGGGGGGATATGTGATGTTCTGGGCCCCTGGCGCCCCCTCTGATATACGTGAACATTGCATTGAAGTTCTGGACTTTCGTTTCCTTTTGGATTTCTAGCCCTGGACACTCACCTGGATTCTCTCTTGTTCTAATTGAAAGGTGTTTATAAGGAGGCATCACCCTAGGAAGGGTGCTGCCTCATTTTGATTCATTCTGATTCTGATTCATTGCCATTCTGTCCTGGTTGCGTGCAGTTTTGCTTCTGGATCTCCTGTCTACTTCAGGTTACTCTGTAGAACTTTTGTGTCAGGTTTAGTCTTAGCAATACCCCTGTTTCGTTCATTTCATTTCTCTGTTCATTGTTTTCTAGGTTCTTGGTTATTTGTGTTTTGTGTTTATCTGGTTTAGAATATTATTGCTCTTTAGTTCAGGTCTGTCTGTCTCCTTGCTTTTTGTTTATGCCCTGCTTATAGCCGTGTACCCTGCATTGCTTTTTTATCTCTGTATTTTGTTTTATTGTGTTTTTTTGCTTAGAGTTCTTAAGTTCTGATCCTTGTGTCTGTTTTGCTTTTTGTCCTGGATCCCTGCTGTAGTCCTGCTAAAATAAATCTCTTGTTTGAGATTTTATGTCTGTATTCATGTCTGATCACTGCATATTTAGCTCACACCTGTCAGGCAAGCACACGTGAGTCCAAGGATGTGCTACTGTCGGTACTAAATGCAACAATAGGTAACCCTAAACCTAAGTGCGATACCAGTCCTTGAGGTGGCTGGGTTACGCAATAGCAAGAGGTGAACCTATAAGGCAGGGATAATAAGCAAGGAGGACAGAAACCAGTCCTTAGTGTGGCTGGTATGGAGACAGGTAAGTATGGAAAATATAAGGTGGCACCCAGAAACAGTAAGAGGTACCAGAGGAGTCTAACACAAGCCCAGGACGTAGGGATATACCAGAATACAAAGTCAAGTTCCAAAATCCAAGTCAAAGGGGTATAGAGATACACAGGTCAAAATCCAAAAGCCAGGTCATACACAGAAAAATCAATCAGAGGTATCAGAATAAAGCACAAAGGGTCAGGCAAGCAAAACCACGAAAGGGCAATGAGGAAAGGCAAAAAGCAAGTTTAAATCTCGCGCCCTGCAATCTGATTGGCCAGCAAGATCACATGGTGCAGGGAAGCCCACGGTGGAGACGTGATGATGTCGCGCCGCCGGCAGGAGCTAAACCCGGAAAGGCTGGCGGCACGCGCGCAAAGGGCGCAAGGAAGGGCTGCAAGGGAGACGCAGACCCCGGGGATGCAGCGAAAGATGCCGGAGCCGCGCCAGCCGCCGGGACGTGACAACACCCTTCTGCACCTATGCCAGGCCTGGTCCACCGTAACAGTGCCCCTCGGGAAGCCTGGGATTATGGTTAAGTGGGAGCAAGGGAGAGGTCAAAGATTATAGCATGAATTTTGCCAGAATAGAGTGCAACGCTTTCAGTGTAACTTGTGTTGTTGAGTTCTGCGGGACCTTACTTGAGACATCAATCCACTAAAGCCAAGGCAGTCCAGAGTGGAGTGCCCACCAAGGCCTCTTCCAAATCTATCCATCTTTTATCTTAAAAAGATGTCCAATTTAAGATTTGCATCAATTGAGTAGAATCAGTACCGCTTCATCATGCTGCGCCTCGCCCGCACCTCGTCTCGTGACTGCATCTGTCCGATACTTCACTTGGCGGCTGGCCATCGGGCAGCAAGGAAGGCACTGCAGGCCACCAAGCTAACAGGACGGTGTGGGACGTGACAGTCTAAGTATGTTTGAAGGTTGTCTGTAGTAGTTGATTATTTATGTGGGCAGTGCATAAAACAGCCTGATAAGCATGATAACCTATTGGATAACTTGTGCATGACTTCTGGCTTGGTTTACGATTCCTCTGGGCTGTTAACCCTTTGGCATCTGTCTGACTACCATTCAGGCATAACGACCCCTGGCACTTGGCTGACAATCCCTTCTGGCATAACGACCCATAGCATTACTCTGACAACCAGACTGATATTAACCCCTGGTATCTGGCTCACAAGCATCTCTGGTGTTAACTCTTGGTGTCTGTTCTGTTTTGTCCATGTATACCTCTGGTTTTGTTTGTGGAAATAGGTAGAATTACCGGCCACTTCAACGACTAGCAGTGTAGACTAGTTGTTCTGCGTACACGGATCAGACATTATATCTAAGAGGTACGTGACACAGACCAAGACAGATCTTGAAACTGTTATACACGCTCTCAGGAACATTGCACCTTGAAATCTCATTTTTTTTTATTGATAGTGGGGGTAGGTCGGGCAAACTCCTATCTAGTATGGTCTCACTTAAATGAAAATGACAACCCATTGCATGAATAACCAGACCTGAGAAACTCACACCTCATTCATAACCGATAAACAATCTCTTCTATAGCTTCTTTAAATCATGCTTCCAAGCACGCATGGTCGTCATGCGGACATGGATATTCAAAGAGCCATAGCAGCCATTGTTCGGTCCAGATCAGTTCCATCTCTTTTCCACCCAGCCTTCTTAAACTTGGATTTGGAATAAGCTTTTGATACCGTAGCATGGGCTCACTTACTCCAAATTCTCCACTATCGATCTTTCAATTAAAAATCTTATGCATTTTATTGTTAGCTTAAACTGCATGATCATGGGAGGATTAACATTCCGGCTTTGGGACTACATCTTCTTTCAAAAGTCCTGGGAACAAGTAAATATTCTTATCTAAAGATAGATAAGAAAAAGCAAGAAATAAGCACATATTTTCTCTAGAACATTTCTTCTAACATTTTGTAGTGCATAGCAATTTGTAACTCTTTCGAATCCCTCCTTTCATCATGAAGTGATAACCAAAACATAAAGTTACACAAAACCACGTGCTTACCCATTAATTTGGGGGCCAGGAAAAACCTTCAAAGAAAAAACTTTCTAGAAGAAGGAAACCTGGGGAAATACTGGACCGTGTAAGCCTCTTCCCCTAGACTAGACTTGTGCACCAATTTTTTTTTCGGTTCGGTTCGGTTCGTTCGGATTTTGTAAATTTTCGTTTCGGCTCGTTTCGGCTGATTTTCGTTTCGGTTTGTTTTCGGTTCGTTTTTCGTATCGACTTTTTTTGTGATTTCGGAAATTTTTGTGTTTTTCGGAACGTCTGTTCTCCTCGTTTCAAAGTGTCTATTTGTTTTGACGTAAACTAATGGTTTTTTGGATCCGATAATTCTGTCGATACGATAATTCTGTCGATACGATAATTCTGCCGATAAGAAATCTCAATGGCAGAATTATCGTATGTTTTACAAGAAGGATACATTGAGATTTCCCATGTTTTAGAAGAAGGATACATTGAGATTTCTCATGTTTTACAAGAAGGATACATTGAGATTTCTCTGGTTTCCCGGGAAGGATACATTGAGATTTCTCTGGTTTTCCAGGAAGGATACATTGAGATTTCTCTGGTTTTCCAGGAAGGATACATTGAGATTTCTCTGCTTTTCCAGGAAGGATACATTGAGATTTCTCTGTTTTTCCAGGAAGGATACATTGAGATTTCTCTGCTTTTCCAGGAAGGATACATTGAGATTTCTCTTGTTTTACAAGCAGGATACATTTAGATTTCTCCGGTTTCCCAAGCAGGATACATTTAGATTTCTCTGGTTTCCCAGGAAGGATACATTGAGATTTCTCTGGTTTTCCAGGAAGGATACATTGAGATTTCTCTGGTTTTACAAGAAGGATACATTGAGATTTCTCTGGTTACACAAGAAGGATACATTGAAATTTCTCTGGTTTCCCGGGAAGGATACATTGAGATTTCTCATGTTTTACAAGAAGGATACATTGAGATTTCTCTGGTTTCCCGGGAAGGATACATTGAGATTTCTCTGTTTTACAAGAAGGATACATTGAGAATTCTCTGGTTTTACAAGAAGGATACATTGAGAATTCTCTGGTTTTACAAGAAGGATACATTGAGATTTCTCATGTTTTACAAGAAGGATACATTGAGATTTCTCTGGTTTTCCAGGAAGGATACATTGAGATGGGAATGATACAAAATTACAGAATCAGCAATATAACCGAAAAATACATTGTCCGAAATTACTGAATTGGAACCGAAGTCAGGAATGGAGCCGAAATCACGAATGGAACAAAAATGATTTTCGATTTTACACATTTCTAGTCCATTCGAAAATTCCGAAAAGTTTTCGTTTCGGTTCCGAAATTTGTTCGGATCTGCCGTTTTCGGATCTGAAAATTTTCGGAAAATCGTCCGAATCCGAATGCACGAATCGTGAAATTTCGTGAAAATTCCGGAATTCTGAAATCCGAAATGCACATCCCTACCCTAGACTGTGCATAAGTAAGTAACACACAATAATTTAACATCATTCTGGGAAGGGCAGGAGGGAGTGTATGGCCTACTTATTCTATTGCACAAAAATGTTAAAAGCATTAAGAAAACATATGACACAACAATAGCAAATAATTGAATAAACAAGTTCTTAATATCTACTTACCCATTGATCCAAACCAAGAACCTAATCTTAAAGTACAGTCAAAGCATTTAAACAAGCCTGTCGTAACCTAGCTTGAACCACTTCTAACTTATCCATTTCTTTTTCAATTGCACCTGATTGGTCTGTAATGTAAGTGCAACAGGTGTCTCCAACTAACCGGCAAACCCTCACTATGGGCAGCTAACAAATAATCAAGAGCTAATCTATTTCGCAAAGCAAGCATGCAAATCTTTTCTTCTAGATCTAAAATGGCATCTTCAGTATAATTAAAAGCAACATCTACATCATCAACTTACTAGTTAAGCTGTTTATAAAGGCGTGGAATGCCAACAAACCAGAAAAAATATGCAGGTACCACATCTGCCATGTCATATTCTTGTCCAAGAGTCAATCTTCTTGATTCCTGAAAAATCAGCTTGACAGTTTTGATATATATATTGTCCTGTATCCATGATGACTGTGATAGTTCTCGTACAGATCTGTTTAAAGAAATGTTGGCATGTGATACATTTAACGTTAAGAAATATAAAAGCAGAATGTGGGTGATAAGCATCCACCCCATCCAATATGTCATAGCAGCATAACAGAGAAAGAATGAGGAATTTAATCCCCATCTTTCTGGTTGTCCTCTGGTGACAAACGTCTTTGCGTTTCAGTCCTTTCCTGGTTGTCCACTGGTGACAACCGTCTCTGTGTTGCAGCCCCTTCCATAGCGTCCTTTGGTGGAGCTGCCTTTATCCGTCTTGCATGAATCCATTATGGGTGCTCGCCTTTAAGGACTGTGGTTCTGGTTACTGCAGTCACTGTGTCTTTGTCTTGAAAAAATGCTTCACAAGGACTCTGTGCTGTGCTTGAAAGGGTGTTTTGGATCACCTGTATGTAAAGGAGGAGACACATCACCATAGATGCCATTTATTGTGGAAATAAATTTAGCAACATACTCCTTCCTGTAATATTGCTTCATATTGGCCTATTAGTGGTCTAGGACCTTTGATTGACCATAGGGTAGGAAATGGCCTACCCAATTAAACCTCAAACGGAGATAATCCTGTAGTTTTATTATGGGTCATACGGATATCAACCAATACAGCCAGAAGATGATATGGCCAATCGGTAAATGTACCTTCGGCACCTTTTCTCAGTTTATCGTCGAATGGTCCAATTTACTCTTTCCACCTGTGGATGGTAGGGGATTTGAAACTTATAGGTCTATGGCCAACATGTCTGAGACATGCTGCAACATTGTAGAGGTGAAGGCTGGACCCTTATCACTATTAATGGATACTGAGCATCCACATATAGGAATTATCTCTTTACACAATATTTTGGCTACTGTTTCCGCATTTCCCTTGGGGTGAGAAAAGCCTCCACCCACTTACTGAATTGATCTGTGATTACCAGAAGGTATTTTAGGTTTCCATTTGCCTTGTGCATGTGTGTGAAATCAATTTACAGGCTTTGCAAGGAGCTGTCAGTAGGGGACAAATTATCATGTTTGCCAAATTTGAGTCCTCCAGGGTTATTCCTGGTGCATGTAACACATTGTGCGAGGGTACTTTCTACTGCACCACAGACACCACATATATAGAAGTGAAAGGCAATATCTCTGGTAGTCTGTTGTCTACCTTTGTGACTGAAGCCATCAAAATGCAAATTGAAATTATGGGCAACAATGCTCTATTAAGCCCTATTATTCTGTCCTTATCTGACCAAAGACCACTCTGGTGTTTAGAGAGATTGTGCAGTGTTCACCACTAAAGATCATCTGGGGACGCGTAGGCCTTCAAAGAATAATGATCTACATCAGGAAGAAAATAGGGTGTCATGACCATGGTTAACTGTTGGGTAGGTGTGGTGGCGGCATAGACAGGGACTACAGGAGTAAGAACAGCTTGTTTAGCAACCTCATCAGCAAAGACATTCCCCACAGGGACCTCATCTGAGTCACCAGTATGTGCTTTGCCATTCACTGTGGTAATCGAATGAGGCAACAATAGGGTTGACAACAAATCTTCCACCAATTGTGTAAGCAAGATTCCATTACCATCTTCTGCAACAACACCTCTGTTTCCAAATGATACCAAAATCACGCACTACCCCAAAGGCATAATGAGAGTCAATATGGATAGTAACATCTCAACTATCTGCAAAGAGGTAACATGCCATAGTAAATGCAACTAGCTCTGCTGCCTAAGCTGAAACAAAAGGGAGAGAGTTTGTTTCAAGCACCTGACTTGGATTCTGAACAACAGCATAACCTGTATGACATACACCATCAGAGGGTGTAGAGCAGGAGCAGTCAACAAAGACTACGTCACACTGGGTAAGTGGGGTGTCATGTAAGTCATGTCTGGTTAAAGTTTCAGTCTGTATCAGCATAATACAGTTATGCACTTCCATGGAAGATTCTTGGACAGTAATAACCATTTGTAGTAGTGCAGCTGGGTCAGAACAAGTAGGAGTGTATTTAATAGTGAAGTTGTGAGTGGATGTGAGCATGGTTTCATAACCAAACCTCCTTTGTGCTGTCATGTGCTGCACCTGGATGACTTGGTGTGATGTGTGTAGAATCAGTGCACGAGAAAGGTAGGGATGTGCGTTTCGGGTTTCGGAATTTCGGAATTTTCACGAAATTTCCCGATTCGTGCATTCGGATTCGGCCGATTTTCCGAAAATTTTCAGATCCGAAAACGCCAGATTAGAAAAAATTTACGAAACGAAACGAAAACTTTTCGAATGGGCTAGAAATGTGTAAAATCGAAAATCATTTTCGTTCCATTCGTAATTTCGGCTCCATTCCTGATTTCGGTTCCATTTCAGTAATTTCGGAGAACGTATTTTTTGGTTATATTGCTGATTCTGTAATTTTGTATCATTCCCATCTCAATGTATCCTGCTTGTAAAACATGAGAAATCTCAATGTATCCTTCCTGGAAAACCAGAGAAATCTCAATGTATCCTTATTGTAAAACATGAGAAATCTCAATGTATCCTTCTTGAAAAACATGGGAAATCTCAATGTATCCTTCTTGTGAAACCAGAGAAATCTCAATGTATCCTTCTTGTGAAACATGAGAAATCTCAATGTATCCTTCTTGTAAAACATGAGAAATTTCAATGGCAGAATTATCGTATCGACAGAATAATCGTATCGACAGAAATATCGGATCCGAAAAACCATTAGTTTACGTCAAAACGAATAGACACTTTGAAACGAGGAGCACAGACGTTCCGAAAAACACGAAAATTTCCGAAATTACGAAAAAAGTCGATACGAAAAACGAAATGAAACGAACCGAAACGGAAATCGGCCAAAACGAAAATTTACAAAATACGAACGAACCGAACCGAAAAAAAAATTGGTGCACAAGTTTAGAGAAAGGACAAAAGGCTGAACACTTTCTACCATTATAGCACAGTCAGCTACTGTTCTCAGACATGCCAACATCCCCTGTACTACTGTGGGCAGCATTTTAGAATTAAAAGCTATGTGTCTGAACCCACCAGATGGTCCTGGCTAGGCCCTCTGAGGCAGTGGAGCCCCCCTCTTCACAGTAGAGGTGGAATGGCAGTGAATAGTTGGGCAGTGCCAAGGATGGAGCAGAGCATGGGGAAGCTCTGACTGTGCGATAGGCAGAGTTCATAAGCTCAGTCCAGTCAATGTTGTCTGGGGCCACCGGTTTGGTAAATGCTCTAAGAATGTGGTCATAGTGGGAGCAATCAGGTATCCACTGTCAGCAGTAAGTCATCATCCCAAGGAAGGACAGGAGTGCAGCTTTAGTAGATGGCTTAAGCAGGTCAAGAATGGCTTGGACACGGTCTGGAGTGAGGAATCCCAGATATTTGACCTATGGCTGGCAGTATTGGAGCTTTGTGAGGGTGATCTTCTGACCACATGCTGCACTGTGTTGCAACAAAGTCAAAATGTCCATGTGGCAAGAGTCTTTCTCTGTGCTGCAAAGGAGGAGATCATTTACTTACTGCCATCATACTAAATCTGACAAACAACCGCATTATTCCTGTGCAGAAACAACCCATCACCATATATGAACAAACCAACAAAGTACACTGGCTCATCAAGTTGACTGTCAAATGTCAAGACCAAGGAGGTAAACAGTACAGGCAAGTTAAGTGCACAACCTAGGCTATCAATCAAATTATGAATTTTCTCAACAGATGACTAACTCAAATAGCAAAGATTCTGGGAATTATCTCTGTTGGAATGAAACATGGGGAAATTAAGAGATGTCACATCTATCCCTCCCACAGCATTCACTGACAGGCTGATCTGCAAGACTGCCATAAGATCACATTCTTGCAAATTAACAGGGTAATTGGCCAAAAACACAAACCTAGGTTCACATAGGAGGTGACCATCACCTAAAGAAGGAGAAAGAGGGGAGCATATGGGGACCCCGTCTGTACCAATGGAAGATTCGCTGTCCTCCATCGACTGCCCCCTATATTTCCTACAAGAAATGGTAGACCTTGTCGCACCGGTATTAAGAAATTTATTGCATGGCCATCCACAAGTAAAGTACAAGTGAGGAGGTCCTGATATTTAGTGGACAACTGAAGGCACTCTTCAGAGAACGTAGTCTTTCCCTTGGCACCCTCAGGGCTTCATACCCCTTTTCTGTTCTTCACTGAAAAGGGTATTGGACAGAGGGCAGAATATTGGTTTAAGGGGGCACTGCAAGTCCAGGCGGGTGAGAAGACCCTTGGAATGGTGTGTTGCCCTGTTTATTATTAGGGATGAGCTGTTCGGTTCGATCAGTACGGAGTTCGATTCGAACTTTGGCCGTTCGCAAACTTCGAACTTTTTGGGTGTGTTCGGTTCGAGTTCGCAAAAAAAAGGAAATTTTGAAAAAAGTATAAAAAATGCTTAAAAAATACTAAAAAATCTAGAAGTAAAGAGACTCTTTACTGCAGAATATTATAAGCAACGGTTTATTAGATATTGAATTAAAAACTAATGTGTATGTGCAAAGATTCTCAACTCTAAATGACCTGTGTTTTTCAAACGGCATAACAACAGGTGTTTTTAGTCTGGTGTAATGAATTTGATACATTTTATGTATGTATGTAGACTATACTGAGGGGGTGGGGTGGTGTCTGCTTCTGAGTGAGAAGTGTTAATTTCCCTCCTATAACTTCTTCTAATATGCTGCATTTCACCACTGTGTGCTCATGCTCAGCTCATTTTTACCACTTTCGCTCATCATGTTTAAACGCGATTTTGAAGCCACATCTTATTAAATGACCGACATGTTAGATATCGTTCTTTCCGGCAGACTCCGCAGATTCATAATATATCATTTTTATATGTATACGTCCTGTCCTGGCTGTATATTATGAAAAAAATTAAATAAAAATTGAATTTTTAATCATCTGCAGTGTGTAAAGTGTTTTTTTTCACATTTTAGCACATGAGCATCTGCGGTTATGTTTTCTATAGGGTGCGCTTGTACAAAAATTTGAAATGGAGACTTGTTACATTTTGTGGGGGGAATTACGTGATTTATAGCAAACACACCCCATAGAAGAAAATCATTAGTGCATCATCGTTCACATTATAATTGAAATGTGAACAATATTGCTGCATTAATAAAAATAACACACAAAAAAATACATGTTTTTATTTTTTTTTACTTTATACCTGGACATGTTGGGTATCATTCGAAAGGCCATGCTCAGGACTTTCGATTGACACCCTCCATGACCCACTAGATGCCTGGAGATATCGGGGTTCAAATGAACCCCCTATCTCCACCAGGGGATTGGCCTGGGCAATATATATACGCATGATGTGAGCTGGCCTGGGCAATATATATACGCATGATGGCCATAGGCGTGCGCACGGGGTGTGCTGGGTGTGCCTAGGCACACCCTAATCCCACCCGCGGCACACTCTGGGTCCCGGCTGGCCGCATCCCACGGATAGCCGCCGGGACCCTTTGCCTCTGCAAGCCTGTACTTCCCTGGTGGTCTGGTGGCTGTGGGCTCTGCAATGTGATCAAAACGCAGAGCACGTCCCACACAGGACCCGTGCGCTAGCGATCCTCTGATGACCTGTCACCTGATCCCTGGCGCACACTGACTATGTCAGAGAGCGCCGGCAGTCAGGTGAAAGGTCATCAGAGGATCACCGGTGCACGGGTCCAGTCTAGGACCTGCTCTGCGTTCTGTGCACAAAGCACAGATCGCATTGCAGAGCCCACAGCCACCGGACCACCAGGGAAGTACAGGCTGGATTTAAGCTGGATGAAGCGGTCCCCTCCTCTGCCAACGGACATGTTCATCCCCCTCCCTGCAAGAAAAAAGGTAAGCAGGAGAGGAGTCAACTTTTATATACAGTATTTTTAAATATTACAATTTTATTTGATGGCAGTGGATTCTGTGATACGCTTATATGCACCGCACATTGCTGGGAGTTTCATGGCAGTGGATTCTGTAATGTGCGGTGCATATAAGCATATCACAGAATCATTCTGCCATGAAACTCTCTGTAATGTGCGGTGCATATAAGCATATCACAGAATCCACTGCCATGAAACTCTCTGTAATGTGCGGTGCACATAAGCATATCACAGAATCCACTGCCATGAAATTCTCTGTAATGTGTGGTGCATATAAGCATATCACAGAATCTACTGCCATGAAACTCTCTGTAATGTGCGGTGCATATAAGCATATCACAGAATCCACTGCCATGAAACTCCCAGTAATGTGCGGTGCATATAAGCATATCACAGAATCCACTGCCATGAAACTCCCAGTAATGTGTGGTGCATATAAGCGTATCACAGAAACCACTGCCATGAAACTCTCTTTACACTCCACAATGTTAAGTTAGGTGTCATTGGAAAGGTCAGAGCCCGGCCTTTCTAATGAGACCAAACACAACCAAGTAGAAAAAATAAGAAATTTCCTCATTGCCCGCTTTCAACATCTAAAGCAATGTTATTTCTCACCTCGGGATTAAACATTCACAGGGTTATTCAGAGAGCGGTGAAAAGCAGGAGAATAACTGGAGAAGTGAAAATTCTAGGTCAAAATAGCCAAACCATAAAAATTCTCCCATTTATCTCACTTTCCAAATCAGCTATTTTGATCTAGAATTTTCCATTCTCCAGTCATTCTCCTGAGTTTCACCTTTCTCTGAATAACCCTATCACGGTTATTCAGAGAAAGGTGAAACTCAGGAGAATGACTGGAGAAGAGAAAATTCTAGGTCAAAATAGCCAAACCAGAAAAATTCTCCCATTTATCTCACTTTCCAAATCGGCTATTTGGTCTAGATTGTTCTCTTCTCCTGCCAGTTCTCCTGCTTTCACCTCTCTTTAAGGGTTGTTCAGAGAAAGGTGAAAACCAGGAGAATGGCAGGAAAAGAGAACAATCTAGACCAAATAGCCGATTTGGAAAGTAAGATAAATGGGAGAATTTTTCTTGTTTGGCTATTTTGACCTAGAATTTTCACTTCTCCAGTCATTCTCCTGAGTTTCACCTCTCTCTCTGAATAACCCTGGTAGTCATAAAACACAATCGGCCACAATACTCAGCCACTAATTGGGTTAGTCGAGACTCATGGGAAATGTAGTTCAAAAACAACTGGATGGCCAAGGTTGCTGCACCTCTGAATTATAAACATACAGGGTTATCCAAAGAGATCCGAATGGCTGGAGAAAGGTAACCGAACGCTGAAAATCAGCGTTCGGTTACCTTTCCTGGCCATTCGGCTATTCAGAGAGTAGGCAATTCACCAAATCCTGGCAAATTGCCTGCACATACGGCGCCTGTTTGGTGCCTGTTCGAGGGCATAAAAAAGCAATGCTTCGGCTATTCAGAGAACACAAACCAGCAGTGAAAGGTTACCGAAATGCCCTGCTGTTCGGTGGTTTAATTCGGCAAGTTTATTCAGGCGAATCCCATGAACTTCAATGTTAAAAATATTCCCATTTTAATTCAATATCTAATAAACCGTTCATTATAAAATTCTGCAGTAAAAAGTCTCTTTATTTATAGATTTTTTTTAGGATATATTAAGCATTTTCCTGTTTGTTTTTTTTACTTATCTTTTCTGTAACAGCCCTCTTTATTATCATTCCCTGGACCTCATATGTAAATTTCAGACATTTTCGCTCAGTAGTTTCTTTGCAAACAGCGTTTCACTTTTCAAACATTCAAGCAAACTGTTTTGCTAATTTATTCACTCCATTCGTCTGCGGTGTCGGCTTTTTCCGGCGGCTTTGCTGCGTATGATCGTCTCCTGCTCGGCTTTTTCCAGCGGGTTGGGTTAATCTAAATGTTTTTGCGGGTTTTCGGCGTGCATTCGCCGGGTTTTGCGGTTAGTTTTTGGCGGGTTTGTGGCAACCTTTCCCTGCAATTCGGGGACCCTGTGGTGCTTGCTGAAAACACCGCAGGGTCGCCGAACTGGGAATCGTCAAAACAAACCGAATTGAAGAGAACGAAAAGTCACCGAACGTGCGGTGACTTTTCGATTCTCTTTGAATTACCCTGATTGTAATGATATATGTGTGAGAGTGTGTGCGTGAGTATGTATGCATAAGGGTGCGTGTGTGTATATATATATAACATAGTTTTTTTTTCATGTGTTTGAGCTTTTGGGTGCACACCCTAATGCAATAGGCTGCGCATAATAGTCTAGCACCGGCACTGACCGCATGGTCCACCCCTGCACTCTTCCACAATACCACAGAGGGGCTACTGTATGATGGCACTTGCTGGCCTGGCACCAAAGGCACAATATTTGGCTGCACTGCCACTGACGCGTGTATCAGATTCATATCCTCAGAGGGGTTACTGTGTGACGGCACTGTTGCTGACGCTAAAGGCCCAATTTTAAAGCACCTATTGTTACTTTCATCCAAAGCCTGCATAAGTTTCACAATAATTTAGCCAAAAAATCACTAAACTTTTTCTGCGTCTCCGAAAATGTCTCCTCTTTTCATACAGACTGCCGCCCCAAGTAGTTGTTTATGGATAGATTAAAGGAAAAGCATTTACCGTCATTTGAAATGTCATTTTTTGTTTTTTTACCCTACACTCCAAAATCGGCTCCAACACCATCTATGTATCAGGGACAGAATAATGGACAGAGAAAAATCAGGCAGGAACATGAATCAGAGAAAAATTGGGGAAGGAGTAATGAAGGATCGAGAAATGAGAATTTCAAACAGGGAATGAGAAATCAGAATTCTTTTATATGTTATCAACCAGGACATTGGAAAAATATCTGTTATAATATATAGGGATGAGCCGAACACCCCCGAGTTCGGTTAGCATTCGAACTCGAACTTTCCAACTGTTCGAACTCCATACAAGTCAATGGGGCTGAAAAGTCGGTTTTTAGACTGCCCTCCAAGAGGGCATATATGCTAGATATTTGCCATAAAAGGTGTATGGGGGTCTGGGTAGTGCCCTGGGGGACAGGAAACAAGGACAAAAAGTTAAAAAACAAACGTTTTTAAAGGGACAGTGAGTTTTCCATGAAATAAGGGTTAAAAATAAAAACAAAAAATTCCTTCAAATATCGTGCGTAGGAGGTCCCCATAACCTGCCCTTGAAGTGGCGGATTTCTAGGATGTATAGAAACACTTAAAAACCAAAAAATGACGTTTCAAATGACGGTAAATGCTTTTCCTTTAATCTATCCATAAACAACTGCTTGGGGCGGCAGTCTGTATGAAAAGAGGAGACATTTTCGGACACGCAGAAAAAGTTTAGTGATTTTTTGGCTAAATTATTTTGAAACTTATGCAGGCTTTGGATGAAAGTAACAATAGGTAATTTAAAATTGGGCCTTTAGCGTCGGCAACAGTGCCGTCACACCGTAACCCCTCTGAGGATATGAATCTGATACAGGCGTCATTGGCAGTGCACCCAAATATTGTGCTTTTGGTGCCAGGCCAGCAAGACTGCCAGGCCAGCATGTACTATCATACAGTAACCCCTCTGTAGTACTGTGGAAGAATGCAGGGGTGGACCATGTGGTCCTATATTAAAAAGATATGCATCTGTTAAAGGCGTCAGTGCACCCAGATATTGTGCTTTTGGTGCCAGGCCAGCAAGTACTATCATACAGTAACCCCTCTGTGGTATTGTGGAAGAATGCAGGGGTGGACCATGTGGTCCTATATTAAAAAGATATGATTCTGGTCAAGGCGTCAGTGCACCCAGATATTCTGCCTTTGGTGCCAGACTGCCAGGCCAGCAAGTACAATCATACAGTAACCCCTCTGTAGTATTGTGGAAGAATGCAGGGGTGGACCATTTGGTCCTATATTAAAAAGATATGCATATGTTAAAGGCATCAGTGCACCCAGATATTGTGCTTTTGGTGCCAGGCCAGCAAGTACTATCATACAGTAACACCTCTGTAGTATTGTGGAAGAGTGCAGGGTTGGACCCTGCGGTTCAAAAAGTTAAAATGTTATAAATCTGGCACAGGAGTCATTGCAGCCAAATATTGTGCCTTTCATGGCAGCAAGTGCATTCACACTGTAACCTTTTGTGGTATTGTGGAAGAGTTCAGTGCTGGAGGTTTTGTGAATGCAGAAGACATCCCCGATCTATTCTGTTACATCAGCATCAGGGGAATGATAGCTGCTGATCCAGGACTGATTAATTTTTATAAATGTCAGCCGGTCTACAGAGTCGGTGGACAGACGCACTCTTTTGTCTATGACAAAACCTCCAGCGGCACTGAATGTCCTTTCAGAAAGCACGCTAGATGAAGGGCAACCTAGTAGCTGCATAGCATATTGGCTAAATTCTGGCCAGTGATACAATCTCAACACCCAATAAGCCAGTGAATCATCTGCTGGAAAGGTTTCCAGGTCTGCCCTTGCCCCTAGGTAGTCCTGCACCATATGGTAAAGACGCTGGCAATGGGTGCCTACATTTGACGTCCCTGGGCGTCGTGGACTAAAAATTTTAAAAAATGCATCAGTCAAGTGGCCCTGGCCTTCACCACTATTCCTCTGAACATCCGCAGCCTCAGAAGCACGTGTGTCATCACTTGGTAAAATACCAGTGCCTGGAAAGGTGTTACACAAGTGTCGCTTTAGAGCGTCCTCAAGTTTTTTCATCCTGTGCTCCCTCTGTGCGGGCAGGATGAGCTCTGCAACTTTACCCTTGTATCGTGGATCAAGAAGGGTTGCCAACCAATAATGATCCCTCTCCTTGATAGCATGAATCCTGGGGTCCTTTAGCAGGCTTTGCATTATTAGGGAGCCCATGCAGCGTAGGTTGGAGGTGGCATTAGCTTTCGAGTCTTCTTGGTCAATGAGGATGACCCCATCGTGCACTTCCCCCTCCCAGCCACGCACTAGCCCTTGTGTTTCTGGGCACACGAAACCCGCCCTTGAGGATTCCTCACCTTCAATTCCCCCACTACTTAAATATTCTGCCTCCTCCTCCTCCTCCTCCTGTCTGATCTGAGTAGGACCCGCTGGAATGCTGTCTGCGGAAAGACTGCTCTGCCTCTAGAGCCACATCTATAATTCCCCCCCAGAGTGTGCTCCAGCAGGAACACTAAAGGAATTGTGTCACTGATGCATGCACTGTCCCTGCTCGCCATCCTCGTTGCCTCCTCAAATGGTGACAGTACAGTGCATACATCCTTGATCATCAGCCACTGCGGGGGGAAAAAAAAACAAGTTGACCTGAACCTGTCCTTGTGCCATACTCACACAGGTACTCGTTTATGGCCCTCTGCTGCTTGTGCAGACCCTGCAGCACTACTAATTTTGAGTTCCACCTGGTGGGCATGTCACAGATCAGATGGTTTGTGGGAAGGTGGAATTCTCTTTGAATTTCTGCCAGGCGAACGCTTGCTGGGAATGACCGTCTGAAGTGGCTGCAGACTTTTCTGGCCTGGCTGAGACGCTCTGGCAGCCCTGGGTACTTGGTTAGGAAACGCTGTACCACTAGATTTAGGACGTGTGCTAGGCATGGTACATGCGTCAATTTACCCTTGCGTAGGGCAGAGAGAAGGTTGCTGCCATTATCACAGATGATCATTCCCAGCTGAAGCTGGCGTGGTGTTAACCATCTCTGCACCTGGCCCTGCAGAGCTGACAGAATTTCTGGCCCGGTGTGGCTCCTGTCCCCTAAACAAACCAGCTCAAGCACAGTATGGCTTCGTTTTGATTGAGCCATTGCGTAGACCCTGTCAGGCGTCGGTTTAACTGCCACTTCACCAGAGACAGAGAAGGAGGAGGAGGAAGAGGGAGAGGTGGTGGTGGTGGAGCAGACAGACCTCATACAAGCAGCTTTCTGGAGGCGTGGTGGATGAACAAGCTCCAACACTGAGCCCCGTCTTGGATCCCTCCCAGCTGCAATCAGAGTTACCCAGTGTGACGTGATGGAAATGTAACGACCCTGTCCATGCTTGCTGGACCACGTGTCTAAAGTCACATGCACCTTGTTGCTGACTGCCTTTCCCAATGACTGGATAACATTGTCTTCCACGTGCTGGTATAGTGCTGGAATGGCCTTGCGTGAAAAGTAATGGCGTTTTGGAACCTGCCACTGTGGTACAGCACATTCAGCAAATTCATGGAAGGGAGCAGAGTGCACCAGCTGGAAAGGCAGCAGCTGCAATTTTGCTAAGCTGGCATTTAGACGCTGTCCTTGGGGATGGTTGGGACTATATCTTTTCTTACGCTGCAGCAGCTGCGGCAACATAATCTGACTGCGTAAATCTTCAGCTGCTGGGATGATGTCACATTGTGAGCAAGGACCTGGTACATCCATTACAGTAACATCATCCCTGTCAGTGGAGGTTGTAGGCAATGACATGGCAGGACATACAGTGGGGGTAGAGACAGATGAGGAGGAGGACCTACGCAAAGTTTGCGCCAACAGGATGTGTGGCAGGAGGTCATATGTCGCCTCAAGCACGTGGTACCCAAGTGTCCGATGTCTATCCCACGCTTCAGCCTCATCTGACATAGATTACAAATAGCAACGGTGGGGTCTGCTGCACATTTCTTAAAGAACTCCCAGCAGACAGCAGAGTTCCTGCGTGTGTGCTTTGAGACAACAGCGCTCTGCACCGGAGCAGCTCTGACATGTGATGCATTGGACTGGCTAGTGCTACGGTTGGTCATAGAGGATGTTGTGCCTTGTGTTTCCTGTGCCTCCTCCTCCCCCTCTTATTCACTTGATTCCTCTGTTCGATCAGGCACCAAGGTGGAGTCAGTGACCTCATCATCATCCCCTATCTCCTCGTCACTGGTGCCAACTTGGCAGTATGCTGCAGCTGCTGGGGCAACATGAGTGCCAGTTATTTGTGTGTCATCACTGGCACCCCCTTCCTCTAGGTTGATTATACTCCCTTCCTCAACCTCAGAGATTGAAGCAGAGCACTGTACTTGATGCGCATGCTCAAGCAGCATGTCACTGTCATTGTAGTCAAACAATTCAGCTGACTCCTCCGTGTATGATAGCGAGGCTACGGCAGGAGTAGCTGTGGACATGGAGGCTCCATTAGATGCTTTGGCAGCGGAGGTGGACTGTAAAGCACTAGAAGCCTGGCTGGCAGAGGACTCGGAGGATGAGGATGGCCTGGTTAGCCAATCCACCAAATTCTCTGTATGTTGCTGCTGCTTAAAACGGCCAGCACCAGTTAGAAAGGACAAGCGTGCACCTGCAGAGGATGCACCACGTCCACCACGACCAGAGGCACAGCCTCCTGACACAGGGGCTGCTTGCCCTCTTATCTGTGTCTGGGAGCGTCTGCCTGTCCATTTTGTTCTTTCAGATATGGTGAGTGATATATAGATTAAATATATACAGAACTTTGATTCAATTCTGGTATAAAGATTAAAGATTTAAAGAACTCTGGTATAACTCAGTGAGACACACAGATAGCTGGCAGCCAGTGACAAGACACAGATTACAAGTCTCAGAAACCTCTTATAAATCAGTGAGACCCCTTGATGGGTGGCAGTGAGAAGCCACAGATTACAAGTCTCAGAAACCTCTTATAAATCAGTGAGATCCCTTGATGGGTGGCAGTGAGAAGCCACAGATTACAAGTATCAGAAACCTCTTATAAATCAGTGAGACCCCTTGATGGGTGGCAGTGAGAAGACACAGATTACAAATCTCAGAAACCTCTTATAAATCAGTGAGACCCCTTGATGGGTGGCAGTGAGAAGCCACAGATTACAAATCTCAGAAACCTCTTATAAATCAGTGAGACCCCTTGATGGGTGGCAGTGAAACCTCTTAAAAATCAGTGAGACCCCTTGATGGGTGGCAGTGAGAAGCACAGATTACAAATCTCAGAATCCTCTTATAAATCAGTGAGACCCCTTGATGGGTGGCAGTGAACCTCCTATAATCAGTGAGACCCCTTGATGGGTGGCAGTGAGAAGCTACAGATTACAAATCTCAGAAACCTCTTATAAATCAGTGAGACCCCTTGATGAGTGGCAGTGAAACCTCCTATAAATCAGTGAGACCCCTTGATGGGTGGCAGTGAGAGCCACAGATACAAATCTCAGACCTCTTATAAATCAGTGAGACCCCTTGATGGGTGGCAGTGAAACCTCTATATCAGTGAGACCCCTTGATGGGTGGCAGTGAGAAGCCACAGATTACAAGTCTCAGAAACCTCTTAAAATCAGTGAGACCTTGATGGGTGGCATTGAGAAGCCACAGATTAAAATCTCAGAAACCTCTTATAAATCAGTGAGACCCCTTGATGGGTGGCAGTCAAACCTCTTATAAATCAGTGAGACCCCATTGATGGGTGGCAGTGAGAAGCCACAGATTACAAATCTCAGAAACCTCTTATAAATCAGTGAGACCCCTTGATGGGTGGCAGTAAAACCTCTTATAAATCAGTGAGACCCCTTGATGGGTGGCAGTGAAACCTCCTATAAATCAGTGAGACCCCTTGATGGGTGGCAGTGAGAAGCCACAGATCACAAGTCTCAGAAACCTCTTTTAATTCAGTGAGACCCCTTGATGGGTGGCAGTGAAACCTCTTATAAATCAGTGAGACCCCTTGATGGGTGGCAGTGAAACCTCTTATAAATCAGTGAGACCCCTTTATGAGTGGCAGTGAAACCTCCTATAAATCAGTGAGACCCCTTGATGGGTGGCAGTGAAACCTATAATCAGTGAGACCCCTGATGGTGGCAGTGAACACCTATAAATCAGTGAGACCCTTGATGGGTGGCAGTAAAACCTCTTATAAATCAGTGAGACCCCTGATGGGTGGCATTGAGAAGCCACAGATTACAAGTCTCAGAAACCTCTTATAAATTAGTGAGACCCCTTGGTGGGTGGCAGTGAAAAGCAACAGATTACAAATCTCAGAAACCTCTTATAAATTCAGTGAGAACCCTTGATGGTGCAGTGAAACCTCCTATAAATCAGTGAGACCCCTTGATGGTGGCAGTGAGAAGCCACAGATTACAATCTCAGAAACCTCTTATAAATCAGTGAGACCCTTGATGGGTGGCAGTGAATCCCCTATAAATCAGTGAGACCCTTGATGGGTGGCAGTGAGAAGCCAGAGATTACAAGTCTCAGAAACCTCTTATAAATCAGTGAGACCCCTTGATGGGTGGCAGTGAAACCTCCTATAAATCAGTGAGACCCCTTGATGGGTGGCAGTGAGAAGCCACAGATTACAAATCTCAGAAACCTCTTATAAATCAGTGAGACCCCTTGATGGGTGGCAGTGAATCCTCCTATAAATCAGTGAGACCCCTTGATGGGTGGCAGTGAGAAGCCAGAGATTACAAGTCTCAGAAACCTCTTATAAATCAGTGAGACCCCTTGATGGGTGGCAGTGAAACCTCCTATAAATCAGTGAGACCCCTTGATGGGTGGCAGTGAGAAGCCACAGATTACAAATCTCAGAAATCTCTTATAAATCAGTGAGACCCCTTGATGGGTGGCAGTGAAAAGCCACAGATTACAAATCTCAGAAACCTCTTATAAATCAGTGAGACCCCTTGATGGGTGGCAGTGAAACCTCCTATAAATCAGTGAGACCCCTTGATGGGTGGCAGTGAGAAGCCACAGATTACAAGTCTCAGAAACCTCTAATAAATCAGTGAGACCCCTTGATGGGTGGCAGTGAAACCTCCTATAAATCAGTGAGACCCCTTGATGGGTGGCAGTGAAACCTCTTATAAATCAGTGAGACCCCTTGATGGGTGGCAGTGAAACCTCCTATAAATCAGTGAAACCCCTTGATGGGTGGCAGGGAAACCTCCTATAAATCAGTGAGACCCCTTGATGGGTGGCAGTGAAACCTCTTATAAATCAGTGAGACCCCTTGATGGGTGGCAGTGAAAAGCCACAGATTACAAATCTCAGAAACCTCTTATAAATAAGTGAGACCCCTTGATGGGTGGCAGTGAAACCTCTTATAAATCAGTGAGACCCCTTGATGGGTGGCAGTGAAACCTCCTATAAATCATTGAGACACCTTGATGGGTGGCAGTGAAACCTCCTTTAAATCAGTGAGACCACTTGATGGGTGGCAGTGAAACCTCCTATAAATCAGTAAGACCCCTTGATGGGTGGCAGTGAAACCTCTTATAAATCAGTGAGACCCCTTGATGAGTGCCAGTGAAAAGCCACAGATTACAAATCTCAGAAACCTCTTATAAATCAGTGAGACCCCTTGATGGGTGGCAGTGAAACCTCCTATAAATCAGTGAGACCCCTTGATGGGTGGCAGTGAAACCTCCTATAAATCATTGAGACACCTTGATGGGTGGCAGTGAAACCTCCTTTAAATCAGTGAGACCACTTGATGGGTGGCAGTGAAACCTCCTATAAATCAGTAAGACCCCTTGATGGGTGGCAGTGAAACCTCCTATAAATCAGTGAGACCCCTTGATGGGTGGCAGTGAAACCTCCTAGAAATCAGTGAGACTCCTTGATGGGTGGCAGTGAGAAGCCACAGATTACAAATCTCAGAAACCTCTTATAAATCAGTGAGACCCCTTGATGGGTGGCAGTGAAACCTCCTATAAATCAGTGAGACCCCTTGATGGGTGGCAGTGAAACCTCCTATAAATCAGTGAGACTCCTTGATGGGTGGCAGTGAGAAGCCACAGATTACAAGTCTCAGAAACCTCCTATAAATCAGTGAGACCCCTTGATGGGTGGCAGCCAGTGAGAACACACGGATTATAACAATTCCCAAATATTTTGTAGAAATTAGTGACCCCCAAAATACTTGCTGGCAGTGACAAGAGACAGATCACCTCAATTCCCAGATATTTAGTAAAATTAGTGACCCCCAAAATACTGCGTGGCACTGTCTGTGTGACAAGACACAGATCACCTCAATTCCCAAATGTTTTGTAGAAATTTGTAACCCAAAAATACTTGCTGGCAGTGACAAGAGACAGATCACCTCAATTCACAGATATTTTGTAAGAATTAGTGACCCCCCAAAATACTGCGTGGTACTGTCTGTGTGACAAGAGACAGATCACCTCAATTCACAAATGTTTTAAAAAAAATTGTAACCCCCAAAATACTTGCTGGCACAGTGACAAGACACAGAAGATCACCTCAATTCACAAATGTTTTAAAGAAATTTGTAGGCTTGTGCACCGAATTTTTTTTCTGTTCGATTCGGTTCGATTTGTTCGGATGTTTAAACTTTTCGATTCGGCTCGTTTCGACCGATTTCTGTTTCGATTAGGTTCGGTTCGACTCGTTTTTCGTGTACATTTTTTTTCGGAATATCGACCATTTTCGTATTTTCGTGTCACTTTGCTCGTTTTTTGTATCGACTTTTCGTGATTTCGGATTTTTTTTTTTCGGAACGTCTGTTCTCCTCGTTTCAAAGCTGTCTAACTCTATTCGTTTTGACGTAAACTACTATGGTTTACTTTTTTATACTTTATATATTTTTTTATAATAAATTTTTGGTTTGTTGTTCGGATCCGATAATTCATTCTGTCGATACGATAATTCTGGCGATTCTATCGTGTTTTTTTTTCAATTAAATAAAGATCCTTTTTTTCTTATGAATATACATTTCACAACTTTATTTTATCACATTAAAAGAATGGTATGAAAGCCAAGGAACAAAAAAAAAGAACAAAACGATTTAAAAAACGCTAAACTGACCCGAATGGTCTGACTTTAAAATAAAAACCAGAACAAAAAGGTTTTAAAACCGAAAAATAGTTGATCAAAATGATCTGAAACGAAAAAAAAAAAAAAAATGATTTCAAACAGACAAAAAAAAATTAACCCTTTCGCTGCTGAGGCATTTCACGGCTTCCCTTCACGCCTATGTGCGGTCTGCTGCTGAGCTAATTTTTAACAGTTTCGCTCCTCTTGTTTAAACGCGTTTTTTTGAAGCCTTATTTTATAATATGACCCAGACATGTTATATATCATTCTTTCCGGCAGACTCGGCAGATGATTCATAATATATCATTATCATATGTATGCGTCATGTCCTGTCTGTATATTATAACAAAAAATGCAATAAAATTAGAATTTTCAATGTTTGTTTTACAAGGTGTAAAATGTTTTTTCCACATTTTAACATGCGAGTGTTTGTGGTTATATTTTATGAGTTGCATTTGTTAAAAAAAATTGAAATGGGGACTTGTTATATTTTTTTGGGTGAAAATTACACTATTTTTAACAAACGCACCCCATACAAAAATCTGTAGTGCAGCAACATTGTTCACATTATAATTGAAATGGGAACAATATTGCTGCATTAACAAAACAAAACAAAAAACCTGTTTATTTTTTTTTATATTTTAATTTTTTATAATTTTTAACATTGTCATGTTTGGTATTGTTGGAAAGGCCATGCTCTGGTCGATCCAAAGATACCAAACATTAACCAACCGATAGCTGCCGCGGATCGGGAGATAGGGGGTTCCAATGAACCACCTATCTCCACCATTGGTCGCAGTTAGGGTTTAACTCCAGAACTGACGTCATTGTGATGAGGTCTTAGAACTGTCGGCAGCTGCCGTTCCCCCACGCTGTTGTCTTCCTGCAAAGACGTGACCATGTTGGCGGGCAGCGTCTTAGCGGCAGCGGTGGGAGAGAGAGAGCTCATAGCTGGGAGGAGGTGTTGCGTGAAGCTGCAAACAGGGACAAACAAAGTAAACTAGACCTGAGCCGCACTAAGGATCTTTGGGTTGTGTCGGAGAAGACTTCACGCAGTGCTGCCATCAATATTTTTGGATAAATTCTTGGTTATACAATGAATGTGACTGTGGACAAAAATCCGTGTTGTTGTGACATCGCCTAAGCTTAACAAAACCATGCCACGGTAATCAAATCTCAAGGCAGTACAACAAGGTTGTGTTAGTGTGTGACATTTTTTGGCCAGGCAGGAAGTGTAGAATGTGCACAGTCACATTCATGGCCACAAATATGTTAACAAATTTATGACAAAGGGTCCATAGAAATGTCAATAAATTTATGTACATATAATTTTAACAGTGTGGAAACCAAACCAAGCAATACATATTAACTTATTAAGTAAGGAAAGCAACGCACACAAACAGGAAAATATAGAAAAAATATAAAATTTATTTACAACATGGGGAACATGCCAAGGATGGCAAACTGCCCAACAGGGGCACAAA
Organism: Leptobrachium leishanense; assembly: GCA_009667805.1. Classification (NCBI taxonomy): domain Eukaryota; kingdom Metazoa; phylum Chordata; class Amphibia; order Anura; family Megophryidae; genus Leptobrachium; species Leptobrachium leishanense. Next base: position 277,492,419 of record CM019065.1, read on the forward strand.
CAACACAAACAAACATAGGGGAGGAGGCTGGTCTCACTGCCACTCCAGGATGTCAGCGACATTGCTAATATGCTCCCGCAACTCCTGGAGCAATTCCTGTATGGCATCTATGGTGGTTACAGCCAGGCATAGCTCGCCGATCGCCATCCGATTTATCATCCTAATGCTGGATGTGTCCGGTCTGGCTTCTCCTTCTATATATCCAATAAAAGAAAGAAGGAAAATACAGTAAGTAAAGCAGGTTTCTATTTTTGACTGAAGTCTGAAAGTCTTGAAAAAATATAACAGTAGTATATACCAGTGCTGGCGGCCTCCTGAGGCTCTGACTCCTCCTCCAACTCCTCCTAGTCCACCACCACCGTCAGCATCTCTTCCGGTGCTATATCTAAGAAATTAAAGAAATAAAAAATACAGTAAACAACAAAACTGATTTATTTTTGAACAAAAGTCGATGTAAAAAAAAAACCTGCACTCGCGGCCTCCTGCTGCGGCTCCGGCTCCCTCTCTCCATCGCCCTGCTCCTCCTCTTCCTCCTCCTGCTCCTCCTCCTGCTCCTCCTCTTCCTCCTCCTGCTCCTCTTGTGCTATACATAAAAAAATTAAATTAAAATACAGTAAACAAAAAATGTTTCTGTTTTTGACCAAAAGTCGTTGCAAAATAAAACAGTATATACCAGCACTGGTGGTTGCCCGTGGCTCCTCCTCCTCCTCCACTGGGGCACTGGTGCCCGCCAGGGCAGATGCTGCCTTCTTCCTGTCTTCTGCTAAATCCAAAAAATAACACGTAAATAATGCAGACTGGAAAAAATGGTATATCTATTCAATATATTGCCGAAAGTATTGCAACACCCCTCCACTACCCCACTACCAGCTTGACCCACCACTACTCCCATCTCATAGTTCTAAAGTCACAAAATATTTATTTATTTCCCCTGCACATAGACATATATTACCGTTCAATTATATATTTTTTTCAGAAGTAAACATTACGTTTATTCAATAAAAACTATTATTTGTGTTGTGTGCATACAAAACGCATTGTGCTGACTGCTTTTAGTTATTTTATAGAAGGCCTCAGCCTCAGTTTCACTTTCAGTTTCTGCTAATAAAACTGTGGATATTGCAGAAACAAGAGAAATCCGCCATTTTGTTTTGAAATTTGCATCTAAAGCGTTCAATAATGACACTGCTGCAGCAAACTGAATTGCTGCGCTGCAACAATTCAGCAGCTGCTGAGGACGTATTGAACGCGGCTCTGTTTGGATGCACTTTCAGAAGAACTACATGTCCCATCCTACCACTTAGCAGAGACGCATAGATTTTTGTTGATGCGCAGGTGGGAGCCAATATTGGGCAAGCTGCGGGTCATCTCGTCTGCATCACTCAATCACAACAACCTCCCCCCCCCAGCACACTACAGTACACACAGTGCCAAAAGAAATCCAGCATTGTAATTTCATCTACATACATCAAATGTCACAATTTTCACGAATACGTAAAATCACAAAAAAGAAGAGCTATGGCAAAAATGCATGTATGACGAGTCATGAAAACGCAAAGCTATACACAATCACATTGCATGAAAAAAGGACTAGATAAATCAACGTATTTCTGTGCACATTAGCACATGCAAGCACATTATTATTATTATACAGGATTTATATAGCGCCAACAGTTTGCGCAGCGCTTTACAATATAACATGACACTTACGTTTGGCTATGACACGCCGGATGTGCCTCAGCTGCTCCTCCTCGCGCATCTTGAGGTCGGACCAGCGTTTTCGTAGCTGGTCCTTTGTCCGGTCTTTGCCAAACAATTCCACGATGGTGGTGCGAACCTTATCGAGGATTCGGTCGTTGCGGACGTTGTTCTTCCTGCCGTAAGGGCCCTTATGGCAGTCGTAATCTTTACGATCAAAGATGCGGACCAGCTCCAACATCTCCTCAAATGCCATGTTGCTGGCCCGCTTCTTCCTGGGTGGTGTCTCATGGGTGGAAGAAGATGAGGAGGTGTCCGAATGGCACTCGTCTCTTTCAGCCATGATAGATAATCAAATCAATATTTTTTGGCCTGTCAAAAAACTTGTCAAAAAACTGGCTCAATAAAGTTACGACATCCGCACGCGCGCATGCGCGACCCGCGGACGAATCGGATCCGACCCGATTACGAAGGAATTATCGTATCGACAGAATTATCGGATCATTGGAAACAAAAACAAGTGATACGCTTTTACAAATACAAAATTTACAAAATCAGCGATATAACCGATAATAGTTAAATATACGATGTCCAGAATTACCGAAATGGAACCGAAATCACGAATGGAACCGAAATCATGAATAGAGCGAAAATAAATTTCGATTTGACACATTTCAAGTCCATTCGAAAATTCAGAAAATATTTCGTTTCGGCTCGGAAAACTTTTTGGATCTGTCGGTTTTCAGGTCCGACTCGATTCGGAAAATCAGCCGAATCCGAAAACATGAATCGGGAAATTTCGTGAAAATTCCAAAATTCCGAAACCCGAAACGCACATCCCTAGAAATTTGGAACCCCCAAAATACTTGCTGGCACAGTGACAAGACACAGAAGATCACCTCAATTCACAAATGTTTTAAAGAAATTTGTAACCCCCAAAATACTTGCTGGCACAGTGACAAGACACAGAAGATCACCTCAATTCACAAATGTTTTAAAGAAATTTGTAACCCCTAAAATGCTTGCTGGCACAGTGACAAGACACACATCACCTAAATTCCCAGATATTTGGTAGAAATGAGACCCCCCCAGACCCTCCCCCAGTAGCGTGGCAGACCGTCAGTAAGAACATAGAACAACAATCTCCTTTGAAATCTCCTCTCAAATGGATGCTGAAGCTATGCGTGGAAACCTTATATAGTGTGCTGCGGGACTTAGCTCTGTGAGCCCATGATTGGGCAAAATTTGCCCAATCAGGACTCTGAGCCGAGATTGGCATACTGTTGAACCTGTCTTGCACCAGACCTGTGGTCAGGTGCAAGGCTGTAGCCAATTACGAGCTTCAGGCCAGTGGAAAGTGCATTGTGGGCCATTGTGATTCATTGTGGTCGAACTTGCTCCGAACACCCGGAAATGTTCGGAGTTTGCGATCTAACCGAACAGGCTAAGTTCGGCCCAAACTCCGAACCGTCCAAACCGAACAGCTCATCCCTAGTCAGCATGCATGAATCTGGTTCTAATTGCCTCAGAATATCATTGCTTGTTTTGTAGAGCCGCCACGATGACGCCTAAGTCATCCCCTGTATACCAATTTTTAAAGACTTTATCTACATGCATAATCGAGATCAGATTTTTGATGGACTTATCTACATCCGTAACCAAGATATAATTAGAAGTGGATTTCTCAACATCTGTAATCAAACTCTGATCTTCAATGGATTTTTGTACATCTGTGATCTAGGGATATAGAGGTGGGAATATATGACGGAGCAGGAGCGGAAGGGGGAGCATGGGGAATCTCAGGCGCACTCAAACCTACAAGCGGCGTCTCCACACACTTTCATTATTTACTCAACTTCAACCACACCTCACTACATTCTCCCATGCCACTGGCACATTGTTTATAACTAAGGTGGGCGGCACTGGGCACTGTGTGTGAGTGATACTACTGCTGACACTGTTAATAAATATATATATATATATATATATATATATATATAAAGGTTGGCACTGTGATACTGGCACCACTGTTAATATATAAGGTGGGCAATGATGTGATATATGTACTGGCACAGTGTTTATAACCAAGGTGGGCAGCACTGGGCATTGTCTGTGATACTGTGTGCTACTGTGCTGACACTGTTAATATATATATATATATATATATATATATAAATCACGAGTATAGCAATACGTAGTGATACCTTTTTTATTGGACTAATGTAACATTTAAAAGACAAGCTTTCGAGAGTATTACTCTCTTCCTCAGGTCTGGAAGTTTACTGATCAGTTCCTAGAATTAAACATTGGGACATAAAGGGTCACATGGGTGGGTGGTTAGATGTCAAGGAACTGATCAGTAAGCTTCCAAACCTGAGGAAGAGAGTAATACTCTCGAAAGCTTGTCTTTTAAATGTTACGTTAGTCCAATAAAAAAGGTATCACTACGTACTGCCATACTCGTGATTTTGGCAAACTGGACTAACACGGCCTATCGAATATATATATATATATATATATATATATAAAAAAGCAAGGAGGTAATGCACTCACGGTTCACCCTTGTGGAATTTCTCTCCAATACCCGGTGCTCCAGCGATGGCCTTTGACAAGTATACACAGCAATGGACGCCAGCACTCCAGGGTTTTTTCAAAGAAAATTAGTTGATTTATTGAATGGTAATAACCATAAAATCGACGTTTCGGCTCCTAACACGGAGCCTTCATCAGGACAAATCAATACGTATTGATTTGTCCTGATGAAGGCTCCGTGTTAGGAGCCGAAACGTAGATTTTATGGTTATTACCATTCAATAAATCAACTAATTTTCTTTGAAAAAACTCTGGAGTGCTGGCGTCCATTGCTGTGTATATATATATATATATATATATACACAGTGGCAAGAAAAAGTATGTGAACCCTTTGGGATTACGTGGAGTTTGCATGAATTGGTCATAATATGTGCTCTGATCTTCATCTAAGTCACAACAATTTGAAAAACACAGTCTGCTTAAAATAATACAACACAAACATTATATATTTTCATGTTTTTATTGAACAGAACATGTAAACATTCACAGTGCAGGGTAGAAAAAGTATGTGAACCTTTGGACATTGAAGCCTATGGGATTCTCCGGAATAAACTTGCCGAATTAAACCACCGAATGACAGGGCATTTCGGGAACCTTTCACTGCTGATTTATATATATAGTGGGCACACTGTGATACTGGCACCACTGTTAATATACAAGATCGGCACTGATGTGTTATATACTAGCACAGGGGTGGGCAAACTGCGGCCCGCGGGACACATGCGGCCCGCCACAGAGTTTTTTGTGGCCCGCCAAGACAGTCTGAAAAATCCCGGCATTCTTCTACTCCTGAGGCGAGCAGCCGCTGACATGCAGCTTGGCCGCTCGTCTGGGATGGGAACCACCTGACCAGCGCGCAATATCGCGAGAACACGGCAGGTCAGGTGGTTCCCATCCCCAGTGAGCGGCAAAGCTGCATGCCAGCGGCCGCTCGCCTCGGGAGTAGAAGAACGCTGGTGGACGCGGAGCCTGGGGCCACAGCAGAGGAGGTGAGAGCTGGGGCAAATATACCCATTGTGAGCTGCCTGGGGGCAATAATATCATGTGAGCTGGGGGCAAATATACCCATGTGAGCTGGGGGCAATATATACCCATATGAGCAGGGGCAATACAGTCATGGCCGAAATTGTTGGCACCCCAGACATTTTTCCAGAAAATCAAGTATTTCTCACAGAAAGTATTGCAGTAACACATGTTTTGCTATACACATGTTTATTCCCTTTGTGTGTATTGGAACAAAACAAAAAAAGGGAGGGAAAAAAGCAAATTGGACACAATGTCACACAAAACTCCAAAAATGGGCTGGACAAAATTCTTGGCACCCTTAACTTAATATTTGGTTGCACACCCTTTGGAAAAAATAACTGAAATCAGTCGCTTCCTATAACCATCAATAAGCTTCTTACACCTCTCACCCGGAATTTTGGACCACTCTTCCTTTGCAAACTGCTCCAGGTCTCTCTTATTGGAAGGGCGCCTTTTCCCAACAGCAATTTTAAGATCCCTCCACAGGTGTTCAATGGGATTTAGATCTGGACTCATTGCTGGCCACTTCAGAACTCTCCATCGCTTTGTTGCCATCCATTTCTGGGTGCTTTTTGACGTATGTTTGGGGTCATTGTCCTGCTGGAAGACCCAAGATCTTGGACACAAACCCAGCTTTCTGACACTGGGCTCTACAGTGCGACCCAAAATCCTTTGGTAATCCTCAGATTTCATGATGTCTTGCACACATTCAAGGTAGGCTTGTGCACCAATTTTTTTTTTTCGGTTCGATTCGGTTCGATTTTTCGGATTTTTAAACTTTTCGATTCGGCTCGTTTCGACCGATTTCTGTTTCGATTCGGTTCGGCTCGATTGGTTTTTCGTGTATTTTTTTTTTTCGGAATATCGACCATTTTTCGTATTTTCGTGTCACTTAGCTCATTTTTTGTATCGACTTTTCGTAAGTTCGGAAATTTTTGTTTTTTCGGCAAGTCTGTTCTCCTTGTTTCAAAGCAATAAATTTCGATTTGACACATTTCAAGTCCATTCGAAAATTCCGAAAATATTTCGTTTCGGCTCGGAAAACTTTTCGGATCTGCCATTTTCGGATCTAAAAATTTTCGGAAATTCGGCCGCATCCGAAAACACGAATCGGGAAATTTCGTGAAAATTCCGAAATTCCGAAACCCGAAACGCACATCCCTAATTCAAGGCACCCAGTGTCAGAGGCAGCAAAACAACCCCAAAACATCATGGAACCTCCACCATATTTACTGTAGGTACTGTGTTCTTTTCTTTGTAGGCCTCATTCTGTTTTCGGTAAACAGTAAAATGATGTGCTTTACCAAAAAGCTCTATCTTGGTCTCATCTGTCCACAAGACGTTTTCCCAGAAGGGATTTTGGCTTACTCAAGTACATTTTGGCAAACGGTATTGCTTTTTTCTGTCTCTGTGTCAGCAGTGGGGTCCTCCTGGATCTCCTGTCATAGCGTTTCATTTCATTTAAATGTTGACAGATAGTTCGCGCTGACACTGATGCTCCCTGAGCCTGCAGGACAGCTTGAATTTCTTTGGAACTTGTTTGGCGCTGCTTAACCACCATCTGGACTATCCTGCGTTGCAACCTTTCATCAATTTTTCTCTTCCGTCCACGCCCAGAGAGATTAGCTACAGTGCCATGGTTTGCAAACTTCTTGATAATGTTGCACACTGTGGACAAAAGCAAATCTAGATCTCTGGAGATGGACTTGTAACCTTGAGATTGTTGATATTTTCCCACAATTTTGGTTCTCAAGTCCTCAGACAGTTCTCTTCTCTTTCTGTTGTCCATGCTTAGTGTGGCACACACAGACACACAATGCGAAGACTAAGTGTACTTCTCTCCTTTTTATCTGCTTTCAGGTGTGATTTTTATATTGCCCACACCTGTTACTTACCCCGGGTGAGTTTACAGGAGCATCACATGCTTGAAACAATCTTATTTATCCACAATTTTGAAAGGGTGCCAAGAATGTTGTCCAGCCCATCTTTGGAGTTTTGTGTGACATTATGTCCAATTTGCTTTTTTTCCTCCCTTTTTTTGTTTTGTTCCAATACACACAAAGGGAATAAACATGTGTATAGCAAAACATGTGTTACTGCAATACTTTTCTGTGAGAAATACGTGATTTTCTGGAAAAATTTCTGGGGTGCCAACAATTTTGGCCATGACTGTATATACCCATATGAGCTGGGGGCAATAAATACCCATGTGAGCTGGGGCAATATATACACATGTGAGCTGGGGGCAATATTTACCCATGTAAGCTGGGGCAATATATACCCATATGAGCTGGGGGCTATATATACCCATATGAGCTTGGGGCAATATATATCCATGTGAGCTGGGGGCAATATATATATATCCATGTGAGCTGGGGGCAATATATACCCATATATACCAATATATAACTTGCAGGCAGGCAATCTCACTCCTGATTTTAAAACAATTGTAGAAAAGTGTGATAGGATACGTTTGTCTCATTGGTTTAAAATTAATTGTGCTTGCAGCTTTAGATGATATGAAATAAGCACAATAAATAAATTTAATAAAACTACCACTATTTTATCATTTTAAAAGGTGCGGCCCTCCGCTAACCTCTGCTCCCACAAAGTGACCCCCAAGCCAAAACAAATGCCCCCCCCCGTACTAGCACATTGTTTATAACTAAGGTGGGCAGGCAGCACTGGGCACTGTCTGTGATACTACTGGTGGCATATATATATATATATATATATATATATATATATTGGAAGCTGTGATACTGGAACATTGTTACTATATGTATATCGCTGCAACCTATACCATTTACTCTGGTACCTCTCTATTTCCTGTTTACTCACCTCCAACACCTTTCACTATAATGTTTATCCCACTATTGCTTCTCTTTTCTTTCTCATCCCTTCTCTCTAAAACTACTCTCTCCTTCTATACACCTTTCCAATTGCCCCAGGATGGAAAACAAGTTCCAATAAACTACAGCCTGCTCAGTTCTCTTAACTTATCAGCTGAGTGCTGGTGAAGAGTGTTAAAATCCAGCCCTCCTACCCCCACACAAAGATTTAAAACTCTGCAGCCACATTACCAAAAGAAAACTCTGTCCAAATTCCTATTTATCCTGCTACTTTCCCTGGCAAACGATGTGGAAACTAACCCTGGTCCTATAGCTGACACAATCTTTAGCCTCCCCACTAAAAAAGGCCTCTCATTTGTGCACTGTAACATCCGCAATTTACTCCCTAAATTGGATGAGCTTCAGGCTTGGTGTTGCTATTACAAACCCAAAATCATTGTGATCACAGGGTCATGGTTAACCCCAAAAGTACCAGACTCTGCCATATCAATACAGGGGTATTCATGTTATAGAAAAGACAGAGCAAAGAGAGGAGGGGGAATTGTTATTTATGTTGAGTAGTCCATAAAGTTCACCCCCTTACAGACTTCTAGCTCTCCTGTCACCTTTGATTTCCTCTCTGGTATAAATGAGATCCCATTCAGTAAATCAATCATTGTTGCTGGATTCTATCGTCCACCGAGCTCTCCAGTGCACTCCCTCTCTGACATATCTCAAATCCTTAATAACCTACTTGCCCAAAACCAAAAAAGTGAACTGCTGGTCCTCGGCGATTTTAATACAGATTGGCTAAATCCTAAAAACAATAAACACTGCTCACTGTTTAAAACTTTGCAGCTAACTCAATTAATCTTCTCCCCCACTCGCATTAATATGAAAAGCCCTAACCATACCTTGCTGGACTGGATTCTCTCCTCATCTCCTGATAGAATACAGGAGGCAGGCGTTCTTTCTAATAGCTTTAGTGACCATTGTCTAGTGTACTGCGTGCGCAAAATAAAGGCCATGAAATCTCCCCCAAAGGTAATAACCACCAGGTCTTTCAAGAAATTTATTCTTAAATCCTTCCTAAGTGATCTCAAACAGCTCCCCTGGTACAGACTAAACCTAATCCCAGACCTAGACTGTGCAGTTGAATACTTTCAGTCTGAGCTCCTGCAAGTCTGGAATTCCCATGCCCCGCTGCGTAAAGTGCGAGTAAAAGGGACCCATCTCCCCTGGGTTACAGCTGATCTTACACTAATGTACCAGCTTAGAGATTCACTGTGGTCAAATTTCAAGAGTACTGGTTCCATGAACGATCACTACGAATACCGAAAATGCCGGAATGAATGCACAAAACAAACAAAAATGGCTAAAGCCCATTACTTCAATGAAAATCTAAACAATAACATATCAAACCCTAGAAACTTTTGCAGAACCATAAGTAACATACAAGCACCCCCAGTCCACTCCCAGCCAGCTGCTGTCAAAGTAAACAACCAAACCCTACAACACCCCCTAGATGTAGCAATGCCTTTAATGATTATTTTGTTGGATGCGCCACCACTTTGATTGCCAAGCTAGGAAATGACATGCAATCAGAGAGGCCTCATGCAGGTCAGGCCCCTCCAACTGTGCAAAGTCCCTGTATCAGACAGGAATTCAGTTTTAGACCAGTGCCTGTCAGTGTCATTACTAAACTTCTCCGTAAGCAAAAAATGAAATACCAGTCTGGACCTGATCAAATACCAGCAATGCTGCTGAAAATCAGTGCGCCAGCAATTGCAAATCCTGTCGCAACCCTAATCAATGAATCACTGGCGACTGGATACATACCCAAACTCTGGAAGACTGCGAGAGTGGTACCTATCCATAAAAGTGGTGACAGTACTTTGGTATCCAACTACCGTCCGATATCTTTGCTCCCTGTAATGTCAAAATTTTTGGAAAAATGCGTCTACACACAATTACGTGATTATTATCAATATTGGAACTACTTAACCCCAGATCAATCAGGCTTTCATCCAAATCACTCAACTACAAACGCCCTTTTAAAAGTCTGCAATGATATCCAAGCTGGGATGGAACAAGGAAACCTAACTAGAGCCATCTTCCTTGATTTTGCCAAGGCCTTTGACACGGTAGACCATGGCATCTTGTTAGATAAACTTAAAAACTCTGGCATTGGTGATCACACGCTAACTTGGTTTCAATCATATGTATCCGACCGATCACAATATGTGTCAATTTCTGGCAGCTCCTCCCTCCCCCTCCCAGTCACTTGCGGTGTACCCCAAGGCTCAATACTAGGCCCCGTGCTATTCACAATATTCATAAATGATCCGCCCAACATCTGCAAAGCCTCAACTGTACATATGTATGCAGACAACACCATAATCTATACCAGCAAACCAAATCTCCCGCAGCTGGAGATCGTGCTGCAAGAACAATTCACAGAGGTAGAAAAGTGGATCAAACACAACAAACTTTTTTTAAATACTGACTAAACTGTAACGATGATCTTTGGAACAGCACCTAAACTACACAAATTGCAAAATCCCCATCTATGTGTTGGGACACAATCAAATGGCACGCTGACCACAGTCACTTCTCTAAAATATCTAGGTATGTGGTTGGGCCCTAATCTATCCTTTGGCCCCCACATCGAAAAACTCTCATCTAAACTTTACCCCAAACTAGGTGCCCTGTACAGAAACAAATCCTGCCTGAGCCCCGCGGTAAGAAAGGAGATTGTACAACAAATGCTTATGCTGGCTATTGATTACGGAGATGTAGTGTATGCAGCCGCCCCGCAAACACACCTTCAGAAACTTACTACATTGTATAACTTATTCTGCCGCTTTGCATTACAATGTAACTACATGACCCACCATTGTGACATGTTAAAAGAGCTAAACTGGCCATCCCTGGAGTCTAAACGCACCCTTCACCTTTCCAGCCTGGTGTTTAAGAGCATTTTTGGGAAGCTGCCACCCTACCTGAATAGACTGCTTCCCCCAGCAGCTCCCTCATCCTATAACCTCCGATCCAGGACCAGCACCTTACTTGCAATACCACAATACAAAAAGTCAGTGGCTCGGTCCTCATTTTCCTACAGAGCACCACAATTATGGAATAACCTCCCAGACACCATCAAATCTTCCCCCAATCTTAAGTCACTCAAGAGCTCCTTACTAACATACCTCAATACAGAATGCACCTGTAAACATGTAACATAATGACTATTTCCTACATATTTATTTTCTGTTAATCTGTATATTTGTGTTGTTTTTATAATATCTTGCATTGTATTACTTTGTATTTCTGTAACTGTAACACTTCAATGTTCTTGAATCCAGGACATACTTGAAAACGAGAGAAATCTCAATGTTTCCTTCCTGGTAAAATCCTTTATAAATAAATAAGTAAATAAATATTTAAGGGTGTAAAAAGGCTGTGGAGCTCAGCTCAGTGATACGCTCACACACAGCACGTTACTGTGATTTGTATGGCTGTGGAGCTCTTTATGGCTGTGTCAGTGGTGTATTGTGGCCTAGGCCGACAAGGCCGAGTCCTAGGGCGGCACTTTCCAGGGGGGCGGCGGCCCGCACCGGGTGGCCCCACCCCTAAAAAAAAATTAAAAGTATTTTTTTTTGTTTTTACTTTTGCAAAGTATATTACCATTGAGATTTCACTAATTTTCAAGTATGTCCTGGGTAGGCAAGGCCTAGGCTTTCACTTTCCAGGGGGCACCAAAAAACCTCACCACTAAATGGGTTACTCACAGAGCACCGAAATGACGCCAACATTTTGGTGTTCTGTAGTTCCCTGCACTTCGGCGAATAAAATTTCCCCACCCTGCAGTGAAATCCCCATTCACCGCAGGGTCCCCAAAGTGCATGGAGTCGGTCGCTGAATGCTGCCACCGCAAACCCGTGGCCTGCTGTTTTCAAAAGAACTACTGAACGAAAATGTCTGGAATTTACATATAAGATCCTATGATTGATAATAAAAAGTTCTGTTACAGAAAAAGGAAAAACCACTATTAAAAAAAAGGGGGGGAAACTTTGCCAAAAAAATATCTGAAAAATTACTAAAAGGTACTAAAAAAAATCAATAAAGACTTTTTACTGCAGATTAAAATAATAAATGGTTTATTAGATATTGCATAAAAACGGGAATATTTTTAACATTGAAATTTATTGGGTTCGCCTGAATAAACCTGCTGATTGAAACCACCGAACATCAGGGCATTTCACTGGGTATCAGGGCAGGTCACGCTGTCTGGCCAGTCATGTGGTACTGAGTCTCAGTACCACCTGACTGGCTGAACCACGTGACACGCACGCAGCTGCCCGCCCTTTCGTTAACACGGACTCTCACTCTATTCTGGACTGAACACCCACCGGGAAGGGAATCAAAGCCACGGTGCACCCTCTGGCAGTGGCACCCCACTGCTGACAAGATGGCTCCACGCACAGGCACAGCCGCGATCCTAACGTGGCCTGGAAGGACCTCCTGCTGAGTCCGTACACAGTCCCTGCTGACTCTGCACACAGCCCTATATATATATATACACCCCCCTATATATTAAGAATTGCTTCTCTATGGGGGAGTTCACTGCAGTTGAACAGCATCGTATTTGCAGGCAATTCACCAAAATTTAGGGAACTGCCTGCTTTCTGAATAGCCGAATGGCCACAAAATGGCATTGTACGGGGAAATTCCCTGTTTGGTGCCATTTCAGGGGCCATATCAGCTGTCTCTGGATAACCCTGCTTGTCTTTCTCCATCAGCATCTAGCCGTTTTGCCTTTATCTCCATTAGGGTGAATGCTGCTACCGTTACTTCTCACAGGCTAACTGACTTGGTTTCTTTTTTGACTCTGATCTCGTCTTTACGTCTCACATACCGTCACTAACCAAACCTTACAACAACAAGAAAAAGTGTTGCCTGCACTACTCCTTTTGGGAGGAGCTACGCAATTCTAGTAGCCAGTCCTTTAAATCTGTAGGCATATTCAGGGTTGAGCACATATGACACACTTTTTCTTTGTACACTAACCAAACCTTGTCAATTTCATCTAAGAAACGTTCCTCGCATACACCCCATCTATTATTATTATTATTTTATTAAACTTTATTTATAAAGCGTCAACATATTCTGCAGCGCTGTACAATGTAGATAGTGGAGGGGTTGGTGGTACAGGGGCAGGAGTTCCATTTTAGGAAAAATGCAGAGTAAAATAGTAGAAGAGATAGGGAGAGCATTGTGCAGCCGTATGTGGACCTTGCAGTTCTCTAACTCTAGCAGAGAGGAAGCTGGTGGCCAGAAAAATACTGCAGAGCTTGCATGGGAGAGACCAGAAGCCTGGGATTAGTAAGAGTAATTAGAGAGAGAAGTGAAGACAACTGGAAAGGATGCCTGAAATTAGATGCAGGACATCCAAAACACTACCTCAATTTCTTATCATCTCCATCCTCGCCTACTGTGACCCTCTTCTCGCTGACCATAAAGTGCCACGGCAATACCCAAAGCATATTGGGCTCACTTGAAGGGGAATAACTCCTTTTGTCAGCATTTTGTTGACTGACATATAAAATGTAATAAAGGGAATTATTCCCTTTCAAAGTTTTCCCATGCCTTCCATGACTGCAGCATGCCGCAGGAAGGAAGGCATCCAATACAATGGACCTCAACTCAGTCAGTGTGCTCTGTTGGCTATCTGTCACAATTTAAAACATATACAGACATTGCTAAGAGAGGCTGCAGAAATGTATGCCATATGGAAAAGTTAATGCTGCTTCCTAAATACAAATTTAAGAGGCAATAGAGGTTTTTTCTTTCCTTCCGTCCTTTTTTCCTTCTAACTCTATGTATCCCTTTTTATTTATTGTAGCATAAATCAATCATATTCTGAAGACTGAAATCCTCTACACTACTGTGGTATGTGATTATCATCAACCTCAATGCAATAATAATGCAAGGATTTCTATTTCTAGTCATTCAAAGCACACGTGAAAAAAAATGCTGACACTTTTAAAATATATTTTCCCGTAAAAGGTTGAAGTCCTTAAGCAGCAAAAAACAAAAACAAAACACCAACGTCCATCATCTTTAAATCTTATTGATTTTTGGTGAAGATTTAAAAGGCTGTTTACTTATTTCCCATCATTTCTGTCAGGCAGTAACAGTTTTTTTCCCACTGAATAAACCTCTCATGATCCTCTTGGTGATTAAGGTCAGACAAAATGTCAAACTCCTAATACTAAGTGCTTTCACATTAAATATTTATAGCAGATCACCTAATAAAATAAAAACAAGAAATCAGACATGTAAACAGTGCCGAAAATGCTCTATTGACCATTATGGAAAATATATATAATATGTATAGAAGAAATGGTAACTAGTTTTGCAAGCACCCGTACATTCAAGTATAAATTTATACTGCTTTGTGGATTTTAAAGGTTATAGTTCTAGGTCTCTAAGATCTCACTAAAACTAAAACATGCTTTTTCAAGAAACCTTATGATTTTTTTAAAAGAAGCAATAATTTTTGAGATTTTCTTTTTAATACTGTACCATTTCTAGCTCATCATTCACAGTTTAAATTATTATAAATACTTGTCAGGATCTACACTGATCTATGCAAAGAAAACAAAAACAAAAAGATTAGACAGGTGCACAACAAAATTTTTTGCTTAGTTTCTTATCGCTTCGTTACATTTTTCATTTTGTTTTGGTGCATTCGTTTTGTTGCCGTAATTTGTATTTCGGATTGATTAGTTATTTTGTTTTTATTGGGAATTCGTTTTACTGATCATTTTGTTTTATATTTTTATTAGTTATTTCGTTTTTATTAGTTATTTAGTTACTTAGATAATGGTAAAAATATATATAATTAATCCCTCTGTCTTTCGTGCTGAAACCTGTTGAGTACCAAGCACAGGAGTTATTCTTGGTGCTGAAACCTTTTCAGCACCATGGATAGCAGCTCCACAGGGCTCTAGAGGCCCGCAGAGCTTACTGTCCAAGGTGCTGAAACCTATTGAGTACAAAGGACACAGCCCCGTGGTGATCCAGATTCCCACGGAGCTGCTATCCATAGTGCTAAAACCTATTCAGGACCAAGGGCCGCAGCCCTGCGGTGCTCCAGAGCCCCATAGAGCTGCTATCTATGGTGCTGGATCGGTTTCGGCAACAAGAAGAGCTGCTGTCCTTGGTGCTGAATAGGGATGGGCTGGCGGTTCGATGCGAACATGAGTTCGCATCGAACATTGGCCGTTCGACCGTTCGTCGAACAGCGAACATTTCCACGTGTTCGCCGCGTGTTCGCCCACAATGGACCACAATGCACTTTTCCCCTGGCCTGAAGCTTGTAATTGGCTACAGCCAGGTGCAAGACAGGTGCAATACTATGCCAATCAGGGCTCAGAGTCATGAATAGGCAAAT
The DNA here is from genome assembly GCA_009667805.1 of Leptobrachium leishanense. Classification (NCBI taxonomy): domain Eukaryota; kingdom Metazoa; phylum Chordata; class Amphibia; order Anura; family Megophryidae; genus Leptobrachium; species Leptobrachium leishanense. The sequence goes on from CM019065.1 coordinate 277,508,022, forward strand.
TTTGCCTAATCATGGGCTCACAGAGCTAAGTCCTGCAGCACACTATATAAGGCTTCCCCACAGCCCCAGCGTGTGTGTTGCAGGAGTGAATCAGAGAGGAGAGGAGATTGTTGCATATCAGGGTGTATCACTGAGTTATACCAGAGTTCTGGGAATTTGAATCTGTGTCTTGGCACTGCCAGCTATCAGTGTGTATCACTGAGTTATAACAGAGTTCTGGGAATTTGAATCTGTGTCTTGGCACTGCCAGCTATCAGGGTGTATCACTGAGTTATACCAGAGTTCTGGGAATTTGAATCTGTGTCTTGGCACTCCAGCTACCAGGGACAGGGGGATCACTGAGTTATAGCAGAGTTCTGGAAAATCTGTATATCTTTAATCTAATTCTAGATACCATAGAATACCACAGTTGAATCAGTGTTCATCTGTATCTTTAATCTGTATCTTTATCTATTCAGAGTTGAATCTGGGTCTTGCCAGCTATTAGGGTGTTGCAGCCTGCAGGAGAGGAAGTGAATCAGAGAGAGAGTAGTGAACATTGGCAGTTTTGCAGGGAAAATATCAGTGAAATTGCTGACTTATAGCAGAGTCCTGAATATCTTTAATCTAGATAACACAGTTGAATCAGAGTTCTACATATCTGCAATCTTTATAGAAGAGTTGAACCAGAGTTCTGCATATCTCCAATCTATATACCAGAGTTGAATCAGAGTTCTGTATATCTTTAATCTATATATCAGTCACCATGTCAGAAAGACCAAAAAGGACAGGCAGACGCTCCCAGACACAATTAAGAGGGAAATCAGCCTCTGAAGGCTGTGCCCCTGGTCGTCATGGATGTGGTGCATCCTCTGCAGGGGCACGCTTGTTCTTTCTAACTGGTGCTGGCCTTCTTAAGCAGCAGCAACATATAGAGGATTTGCAGGATTGGCTAACCAGGCCATCCTCATCCTCCGAGTCCTCTGCCAGCCAGGCTTGTAGTAATTTACAGTCTACCTCAGCTGCCAAAACATCTAATTCAGCCTCCATGTCCAAAGCTACTCCTGCCGTAGCCTCACCATCATACACGGAGGAGTCAGCTGAATTGTTTAACTACAATGACAGTGACATGCTGCTTGAGGATGCGCAGCAACTCCAGTGCTCTGATTCAAACTCTGAGGATGAGGGAGGGAGTATAATCAGCCTAGAGGGAGGGGTGCCAGTGACACACAAATAACTGGCACTCATGTTCCCCCAGAAGCTGCAGCATACTGTCAAGGTGGCTCCAGTGACAAGGAGATAGGGAGTGATGATGTGGTGCATCCTCTGCAGGGGCACGCTTGTTCTTTCTAACTGGTGCTGGCCTTCTTAAGCAGCAGCAACATATAGAGGATTTGCAGGATTGGCTAACCAGGCCATCCTCATCCTCCGAGTCCTCTGCCAGCCAGGCTTGTAGTAATTTACAGTCTACCTCAGCTGCCAAAACATCTAATTCAGCCTCCATGTCCAAAGCTACTCCTGCCGTAGCCTCACCATCATACACGGAGGAGTCAGCTGAATTGTTTAACTACAATGACAGTGACATGCTGCTTGAGGATGCGCAGCAACTCCAGTGCTCTGATTCAAACTCTGAGGTTGAGGGAGGGAGTATAATCAGCCTAGAGGGAGGGGGTGCCAGTGACACACAAATAACTGGCACTCATGTTCCCCCAGAAGCTGCAGCATACTGTCAAGGTGGCTCCAGTGACAAGGAGATAGGGGGTGATGATGAGGTCACTGACTCCACCTGGGTGCCTGATTGAACAGAGGAGTCAAGTGAGGAGGAGGCACAACAAAGACGAGGCACAACGTCCTCTATGAGCAACCGTAGCCAGTCCAAGGCATCAGATGTCAGATCTGCTCAGGTACAGAGCGCTGTTGTCTCAAAGCACACATCCAGGAACTCTGCTGTCTGGGAGTTCTTCACGACATGTGCAGCAGACCGCAGCATTGCTATTTATAAGCTATGTCTGAAGAGGATCAAGCATGGGAGAAACATCAGCCGCTTGGGTACCACATGCTTGAAGTGACATATGACCACCTGTCATGCACCCCATTGGCACAACACTTCCCATCGGTTCTCATCTGTCTCTACCCCCACTATATGTCATGCCATGTCTACAACCTCCACTGACAGGGATAATGTTATAGTAATGGGTGTACCAGGTCCTTCCTCAGAATGTGACAGCATCCCATCAGCTGCAAATTTACGCAGTCAGATTTCATCGCCCCAGCTGCTGCAGCATAAAAAAATATAGTCCCAACCATTCCCTTGCACAGCGTCTAAATGCCAGGTTGACAAAATGACTTGCATTACAGCTGCTGCCTTTCCAGCTGCCTCCTTCCGTGAATTTGCCGAATGTGCTGTACCACAGTGGCAGGTTCCAAAACGCCAGTTCTTTTCACGGAAGGCAATTCAAGCACTATACCAGCACGTGGAAGACAATGTTATGGAGTCATTGGGAAAGGCAGTCACCAGGGTGCACATTACTTTAGACACGTGGTCCATAGAAACATAGAAACATAGAAAAAATGTCGGCAGATAAGAACCTTTCGGCCCATCTAGTCTGCCCAATTACATGGATACTTTACCTGGATTTATCTTTTGTTTAGGATAGCCTTATGCCTATCCCATGCTTGCTTAAATTCAATTACTGTTTTGGCCTCTACCACTTCTACTGGAAGACTGTTCCATGTATCCACCACCCGCTCAGTAAAATAATGCTTCCTGATGTTACTTTTAAACATTTGCCCCTCTAATCTAAGACTATGTCCTCTTGTTTTGCTATTTTGTTTCCTTTTAAATATACTCCCTTCCTCTACCTTGTGGATTCCCTTTACGTATTTAAATGTTTCTATCATATCTCCTCTGTCTCGTCTTTTTTCCAAGCTGTACATGTTAAGATCATTAAGCCTTTCTTGGTAACTTTTCTCCTTCAAGCCGTACACCATTTTAGTAGCCCTTCTCTGAACTCTCTCCAAGATGTCTATATCCTTCTGGAGATACGGTCTCCAGTACTGCACACAGTACTCCAAGTGAGGTCTCACCAGTGCTCTGTACAGTGGCATGAGCACTTCCCTTTTCCTACTGCTAATACCTCTCCCTACACAACCAAGCATTCTGCTAGCATTTCCTGCTGCTCTATTACATTGACTACTTACCCTTAGATCCTCTGAAATAATAACCCCTAAATCCCTTTCCTCAGATGTTGAGGTTAGGACTGTATCAAATATTCTATATTCAGCCCTTGGGTTTTTACGTCCCAGGTGCATTATCTTGCACTTATCCACATTAAAACTCAATTGCCACAACTCCGACCATTTTTTTAGCTTACCTAAATCATTTGTCATTTGGCTGATCCCTCCAGGAACGTCAACCCTGTTGCAAATCTTTGTGTCATCAGCAAAAAGACATACCAGCAAGCATGGACAGGGCCGTTACATTTCCTTCACGGCACACTGGGTAACTCTGCTTGCAGCTGGGAGGTATCCAGGATGGGGCTCTGTGCTGGAACTTGTCCATCCACCATGCTTCCAGAAAGCTGCTTATATGAGGTCTGTCTACTGCACCACCTCTTCCTCTTCCTCCTCCTTATCTGTCTCTAGCGAAGTGGTAGTTAAACCGACGCGTGGCAGGGGCTATGCAATGGCTCAAGCAAAAATATGCCATACTGTGCATGAGCTGGTTTGTTTAGGGGACAGGAGCCACACCAGGCCAGAAATTCTGTCACCTCTGCAGGGGCAGGCGCAGAGATGGTTAACACCACACCAGCTTGAGTTGGGAATGGTCGTCTGTGATAATTAGGGATGTGCATTTCGGGTTTCGGAATTTTGGAATTTTCACGAAACTTCCCGATTCGTTCATTCGGATTCGACCGATTTTCCAAAAATTTTAAGATCCAAAAACGGCAGATCCGAACGAATTTTCGTGCCGAAACGAAAACTTTTTGGAATTTTCGAATGGACTAGAAATGTGTAAAATCGAAATTCATTTTCATTCCATTCGTGATTTCGGCTCCATTCCTGATTTCGGTTCCATTTCAGCAATTTCGGACATCATATTTATATCGCTGATTCTGTAATAAAATTTTGTATCATTCCCATCTCATCTGGAAAACCAGAGAAATCTCAATGTATCCTTCTTGTAAAACCAGAGAAATCTCAATGTATCCTTCTTGTAAAACCAGAGAAATCTCAATGTATCCTTCTTGTAAAACCAGAGAAATCTCAATGTATCCTTCTTGTAAAACATGAGAAATCTCAATGTATCCTACTTGTAAAACCAGAGAAATCTCAATGTATCCTTCTTGTAAAACCAGAGAAATCTCAATGTATCCTTCCTGGAAAACCAGAGAATTCTCAATGTATCCTTCTTGTAAAACCAGAGAAATCTCAATGTATCCTTCTTGTAAAACATGAGAAATCTCAATGTATCCTTCTTGTAAAACATGAGAAATCTCAATGTATCCTACTTGTAAAACCAGAGAAATCTCAATGTATCCTTCCTGGAAAACCAGAGAAATCTCAATGTATCCTTCTTGGAAAACCAGAGAACTCTCAATGTATCCTTCCCGGGAAACCAGAGAAATCTCAATGTATCCTTCTTGTAAAACCAGAGAAATCTCAATGTATCCTTCTTGTAAAACCAGAGAAATCTCAATGTATTCTACTTGTAAAACCAGAGAAATCTCAATGTATCCTTCTTGTAAAACATGAGAAATCTCAATGGCAGAATTATCGTATCGGCAGAATTATCGTATCGTATAATTATCGTATCGTATCGTATAATTATCGTTTCCGAAAAACCATTAGTTTACGTCAAAACGAATAGACACTTTGAAACGAGGAGAACAGACGTTCTCTCTCCGCCCTACGCCTGGGTAAGTTGACGCATGTACCATGCCTAGCACACGTCCTAAATCTGGTGGTACAGCGTTTCCTAACCAAGTACCCAGGGCTGCCAGAGCTCCTCAGCCAGAGCAGAAAAGTCTGCAGCCACTTCAGACGGTCATTCCCAGCAAGTGTTTGCCTGGCAGAAATTCAAAGAGAATTCCACCTTCCCACAAACCGTCTGATCTGTGACATGCCCACCAGGTGGAACTCGACATTGGCAATGCTGCAGCATCTGCACAAGCAGCAGAGGGCCTTCAATGAGTACCTGTGTGAGTATGGCACAAGGACAGGTTCAGGTCAACTTGGTCCCCCCCCGCAGTGGCTGATGATCAAGGATGCATGCACTGTACTGTCACCATTTGAGGAGGCAACGAGGATGGTGAGCAGGGACAGTGCATGCATCAGTGACACAATTCCTTTAGTGTTCCTGCTGGCGCACACTCTGCAGGGAATTATAGATGTGGCACTAGAGGCAGAGCAGCGGGAGGAAGAGGAGGACTTCCCTAGCTCTCAAGGCCCCAGTCTTTACGCAGACAGCATTCCTGCGGGTCCTCAGATCAGTCAGGAAGAGGATGAGGAGGATAAACAGGAGGAGGAATATTTAAGTTGTGGGGGCATTGACGGTGGGGATTCCTCAAGGGAGGGTTTTGTGTCCCCAGAAACCCGAGGACTAGTACGTGGCTGGGAGGAGGTAGTGCACGATACGGTCATCCTCAGCGACCAGGAACACTCGGAAGCTAATGCCACCTCCAACCTGTGCTGCATGGGCTCCCTTATCCTGCAATGCCTGCTAAAGGACCCCAGGATTCGTGCTATCAAGGAGAGGGATCAGTACTGGTTGGCAACCCTTCTTGATCCACGATACAAGGGTAAGGTTGCAGAGCTCATCCTGCCCTCACAGAGGGAGGACAGGATGAAACAACTTGAGGACGCTTGAAAGCGACACTTGTGTAACACCTTTCCAGGCACTGGTAGGTTACCAAGTGATGACACACGTGCTTCTGAGGCTGCAGTTTGTCAGAGAAAGAGCGGTGAAGGGGGCCGCTTGACTGATGCCTTTTGCAATTTTTTTAGTCCACGACGCCCAGGGACGTCAAATGTAGGCACCCGTTTCCAGCATATTCACCATATGGTGAAGGACTACCTAGGGGCAAGGGCAGACCTGGATACCTTTACAGCAGATAATCCACTGGTTTACTGGGTGTTGAGATTGGATCACTGGCCAGAATTTTGCCAATATGCTATGCAGCTACTAGGTTGCCCTTCGTCCAGCATGCTTTCTGAAAGGACGTTTAGTCTCGCTGGAGGTTTTGTCACAGACAAAAGAGTGCGTCTGTCCACCGACTCTGTAGACCGGCTGACATTTATAAAAATGAATCAGTCCTGGATCAGTAGCTATCACTCCCCTGATGCTGATGTAACTGAATAGATTGGGGATCTCTTCTGCATTCCCAAAACCTCCACCACTGCACTCTTCCACAATACCTCAGAGGGGTTACGTTGTGAAGGCACTAGCTGGCACCAAAGGCCCAATATTTGGGTGCACTGCCACTGACGCGTGTACCAGATTCATATAATTTTATTATTTAACTGCAGGGTCCACCCCTGCACTCTTCCACAATACCTCAGAGGGGTTACGGTGTGAAGGCACTAGCTGGCACCAAAGGCCCAATATTTGGGTTCACTGACGCGTGTACCAGATTTATATCATTGTAATATTTGACGGCAGGGTCCATTCCTGCACTCTTCCACAATACCTCAGAGGGGTTACGGCGTGAAGGCACTAGCTGGCACCAAAGGTCCAATTTTAATGCACCTGTTGTTACGTTCATCCAAAGCCTGCATAAGTTTCACCATAATTTAGCCAAAAAATCACTAAACATGTTCTGCGTGTCCTAAAACGTCTCCTCTTTTCATACAGGCTGCCGCCCCAAGCAGTTGATTATGAATAGATTAAAGGAAAACCATTTACCGTAATTTGAAATGTAATTCTTTTCTTTTTAAATGTTTCTATACATCCTACAAATCCACCACTTCACGGGCAGGTTATGGGGACCTCCTAGGCAAGATATTTGAAGGAATTTTTTGTTTTTATTCTTAACCTTTATGTCATGGAAAAATCACTGTTCCTTTAAAAACGTTTTTTAAAAACCTTTTTTTCCTTGTTTCCTGTCCCCCAGGGCACTACCCGGACCCCCATACACCTTTTATGGCACATTTCTTGCATATATGCCCTCTTGGAGGGCACTCTAAAATTCGAACGTTCGAGTCCCGTTGACTTGCATTGAGTTCGAATCGCGTTCGAATTCAAACTTTTTCATATGTTCGTTTTTGAATGCGAACCGAACACGGGGGTGTTCGACCCATCACTAGTGCTGAATAGGCTTGCCTGCCGAATGCAGACAGGCTGAAGGAAAGAAAAAAAACCTGCTGCATTCGGCAAAGAAAAAAGCCTCATTGTTTTATAAAATAATTTAGGAATCCCTAATCCCGAAATCCCAAAATATGCCTTTTAAAAATCATAAAAAATAATTAAATAAAGAGACTTCTTGCTGCAAGTGAAAAGAATAAATGGTCGAATAAATATCTGCTAATTGCAGAAAAACCTGCGGTACCTTAACGTTCATATGGCAGTTCACTAAGTGTGCCAGTTTTAAACGCATCTAAGGATGAAGGCATAAACATACAGAAATTTAACTAATATAGAACTAAACAGGGGATTCTATAGCTAACACCCTAGTATAGTATTAAAAATTGAGGAAATGTTGCTGTTAAGATAACCAAATCATCATTTATACAAAGCCAATTTAACGAAACAGGCTCTAAACCAAATTAGCATACAAAGGGGAACACTACACCCGACTCCATATAAATTCTGTGCACCTGATGTAGACAATATGTAAGCTTATCTGTTCGTAGTATTCTAGTGGGTAGGCCTATCAGGATCCTGTCAGCAGGCCAGGCAGCACCGTCAGCATCTGAGGCCATGTGCTCCGCTCAACGTACGATCACCCGTTATTTTCTTATTAAAAGCAAATTTTAATCAATATATGGATAAAAAACAAATAAATCAAAACAATAAGGAAATATCTGAAAGCATACGTTTCCCAACACGTTACGTCCTTGTGTGGTAGGACTTTCTCCATACAAAAAAACGTCCCTTAAATACCCTCAAGAACCTATTACAAACACAACTTTCCAATTTACTTCATCACTATGCGAGTGCATCTAGGTGCACTTGCGTCTGCGCATTCCTCACACATTGCGTTGACTCGTTTCCGGTTGTCTCTGAATACAGTATACATATACTAATATATATATATATATAAATTTTAATTTGGGTCCCCCCCCCTTTTTTTTGCATTGTTTGTAATATTTCTATTTTAGATGATTCTCGATTATATCAGAATTATGGAGCTTGAGGGAATGACTTTTTTGTAATAGGACAGAAGACTTCTGCTTTTATTCATATGGAACGCAAACCAAATCGCACTGGATGGAAAGCAAGCTAGAGTAGATGTGCAAACTCCCAAAATGACCACAGGAAGTGACGCACATCACAATGACCAGAAATGGGTCAACACAATATGTGACGAATCCAAGATGCAGAGGTGCAGACGCATGCACACCTGGATGTGCTCGCCGAGTGATGATGAAAATTGGAAAATGGTGTTTGTAATAAGCTCCTGAGGGCGTTTTTAAGAGACGTTTTTAGTATGGACAAGTGCTAGATCTCTGAGGATGTCCTACCATAGAAGGACGAAACGCGTTCGGAAAAGCATGCTTTCAGATATTTCCTTTTTGTTTTGATTCATTTGTTTAAATAGCTTTCAACAAGAAAATAATGTGTGGCCTTCCGTTAAGCAGACTACATGGCCTCAGATGCTGACGGTGCTGCCTGCTGACAGGATCCTGATACGCCTACCCACTGGAAGACTATGGACAGATAAGCTTATATTTTGTCTACATCTGGTGGGTAGGGATGAGCCGAACGCCCCCGTGTTCGGTTCGACGTCGAACTCGAACAATTTCAAAAGTTCGTGTTCGAACTCGAACACTATCTGAACTCAATGTAAGTGAATGGGACTCGAACGTTCGATTTTTAGAGTGCCCTCCAAGAGGGCATATATGCTAGATATTTGCCATAAAAGGTGTATGGGGGTCCGGGTAGTGCCCTGGGGGACAGGAAACAAGGACAAAAAGTTTTTTAAAAAACATTTTTAAAGGAACAGTGAGTTTTCCATGAAATAAAGGTTAAGTATAAAAACGAAATAATTCCTTCAAATATCGTGCCTAGGAGGTCCCCATAACCTGCCCGTGAAGTGGTGAATTTGTACGATGTATAGAAACATTTAAAAACAAATGACATTTCAAATGATGGTAAATGTTTTTCCTTTAATCTATTCATAAACAACTGCTTGGGGCGGCAGCCTGTATGAAAAAAGGAGACATTTTAGGACACGCAGAACAAGTTTAGTGATTTTTTGGCTAAATTATGGTGAAACATAGAAACATAGAAAAATGTCGGCAGATAAGAACCTTTCGGCCCATCTAGTCTGCCCAATTACATGGATCCTTTACCTGGATTTATCTTTTGTTTAGGATAGCCTTATGCCTATCCCATGCCTGCTTAAATTCAATTACTGTTTTGGCCTCTACCACTTCAACTGGAAGGCTGTTCCATGTATCCTACACCCTCTCAGTAAAATAATGCTTCCTGATGATACTTTTAAACCTTTGCCCCTCTAATCTAAGACTATGTCCTCTTGTTTTGCTACTTTGTTTCCTTTTAAATATACTCCCTTCCTCTACCTTGTGGATTCCCTTTACGTATTTAAATGTTACTATCATATCTCCTCTGTCTCATCTTTTTTCCAAGCTGTACATGTTAAGATCATTAAGCCTTTCCTGGTAACTTTTCTCCTTCAAGCCGTACACCATTTTAGTAGCCCTTCTCTGAACTCTAAGATGTCTATATCCGTCTGGAGATTCGGTCTCCAGTACTGCACACAGTACTCCAAGTGAGGTCTCACCAGTGCTCTGTACAGTGGCATGAACACTTCCCTTTTCCTACTGCTAATACCTCTCCATACACAACCAAGCATTCTGCTAGCATTTCCTGCTGCTCTATTACATTGACTACTTACCCTTAGATCCTCTGAAATAATAAGCCCTAAATCCCTTTCCTCAGATGTTGAGGTTAGGACTGTATCAAATATTCTATATTCAGCCCTTGGGTTTTTACGTCCCAGGTGCATCCCTTGGGTTACGTCCATTGAGTTGTTACGTCCCAGGCTTTGGATGAAAGTAACAATAGGTGCTTTATAATTGGGCCTTCAGTGTCAGCAACAGTGCCATCACACCGTAACCCCTCTGTTTTATTGTGGAAGAGTGCAGGGTTGGACCCTGCGGTCAAATATTAAAATGATATGAATCTGGTACAGGCGTCAGTGCACCCAAATATTTTGTCTTTGGTGGCAGCAAGTGCCTTCACACTGTAACCCCTCTGTGGTATTGTGGAAGAGTGCAGTGGTAACCCCTCTGTGGTATTGTGGAAGAGTACAGTGGTGGACCCTGCGGTCCAATATTAAAATGATATGAATCTGGTATAGGCATCAGTGGCAGTGCACCTAAATATTGTGCCTTTGGTGGCAGCAAGTGCCTTCACACCGTAACCCCTCTAAGGTATTGTGGAAGAGTGCAGTGGTGGAGGTTTTGGTAATGTAGAAGAGATCCCCGATCTATTCAGTTACATCAGCAGCTATAACAAAACCGGGTCAGCAATGTTTAGGTACTTGTACTGCGCTACTGTATATGGTGAGAATCAGCGCACACCAGTAGCAACAGGAAGAAAACAGAACAGGCAGGGAATACACAGAGAGAATAGTCAAATGGCAGGCAAAGTCGGCAACAGATCGAGTCCTCAGAACAAGCAGGGTCAGTAACAAGTATACAAACTGATTCGGCAAGCTAGTGATGCGGGAATAAAGGCTGAGACACACTGAGTGTGTAGCGACGCACAGCATAGCGAAGCGAAGAGAAATAAACATTTTGTAGGCTTGTCTTCACTCCGCCTCGCAGCGTGTCTACACTGCATTACGTTTGCTTCTCACCGCACTGGACAGGAATCCACTAACTAAGGACTAGTGGTCATAGCCCTTCTCTCCCTGTAGTTCCTGCCTAGTCTAACGCAGGTAATACTCTTTCATACTGCCCTTTCTTCAGCTTCAGGCTGGATTGAGGACTTGCCAGAATTTCACCAAAAAATACATTCTAACTAGCTCAATGCTCTATAAAATCTTTCCACCTGGTGTGTGTCGGTATATAAAACTCTAATGAGATTTTGCTTCAATACGCATTACTGCAAATTTGTGTATATGGTTAATTCTAATATCCTCTATTTATATGTATGACTGAAACAATCTTTATCATCATGAAGGCTCTTTTGCACCTAATCTAGATGGCTCTTTATTGACTACAGTGTTATTGATACTGATTTTACTAATTATCACTCTAGTTAATTTAGATACCATCGGTCATACTATCTATACTTGCCATTGTTTATTCACAACTGTCTCCTCTATTTCAGTAACACCAATTGTCTAGTAACTCTATATACGTCCACTGTGACATTATGATTCTCTCATATATAGTAGAGGTGTCCATTTATACCTAGATATTACTAAATATTGGATATTAACAATTGTTGTTATTATATATATACAAGTATAGCAATTCGCTTGACTATAGATAGAGCGGTTGGCTTGTGGATATAAGGTTACCGATATCTCATTAGTCAATTAATTGAACCTTCAATCATTGCTTTATTAAACAAGTCTATATGCTTATACCTAAATACTGTTGCTGTGTGACAATACATATTGATCCTTATCCACCTTTTTTCTTATTATGGTAATGCATACCTCCGTACAAACACGTTTATCTTAATCATTAATTACAACAACGTTGGAGAGATTTTTTTCTTGCAGAAATACATCTGTCTTGTTTTATCTAACTAATTGGTGGTCATTTCACCATTTTGGTAACCCTAATATCATGAACAATTTAGATACTAGAGGCTGTTGTTTATTACTGTCACGAGTAGGGGTTTATTAACTATTCCCCTTTCAGCAATACTGTTTGTGTTCAACTAATCACTATCAGGTGCCTATAGGAGAATTAAATGTTCTCTTTCTGTATACTATCTAGAAACTGGTACCATTGACCATTAGCAGTGGGCAGCTTATATTATTGCCGTGCTGTTAGAGATTTTCGTTTACTACTCTAAGTCTAATGTAGGCGTTTCTCTTATTGACAGCCCTCTCTTTAGCTTTCTAACAGGAATTATGTTTAGGTTGTACTGAGGGCTTCTTAGAAGTTTAACTATAAAAGACATCCCAGTTAGATAAATCATTTATTTTATTCTTCCACCTGGTGTGTGGCTGATTACACAGTATTTTTTGACTACACTCATGGCATGAGCTATCTATATCACTATAGAGGTCTACCAATATTATTCAACCATTAGAATATTGATAACTATCTGTTGTCCTAGCAGTCGACTTATATAGCACCGTTTTAAGGGTGTGTACTTTTTTATATTTGTATACGTCTCGTAGTCAATAGTTCATCCATTTACCATATATAGCCATTAGATCATATTAATTACTTATGGATCTAATTTAGTCTTAGATGTCCTACTGGTGAGGCAGTGTTACTGCTTATATGAAGTTACGAATACATTGGGCTATTAACTCATTACCAACTCACAATTGTAGTTACTAATAATATTGATACTTATCCAGTCCATAACGATAATACCACTGTTCGTGTATATCACTAAGGTGAAATTATGTCTTGTTTTATAACTGTTTATATGTTGTTTGTTTGGCATTGTCCAATAATAAAATTAATATTTTTTACTAACCCCAACCGTTCTTAAGAGTCCTTTGATAGTGGCTCTCCACATATCATTTGAACCTTCATGTGTTTGTAATCTACACACGAAACCGTTTTATTTTCACAAAGCACATGTTATATAGGCAAAAAAAGTTTCTATTTAATAAAATACATCAAAAATTACTGTTAATTTAATAGGAATAGTATAAAAATATAAAAAAGGTAACCCCTGATCATATATATTATAGGGACACGGAGCGCTGTGTATAGAGTAGGGATGCATTGATACCACACACAGACATATACGTATATATCAACACACAGACCTATATATACGTATATATATCAACACGCAGATATATATATACACCCACCCACAGACCTCAGACTATATATATACACATACGCACATGGGGGGTGGCATGTGGACAATCTCAACTAAATGCGCCCCCCCATTTGGCTGATCCCTCCAGAAGAAATGTTGAACACGACAAAGCAGAGAATATATATATTATTATCTGCTCTATCGGGTTCAACATTTCTTCTGGAGGGATCAGCCAAATTGGGGGGGGGAATTAGTTGCCAAAATGTGTGTGTAATACAAGTCTAGATATATATATATTTATAAGAATATAGATATATATCTTATCTATATATATATCATACCTGCCCTTACCTTCCCCTATAAATTTGCTAAAAATACACACACAAAAAAAACAAACCACTGCCTGAGACCCTGCGCAGCCCACATGCCACCCCACTCTACCTGGCTGAATGTATCTAATATATATAATTAAATACATTCAGCCAGGTAGAGAAAGAAAAAAAAAGTTTTATTTTATGTTCCCGAGGACATTTAAAAATGTCCTCGGATTCTATTTTTTTTCGAAATTACCTTAGCCTGGTGGTCAGTGGGGGCTCCCTGGATCCTGGTTGTGGGGGGGGGAGCTGCCATGGCTGCAGGTGCAGTGGCTCCCTCCCTGTGCTGCCTGTCTCTGCCACATGCACCTGGGCGGCTAGCCTACACAGTCGCAGCTCTGTCATCCGGCGGTCGCAAGCTCCTCAAGGGGATCGTGGGAGGCCCCGGCAGGCTGCCCTCTACAGTGCCTGATTAGAGGGCCGTGTCTGCCTGATGTTTTAGTAACAAGAATGTTTTATCCCATAGGCTTCTATGTTAAAAATATTCCCGTTTTAATTCAATATCTAATAAACCGTTGCTTATAATATTCTGCAGTAAAGAGTCTCTTTATTTCTAGATTTTTTAGTATTTTTTAAGCATTTTTTATACTTTTTTCAAAATAATTTTTTTTTAGAACTTTTGCCGAACGTCCCAAAAAAGTTCTAAGTTCGCGAACTGTCGAACAGCCGATGTTCGATTCGAACTCCGAACAGATCTGAACCGAACGCTCATCCCTACTGGTGGGCAGAATTTATATGGAGAAGGGTGTAGTGTTCCCTTTTGTATACGAAGTTATGATATGCATATTGTTTTTTTATCTTTTGTAGTGCCTCTACTGTGTTTTTGTGCATCATTGTGTATGCTTTGGAGGAGCAGGTTCCTGGATCCCACCACGCAGTCCTTAACACTCCACAGAGCCAAAAAACTACCAACAGGGTAGCCGTAAAGGAATCCCTAACTGTCTGGTACTTAAAAATTGGCCAGGTATATGTATACTAGCTAGACAGAAAGAGTTAATCAAAGACAATGTCGTAATACAAAACCAGGTCAGCAACACGGGGGTTGTCAGACGAGCCAGAATCAGGAATACAGAGTATAGAATAGTCAAATGGAATAGCCGGATTGATATCAGTGCAGAAGCGTAGTACAAGGACAACGGAAGGCAGAATAGTCAGAAAACAAGCAGAGGTCAATAACAGGTTAAATCACGAGAGAATTCAGGTACAAGGAGCTCAGGTATGGATAACCACGATCTGGCACTGCTTAGAAGGAACTGTTGGTTTTTAAAAGACCTTCAGCAGACCGCGCCCCCTCTCAAGCCGCGCCTAATGCAGCCACCTCCCTGCCTGTTTCAATTTAAACTGGGCGTTGGTGAGCGAGCAGCATCAGGCATGCTGCCGTCAAGCACACCGGAAAGGCTGGAAGCCTCCAACGTTACACATATAGAGGACTATGCATATGGTATTGGATACCTACTTTTAAAGTGTCTAACACAGTTTTTAAGTGCTTTTTTCACTTCAAGTGGTTTTGTTTCTTCTCTTTTGCTAATTATTGTCTAAACCAAGTTAGTTTGGACCATATTGAGCCTCACACTTGTATGTCTACTATATAGATAATACTGCATTACAATTTTTATTTTCAGTGGGTTTTTTTAATGTATATTTCAGTGAATTATACCAGAGGAAACTATTTCTGGGTCATTAAGGTGAGGGAAAACAAATGGATACTGTGAAGAGGGGATTAAACCCTATGGCATATTAGAGCGGAAAAACAGACCCCATCATACAACTTTTATTTAATTAACCAACAATTAATAAAAACACATATATGGAAAGAAATAGTCAGGTATAGAGATAGAATGATTGGGTAATGAGCGGCCGCTCAGGGGTACATGACAGCTAAGGCTCGTGTCAGACGAGCGCACTGATCACGTCCGTGTTGTCGCACATTTGTACGTCCGTTATAGCATATAATTATAACCAATGGAGCTCCACACAAGAAGTACGTCCGTACCGAACTGCGGACTTATAACGGATGCGGCAAACGGATGCAGGTTAGGCAAGAACGTAAATCCGCTAGAACGAATGTACAAAGTGCGCTGCGTCCGCAACGTCCGCATAGCTTTGTGTGTGAGTGATGGAACGAAGTCAGACGGACTGCATTTTTCACGTCCAGCATTTTGACGGACAAAATGTTTTTCACATTAATTTAATTTCCCTTCTACAACAGTCAAAAAAAACGTCAATCACAAAAACGGACTGTGTGGCCACTACCTTGTCGTCAGTCACAAAGTACGCACGTTGTGCACGGACGCACAGTCCGCACAGAATAACAGGTAGAACTCTGAGTACATTTGAATTGCTAAAGGCAAGAATATTAGGCATACATATAAGGAGCTAACTGAAATAAACATACACAACATAAATAACCAGAAATTGGTAAATTATATACTACATAAAAAGTGATATAATCCTCAGAAACAGCATCTGTAATACATTAAATAAATGGTGAGAAGGTGAAGCCTTCGTTTAATCCTCTTAGAATGTGTAACTATTCTTTGCTGTATTTTTATTTTTGGGCTGGTGTATTTGGTTTCGGCCAGGATATTCAGATTTGCCATTAACACCAGCTTTTAGGAATTGTTAAAATTATGAAATAAATAACCTGGATCGGCGCAAAATAATGCTTTCTGGGGTCCTGGAATCTTGCGTAGATATGTATGAAAGAAGGAGACAAATAATAGTGCAACACTGATATATACAAATTGCTTATAAGTGTATATGAGATATATCCCACTCACAAATATAGAGCCGTAACACTGGCTCTAAGTGGGTCCAGGCATGTGGGTGATTATCTTCAATTTCTTAGGTGACCCCCACCTTACAGCAACTTTTCTATCCAGAATTTTATGCAGTGGAGAGAAAAGGAAATTTCCTTGTGTAGATCCACAAACAAAGTTCACAATATTGTGTGCAGTTGGAATGGTACTCACATTTTAAGGAGCTCACATAGCTCGTGGATGTACGCCCACGGGTTTTTTTTGGATGGGAAAAACCCAAAGGAAAAAACCACCAGTGATCCAGGAAACAGCACTCAATAGTCTCAATAGTCAAGTTTGGGGTATTACATTAGAAAATAAATGGAGTAGGGAGAAAATAACTTTTCTTGACCTAGAAATATACATCAGCGAAGGATCTGTCAAATGCAAAACTTTTTTTAAAGAGGTAGATACTAGACATGTGCATTCGTTTTAGTACTAAAACGATTTAGTCCGAATTTTGGGATAATTTAGTTTTAGTATGACTCAAGAGAAACGAAACTGCTCAGTACAAAAAACGAAAGAAACTAAAATAAAATGCACTATATTTTAGTTTCAGTCCTTTTTGTGATATTACATTGATGAGTGAAGGAGACCAGCAATGAAGATCGCAACATCCGAAGTTCTGCACCCTCCACATGCCAATGCAGTAGGATGTTCTATACAGAGAGTGGCATTAATTAATGCAGGAGTATGTTCTATACATTATACAGAGAGGGGTATTAATGCAGGAGGATGTTATATACATTATACAGAGAAAGGTATAAATTGAGGAGAATGTTCTATACAGAGAGGGACATTAATGCAGGAGGATGTTATCTACATTATACAAAGAGGGGTATTAATTAATGCAGGAGGATGTTCTAAACATTATACAGAGAGGAGCCTTTTTTTTTTTTTAGCCCTTTAAATCCAGTGGCTGTGAGCGCTGAGATCGGCTGCTTGTTACATTATCTCTCAGTACAATGTATCAGGCTCAGCTGTTACAGTAACTGA
Organism: Leptobrachium leishanense; assembly: GCA_009667805.1. NCBI lineage: Eukaryota > Metazoa > Chordata > Amphibia > Anura > Megophryidae > Leptobrachium > Leptobrachium leishanense. The sequence goes on from CM019065.1 coordinate 277,525,325, forward strand.
CTGTAACAGCACTCAGAGTTTCAGTAAAACAAGGAAATAATATTGTTCTAACCTCTTACATATAAAAATATTATTTACTAGTTTTACTGAAACTCTGAGCGCTGTGTTGAGCAGCAGTCAGTTACTGTAACAGCTTTGCCTGACACGGGGCGGTATTACAATGTTGGTGCTAACTTAACCTGTTGTAAACTGAAAACCTCCATAGGCTATAATGGCTCTGGGAAGTTTACAACAGCTCTGGTTAAGTTAGCACCAACTATGTAATATGGCCCACATTGTGCTGAGAGTGAGAGATACTGTAACAAGCAGCGATCTCAGTCCTCTGAGGAGCCGCTACAATAGTAATTGTATCCACTGGTTTTCGGATGAACGAAATTAGTTTTCATACTAAAGAACTGAAAACGAATTTCTTTAGCAACTAAATAAATTGCATTTTAGGACTAATCCATTAGTTCAAAACAAAATTTTGTGCTGTGCACATGTCTAGTAGATACTAATACCTATATAAACACCACAAGCTGCCACAATCCATCGTGGCTTAAAGGGGTACCCAAGGGGCAATTCATGCGCTTGAGGAGGAATTGCTCAGACCTCAACATTTTTGAGCAACAGGCCAATCAATTAAAAGAAAAATTCCTAGAAAAGGGGTATAATGCCCTAGAGTTGGATATAATTATCGACCAACTCAAACAGGAGGACCGGACGAATTTACTCAAATATAAACCCAAAAAAACCATCAAAGAAGGTGAAGTTCTATTTCTGTGTGACTACAGCAGTAAAGCCAAAAACATGAAGAGAATAATTAAGACACACTGGCATGTTCTTCAGAAAGACAAAGATCTAAATGGTATATTGGGGGAACAGCCAAAAATAGTATTTAGAGGAGTTAAGAACCTAAAAATGAATTTAGTACATAGCAAACCTAAAAACAAAAAAATAAATCAGAATCAATTTAATTTAAAAAATGGCTATTATGTCTGTGGACAATGCCTCGCCTGTAGGTCGACTGGCAATAGGAAAGACTGCAGAATAGAATATATGAATAAAAAAATTAACCAAAAGATACAAATAAAAGAAGTTCTTAATTGTTGCTCAAAAAGCGTAATATATCTTTTAGAACGTCCTTGTGGCCTCCAATACGTTGGTCGCACAAAAAGGGCCCTAAATATAAGAATTTCAGAACATGTCAGAAATATAAAAAAGTTGTACGAAAAACACTCCGTTTCATTACATTTTAAGCTCCAACATGGAGGTTCTCCAGTAGGTTTGAGATTCATGGCCATTAAAAAAATACATAGAGTTAATATAGATGATAATATTATTAATAAGTTGGGACAGGAGGAGATGCGGACTATCTATGAAATGGGTACTATGGCACCAAATGGGCTAAACAATGATTTCGAGGTAGTCCATTTTCTATGAATTTCCTATGAATTTTTTATGAGTTTTTTTATGAGTTCGTTGTGCATCTCTTGGAGCCTAAAATATATACCCACTCTATTTATTCTTTATTATGGATATTACCACATGTGGAGGAACTGTGAGAAAATAGATTCATATAATCCTTTTTTTTTTTTTTTTTTTTTTTTTTTTTTTTCTTTCCTCACTTTATTTAATAATATATAAACTTGAAAAAAAAAAAAAATAATAATACACTTAATTAGGTATACATTTTGACATTTAAATAATAGTCAGTAATGATATGGCACTCTGAATAGCACTTTTATAAAAAAGGAATGTTTTTGAGATTTATTATTTTATCAATACAAAGGAAGATATTGTTACACATAGTTTTGTAATTAATACACTGAATAAAAGCACTTTAAAAATGATAATATATTCAATTATATTCAAATTTATCAAAAGCACTTTAATAATAATTTTGCATAATATTTCCACATAAATGAGGTTCACACAATTAATATTTTACCAATTGTAATCAATTTTAAATTATAGCATTAGTCACTTTTTTGATAAAGAAGTTTACAATATGGGATGGTATCTATATGGTCACTATTGAATTATACATTATGAGATAGTTTTTTTAGCCTCCAATTCCCCCCTTATTTTAGGTATTATATATGCAATATATTGCTGGTCCATAGGGAGACCTTGCGGGGTGCACAATTTATTTTAGCCAATTTTAATCATCTTAATCGAGTTTAATGCCTGTAAAATTCTTGTTTTTATACTGCATATGATGAAAAGGAAAAAAGGTTTATTAAAACCACAAAAACTCTGAACATCATGAAGAGAAGGAGAATTCTGTATCTATTTCCATCTTCTGGTTAAGAAACCGTCGACCGGAAGTAAAATAGTGGTGTTTGGAACGCAGTGGAACGCGGAAGTAAGAGAACAGGCGTTTGGAACGCGGTGGAACGCGGAAGTGAACCGCGCATGCGCAAAATGGCGGCGCCCAGCGCCGAAAACGGAAGGATCAATCGGGACAGCAAACAGGACACATGTGAACAATTAAGACTACTTGTGGACACTATAAAAGGGCCTACAAGCCCATCACAACCATTCCAGCTGATGAAGCCGCTACTTGATGCGGCGAAACGCGTTCTGGTGGTTATTTTAATTACATTTTAAATAAATTTTATTTTCTACCTTCAATCCCGTTTCCTGCTTGCTGTTTTCCGGATTTTTGGTGCTGTTTCCTGGATCACTGGTGGTTTTTTCCTTTGGGTTTTTCCATCCAAAAAAAACCCGTGGGCGTACATCCACGAGCTATGTGAGCTCCTTAAAATGTGAGTACCATTCCAACTGCACACAATATTGTGAACTTTGTTTGTGGATCTACACAAGGAAATTTCCTTTTCTCTCCACTGCATAAAATTCTGGATAGAAAAGTTGCTGTAAGGTGGGGGTCACCTAAGAAATTGAAGATAATCACCCACATGCCTGGACCCACTTAGAGCCAGTGTTACGGCTCTATATTTGTGAGTGGGATATATCTCATATACACTTATAAGCAATTTGTATATATCAGTGTTGCACTATTATTTGTCTCCTTCTTTCATACATATCTACGCAAGATTCCAGGACCCCAGAAAGCATTATTTTGCGCCGATCCAGGTTATTTATTTCATTATTGTGTGTAATGGTATAGGGGAAACCACTATATCCTGAGATTGGCTATCTGGGCACCCTGGTGGTGGATGCATGTTGTGTGGCGCTGCACCATTCTTTGTTTAAATTGTTAAAATTATGCACGCAAACGCTGTGAGTTAAAAACTTTGCATAGATTGTAATACAATCCGCGTACCAGCGCACAAATGCATTTGCGTTCACAATGTTAAGTACAGGATGCACGTCATACAGTACACTCATGCAGGGTTCGCGCAGGTCCACCCGCGTTAGACGTATGCGCGCATTTGTTGCGCTGACGTTGTAATACGACGGTCTGCGCAAAGGGTTTTGCCCCTCGCGTTAATGCGTTTTTACGCAAGCGTTAACGTTTGCGCGAAGAATGTAATAGGGCCCTACATCTCCATATTCAATAGCCGGCATAAGCATTTGTTGTACAATCTGCTTTCTTATCGCGGGGTTCAGGCAGGATTTGTTTCTGTACAGGGCACCTAGTTTGGGATAAAGTTTAGATGAGAGTTTTTCGTTGTGGGGGCCAAAAGATAGATTTGGGTCTAACCACATACCTAGATATTTGAGAGAAGTGACTGTGGTCAGTGTGCCATTTGAATTTGTCCTGACACATAGGACCCTATTACATTCTTCGCGCAAACGTTAACGCGTGCGCAAAAACGCATTAACGTGAGGGGCAAAACCCTTTGCGCAGACCGTCGTATTACAACGTCAACGCAACAAACGCATGCATACGTCTAACGCGGGTGGACCGGCGCGAACCCTGCGCCAGCATACTGTACATCGCGCGTCCTATACTTAAGATTGTGAATGCAAATGTGTATGTGCGCTGGTACGCGGATGTATTACAATCTATGCACAGTTTTTAACACACATCGTTTGCGCTCATAATTTTAACAACTCCTAAAAGCTGGTGTTAATGGAAAATCTGAACGTCCTGGCCGAAACCAAATACACCAGCCCAAAAATAAAAATACAGCAAAGTATAGTTACACATTCTACGCATACCCAAACAATAAAATGGAGAAGTTGTTTTTTTTATTGCTGCAGCATATATACTCAGATTGATTTTTGCAGGTGCAAAAACTTAATGGAAAACAATTGTGGTTCTTAATTCGGATTGGCTGAATCGCGTAAAAAAACAGGCCGCTCACCGATTTCTGTGCGCAACGTTTTTGCGCGTCTGTTTTACGAGTGCATTTTTTCGACGGATTAAAAAATGCACGCGGATTGTAATACCAGCGTATATTTACGCGCAATAACGTTTAACGCTTCACGCACAAATTAACCCGCCGTGCGAGCTTTTTTCCGCCAAGAATGTAATAGAGCCCATAGATGGGGATTTTGCAATTTATGTAGTTTAGGTTTTGTTCCAAAGATCATGGTGACAGTTTTGTCAGTAATTAAAAAAAGTCAAAAAATTCCTTTATTGGAAACTGAGCCGAGTCATTAAAATGCGAGACATTTTTAGAGTCTCTTTTCACGTGGGGGCTAGCCTTACATCTACCGCATTGATAGGTGCCTATACATGTATTGGATAGCCAATTTACTTTAATGTTCCCATTCATTTGGAAATGACTATGGATAAGGTTGTCGCCTATATTTATTATTATTATTATTATTCATTATTTATAAAGCGCCAGCATATTCCGCAGCGCTGTACAATAAACACAGTATAGACAGGGTTACAATACATTGAACAACATTTGACAAACAGTAAAGGAGGAGATGAGGGCCCTATTCCCGTAGGAACTCACAATCTAGGAGGGTTGGGGTTGGAAACAGGAGGAGAGGACTGTAAGGTGAGAGTGATTGATGGTTGTGTCAGTGAGTTGGGTGGTAGGCTTCCCTAAATAGGAACGTTTTAAGGGAGCGTTTGAAGGAAGAGAAGTTAGGGGAAAGTCTGACAGTACGAGGGAGAGCGTTCCAGAGAGTGGGGGCTGCGCGTGAGAAATCCTGCAGTCTATCATGGGAAGAGGTGATGCGGGGAGAAGCTAGGCGCAGGTCACTGTTTGACCTTAGGGAGCGGGCTGGGGTGTATTTGGTGATTAGTGAGGACAGGTAGTGGGGCGCTGAGTTAGTGAGGGTTTTGTAGGTAAGGATAAGAATTTTGAACTTAATTCTGCAGTGGATGGGGAGCCAGTGAAGGGACTCGCAGAGGCGAGCGGCAGAGACAGAGCGGCGGGTGAGGTGAATTAGCCTGGCGGAGGCGTTCAGGATGGATTGTAGGGGGGAGAGGCGGGACAGAGGGAGGCCAGATAAGAGATTATTGCAATAGTCGAGTTTATTTATGCAGCGTCTACCTGTCATAGATGATTTGTCTATTGTTTTCGACACAGGGTCTTGAAGGAAAAATTGGTGAGAAGCATTCGCAAATTGCTTTTACTTGATGCCAACCAGCAGCATAGTTCGCGATTAGGCGAATTGGGGTGTCTTGTTTAATAGGGGGATTCTGGAGGAGAGATTCTTGTTCCGTAGATAGAGCTCTGTTATATGCTGATTTCAGCACTTGGTACAGGTATCCTTTTTCTCTAAAATGGGCTTTCAGAACTCTTGCTTTCATTTGAAATTTGTCTAAAGTACTGCAGGTACGTCATAACCGTAACTATTGACCTGTGGATACTCCTCTTCGCAAGGGTAGAGGGTGATAACCAGTGGTGTCACTAGGGTTGGTGTCATCTGGGGCGATAACTCATGGTGTCACCCCCCTCCGTATTACCTTCATAGGTAATAACCTGTCTAGCAAGGGATATGCAGAGAGATAGACAGACAAGTATAGAAAGATATGCAGAGGGATAGACAGACAGGTATATAAAGATCCACAGAGGGACAGACAGGTATAGGACACGCAGAGGGATAGACAGACAGGTATATAAAGATCCACAGAGGGACAGAGAGACAGGTATAAGATACGAAGAGGCATAGACAGACAGGTATATAAAGATTCACAGAGAGACAGACAGACAGGTATAGAAAGATATGCAGAGGGATAGACAGACAGGTATAGAATGATACGCAGAGTGACAGACAGCTATAGAAAGATATGCAGAGAGATAGACAAACAGGTATAGAAAGATACACAGAGGAATAGACAGGTATAGAAAGATACGCAGAGGGACAGACAGGTATAGAAAGATATGCAGAAGGACAGACAGACAGGGATGGATGGACGGACAGGCAGACAGTGTTATGTTTGGACAGACAGTGGGATGGATTGGCAGAGACAGTGGGGTGTTTGGATGGACAGACAGTGGAATGTATGGATGGACAGACAGTGGGATGGATGGATGGATAGATAGACAGTTAGGGATGGATGGATGAATAGACAGACAGTGCGTCCTCTATCACCCTCCTCAGCCCCAGTGTACAGTCTGTCACCCTCCCTAGCCCCCTGTTCTACCCTTCCTAATGCAGCCTCTGTTACCTGCCTCAGTACAGATCCAGCATGTGCAGGGTGTCAGGGTTAGGGCAGCTGATCCTGGGCCTGGCTTCTCTCCTTCTCACATCCACAGGCACGTGTGTGTGAGGAAGGGGCAGGGCAGTGTGCTGGAGGCTCCCCAGACTCAGAGCCATGATGATGTGAGAGCTGTTCCCCCTCCTCTCCCTGCCCCCCCAGCTGGCACATGGAGGGGGCGGGGCTTGTACCGGCCAGGGGCAAGGTTTGTCCTCTGCCCAGTGATGATCTCTCCCCACAGAGAGACAGCACTGAGAGCAAGCGCACACCAAAGGCTGGCCCTTGGTGGTGTCACCCCCAAGAGGGTGTTACCCAGTGCGTCCCACCCCCACCTCACTTTTGTCCCTATAGTGTATGTATGTTTTATATCTTGCTACTGACAAAAAAGATGCTAACAAAAATTGTTCCAACTTTGCTTTTAGTTAACACAACATGTCAAAAGAATCTGCACTACATAACGTAACTGATCATGAAGATCTTTACAGGGTTATTCTCTAACCACTGTATTTTAACATTAAAGCAACAGAGTTGTTCACTGTTTGTAGCAACAGTACACTACATTGGTCAGTAATCCAGGTAATCTTTTTTCATGTCTGTGTAGCGCTCACTCCCGGAGGAGCCGCTGAATTAACCTCGGGTTAGTCTCACCGCACTAGGGAATAAATATTCACCAGCACTGTTGTGGATTTTATAGATTATATACTTTACTGATCCCAATAAAGCGGCATATATAATGTAGATATGGTATATGAACGACAGGATTTCGTAATGCGGGAAAAAACACACGGCGGCAAAAGAAAAGTTTAACCCCTTCACTTCTGGAGTGTAAGTCCCGTGAAAGTAATGTCTCAAAAAGGTGTATGTGTATGATCTCGGGTACCCGGGTACTGTATTCAACTGGCCAGTGAATGAAATGAGCAAATCTTCGACTAGTCACGTTGGGGCCCTGTAGATTTAAACAATAGTGCAGCGTGCTTTGTTATACTTGGAACTACGGCCTGGAAGGCCTCTCACCCATCCGTTAGACAATCTGCTCCGCTGCCCGATCAAGGATGTCTCTCTGCTTTTACACTGGGACTCTGTGCCACCGGATCCGCTCCCTTGCTTGTCCGATCTCCACAATGAGAAACTACGGCCTACCGCCTGCACTCCCAATGGATCATCGCAGTCTCCTTACTCGGGGTCAAACCGGAACGAAATTTCTGCGCAAACCTCTCAGCGGTGCATAGGTAGGTCTCTGCAAAGTCACCGTCCCGATCTCCAACACCCGTGAGGCAGCGCCTGCTCTCCGGCCTGGTCACGATCCCTGGCAGTCTCATGTGCGTCCTCCACCTTTCGCCGCTCGGCTCACTCTGCCTCTCCTCCGCACGAGGCTGCTGACGTCCTTCCCCTCTCTCCCACCCACTTCCTGTATCCGCCACAAAGCCTGATGGAAATTGTAGTTCATTTAGGTCCAGCATAGTCCATATGGTTCCTGTCTCCCTCTGGTGGCCATAACGAGCAAATGCCGCAACACAATCCTTAGCAGCGCTACATCTGCGTTTGGGGGTCAGGTGGGTTGGAAACTCTTAGACACTGTTATCCACTTTCTATTATTGTCATGCCCCATGCCAGGTGCTATGGGAAACTGCAGGAAAACCGTGTTCCGGGGGTGGCTGCAGCAGCTCATTCTTTGAAGATTCTATCCTAGGTTTTAACAGTCATTTTACATGGATCCATTACAGGACTGTTTGCTACATTCTAAGTCCTTCTACCTCAGGGACTCCTCATCAGTCTGATGGACTTACTGAAAAGAGAGATCATGCCACAAACAAAATGCATCTGCATTTGTCAGTACTCTCACCCTGGAAGGTGTCTCTCAGGGATCTGACTAGTGTAGCCCCTTGTAATTTCCTGGCACCCATAACTGTGGGGAATATTTCTTCTAATGCCAGGGAGACTGTTTACTGTTTCCCCCGGGATACAGGGCCAACAAGAGGGTCGTGCATGTAACCCACGCAACCAATAAGGAGAGCTATGAGCATGTGACTTGTGTGGCCAATAAAATGAGTGGATGCTGGATCTAGCAGGGAGAGCAGAGCATGAGGAGACACGCTTCTGGTGAGATGGACACTGCAGAGCCTGCTGTGTGTGAGGCCTGGCAGCAGTGATCGAAGCAGGCCTGTCAATGAGAAGCTGGCCGGAACACTGCGAGTGTGTGGAGCAGTATCCAAACCAAAATAGACCGGAGCAGTGCTGTGAGCATGTGGGTCCGAGGGCATGAGGAAAAAGTAGGCCAAGACTGCCTAGCAGTTTGGCCTGGCCGCAGAGTGAAGTAGGCCGAGACTATATAGCAGTTTGGCACTGTAGCCGTGATTGAAGCACACCGGGCAGTTTGTGTTACGTGGCAGCACCCGGAACATCAGTCTGTTTAAGCGGAAAGCTAACGGTTCCTGGGGGTTTCCCCTGTGGTCTTGTGTGGCTGAATACTTTGGTAACCAGTACCCTCCCCCCTGTCCCGCTGACAGGGCACTCTATCCATCTTCTACACTAATAAAGCTAACCAGCCTGCCGTGGATTTACTGACAACCTTCTTGGGAGTGTCTGCTGTTTATCGCATGTGTTATTTTACATCCTAAGGAACCCAATGCTTCAGTGCACCAATTGTACCCGCCAGCCGCTCCGAAGATGGAGGGTGGGTTACAAGTTGTTTGTGTGGCAGCTGGGTCTGGTTAGAGACTATTGGTGTGTTAGTTAGCCACTGTACTGCCTGCCTTATTTTGTCCTGCCACTATCTTTAATACAGAGATACAGTCATGGCTGAAATTATTGGCACCCCAGACATTTTTCCAGAAAATCAAGTATTTCTCACAGAAAAGTATTGCAGTACCACATGTTTTGCTATACACATGTTTATTCCCTTTGTGTGTATTGGAAAAAAAAAAAAAAGCGAGGGAAAAAAGCAAATTGGACATAATGTCACACAAAACTCCAAAAATGGGCTGGACAAAATTCTTGGCACCCTTTCAAAATTGTGGATAAATAAGATTGTTTCAAACATGTGATGCTCCTGTAAACTCACCTGGGACAAGTAACAAGTGTGGGCAATATAAAAAGCACACCTGAAAGCAGATAAAAAGGAGAGAAGTTCACTTAGTCTTTGCATTGTGTGTCAGTGTGTGCCACACTAAGCATGGACAACAGAAAGAGGAGAAGAGACCGGTCTGAGGACTTGAGAACCAAAATTGTGGAAAAATATCAACAATCTCAAGGTTACAAGTCCATCTCCAGAGATCTAGATTTGCCTTTGTCCACAGTGCGCAACATTATCAAGAAGTTTGCAAACCATGGTATTGTAGCTAATCTCTCTGTGGGTGGACGGAAGAGAAAAATTGATGAAAGGTTGCAACGCAGGATAGTCTGAATGGTGGATAAGCAGCCCCAAACAAGTTCCAAAGAAATTCAAGCTGTCCTACAGGCTCAGGGAGCATCAGTGTCAGTGCAAACTATCCATCGACATTTAAATGAAATGAAACGCTATGGCAGGAGACTCAGGAGGACCCCACTGCTGACACAGAGACATAAAAAAGCAAGACTGCAGTTTGCCAAAATGTACTCGAGTAAACCAAAATCCTTCTGGGAAAACGTCTTGTGGACAGATGAGACCAAGATAGAGCTTTTTGGTAAAGCACATCATTCTACTGTTTACCGAAAATGGAATGAGGCCTACAAAGAAAAGAGCACAGTACCTACAGTGAAATATGGTGGAGGTTCAATGATGTTTTGGGGTTGTTTTGCTGCCTCTGGCACTGGGTGCCTTGAATGTGTGCAAGGCATCATGAAATCTGAGGATTACCAAAGGATTTTGGGTCTCACTGTAGAGTCCAGTGTCAGAAAGCTGGGTTTGCGTCCGAGATCTTGGGTCTTCCAGCAGGACAATGACCCCAAACATACGTCAAAAAGCACCCAGAAATGGATGGCAACAAAGCGCTGGAGAGTTCTGAAGTGGCCAGCAATGAGTCCAGATCTAAATCCCATTGAACACCTGTGGAGAGATCTTAAAATTGCTGTTGGGAAAAGGCGCCCTTCCAATAAGAGAGACCTGGAGCAGTTTGCAAAGGAATAGTGGTCCAAAACTCTGGGTGAGAGGTGTAAGAAGCCTATTGATGGTTATAGGAAGCGGCTGATTTCAGTTATTTTTCCAAAGGGTGTGCAACCAAATATTAAGTTAAGGGTGCCAAGAATTTTGTCCAGCCCATTTTTGGAGTTTTGTGTGACATTATGTCCAATTTGCTTTTTTCCTCCCTTTTTTGTTTTGTTCTAATACACACAAAGGGAATAAACATGTGTATAGCAAAACATGTTTTACTGCAATACTTTTCTGTGAGAAATACTTGATTTTCTGGAAAAATGTCTGGGGTGCCAATAATTTCGGCCATGACTGTATATTGTCTAACCGCATTTGGTATATTGTAGTTAATATTAGTTTCCTGCCTGGGAGACCATCCATTATCATGGATTTCCAGACAGGTGGAGGCACAGCCGATTCAGTTATGTATCCCTACTCCCGTAATGCGGAGACTCAGGATCACCATGCTAAGCAGGAAGATGCAACCGAACATGAGGGCCTTACGGGTGCCAGCCCCTGGGGAGAAACATCCCTTACAGATGGAGGCACTGCTGAGAGGAATAGGGATATCTTCACCCAGAGGGCGCTAGAACCGCAGCCAATGATGTTGTTTGTAACTGAGCGGGCCGTTCACCAGAGGATACCTATATACCAGGCCCTGATGGTGTGTAACATACTGTCCCATAGCCATATCACCCGGTGTATTTGTCAATTAGAGAACCTCTTAAAAGAGACTGTAGTGACCATCAAGGATGTGTTGAGAGACCGAGCAGGGCAGGAGTATGTCCTGGTTTATGCACTGATGGATCTCAGAAGTTGTTTAAGGCCCACAGGTCTTCGTCTAACTGAGAAAATGTCAGAATCTTGTCCGATCATATAGACCGGTGTTAAAGAGGAAGCCGGGGCTATTCCAAAGAGACCACATCAGGTATCACTTATTTCGCTCCAAGAGGAAAGAAAGATAGGTCCTAGAGCTGCTGAAATTGTGGATGAAATTCAGGTTTCGCCTCTTAGACCTGGCAATCTGGCATTAGGTGCTACCGATTGGAGTGATGATAATATACAGGATGTGCTCAGGAAACTCTCAGAGGCCATTGTGACAGCTAATCATACTCACAGTTATCGTAAGTTGAGAGTGTTCTCTAGGATTCAACCACTCCCGTCAGAAGAAGAGAGTTTTGAAACATGGAAAAGGAACACAGTACAGTTGCTACGTGAATGGACCTGTACTGATGCCACGAAACGACGGAGAATAGTGGAGAGCCTGCGGTCCCCAGCATTTGAGATCGTGAATGCACATAGAATCTTAAAGGAGAGCCTGATGCTCAGGAGTATCTACTGGCACTAAAAAGGGTGTATGGAGAAGTGGAAGATGCGGAAAGTCTTCTTAATAAGTTCTATAACACTTGTCGAAAGAAATATGAGAGGTTGTCTGAATATGTAACCAGATTACATGTGTTTTTGGAAATGCTGCTGGAATGGAACATAGTGTTGCCTACCCAAGCTCATGTGAAACTGACTCCACAAGTATTACATGGTGTGTTATCTGATAAGCTGAGCAGGACGCAGGAAAGGCGAGGCCTGTCGACTGTCTCTAGGCCAACTTCCGGGAACGAAACTGCTATAATTGTGGTCAGCTGGGACATTTCACCCAGGCATGCCCATCCAATCCAGAATGAGAAGATGGAGATATGCTGGTTGTGGGGCAATTGTAAGTCAGTCCAGTTTTCTCAAAGAAAAGTAAGGAGAACAGGAGGAGAGCTTGTAGCTTCAAGGCCATCTCTAAAGTGGGGCCCAAGTCTACCATCCATGTTCTGGTGAATAGTATCTATGCGTCTGCCCAGTTAGATACTGGATTGCAGGTGACTGTAATATGTTGGTCCTTTTATGATCAGTATTTAAAGTATCTACCCCTACTGCCAGTTGAGGAGATGCAGCTGCGAGACATGGGAGACCAGGTCTGCAAGACTGATAGAAACATAAAGGCTACTGTCACTATCCCTCAGTTGAATAATGGGATTAAGTGGTCAATGGAGCTGGAGGCTATAATCTGCCCAGATGTGAAGAGAATTTGTACCCCCATCATACTCGGGACCAATGCTATGGTGGTCCAGGATGTATTGAGGGACTACCTTAAAGAAGAGTGCCACCGACGAGCGCTATCATCTCAGCCAGGAAAATGCCACTACATGGACAATGGAGCTGTGTTCAGACCAGATGAGACCTAGTCTCCACGAGCAGTGGCAACTCTCAATGGAATTTTAGGTAGAGGATTTTATTTAATCCCTTCCAAAGGACGAAGCCAAGAGAGGATGGATGGTCTTATCTGAAGTCAAAGACTGGAGGAACCACCAAGATCAATCCTTTCTGGTGTTGGTGAAAAATTCAACTCACACGAAAATTCATATAGACCGAGGTCAACAATTAGGAGTGATCCCCTTACTAGATAAAAGATCCCCGTTTATGAAAGCAAAGTCATGTAAGCAGAAGCTCAGGGGTTAGCTAATCAGGTTGCGACTAAGTTGAATAAAAAAACAAGAGGCAATATGATGCAAATTTAAAATGTAGGGAGACACAGGTTCTCCTCCGGAATCTAGAAGTGTCTGGGAAACCCAAGCTGGCCGCTAGATGGAAGATCAAAGGGCCAGAAGGTCACATCAAGGTTTGACACATGAGTCACCTGTTGCCAGTGCTACATTCCAGTGATGAAGAATTCCAGAAGAGTAAAGAGGAGAGTGAGGGAAGAATCTCACCGCTTGTGAGACACTTAGAAGAGACAGTACCAGACTGTAATGTAGAAGGAACTGAAGAAGAGACCCCAGAATTCCTCGACTCCAGTACTGAGTGGTGGTTGGTAGAAGAAGGCTTTTCTCAGCAGTTGCCCTCCCCATCTCCAACCACCTCTTCCACATTGAATCCCGGCAGCCCTAGTTTTGTCCCTGGGATACAACAAGGAACTCTTGTATCATGGGAAAGCCAAGGCCCAGGCCTTTGGTGACCTCCCTAACCACACTGTGGAACACTGTGGGTTCCCTCAAAGAGAATTGAGGCAAAGCACTAGAGTACGGCAAGATCCTAGGGTTCCTACCTATGACCAAGTTGGAGAGCCTAGCTATGTCCCAGCGCCCCAGGTACACTGGTACGCCCCCACTCTCACATATACCGACTGAGGAAGGTGCTTGTTTGTACCGAAATGTGTCTCGACCCCCCCTCATTTTATGTATTTCAGCTTACTTTGCACTATGTTATTTGCACAATAAATACCCTTTTACTTCACATACAAGAGTATTTCAGCTCATTTCATACTTTTACCAGTCCTGTATCTTGGTAAGACAATTATTAGCACCACAGATACCCTAACAACGATCTGGACGCAGAGCAAGCAGCCAAAGAGGTTCAGGAGCTCCACATGCGTAACAGTTGAGCCTGGATCATTAAGGCTCCTGAATTGGTGAGTGTGACTCTTCTCTCTCTCAATATATGAGTTTAAGGCGGATATCATGCTATGAGAGCGTTGTCTCTTTTCTGCTCTTGTGTCCCCCCATCTGAGGTCGAATAAGAAGACCGTGTAAAGAAGGGCAGTGACCACCCTATTACCAGGCACAAGGCGCTCCACTCCAGAGCCTGGATTCAATAGGCTCTGGATCTTGTAAGTGTGCAATTTTTTAATCTATTGCGTTTATATATAGACGGTATCACACTATCATCTCTCCTCTCTCGTTATATCCCACATTTTGGAGCCCACCAAGACCATTAGAAGAACGGACACTTCCAACAGGCTCGTTACATATGTGGAAAGGGTAATATTGACAATATTTTTGAGCACTTTTGATGCATCACCCATCCACTTAGGAACCGGACTAACCATCAATAAAGACTTTCTGACCTCCGTATATATACATTGATCATTGGCAGACAGTCCCAATTATTTTTGGACTCTTTTAGCCATTACCTCGTTTCCAATAGCCTTGCTATATTGCCTCCCATCCGAATTGTTGCACTTGTATTTTAATCTTATTGCATCGGTATTTTAACCCTATTGCACATTCAGGATATTGCACTAGCACTTTATATCCTTTGTGACTTGCATTTGCACTTTATATCCTCTGTGATTTGCATTTACACTTTGTATCTATGGTGCACAAAATTAGCCTTGATACTCTCTGAGTTACTGTCTGAATTATACCGCAAAGGAATATTTAACTACTGCGCCACTAGGAATTCCACTGTTTTACACTGTAAAATATTTCATTTGTTGTACACAGTTGCAGAAATTGTGAATCTTGGAATTCTTCTGTACTAGAATCTAGAACAGACCACAAGATAGTTGGCAATTGTCTAGACAGGACTGTTAATGCAGGAAAATATTGTGATCAGTAAATTTTGGTTATTTAGAATGTTTTGCCATTGGTCAGTTCTTGCCAGTGGAAGGCAAGGATTTTTACGGAGGGGGGGATATGCATCCCCTTATATTTTTCTGGCACCCAGAACTGTGGGGACTATTTCTCCTAATGCCAGTGAGAATATTAACGGGTCCCCTGGGATACAGAGCTGTCAAAAGGCCTGCATGTGACCTACGCAACCAATAAGGAGAGCTATGTGCATGTGACTTGTGTGGCCAATAAAATGAGTGGTACCGGATCTAGAAGGCTAGCAGGGAGAGCATGAGGAGACATGTGTCTGGTGGGACGGTCGCTGCAGAGCCTGCTGTGTGTGAGGCCTGGCAGCAGTGATCGAAGCAGGCCTGGCAGTGAGAAGCTGGTTGGAACAATGCCAGTGTATGGAGAAGAATCTTAAATGAAACAGCCCGGAGCAGTGCTGTGAGCTTGTAGGTCTGAGGACACAAGAAAGAAGTAGGCTGAAACCGCCTAGCAGTTTGACATCTTGCAGAGAGAAGTAGGTCTAGACTGCCTAGTCGTTTGGCGCTGTAGCCGTGATTGAAGCAAGCCAGGCAGTTTGTATTACGTGGCAGCACCCAGAACATCAGTCTAAGCGGAAATCTGACGGATCCTGGAGCTTCCACCTGCGGCCTTGTGTGGCTGAATACTTTGGTAACCAGTACCCTCTCCCCCTGTCCTGCTGTCAGGGCACTCTATCCATCTTTCTATAATAATAAAGCTACCCAGCCTGCACGTGGATTCACTGACAACCTACTTGGGAGTGTCTGCACTTTATCGCATGTGTTATTTTACATCCTAAGAGCCCCAACGCTTCTGTGCAGCACCGGTACCCACCAGCCGCTAGGGCAAAGACGGAGGATGTTGTTACAAGTTGTTTGGGTGGGAGCTGGGTCTAGTTATAGAGTATTGGTGTGCTAGTTAGTCACTGTACTGCCTGCCTTATTTTGTCCTGCATCTATATTTAATACAGAGATATTGTCAGGTTCCTGAAGCATGCCTGGGCAACCACCTTCTAAATCCTGTTTATTCCTGCGCTGCTCCTTTCCAGCACTGAGATCCAGCACCAGTTGTGTCACACAAACAGTTAAAACACACACACAATAGGTCATGTGATTTAACCAAAATAAAGTGCCACACCTTCCGCTCCTCCTTGCTCCAGCATTAGAAAATCACTTCTAGTAAGAGAGCACCTATTCTGTGGCTCTCTTGTGATATCCAGAACTCCAAATCCTGCCATTGTTATCAGCCTTTCCAGTGTCTCCATACCCTCCAGTATCCAGTGTGTGTCCAAGATCCCATTGTCCTGTTTTTTTTCCTGCTTCCCCTTCATCAAGCCCTCTTCATGTCCTGTCCCTCTGCTCCAAAGCAATTGTTCTGCTGCCTCCTTCAGCAACTCACTTACTGCAGACCCCTGTATTGGTGCATCACCGCAACCGGGGCTCAGTATCCCACCACCTCGGTACCAACGCGGTACGATCCCAGACAGATATATTGTCATACCGCAGTTGGTGTATTGTAGTTATTATTAGTTTCCTGCCTGGGAGACCATCCATCATCATGGATGCTCAGACAGGTGGAGGCACTGCCGATTCAGTTATGTATCCTTGTTCCGGTAATGCGGAGGCTCAGGATCACCATGTTAAGCTGGAAGATTTAACTTAGCACAAGGGCCTTAGGGGTATCTGTGTCTCTCTGTTTTTCTCCTGTCTGTGTCCAGCTTCCTTTGTGTCTTGCCTGTCTATATTCAATTCCTTTCATGTATCTGTCAGCTTCATTTCCAGCAGGCCTCTTTCATGTCCCATCTGTCTTTCTTCCCTCTTACCCTAGCTACACCTGCATGGCATTCCTTGCCTTGCCCTCATCTACCATTCTCTGCATATATTTATCTGCCTACTTTGGCTTCAATAATTATAAAACTCCTGTTTTACATTAGCGCCAGGTTCAGAGTTTGTATGGCTGCAACTTGGGCTCCAATCCCCACACATCTGTCACTACCAACCAAACAGCATGGATTTATGAAGGTGGAGAGAGCTTATCCAGTGACGGTTTTCACCCGCAATTCTCCTCTCCATCTACATAGACCCTGGCTGACATTAACAACTCATTATTCATACCTTGAGTTGGTATTCTCCATGTCAGAGTGGGTGCCAGAAAACAGCAGGCTAAACAAATATATAGAAAATCTTCACCACATCCGGTGACCCCCGGATGCTGGAGGAATATCTAGATATTGTGTGCAACACGTGCACATTGTGTTCTTGAAAGGTCTGCAATATGGTTCTATAAATGATATCATGAAGGACTTTGTTATTGTAGCGCTACTCCTGCGAGAGCCGCTGAATTTTACGTGCCTTTTGTCTCACTCCAGTGATTACCCACCTACACCTTCGGCGCCAAGTAATACCAGGACAAGATTACTTTAAATAAAAAAGGGGTTTATTAGGACTAGCGAGCAAACCCTTTGTAGGACAAAGTAATCAACAGTATAACAGTATTGAAAGAGTTAATTCAGCATCACTAAAACACAATGATGAATGAACGAGACAGCAATCTTTACCATACTTCAATGCAGTTAGATTATCGACAATAATAAACGTAACCGATATCAATAACCTATCTAAACCTTGTACCTTCTATCTAACCACTGGCCAGTGGGTATTACATAAGCGTTCAAGACTGCTAGCGGTGGGGCCCTTGACTTCTATTGTTGGGTACCTTTAACATGAAACCATATTTGTATTCCACAAAGTGGGAAAGAAATCTTCGCAAAGTGTCACAGAACGACAAGATTTGTAACTGCAGCGATCCTCCTTTTAGCTGCAACTGCGTGGGCAGTAGAACTAGGCCAGACAATAAAGTTAGCAATATCAACTCACGCACGATGGCCGAATACCTCTCTCTGATTGATACGCTCACCCCTTCCTTGCTGGACGGTAGCTGATTCGCTATCTCTTAGCACTGGAATCCCTCAAGGACAGCCGGATCCCTCTTTGCGGGATGCACGAGGACAGCTGGATTTCTTCTCCACAGAATGTACTCGGTCGCTCCCTGTCACTGGAACACACACGAAGGAAGACGGACCCCTTCTTCACTGGATGCATAAGGACAGCCGGACGCACGATCCGCTGATACTGGCAACATGTGAGGGCAACTGGATCTCTCCTCCGCTGAGTGCACGAGGGCAGCTGCATGCACAATCTGCAATCCAGGACCATTGCCCTCAACAGTCTTGTCCTCTCCCCCTTCTCTCTGCACTCCATGTGCACTCCCCTCTTGGAAAACGCCTCCTTCCCCTAGGCACTGCTGGGAGGTGTAGTTCTCTTCCTGACAAATTGCATTAGGCCCTCTGTAGTTGAAACTACATGTTCCAGAATCCTTTGCATCTTCCTGTCTTAAACAACTTCCTTTGCCAGTGAAGAGAAAGGGAAAAGGGAGGGGGTGTAAAATCCTCCACAGCTGTGACAGTCTGCATATCTCTGTCCAAAGCCTGGGTTACACTACAAAATACCACAATCCACGCATAGTTCAAGTAGCCTGTGCTACACACTCCCCCCACCAAGAATCTTTGGTCCTAAAAAGACAGTGAAATCTAGAATCTGTTACATGCGTTTGTAATACACGAGGAGAGAAACAGGTTAGCATGCACAAGACAGTAAACCATTCACTTTTTCATACGAAATTGACAATGGGTTTTCCCACCAATTTGTATAAGAAATACGTTTGTTCTGTTTATATGACCCCCCTCTGGGTAGTACCCAGCTAGACATGCAAGAGGGGGACTTATATTTGCTCTCCGCTGCAATTGTGGTAGGAGGACCAGATGCCTCGAAAGTTCTCTGAGAGGTGCGAACAACCTCCTCACTGGGTTCACACAACACATCATAGGTCAGTCTCTTAGGTGGATGAATAATCCTTCTTTGTCTCTGTTCTGTAGATTCCGAAATCTTAGGCTCACCAGCCTCCTCTTCTTCC
This sequence comes from Leptobrachium leishanense, assembly GCA_009667805.1. Lineage (NCBI taxonomy): Eukaryota > Metazoa > Chordata > Amphibia > Anura > Megophryidae > Leptobrachium > Leptobrachium leishanense. Next base: position 277,544,361 of record CM019065.1, read on the forward strand.
TCGACGAAAGGGCAAAAGTCCTCTGAATCCGCCGCCAGCAAAGGGGATCGTATTTCTTCCCCCTCATCAGTGGGCAGACTCTGAGGCACAAATTCAGGAGCCTCCGGCCTAAGAATCCCTGCATCTGTCATCCTGACAGGAGAAAGAGAGGGAATGTCAGGCTCTGACATTTGAGATGGCCACAGCCAACCAATCGACATCTCTTCATCCACACGGTCTTCATCTTCTACATCCAGGATTACAGGCTGTGATCTGTTCACTGGACAGGATCTCTGAGAGGCAGTTATTGTGGACTGTGAATTTGGCTGTGGTGGCACACGAACTGCTTCTGACAGTGGCAACAAATGATTATGATGCCAAGTCTTCAGCGGACCTGTGCTCCCTTCTGGTCGGATATGATATACTGGGAGCCCTGGCAGTTGCTTGCAGATGATGTAAGGTTGTGACTTCCAATGATCAGCCAACTTGTGCTGCCCTACGACACCCAGATTTCTCAGCAAGACACTGTCACCTGGCTGCAAATCATGGACTCTGACTTTCAAATCACAATTTTTCTTGTTTCACTGTCCTCTAGCATCAGAAGCATTTTGGGGCTTCTCATAGGCTGTCTTCAAATTCTTTCTGAGCCTGTCCAAATACCCTTTGTAGGACATTGTAGCAGTTCTGTCTATTGATACACGAAGGCCAAATGCACTGGCAGATGCGCTTCTCTTCCAAACATCAATCTATACGGTGAATAACCAGTTGCATCGTTTTCAGTACTATTGTAGGCATGAACAACAGCCGCTGAATTTTACGGGCCTTCTGTCTCACTCCAATGATTACACACCTACACCTTTGGTGCCAAGTAATACCAGGACAAGATTACTTTAAATAAAAAAGGGGTTTATTAGGACTAGTGAGCAAACCCTTTGTAGGACAAAGTAATCAACAGTATAACAGTATTGAAAGAGTTAATTCAGCATCACTATTCAACACAAAGATGAATGAACGAGACGGCAATCTTTACCATACTTCAATGCAGTTAGATTATCGAAAATAATAAACGTAACTGATATCAATAACCTATCTAAACCTTGTACCTTCTATCTAACCACTGGCCAGTGGGTATTACATAAGTGTTCAAGACTGCTAGCGGTGGGGCCCTTGACTTCTATCGTTGGGTACCTTTAACATGAAACCATATTTTCCTCCTGCTTTTGTAGGGAGAATTTTTCTTTTGTAATTGTGCACCTAACTATGGGCCAAATTACAATCTATGTGCTGCGTGAGCATTAACGTTAGCTGCGGTGTCTACCTCATATTACAATCCAAACGCAAACGGGTTAGGTAACCTATTTGCGTTTGGTACTTTGCTCTCCCTATGCTTAACATGGGGAGCACAAAGTTTTAATCAGCGTTAGGATTACAAAGTCCTAACGCTGATTTACGTCCGGCTCTGGTTAGCGGAAAGTTAACCAGAGCCAGGACTTGGTGTTAACGGATTCTACTTCTGCAGAATTCGCTAACACCAGCCTTAAAATTTTTTAAATAAAATCGTATACTCACCTCCTGTCCCGTGGCAAGGACCGCGGCTCAAACTGCTTCCATCCGGCGGGGGCAGGGAAAAACTGCTGCCACGAGCATCCTGGGGAGTAGCGCCCGCTACAAATGCAGGCAGCATTTTTGGCGCCTGCATTGTAATCCCCCGTTAATTGGGGGCTGTAGGGGGAAAACTGTGGGCACAGTTTTTTCTCCCTACCGCCCCCATTTTAACATGGGGATTGTAATGTGGCCCATACTGTTTTGAAGGCAAAGTATGATCATACCATATACTGGATTTATTTTCTTTCCATTTTATTAATCTATAAAAACTATCTATTAACACTACTGATTTTGAATGTATTCTTATTTTACAGTATGTATTCACACCTGCCTAAAACCTTGACACCATGCCCCCTATTTGACCAAAATACATGACTTCTCAGTCTTCCCTTGTTTACTATTGGAATGTGCTTCCGAAGTGTTGGTTGCTATTTCTTAAAACTCATTTGGTTTTAGTATCACTGCTTTTTCTGTTGAAGTTTTTTATGGCATTTAGCAGACTATATTAAAAAACTGACTCTTCTGTAATTATTATATAAAAAGAAACATTTTCCATATTAAAGCTATACATGAGTTTTTGTTGAAGAAAAAAATAAAAAAGCTGCAATAATGCCCTCTGCAGGTATCCATCCTAGATCCCTTTCTAATTACGCCCAATATTGTAGCACGCAGTAAACATGTATAATTGCATTATTTTTAATTAAAGAAGTTCCCAAGTCAAAACATGCTTATGGTTTTACAAGAACAGTTTTTGTAAAGTAAATCTTTACTTTGAATGCAATAATTGGCACTATGTAACCTATATAAAATTCCTATAAAAATCTCTATAAAAAGACATCGGGACCCATTACAATATTTGTGCTAAAATCCGAGCGCAAAAGTGAAATACTAGCGCGATGCGGTAAATGTTAGTACTTAGTACAGTAACTACCAAGCATATTACAAAGCTCACACAGGATTCCGTCCTCCATCGGTTAGCGTATCTCTGCAAAGCACTAACGACACTCACCCGCGCGTTCACCGAGCGATAACTGAATGCTAACAAGGTTATGCGCTGGACCTGGCTGGTTGTTTTACAGCTCTCTGCCAATAACTAGCGTCTGTGTGCGCAATAGCCCTGATTGTGATCAGCGCTTGAAAGTGAGACACAGGGCCCTGGGCATGTGGAGGATTTTTATGAGTATTTAGGTTGTGGAGTGCCTTCAGCAGAATAGGAGGGAATCGGGTTTGTCTTGTCACCTGTCTTCTCTGTAAACTCAATCGTCACGCATCACATAAATACGCACAGTTTTTCCTTGACCTCTTGGGGGACGAAGATTACGTGCCATTCCTGCAACCTGTGTCACCTCAAAGCGATCCTGCTCCATCACAAACAGCTCCCACTTACACCAGCCCCGCCATCTTACACCAGCGTCAACCCTACACAACTACACAAACTGCCCCACGACCTCCTCCGCAAGCTGCTCCCCAGCCTCGACTGCAGCACCAACTCTAGCTTCAACCTGTTGATGAGGAGTCCCTCCAACAACTCATCACGTTAATAGATACCCTGGAGGACTCCCATGGTGACAACATTAGCAAAGGATTTTCAATGCTGGGGGAGAGGATGTATGTGCAACAGCGAAAGCAATGACAACTGCGGAAGGAGGTTCAAAACGGGTTCAGAGAGATGGGCACACATATCCACCTCATGAGGGGCGAGCAGTCAGCGGGTCTCACATGTCTCCCTATCACCAAGAACACTGCAAATCTACTGGCCCCTCAAAGTCAATGACGGCACCTGCTGCTGCCAGTGGCACTTCGAGGGGTCAGAGGATTTGCAGTTTTCTTGGTGATAGCTTTATAGTGTAGTTAGCAGTTGGTGGCACCAGCGCAGCTCATCTGCCGTTCTCCCGGTAAGGCTGTCCGCTCTCAGTAAATGTAGTGAGTAAATGCAGCCTGCTACTGAGATTAAATGATCCCCTGATCCCTGAGGCTTTCCCTGCTCTAAGGATGTGATGCAGCACAGTTAAGATCCAGACTTCTTGCATCACGCGTCCACAATAACCTTTATCCCATCTGCATCCTGCCCAGTGCTGGCATTCAGGTTGGTGCTGATCTGGGGGACAGCAAAGAAATTAAAGAAGTGCTTGGCCCTGGCTACAGGAGATCATGCCATGCACAGAGTGAACACTTAACCTGACTTCATAGGATGGGGGAGGGGCAGCAGCACTGAGCACTCCATGGCTGCATCACGTCATTTGACAGGGAAGGAAGTGGCTGTGACTGAGTGCTGCTGTAACATGGACATGGGAGGACATAGCAAACTGGGGAGTTTTACTTTCGGGGTCCAGCTCCAGGATGACAGCATCCTGCAACGCCAAACCTGCCTGGATTCTGCATCTCATCAGGCAAGAGGTTATTTGTATTATTGTTTAATTCATGGCTTCCTCTCCGTTAACCCCTTGTATGAAACACTAGTTCCACCATCAAATGGGAATTGCCAGGATGAGATATTGACACTGTCAAGCTGCTGAATTGTTTAGCAGACAGGCCACCTTTTTAGGGAGGAATCCTGGCCTCATTTCTGTATTTATTTATTTTTTTGAAACTTTGAGAATTTTTAAAGTGTATTATACAAAGTAACAGGGCTTTTTTACCAAGTGTGGCATAAGAAAAGTTGTTCAGCTTCCAGGCACTTTCTCCAACATTAATTCCCATTATCCAATTTTATAAAAAAAAAATACAAACCAACCCTGTGTGTGTCAAGTACATACTTTATGTGATGGATCATGTGTGTGTGTGTATCAGAGTATGTGAGAAAGGATTTTACCAGGAAGGATACATTGAGATTTCTCTCGTTTTCAAGTATGTCCTGTGTGTACCGTTGGGTGTCTTGCCCAAGGACACTTACTGGAGAGGTTGCTCGCTGGGATCAAACCCATGACTCCACAAGCTCTCTCCATGCAGAGCGGTGATGTTACCTCTACTCCACCCAGCCGGGTATATGAATATCCATGGCATTTAACACATATGTGTCTGTACAAATGTTTGGCTATGTGTGTGTCTCTTAAATAAAAAAAAGAACCGGGCCGCCCTGTATCTATATGTCCGGGCCTATTTTCTGTCCCAGTCTGGCCCTGGGTGTGTGTGTTATGTGCAGTGTGTGGACATGTAGGATCAGTCCGTTACGGACTACCATTTAGAGTTGCATCTAGTGCTGCCCCCCTCGTCTACCAACCCATGCTCACCTCTCTTGAATTGCTTAAGTTGGCCGGGATGCTCCTTACTTGATGGATGCTGGGGACGTCGTTCGTCCAAATTCTGTTCCAGTCGTGATTTGCAGGGATTCCCCTCCACCCAGCATGTTTGGGAAATTTTATCTTGTCCTAGCATTAGTGCTCCAATGCCCGCACTATAGACAGTCAGGACGCTGGAGGCTCTATTCCCCACCGCTTATGGTGGTAGTAGAGTAGGAAAGGTCTGGGCAAGTGAGGCAGATGAGCTACCTTAGGCAACCTATATAAACCTCTCACTCCAGAGGAAGGGTACACATACGTTCTGTGCTTCCAGTCCCTAGAGCCTGTTCCCAAGTATTCTGCACTTCTATTAATCTCCTGGATTCTGATCTCAGATTGCCTTTGACATTACTGTGAGTTTTATTGCTGTGGAGCTCTCTGATATGCTCATACACACTGCACATTATTGTGAGTTTTATTGCTGTGGAGCTCTGTAATAGAATACAGAAGGCAGATGTTCTCGCTAATAGCTTCAGTGACCACTGTCTAGTGTACTGTGTGCGCAAAATAAAGGCCACAAAATTTCACCAAAGGTAATAATCACCAGGTCTTTTAAGAAATTTAATCTAGAATCCTTCCTAAGTGATCCCAAACAGCTCCCATGGTACAGACTAAACCTAATCCCAGACCTGGACTGTGCAATTGAATTCTTTCAGTCTGAGCTCCTGCAAGTCTGGAATTCCCATGCCCCGCTGCGTAAAGTGCGAGTCAAAGGGGCCCATCTCCCCTGGCTTACAGCTGATCTTACACAAATGTGCCATCTTAGAGATTCACTGTGGTCAAATTTCAAGAGTATTGGTTTCATGAATGATCACTGTGAATGCCAAAAATGCCGGAATGCATGCACAAAACAAACAAAAATGGCTAAAGCCCAATACTTCAATGAAAATTTAAACAATAACATATCAAACCCTAGAAATTTTTAGAAAATCTTAAGTAACATACAACCACAACCCGTCCATTCCCAACTGGCTTCTGTGAAAGTAAACAACCAAACCCTGCAACACCCCCTAGATGTAGCAAATGCCTTTATTAATTATTTTATTGGATGCGCCACCACCCTGATTGCTAAGCTAACGAATGACACGCCTACAGAAAGGCCACAGGCAGGTCAGGCCCCTACAACTGTGCATAGACTCTGTATCGCAGATAAATTTAACTTTAGACCAGTGTCTGTCAGTGTAGTTACTAAACTTCTCCATAATCAAAAACTGAAATACCAGTCTGAACCTGACTAAATCCCAGCAATTCTGCTGAAAATCAGTGCGCCGGCAATTGCAAATCCTGTCGCAACCGTAATCAATGAATCACTGACGACTGGATACATACCCAAACTCTGGAAGACTGCGCCTCGCTGTCTCGCGAGATCCGGCAGGTCGGCATAGTGATCTGCAAGGGGAGACTGGGGGACTTTTTCCCCCAGTCTTTTCCTGCTCCTGCCGGACAGAGGAGGCGGTTGGAGCTGCGGTCATTGCCCCGGAATAGGAGGTGAGTATCTGATTTTTTTTTTAAATGAATTTTATTAGGCATTCACAAATATCAACGTAGACAGGGTTAGAAACGAGTACTGAAACAATAAACGTTTTCTGCCAGCATAGTATAAGCCGAATATTTAAAAACTTTAAAGGTTATAAGGTAAGGGATGGGGGAGAGCAGGGGAGAAAGAGGATAGAAAGGGAGGAAAAGAGGAAGGAGAGAAAGAAGAAAAGAAAGAGAGGAGAGGCACTGGGGGTCATCGTAACTATACAATCAAACAGTTATATGATCTGAGGCATCATGGGTGAAATCGCATTCCGAAATGCATCGGCCAGGCTATAGGCCAGCATCAGTCCAGGGGTCCCAAACTTTGTGAAACTGTGGTAGGGTATGTTTTACGACGGCTGTGAGTTCGTCCATGATCCTAGTGTCCTGTATTTTAGCAGAAATTTTGGCCATAACGGGGAGAGCCTGGTGGCGCCAGGTCTCTGCTACTGCCCATCTAGCTGCCATCAAGATTTTAGAGATTAGCTTGTTTTCATGTCTTGTGAAGCCCTCCAGGGGTTGAGAAAGCAACAAATTCCAGGGGTCACTGAGGACTTCCTTCCCCAGTGTGTCAGAAAGCATCGCTAGAATGTTAGTCCAGAACTTTTTAATTTGTGGGTATTCCCACCACATATGGATAAAAGTTCCCTTGGAGCCGCAGGATCGCCAGCAAAGATCCGGGTGGTTCGGGGACATGAGAGCGAGTTGCGTAGGTGTGATGTACCAGCGCATGAGCATTTTCAGCGGTTGTTCCTGCATGGTAGTGCACAGTGAGACACCTTTGGAAGCTTCCCAAATGTCGAGCCAGTCTTCTGAGTCCAATACTTCTGCCAGGTCGCGTTCCCAGACTTTGACATAGTGGAGTTCTTTCCAGTCAATCAGTGACGTTAGCTTATAATATAGAGTAGAGATCAGACCTTTAGGGTAAGTACCTTTTAAGCAGATGGATTCAAAAAATGAGAGAGGTGTCTGAGAGGCAGCTTTAATATGTCGTCGAGAGGCAAAGGCCCATAGTTGCCGCTCTGGTAGGAACAGGCCCCCAGTCCCGGGCACCTGTTGGTCAAATATTACGGAGGGAACAAAATGATCTTTTTGATAAAGGTGGCATAAACGGAGGAGACCAGCGTCCCGCAACTGCTGAAAGGGTATAGGTATTAGACCCGTAGGGAATTCCCGGTTGCGAAATATTGGAGTCAGGGGTGAAGGCAAGGTGGCAAGTTCACATTTCGCAGCGAGTTTGTCCCAGATGCGTATGGTATTCATAATAGCTGGACAGTTCGTGGATAGGAGTGGTCTGTGTTCCCGTGCTAGCCAGATCCAGTGGTGCGGTAGATTAGGGGCCATAAGCGCTCTATCCAACTCAACCCACCGTCCAGCATTGACCCCCCCATGCCATGCCACCAGCTGGGCGAGCTGAGCAGCATAATAGTATGAAAAGAGGCTCGGGAGACCAAGACCGCCCAGCTGTTTAGGCCAATAAAGGGTGGCCCTAGCCACCCTGTGCCTCTTTCCCGCCCACACGAAATTATCAATTGCTCCTTGCATCGAGCGGACATCCGAGGGGTCAAGTGCCACCGGTATCGTTTGAAAATAGTACAAGAGACGTGGTAGTACATTCATCTTAATGCAATTCACTCTTCCCACCCATGAAATAGCATATTTGTCCCAACATTCAAGATCTTGTTTGAGCGTGGCATACATCGCGGCATAATTTACATCGTACAAGCGTTCAGGGAAACCAGTCAATTTAATCCCCAGATAAGGGAGCTCTGAAGCGGAGATCTGCAAAGGCACCTCTGACGTCAGAGTCTGCAGCATCCTAGCGGGCACTAAAATCGGGAGGATCATAGATTTAGTGACATTAATTTTGTAACAGAGATCTGTGAAAATTCCTTTAGTTGGCTCATAAGGGCCGGAAGTGAGGTCTTGGGGTCAGTCAACGAAAGTAACACATCATCTGCGTATGCTGAAACTTTAAACTGCTGTCCTCCCACCTGGAAACCCCGGATGTCTCCATCAGCTCGGATCATTCTCATTAAAGGTTCTAGAAAGATGGAAATAAGGACGGTGAAAGTGGGCAGCCCTGTCTTGTACCGTTACGTATTGGGAAGGGGGTCGGGTCCGTACCCGGGATCAAGATCTGTGCCATAGGGTTCTCATATAAGGCTCTGGTAAGGGCTAAGAAACGTTCCGGGAGGCCTGCCCTCGCCAACAAACGGAAAAGGAAGGGCCATTCAGCTCTATCAAATGCTTTTTCCGCATCTAGTGAGAGAAATAAGGAAGGCACCTTTCGCGAGCGCGCCCACCATATCAGGTCTGCGGCTCTCCGCGTGTTTTCGAATGCTTGCCTCCCAGGCATGAATCCCACCTGATCCGGGTGAATCAGGGTTGAGAGCATGGGTCCTATTCTGAGCGCCATTAAACTTGGCAAGTATTTTAATATCCGTGTTAAGGAGTGAAATTGGTCTATAGTTATCTATGCCTTGAGCATCTTTGCCAGGTTTGGGTATGAGTACCACTGAGGCCAGAAGGGCCTCCGGTAAAAGCCCACCTCCACCTCCAAGTGAGTTAAAGAGAGAGCATAGTCTGGGGACTAAAGAGCCGGCAAAGCATTTATAGTATTGGCCCGTGAGGCCATCAGAACCAGGGGCTTTGTTCGGTTTTAATTCCTTCACCACCTCGCTTATTTCCTCCTCTGTAAAGGGTGAGGCTAGGGCCGTTATCTGTTGCTCGGTGAGATGGGGCATAGTGCTTTTTGTTAGATATCCCTCAATATCCTTCAAGAGTGCCTGATTGCTGTCATTGTGGGAAGGGGTATGATGATATAAATTAGCGAAAAATGCCGTGAAAGCGTCCCGAATTTCCCTGGGTGTGTCGTGTGACACTCCCTGTTTATCAACTATTTTAGCAATCTGGTTTGATTTGTATTTTGGTTTAATTTTGCGAGTAAAATAAACCAAAATTAATTTTGGTTTATTTTATTGGAGCGTTCAAAGTACCTCTGTTTGGACCACAGGAGCGCTCGCCCCGCATCCTCTATGAAAAGCCTATTAAGATCTGTCCTCGTTTGCGACAAAAGGAGATAAGTGGCTTCCTCTGGTGCCGCTTTATGTGTCAATTCTTGCTCTCTTAATTTAGCTTGGAGGGTGAGGATGTCTTTTAGTTTTTCCCTTTTACGGTAGGCGGCCTGACTAATAAGTACTCCTCTCGTAACCGCTTTGTGTGCCTCCCACAAAACCGCGGTAGAGACATCCGGGGTTTCATTCAGAGCGAAATAATCCGTCAGAGAATCTTTAACTATCGTTCGGATTTGAGGCTGTTGTAACAGAATTGGGTCGAGTCTCCATCGTCTGCCCTCCCCGCCCTTATGTAAAGGTTGTAATGTAATGGTCACGTCTGCGTGGTCTGACCACGTAATGGAATCAATTCGAGAGGTAATTATCTGTGGCATGCAATCAGACGACACCAGTATATAATCAATTCGCGAATACGAGGAGTGCGGCGCAGAGTAGAAGGTATAATCTTTAACCGACGGATGATGCAGACGCCACACATCACACAACTGATGATCAGTAACAAATCCATAAAATTGACGATCCTGAGACGACAAGGCATGCGGTGAGGCCAGCCGAGGTGAGGTAGATCTGTCCAACGGTGGACAGAGAGTGGCATTAAAATCTCCTCCGACAATCAACGTGCCCCCCGCATGACTCGCCACAAAGGAGGACAGTTCCTTCCAAAATGTTGCGTCTGAGCCATTAGGCGCATATACCGACAAAAGAGAGTACCAACGTGTGGCAACCTTCCCCTTCACCAGGAGATATCTACCCGCCGCATCCGTGTGAATCTCCTCCACCATCAGTGGACAAGAGTCATGTAAGGTTATGGCAACACCGTTTCGTTTCGGTAAAGCACAGGATGTATATACTCTACCGTATGGACGGGCGCCCAAACGATAAGCCGCAGTTCGAGGCATCCGCGTCTCCTGCAAAAAGACTACACCAGCAGACCTCCGCTTCAGATCTCTAAAGAGCAACCGGCGCTTACGGGGCGAGTTGAGGCCCTTCACATTCATTGACAGTACTAATATCTCAGGAACCATTACATATCAGGAATTTTGTATCTAAAAAAGAACATGGAAGAGGCCCCCAGTCCAGAGGCGATGGAGGAAAAGAGAAGAGAAGACGGGAAGAGAGAAAGGTATAGTGGAGTACAGAGTAAAGAAAGAGGGAAAGAAAAGAGGGGGATAACGGGAACTCTGAACGAATGGGGAAACCAAGAGATCGGAACCTAGGGGGAGAGTATTTGGGGGAAGCCAGATCCGAGGACAGTACAACAGGCGCCCACCGTGGCACCCGCCACCGAAATTTAATATAACATAGCGTAACATATGTAACCACACACTTAATATAATACATAAAGAGATAAAACTTATAAACAACTCAGCTCAACAAAGCGCTTTTCCGTGTTTTGCTCCCGCAGACCACGGGAGGTACTCCCAAGCAGTCGGGAGCCCATCTCCCTTCAAGAGAGATGAGATTAAAGCAGGCCCCTCAGGGCTGTGCACCATTATTCAGTCGGCAGGTTGAGACCACTCCTGTCGGATTTGAGGAAGGGGTACCGGTGGCGCAAGCGCCAATAAGGCCTCCGGGGCCGGGATTCCCAGTTTGAGCAGGAAGTCAGATGCCTTGTAAAGATGTGAGCAGATGTGGGAGGTACCTTCCCTATGTACCACAATGCGAAACGGGAAGCCCATGAATATTTAATCCGATGCTGGCGTAGGAGGTCCGTGACGGCTCTCCACTCCCTGCGCTTGGCCAGGGTTGTTGGATCCAAATCCTGATAAAAGGTTATAGAATTACTCTCGTATTCCACGTTTTGTTCCCGCGCTGCTGCCATGAGGGCGTCTTTCGTGGCAAAATAGTGGAATCGCGCCACCACATCACGTGGCGCTGCATTATTAGCACGTTTTAGGCCCAGTGCTCTGTGAACTCTGTCCAGCATTAATCTTGAGGCTGATAGATGAGGCAACAACTGCTGTGTTATCCCGCGCAGCGTGGCATCAAGGTGCTCAGGAGCGATATCCTCTGACAGGCCTCTTAGCCGCACATTATTCCTGCGGGAGCGGTTTGAAAGGTCTTCCATAACGGTTTCCATGCGCGCTACCCGATCAGACATGTCGTCCATTCTCTGTGCCGCCATATTATAACAAGCCGCCATATGAACTGCTTTCTCCTCCAAATGCGCTGTATGCGAGCCTATTGCATGCACCTCAGCTGTGAGGGCTTTCGTTGTTTTCCCCAGTTCAAGTGCAATAAAATCTTTTAAATGCTGTATATCTTGCCTGGTAGCCGGGTCAGCCGCCTCCGGAGTGCCCTCGAATGAAGGAGAGGGAGACGTGGTGCGGCCGCCGCCATCTTGGATGTCTCCTGCGGCCTTGTGTCTGGTCACGAAAATCGGCGCAACTTGCTATTCCTCGCGGGGTTTTTTCTTTGAGGACTTCATGGTATTCCCTGAGTCCACAGGGTGCTTAATGGTGCTTGTTGAGCTGGTTGGAAGTGGTTACACTCGGGTGCGGTAGCGGGATTCACCGGAGCTCAGGCACTATGCGACTGCTCTCATGGCCGGCCGACTCCGCCTCCCGTATCTGATTTTTTTGGGGGGTTACTGCCGGTGCTACCGGATTCTGCAGCAGTGGAATCTGTTAACCACAGCCAGGACTTGGTGCTAACTTTTTGCTAATTAGCGTTAGGACTTTGTAATCCTAACGCTATATGACACTTTGCGCTCCCTATACTTAACATGGGGAGCAAAAGTACCGTAACCTCATGCACAACAGCGAAGTTTCCAATCGCTAATGTTTTTTTTTAACCAGTTAGTGTTTGGAGTGTAATATGGGTGGCCCACGTTAGGGCAACCAGGGCTAATGTTAACGCTCACGCAGGCGAGCGCTAACGTTAGCACCAAGAATGTAATGTAGCCCCATGTGTCAGGACAAAATCAAATGGCACGCTGACCACAGTCACTTCTCTCAAATATCTAGGTATGGGGTTAGAACCAAATCTATTAGAGATGTGCATTGATTTTTTTTTGTTGATTTGTTTCGGTTCGGCTCGTTTGGGTTTTTAAAATTTTCATTTCGGATAGTTTGAGCCGATTTTCGTTTCGGCTCGTTTAGTTTCGGCTCGTTTTTCGCAAATAGCCTTTTTTTCGTGATATCGGAAATTTTGGGTTTTTTCAGAAGATCTGTTCTCCTCGTTTCAAAGTGTCTATTCATTTTGAATTAAACTAAATGGTATTTCGGATGTTGTATACGTCATGTCCTGTCTGTATATTATAACAAACAATGCAATAAAATTAGAATTTTCAATAATTTACAAGGTGTAAAGTGTTTTTTTCACATTTTAACATGCGAGCGTTTGTGGTTATATTTTCTATGAGTCGCGCTTGTTAAAAAAATTAGAAATGGGGGACTTGTTACATTTTTTTGGGGGAAAATTACACGATTTTTAACAAACGCACCCCATACAAAAATCGTTAGTGCAGCATCATTGTTCACATTATAATTGAAATGGGAAAAATATTGCTGCATTAACCCCTTAACAAAATGGGGCGTACCATGCCATCCTGCATCGCGCGGGCTTTAACACCGCAGGATGGCATAGTACGCCCCGCAGCATTTCGTTAGTCTCCGCAACGAAAAACAGCCTGCCTCCCTTCCCACAATGCCGATCGCTGGCTGGGGGTCTGCCTGACAACCAGGCAGACCCTCCCAGCTGGCGATCGGTTTCCCTCGTGGAAACTGTCAGGCAGCCAATCCGGCGCTTGTACCTGACGTTGCAGCGTTGACAAGCTGTCACCTCTGCAACTGTCAGAATGCCTCAGCCAATGATTTTTGCATTGGCTGAGACATTGTCTCTGCCCCTTTCTCCTGCTCTTATTGCGATCTGGAGAGTGAGAGAGAGAAGCAGCAATCGACAGAGCAGAGAGAGGGAAAAAAACAAAACCCTGGCACTGTACCCCTGGCAGGCACTGTACCCCCTGGCACAGTACCCCCTGGCAGGCACTGTACTCCCTGGAAGGCAGTGTACCCCTGATTGGCACTGTATCCACTGGCAGTGTACCCCTGATTGGCAGAGTACCCCCTGGCAGTGTATCCCCTGATTGAGAACCCGCATTGGCATACGACCCCCTGGCATTTCTGACTACCCACATTGGCATACGACCCCCTGGCATTTCTGACTACCCGCATTGGCATATGACCCCTGGCATTTCTGAGAACCCGCATTGGCATACGACCCCCTGGCATTTCTGACTACCCACATTGGCATACGACCCCCTGGCATTTCTGGCTACCCACATTGGCATACGACCCCCTGGCATTTCTGACTACCCACATTGGCATACGACCCCCTTGGAAATATTCTGACCTTGTCTAGAAAAAGATAGAAGTACCAGCCACTACAAGGACCGGAAGGGCTTAGTTTAGGTGTTCTAATATTTTAGCAGTGTACTTGACCCCATCAGTTCCCCGACCTCCCATTTAATTAGTTATAACAAGATCCCCATAAAAATGTCCTCCCACTTTTATTCCCCAGAAGAGGCATATGAGATCCTGTTTTGTTTCTTCAGCCTAATGATGGCTTGCTTCACTGATAGTGACAGCTCTTTGGATCTCATCTTGAGAGTTGACAGCAACAGATTCCAAGTGCAAATAGCACACTTGAAATGAACTCTGGGCCTTTTATCTGCACATTGTAATTGGGGTAATGAGGGAATATCACACACCTGGCCATGGAACAGCTGAGAAGCCAATTGTCCCATTACCTTTGGTCCCTTAACAAGTGGGAGGCACATCTGCAAACTGCTGTAAGTCCTACACCGTTCACCTGAGTTGGATGTACATACTCTCAAGTTAAAGCTGACAGTCTGCAGTTAAAGCACATTGTGCTTGTTTCATTCCAACTCCATTGTGGTGGTGTATAGAGCCAAAGATGTTAGAATTGTGTCGATGTCCCAATATTTCTGGACCTGACTGTATGTGCTCTACAAGCAGGCAGCAGTACAAAAGCCATAGCCCCTTGCTAGAATTCATGCTAGAGATCATATCCAATTTATCCTAACCCTGACCGCCAATTCATCCGCTTTGGAATCAGGAGACCTCCAAAGACTAAGTGGCAGACACTTTCCTTCCTGAGTCCCCCCCACCCACTGTAAAAAGTCCCCCCAGAAAAAGCGTTGTGTCTGCCACAAGAAAGGAATCCGAAAAGGATTCTAGTTATTATTGCCCTACCTGCCCATCTCTACCTGACCTCTGCATAACCGAGTGCTTCAAAATTTATCACACCGAGCTAAATTACTAAATCCCGTTTTCTGGTTTGTCCTGACTACCCTTTGCTGCCTGTACCCACTCATTGGCTTGTTATACTGACTACTCTTTGTTTGCTGCTTGTACCGACTCATTGGCTTGTTATAACGACTACTCTGACTTCTGGAATCCCCTGACTTTGGCCTGTCCCTGTTTACATTAAACCCAGCTATTCTAAAGTGGCTGCACCAAACAACTCAAAATACTAATTTAGAATCATTGGCACGTCATCTTTTGAGCAATATTCTTTCTTGGCGTGCCATGTTCTCTCAAAGACTACATAAATCCTGAAAATCACTTGTCAGATTTCCAAAAAACAAAATAAAAACGAAAAATGGGGGTACCGTTGAATTCGTAACACATTGCTGAACACAAATATCAATGTTTTAGGCCAGTAAAAGGTTGACTGAGCATGATATTATCAGCAAAATAACAGTTTTCGTGCAAAACAAATGCAAAACACACACATGAAGATTAAGTGTGGCCAGGGTTTGTGACTAAGTGGCAACTATACAAAACTGGACATACCCCATTTTCAATACTCTGGGTTTTCTACTTCTCAAAATGATATGCCATGATGGGGTACTTTTCATACCTGGGCTGCCATTCCCTCTCAAATTCAACCTAGGCACAGCATGCCAATCTGGCAAATTTCAAGTTGTAAAACCTTAAATGGGCAAACTCTACATTTGACCGTGTAACTTTCAAAGAGCAAAATAAAAACGCAACATGGGGGTACCATTGAATTCGTAACACATTGCTGAACACAAATATCAATGTTTTAGGCCAGTAAAAGATTGACTGAGCATGATATTATCAGCAAAATAACAGTTGTGTAAACCAAATGGAAAACACAAACATGAAGACTAAGTTTGGCCAGGGTTTGTGACTAAGTGGCTACTATAAAAAACGGGACTTACCCCATTTTCAATACTCTGGGTTGTCTAATTTTCAAAATAGTATGACATGATGGGGTATTTTTCATACCTGGGCTGCCATAACCTCTCAAAGTCAACATAGGGCCAGCAAACCAATCTGGCAAATTTCAAGTTGTAAAACCTGAAATGGGCAAACTCTCCATTTGACTGTGTAACTTTCCAAAAAGCAAAATAAAAATGCTAAATGGGGGGTACCGTTGAACTCGTAACACATTGCCGACCACAAATTTCAATGTTTTAGGCCAGTAAAAGGTTGACTGAGCATGATATAATCAGCAAAATAACAGTATTCATGTAAAAAATGCAAAACACAAACATGAAGACTAAGTTTGGCCAGGGTTTGTGACTAAGTGGCTACTATACAAAACTGGACATACCCCATTTTCAATACTCTGGGTTGTCTACCTTTCAAAATGGTATGACATGATGGGGTACTTTTCATATGTATTTTATTTCAGTAAATGCTAAGCGTACGATGTCATTCACACTGAAAATACAATACAGAACTTTGAAAATAGCAAAATTTCCTTTTTTTTATAGTTTTTAGATTTTTTTCATACTATAATATTTTTTATATATAATTCTTTGATGCAAAATGAAAGCCCTATGTCTCCTGAACAAAAAGAACAATATATAATATGTCTGGGTCATATATTAAAATAAGGCTTCAAAACGCGTTTAAACATGATGAGCAAAACCGGTAAAAATGAGCTTAGCATACAGAAGTGAAATGGCACAGCAGCGAAAGGGTTAAATTAAAAAAACTGGGGCGTGGCCTGGCAGCTGAATGAGATGGCCGCACATTAGAGGAGCTCTGATCAGGCAAGACAAACCCACGCACTATATGCACTCTTAACCCGCTATGAAACAGGGGGAAAAAACGAGAATCCTCTGCAGTTACACTGCGGGAACGTTCCCAACGCCGTTCTATGAGCCTAGAGGACTTTTTTTATCCCACGAGAAGCGTTTTCTCCCAAAATGGCGTTGTCTCCTACACCTTCGGACTTCTCACTCCCGGACTTGGGAGCAGCATCACAACGCATAGAAAAATACCTTTGCAGAGATGCGGACTCTGCGAATATCAGGGAGATGATAGCCGAGGTACGAGACTCCTTGCAGCAAGACATCACTTGCCTCAGGTCAGAGATAGAATCGGTGGAGGCCCGAGTATCGGGCTTAGAACACGCGGCAGCGTGTGCGGCCGAACAAGACTCTGAGGCCTTAGACACTCCACAAGACTTATCTGGGATCTAGCGAAAATTGGACGATCTGGATAATCACTTACGGCGCCAAAACATGAGTATACGAGGGGTACCGGAGAAGGAAACAGCTATGCGATTATACCTGATAGGACTGTTTAATTTTCTTCTTGGCTCCCGAGATGAAAGGCCCGAAAGACCTGGCCTGAGTGCACCGAACCCTTCGTCCCCCGCCAGACTCCCCTGAAGCACCACCGAGGGTCATAATATGCTGCTTCACGTCCTTTGTTTTAAAAGAAAAAAATTAATCAACCCACTCACAACGCCTCTGGGAGCATAAAGGAGCAAAGATCGGCATTTTTAATGATTTGTTGCCCTCTACACTCAAAGCAAGACGCATGCTGCGCCCGATTACCCAAGTGCTTCAGAAGGAACGGATCTTATTCCGTTGGGGGTTTCCATTGTCGTTAACGGTGAGACGCGATAATAATCAAATGGTGACCTTGCACCACAGGTCAGGTGCAAGACAGGTGCAAGACTATGCCAATCAGGGCTCAGAGTCCTGATTTGGCAAATTTTGCCCAATCATGGGCTCACAGAGCTAAGTCCCGCAGCACACTATATAAGGCTTCCCCGCAGCTCCAGCGTGTGTTTGTTGCAGGAGTGAATCAGAGAGGAGAGGAGATTGTTGCATATCCGGGTCTATCACTGAGTTATACCAGAGTTCTGGGAATTTGAATCTGTGTCTTGGCACTGCCAGCTATCAGGGTGTATCACTGAGTTATACAAGAGTTATGGGAATTTTAATCTGTGTGTTGGCACTGCCAGGCTATCAGGGTGTATCACTGAGTTATACAAGAGTTCTGGGAATTTGAATCTGTTTGTTGGCACTGGCAGCTATCAGGGTGTATCACTGAGTTATACCAGAGTTCTGGGAATTTGAATCTGTGTCTTGGCACTGCCAGCTATCAGGGACAGGGTGTATCACTGAGTTATAGCAGAGTTCTGGAAAATCAGTTTATCTTTAATCTAATTCAAGATACCATAGAATACCACAGTTGAATCAGAGTTCATCTGTATCTTTAATCTGTATCTTTATCTATTCAGAGTTGAATCTGGGTCTTGCCAGCTATCAGGGTGTTGCAGCCTGCAGGAGAGGAAGTGAATCAGAGAGAGAGTAGACATTGGCAGCCTTGCAGGGAAAATATCAGTGAAATCGCTGACTTATTGCAGAGTTCTGAATATCTTTAATCTAGATAACACAGTTGAATCAGAGTTCTGCATATCTCCAATCTTTATACCAGAGTTGAATCAGATTTCTGCATATCTCCAATCTTCATAACAGAGTTAAATCAGAGTTCTGTATATCTTTAATCTATATATCACTCACCATGTCAGAAAGACCAAAAAGGACAGGCAGATGCTCCCAGACACAGATAAGAGGGCAAGCAGCCTCTGTGTCAGAAGGCTGTGCCCCTGGTCGTCATGGACGTGGTGCATCCTCTCCAGGGGCATGCTTGTCCTTTCTAACTGGTGCTGGCCGTCTTAAGCAGCAGCAACATACAGAGGATTTGCAGGATTGGCTAACCAGGCCATCCTCATCCTCCGACTCCTCTGCCAGCCAGGCTTGTATTGGTTTACAGTCCACCTCAGCTGCCAAAACATCTAATTCAGCCTCCATGTCCACAGCTACTCCTGCCGTAGCCTCACTATCATACATGGAGGAGATAGCTCCTCCTTGTTTGACTACAATGACAGTGAGAGAAAGGGGGTGGTGCGAGGATCCTGAGGACGAGCAATAGCACTAATGGCCTGCTCTACGGTGGGGGCACGCTCAGGTCTCACAAGGTTTTAGCTTGCTTGTGCCATTACAGGGATGAATACTCCATATGCAAATCAGTCTGCTCTCACCCAATGAGGATGGCCAGTACTGTAGGATGGCCAGCACATCAAGCAAGGGGTCCACGTCTGGATGACCCTGTATACTTATAGTGAAAAAAAGGTGGGGATGCGAGGATCCAGACGTGGACCCCTTGCTTGATGTGCCTAGAGGGGTGTCAGCTATAACCTCCTGACGAGGCATAACAAGGCCGAAACGATCGTCGGGGGTTGCTGCACCTCTCGTGCAGGTATGTCATCCTTGGCAGTCAGTACTGGCCACCCTCATTGGGTGAGAGCAGACTGATTTGCATATGGAGCATTCATCCCTGTGATGGCACAAGCAAGCTAAAACCTTGTGAGTAGGGATGAGCCGAACACCCCCGAGTTCGGTTCGCATTCGAACTCGAACTTTTCAAATGTTCGAATTCGAACTCGAACTCAATACAAGTCAATCGGACTCAAAGTTCGATTTTTAGAGTGCCCTCCAAGAGGGCATATATGCTAGCTATTTGCCATAAAAGGTGTATGGGGGACTGGGTAGTGCCCTGGGGGATAAGAAACGAAGACAAAAAGTAAAGAAAAAAGTTTTTAAAAGGACAGTGAGTTTTCCATGAAATAAGGGTTAAAAATAAAAACAAAAAATTCCTTCAAATATCGTGCCTAGGAGGTCCCCTTAACCTGCCCGTGAAGTGGCAGATTTGTAGGATGTATAGAAACATTTAAAAATAAAAAAAATGACGTTTCAAATGACGGTAAATGCTTTTCCTTTAATCCATTCATAAACAACTGCTTGGGGCGGTAGCCTGTATGAAAAGACATTTTAGGACGCGCAGAGAAAGTTTAGTGATTTTTTGGCTAAATTATGGTGAAACTTATGCAGGCTTTGGATGAAAGTAACAATAGGTGCTTTAAAATTGGTCCTTTAGCGTCGGCAACAGTGCCGTCACACCGTAACCCCTGTGGTATTGTGGAAGAGTGCAGGGGTGGAGCATGCGGTCCTATATTAAAAAGATATGAATCTGATAAAGGCGTCAGTGCACCCAAATATTGTGCCTTTGGTGCCAGGCCAGCAAGTGCCATCATACAGTAACCCCTTTGTGGTATTATGGAAGAGTGCAGGGGTGGACCATGCGGTCCTATATTAAAAAGATATGAATCTGATAAAGGCGTCAGTGCACCCAAATATTGTGCCTTTGGTGCCAGGCCAGCAAGTGCCATCATACAGTAACCCCTTTGTGGTATTATGGAAGAGTGCAGGGGTGGACCATGCGGTCCTATATTAAAAAGATATGAATCTGGTAATAGCATCAGTGCACCCAAATAATGTGCCTTTCATGGCAGCAAGTGCCTTCACACCGTAACCCCTTTGTGGTATTGTGTAGGAGTTCAGGGGTGGAGGTTTTGTGAATGCAGAAGAAATCCCTGATCTATTCCGTTACGTCAGCATCAGGGGATTGATAGCTGCTGATCCAGGACTGATTCATTTTTATAAATGTCAGCCGGTCTACAGAGTCGGTGGACAGACGCACTCTTTTGTCTGTGACAAAACCTCCAGCGGCACTGAACGTCCTTTCAGAAAGCACGCTGGATGAAGAGCAACCTAGTAGCTGC
The DNA here is from genome assembly GCA_009667805.1 of Leptobrachium leishanense. Taxonomy (NCBI): domain Eukaryota; kingdom Metazoa; phylum Chordata; class Amphibia; order Anura; family Megophryidae; genus Leptobrachium; species Leptobrachium leishanense. Next base: position 277,564,741 of record CM019065.1, read on the forward strand.
ATAGCATATTGGCTAAGTTCTGGCCAGTGATCCAATCTCAAAACCCAGTAAGTCAGTGGATCATCTGCTTGAAAGGTATCCAGGTCTGCCCTTGCCCCTAGGTAGTCCTGCACCATATGGTGAAGACGCTGGCAATGGGTGCCTACATTTGACATCCCTGGGCGTCGTGGACTAAAAAAATTTAAAAAGGCATCAGTCAAGCGGCCCCGGCCTTCACCACTATTCCTCTGATCATCCGCAGCCTCAGAAGCACCTGTGTCATCACTTGGTAACCTACCAGTGCCTGGAAAGGTGTTACACAAGTGTCGCTTTAGAGCGTCCTCAAGTTTTTTCATCCTGTGCTCCCTCTGAGCGGGCAGGATGAGCTTTGCAACTTTACCCTTGTATTGTGGATCAAGAAGGGTTGCCAACCAGTAATGATCCCTCTCCTTGATAGCACGAATCCTGGGGTCCTTTAGCAGGGTTTGCAGGGTAAGGGAGCCCATGCAGCATAGGTTGGAGGTGGCATTAGCTTCCGAGTCTTCCTGGTCAATGAGGAGGATGACCCCATCATGCACTTCCTCCTCCCAGCCACGTACTAGTCCTTGTGTTTCTGGGCAAACAAAACCCTCCCTTGAGGAATCCCCACCTTCAATGCCCCCACTACTTAAATATTCCTCCTCCTCCTTCTCATCCTCCTCCTGTCTGATCTGAGGAGGACCCGCTGGAATGCTGTCTGCGGAAAGACTGGGGCCTTCAGAGCTAGGGAAGGCCTCCTCTTCCTCCCTCTGCTCTGCCTCTAGAGCCACATCTATAATTCCCCGCAGAGTGTGCTCCAGCAGGAACACTAAAGGAATTGTGTCACTGATGCATGCACTGTCCATGCTCACCATCCTCGTTGCCTCCTCAAATGGTGACAGTACAGTGCATGCATCCTTGATCATCAGCCACTGCAGGGGGAAAAAAAAAACAAGTTGATCTGAACCTGTCCTTGTGCCATACTCACACAGGTACTCGTTGATGGCCCTCTGCTGCTTGTGCAGACGCTGCAGCATTGCTAATGTCGAGTTCCACCTGGTGGGCATGTGACAGATCAGACGGTTTGTGGGAAGGTGGAATTCTCTTTGAATTTCTGCCAGGCGAACACTTGCTAGGAATGACCGTCTGAAGTGGCTGCAGACTTTTCTGGCTGGGCTGAGAAGCTCTGTCAGCCCTGGGTACCTGTTTAGAAAACACTGTACCACCAGATTTAGGACGTGTGCTAGGCATGGTACATACGTCAACTTACCCAGGCGTAGGGTGGAGAGAAGGTTGCTGCCTTTATCACAGACGACCATTCCCAGCTGAAGCTGGCGTGGTGTTAACCATCTCTTGCGCCTGCCCCTGCAGAGCTGACAGAATTTCTGGCCCAGTGTGGCTCCTTTCCCCTAAACAAACCAGCTCAAGCACAGTATGATATCTTTTTGCTTGAGCCATAGCATAGCCCCTGTCAGGCGTCGGTTTAACTGCCACTTTGCCAGAGACACAGGAGGATGAGGAGGAAGAGGGAGAGGTGGTGGTGAAGCAGACAGACCTCATACAAGCAGCTTTCTGGAGGCATGGTGGATGAACAAGCTCCAGCACAGAGCCCCGTCCTGGATCCCTCCCAGCTGCAATCAGAGTCTCCCAGTGTGCCGTTTAAGGAAATATAACGGCCCTTTCCATGCTTGCTGGACCACGTGTCTAAAGTCACATGCACCTTGCTGCTGACTGCCTTTCACAAGGACTCAATAACATTGTCTTCCACGTGCTGGTATAGTGCTGGAATGGCCTTCCGTGAAAAATAATGGCACTTTGGAACATGCCACTGTGGTACAGCACATTCAGCAAATACACGGAAGGGAGCAGAGTCCACCAGCTGGAAAGGCAGCAGCTGCAATGCGAGTAATTTTGCTAATTTTGCATTTAGACGCTGTGCTTGGGGATGGATGGGACTATATTTTTTCTTATGCTGCAGCAGCTGGGGCAACATAATCTGACTGCGTAAATCTTCAGCTGATGGGATGCTGTCACATTGTGAGGAAGGACATGGTACATCCATTACTGTAGCATCATCCCTTTCAGTGGAGGTTGTAGGCAATGACATGGCAAGACAAAAAGTGGGGGTAGAGACCGATGAGGAGGACCTACGCAAAGTTTTGCGCCAACGGGATGCGTAGCAGGTGGTCATATGTCGCCTCAAGCACATGGTACCAAGCGTCCGGTGTCTTTCCCACGCTTGAGCCTCATCTGACATAGATTACAAATAGCAACGGTGGGGTCTGCTGCACATTTCTTAAAGAACTCCCAGACAGCAGAGTTCCTGGATGTGTGCTTAGAGACAACAGCGCTCTGCACCTGAGCAGCTCTGTCATCTGATGCCTTGGACTGGCTAGTGCTACAGTTGGTCATAGGGGATGTTGTGCCTCGTGTTTGTTGTGCCTCCTCTTCCTCCTCCTCACTTGACTCCTCTGTTCGATCAGGCACCCAGGTGGAGTTAGTGACCTCATTATCATTGTCATCACCCCCTATCTCCTCGTCACTGGAGCCAACTTGGCAGTATGCTGCAGCTGCTGGGTGTCGGATATAATCTCTGCACGTGACTACAACACGTCATATATTGGACTTCTCAGCCAAGCCTCCAATATGGCAGGGATTATTATTTCATAAGAAATTTATACGAGACACAAATATCAATCGTTTATATTTCCTAGAAATTCTCCTAAATTCTTTTAATTGTCTGTGTTTTGCTTTGAAAAATACAATAATCAATAATCGGATAAAAACATATATATATTTATTACGTATACAAAAAAGTTTCAAATCTCATATCATAAACAAAGATTTATAAACCACAATCCATCAGCACATAAAAACTAGCTTCACAATATATGTATCTCCTGTTAGCAACTACATATATAGTATGATTATTATCATTTACCTTATCAGTTAGTAACTAATACACAAATGGTTAATAAACATTTCTGCTTAATATAACATGCATTTCCCAGCAAACAATGTTTAACCAGCTAGATCTTATAGATATATATATATATCTATACTACATGGATCAACAAAAGATGAGCTAATTTAAAATAAGTAATAAAACTTATTTAGTGTATCCTCCCCTAATCGAGAATTAAACTTCTAATCTTTTGCTTTTTATTTCTAGTTATATAATTCCTTGCTTATTAATTTCAATAACAGAAATTTCCAAATTCAATATATATATTGGTATCAATCTTACAACTGTTTCTTTTAGGATAAATCCTTATGTCCACTTCCTCATATCTCTATCTGCAGAATAGAGATATTTAGATTTTTGGAGCTACCAAGAATCTGAGAAATCTCAGTCTATATATTGCAAGAAATCTACAAATATATATAATTACATCAATTCCTTAATTTAAATAGCTCTCATACATTACCTCTCCAATCTGGATTTTGAGGAGCCTGCCTTAGAATTCTTTATGTAATGTTTTGGAATATGTGAAGATTATCAATATCAGATAATCAATGCATGTGAGTCAGAGATTTGGTGAGAGTCTTGAGTGCATTGTCCCGGAATGATCTGCTAGCAATGTGTGTTAGCCTCGGAATCTCGGAATCTCTCATGTGTATTGGAAGTCTGAATGCATTGCGGTGTGAGTCTCTGAATGAATGCATCCAACATTGCCGCTTCAATTATAGTCAATTTGACGTCACTAGCAATATTTTCATCATATCAAATATAATATTTACTATCCTCTAGAGGGCAGTATTGCACTTCTTAATTTTCCAACATTTAATTTTAATATCTCTTATCTCAGATCAAGAGGTCAATTTGACTTAACAAAGACCCTATTTTCTCAGTGTAGACATCTACAGGGTTATTCAGAGAGCGTGAAAAGCAGGAGAATGGCTCGAGAATAACTGGAGAATGAAAAATTCTAGGTCAAAATAGCCAAACCAGAAAAATTCTCCCTTTCATCTCACTTTCCAAATCGGCTATTTTGACCTAGAATTTTTAATTCTCCAGTCATTCTCCTGCTTTTCACGCTCTCTGAATAACCCTGTTAGTCTCCACATATCAAAATTAGATTTATATCCTCACTCCTTTCAAAGTTTTCCATTCCTCTCTAGTTAACTCACAGAATCTATTCTTCAATAATTATACTATTTACCACTTAAACTCTCTACAATATAAATTGGAGCGTCTATTTTCTACTGTAAATATAATAAAATATACCTTGATTATAAACATATATTTCGTGAATATATTTTACATTATAAAGATTTTAACTCTTATATTCCTATACCCAAAAAACAAAATATCTTTTTGTTTTAAAGACTTAAAACAGACCAATAAATTTAAATGTGACATGCCTGTACTTAGCTTGGGCATTATATCACACAAAGACATTTTAAGGTTCCTTCATGTCTAGTATTTCTAGAAAAATAAGATTTCACCTATCCATGAACTCTGTAAAAAAAAAAATCTCAGTTCATTTCTAACTAGAGAAATTTGGAAAAAGAAAAAGACTGTCTTTAAAAACAAAATGGCTACAGGCATCCATTTTACCTTTTTTCCCTTCCAATATACCTGACATGGGACAACATGAGTGCCAGTTATTTGTGTGTCATCACTGGCACCCCCTTGATTATACTCCCTTCCTCAACCTCAGAGATTGAATCAGAGCACTGTACTTGCTGCGCATCCTCAAGCAGCATGTCACTGTTATTGTAGTCAAACAATTCAGCTGACTCCTCCGTGTGTGATAGTGAGGCTACGGCAGGAGTAGCTGTGGAAATGGAGGCTGCATTAGATGCTTTGGCAGCTGAGGTGGACTGTAAAGCACTACAAGCCTGGCTGGCAGAGGACTCGGAGGATGTGGATGGCCTGGTTAGCCAATCCACCAAATCCTCTGTATGTTGCTGCTGCTTAAGACAGCCAGCACCAGTTAGAAAGGACAAGCGTGCCCCTGCAGAGGATGCACCACGTCCACGATGACCAGAGGCACAGCCTCCCAACACAGAGGCTGCTTGCCCTCTTATCTGTGTCTGGGAGCGTCTGCCTGTCCTTTTTGGTCTTTCTGACATGGTGAGTGATATATAGATTAAATATATACAGAACTCTGATTCAACTCTGGTATAAAGATTAACCCTTTCGCTGCTGAGGCTTTTCCCGCCCCTGTGCTGAGGTCATTTTTACCGGTTTTGCTCATCATGTTTAAACGTGTTTTGAAGGCTTATTTTAGTATATGACCCAGACATATTATATATCGTTCTTTCCGTCAGACTCGGTAGATTCATAATATGTCATTATTATATGTATACGTTATGTCATGTCTGTATATTATAACAAAAAATGCAATAAAATATGTATTTTCAATAATTTACAATGTGTAAAGTGTTTTTTTTCACATTTTAACATGCGAGCAATTGCGGTTATATTTTGTATGGGGTGCACTTGTTAAAAAAATTAGAGATGGGGTCTCGTTACATTTGTTTTTGGGGAAAATTACACTATTTTTAACAAACGCACCGCATACAAAAATCGTTAGTGCAGCATCATTGTTCACATTATAATTGAAATGGGAACAATATTGCTGCATTAACAAAACAAAAAAAAGTGTTTATTCTTTTTAAAAATTCTTTCTTATTTTTTTTTTTTTTTTTACAACATTTTTCACAGTAGTGTTTGGTATCGTTGGAACGGCCATGCTCTGGCCGATCCAACCATACCAAACATTAACCCCTAACTGCCACGGATCGGGAGATAGGGAGATCATTGGAACTCCCTATCTCCACAGTTGGTGGCAGTTAGGGGTTAAGTCCAGGACTGGCGTCATCGTGCTACGCACGATGACGCCAGTCCTCAGGGGGAGTTCCCGAAGGCTTGGCCGACATCCAAAATGTCGGCCAGCTCCGGGAAAGGATCACGAACCGGCGCTTTTCAGCGCCGATTCGTGATCCAGCTCCCCAGGGGTTAATGCCAGGCACCATTTGGAAGGGCAGGCTGTGCCCTTCCAAATGATGCCTGGGTTAACCCCCGCAGAGCCGCCGATCGGGAGGGAGAGAGGTCCGAAGGACCTCTCCCCCTCCCTTTCAGGCGCCTCCTCCGCACATGCGGGGGGGGCGCCTGAATTAGGTGTCATCGCGCCCCCGCGATGACACCTAATACCGGCGGCTGCGGTTCCGGATGCGCGGCTGACATCGAGGATGTCAGCCCGCACCGGGGGGGCCAGCGATCGGCCGGAACCCGGCCGAACGCTGATCCCAATGGGAGGACGCGCTCAGCGCATCCTCCGCATACCAGCGGGAATGCTGAGGACGCGCTGAGCGCGTCCTCAGCATCGAAGTGGTTAAAGATTTCTAGAACTCTGGTATAACTCAGTGACACACCCGGATAGCTGGAAGCCAGTGACAAGACACAGATTACCTCAATTCCCAAATATTTTGTAGAAATTACTGACCCCCCAATATTCAGGGTGGCAGTGAAAAGACACAGATTACCTCAATTCCCAAATATTTTGTAGAAATTACTGACCCCCCAAAATTCAGGGTGGCAGTGACAAGACACAGATTACCTCAATTCCCAAATATTTTGTAGAAATTACTGAACCCCCAAAATAGTTGCTGGTGGCAGTGACAAGACACAGATTACCTCAATTCCCAAATATTTTGTAGAAATTACTGACCCCCCCAAAATAGTTGCTGGTGGCAGTGACAAGACACAGATTACCTCAATTCCCAAATATTTTGTAGAAATTACTGACCCCCAAAATACTGGGTGGCAGTGAGAACACACAGATTAGAAAAATTCCCAGATATTTTGTAGAAATGAGACCCCCCAGTAGCTGGTGGCAGACTTGCAGTGAGAACACACACTAACACAACAACAATCTCCTCTCAAACTCGTGCTGAAGCGCTGTGTGAAGCCTTATATAGTGCGGCGGGACTTAGCTCTTTGAGCCCATGATTGGGCAAAATTTGCCCAATCAGGACTCTGAGCCGTGATTGGCATAGTCTTGAAACTGTCTTCCTGCAAGGCTGTAGCCAATTATAAGCTTCAGGCCAGTGGAAAAGTGCATTGTGGTCCATTGTGGTGCATTGTGGGCGAACATGCGGAAATGTTCGTAGTAAGCGAACATGCGAACAGGCGATGTTCGAATCGAACTCCGAACCGTTCGAACCGAACAGCTCATCCCTACTTGTGAGACCTGAGCGGGCACCCACCGTAGAGCAGGCCATTAGATTTCCCCATTTTTATTCACTACATCGACTGAGGAAGGCGCAGACAGCGCCGAAACGCGTCTCGAGATATCACCAACCCCCCCCCCTCGACCATATATATTGTTTGTAATCCATGTATTTTACTGAATAAACCCCTATTTTAAGTACATAGGAGTATTTGGATCACTGAATCACTGGTAATTCAAACCAACCTGAATAGGCCGGTCCTCCAGGATCCACCACGGACACCGCAACCTGCACCTAAAGAACCAGCTAAGAGGGGTCCAGGTACGCACCATCAAGCAGTACCAAATGCACAACGGTTGAGCCTGGAATGATAAGGCTCCCAAATCGGTGAGTGTAACCAACCTCCTTCTTACTATAGCGAGTCAGTAATCACTGATGCTGTGCCATGAGAGCACCCTTTTCCTCTTTTTTATGTCCCTCTACCTGAGGTGAAGGCGTCTTATTAAAGAAGGGCGTTTCACTCCAGAGCCCGGATTTAAGCGGCTCTGGCTCCTGTAAGTGCGCAATTTTTGAGCACCAGTAATTTCACCCATACCAAAACGTTGCTGTACTATTGTTATTTCCTTTCTCTTCCCCCCGTTCTTTATCTCCCGTTTGAGCGGAGTTAATCAACGCTATAGGAGGAGCTGCTACATCAAGCATAAAGCAGAACACGTTTTAGTGTATATTCTGCCACCTTAGGACCTCTGGAAAACAAAGACATTAAGGACAATAGATCTCCAATATACACGGGAAATCAGTGTAAGGTCATTTTTGCATATTCACCAACAGACGTCGAGTATTTATACTCAGACTGCACTGGTCACCACAAGCGCCGATGCGGATATCGGCATTATCCTCTTTCTAGCATCCATCAGCATGCTGTGCTAGCTCTCTTCATGCACCTAGGCTGTCACTGTTGCACTTTAATAACGCATACCTTGTCGCACTTTAATATCGCATTGATTGTTGCACTTTATATTGCATAAACTGTTGCACTTTATATCACTAATTGTGACATCAGCACCTTATTTAATTTTGCACCAGTTAAGTTGCAATTATATGAACTGTAAGGATTTACACGTATCCATTGGCTCATAAGTACGGCACTGTGATGTGTTGTACATAACTGTTGCGCCACTAGGAACCCCCCCCTTTTTCTCCATTAGTGCTGTTGCTCGTCCTCAGGATCCTCACACCCCCCTTTCTCTCACTATAAGTATACAGGGTCATCCAGACATGGACCCCATTCTTGATGTGCCTAGAGGGATGTCAGCTATACCCTCCTGATGAGGCCTAACAAGGCTGAAAATATCGTCGGGGGTTGCTGCACCTCTCGTGCAGGGATGACGTCCTTGGCAGTCAGTACTGGCCACCCTCATTGGGTGAGAGCAGACTGATTTGCATATGGAGCATTCATCCCTGTAATGGCACAAGCAAGCTAAAACCTTGTGAGACCTGAGCGGGCACCCACCGTAGAGCAGGCCATTAGTGCTGTTGCTCGTCCTCAGGATCCTCACACCCCCCTTTCTCTCACTACAATGACAGAGATATGCTGCTTGAGGATAAGCAGCAACTCCAGTGCTCTGATTCAAACTCTGAGGTTGAGGAAGGGAGTATAATAAACCTAGAAGGAGGGGGTGCCAGTGACACAAAGAACAGGCACTAATGTTCCCCCAGCAGCTGCAGCATACTGCCAAGTTGGCTCCAGTGACGAGGAGATAGGGGGTGAGGATGATGATGAGGTCACTGACTCCACCTGGGTGCCTGATCAAACAGAGGAGTCAAGTGAGGAGGAGGAGGAGGCACAACAAAAATGAGGCACAACGTCCTCTATGAGCAACTGTAGCCAATCCAAGGCATCAGATGTCAGAGCTGCTCAGGTGCAGAGCGCTGTTGTCTCAAAGCACACATCCAGGAACACTGCTGTCTGGGAGTTCTTCACGACATGTGCAGCAGACTGAAGCGTTGCTATTTGTAAGCTATGTCTGAAGAGGATCAAGCATGGGAGAAACCTCAGCCACTTGGGTAATACATGCTTGAAGCGACATATGACCACTTGTCATGCATCCCATTGTGTCAGGGGTCCTTACTGCTGACCCTGGGTTGCGCTCCGGTCCCGGGCAATAGCGGGCATGCCGACGCTATTAGCATCCATATTCCTCCCTCGTGTCCCGACTACAGAATGAACCGCGCGTGCGTGCGCTTTCCCGGGCTATCAGAGAATGCTGTACGCAAGGACGCTCAAGAAGGTCGACGGCGGTTCCGCACATCATCAGAGAACGCCCGGGGGGTTCAATATAAAGAAGACAGTTGAAGGATAGTTCAGTACTAGTTTATTCTAGTCTGTTGCGCTGATTTTGTTACTTTGTTCCTGTGATACCGTGACTCTGACTTCTGCCTGGAGATACTACTACGCTGACTGCCTTAACCCCTCGACTTCTGCCTGGATATACTACTACGCTGACTGCCTTAATCCCTCGACTTCTGCCTGGATATACTACTATGCTGATTGCCTTAACCCCTCGATTGCTGCTTGGATATATTACTACGCTGACTGCTTTAATCCCTCGATTGCTGCTTGGATATATTACTACACTGTTATACCACTCAGTTATATGTATATCTTGCATATTGGTTCCTACTCCGCTACTTCCGCATGCAACCCTGACATAATAAACTAGTCTACTATGGAATCAGCAAGTGTACCAGAGACTTTGGCCGCCATTGCCCAGCAGCTCAATATATTGACTCAATCGGTGCAGGCTTTGGAAGCCAATCAAACAGCTATGCAGGTGCACCAAGATCGTCTGGAACAAGGATTAGCAAGTAGTGGTGCCTCACGGCCTGTGGCAGAGCCCCCAACGCTCCCTATTGATGCCGCTACGATGGGTCCAGAACCTTACGTGTCACCACCCGAGAAATTCGATGGAGATCAAAAGCAGTTTCGCTGCTTCATTACGTCATGTCAAATAATGTTTTCCCTACAGAGACGTACCTATAACACCAACTTTGCACGAGTCAGATCAGTGATATCACTACTAACAGGCAGGCCTCAACGATGGGCACATCATCGGCTGCGAACCCACAGTCCCTTACTGAACAGCTGGAGTACATTCTACAAAGCTCTGGAGGAAATGTATGACGACCCCCATCAGGTGACCAATGCGGCTCAAGCTCTTGACAACCTTAAACAAGGAAGAAATGATGTAGAGGAGTACATTACAGACTTCAAACATTTGGCCCTTGAATCAGAATGGAATGAGCCTGCACTCATAGCTCAATTCAGGAAAGGATTGTCTGAAACGTTGAAAGACGAGCTAACAAGAACGGGGGTACCTCCTTCATTGGACAAGACCATGTCTCTATGTACTGAAATTGACCGTCGACTAAGAGAAAGGCGTGCTGAACGTGCCAACAATCATAATTCAATGCCTATAAGGAGAACTGTTCCTCCGCCACCTACAACGTCCCCCATGCCTACCAACAATGAGGAAGAACCCATGCAAGTTGGGGCAGCTAGAGGACCATCAACAGAAGCCGAGAAGTCAAGGAGACGGTCCTTAGGCCTATGCATGTACTGCGGTCGTGCAGGTCATCAAGTCCGAGAATGTCGTGAGAAGCCTAACACTCGCATGGGTAAGCCTTTAGCCCTTCCCGCTTTTGTGTCCGTTAAAAGCATCTGCAACACTATGTCCACCCACCTCATAGTACCCTTTCTTTACAGTGGGACGGCCATACAACCACACTCAACGCCATGATTGATTCTGGTGCCAGCGGCTGCTTCATGGACGATAAGATAATACAGTCTCTAATAATACAGATCCAGATGGATCCAGCTACTACTAATACCCACTACTTCTAAGAAGCAGCCATACCCCATCCAATTATTAGACGGAAGCTCTCCTCAATCAGGTCCCGTGACCAAAGAGACTGTACCTCTCCTAGCCACCATAGGAGAACAACCACAAGACATACTTATCTTTGACATTGTGCCTTCACCGGTATTCCCAGCCATTCTTGGCCTTAACTGGTTAAGAAGAAACAATCCTACTATCGATTGGTCCAATAGCACCATTACCTTCACCCAGGAAGAACTATCTACGACTTCAGAAATACCCCAAACCCAGATCCATACTGCGGCTATGTGCACAGAAATACCCAAAGCTTATCAGGATTACATAGTGTGTTTGAGAAGAAAGGAGCAGATGATCTACCACCGTCCAGAGCCTACGACTGTCTGATCGATCTTTTACCTGGTGCTCCCATACCCCATGGCTGAATATACCCATTGTCCGAATTAGAATTAGAATATCTCAAAGAATATATAGCGGAGAACCTGAAAAAAGGCTCTATACGTCCCTCAACATCTCCTGCAGGTGCACCCATCTTTTTTGTCGGAAAAAAGGACGGGGGTCTTCTCCCTTGTGTTGACTACTGCACCCTGAATAATATTACGATTAAAAACAAATATCCTTTACCTCTGATATCCGAGCTCATGGATAGACTAAGAACCTCTTCAGTATTTACTAAACTTGATCTACGGGGTGCATACAATCTGGTGAGAATACGAGATGGAGACGAATGGAAGACGGCCTTCAGGTCCAGATATGGACATTTTGAGTATTTGGTAATGCCATATGGTCTCTGCAATGCCCCTGCCACGTTTCAGAGATTCCTCAATGATATCTTCCAAGACATATTGGATTGTTACGTGATAATATATCTGGATGACATATTAATTTACTCTGACACCGCTGAAACGCATAAGAATCACGTAAGAACCATATTGCTACGTCTCCTGAAACATAAGCTGTACGTAAAACTGGAAAAATGTCTATTTGATACACAGCGTATTGACTTTCTTGGTTTCATCATTACCCCTGGACACATCCAGATGGATCCAGCTAAGATAGAAGCAGTCATGAAGTGGCCAGCTCCCACTAATAGAAAGGGGGTCCAGTGTTTTTTGGGGTTCTGCAACTTTTACAGGAAATTTGTAAAGAACTTCTCAAAGATAGCTAAGCCGCTGACAGAATTAACCCGTATACATACCCGTTTTGCTTGGTCCATAGCAGCTCAAGACGCTTTTGATCTCTTAAAAAGGACTATCACTACAGCACCTATACTCTCAATTCCAGATCCCTCTCGTCCATATATACTGGAGGTAGATGCCTCAGCTTTCGCTGTTGGAGCCGTTTTATCTCAAAGACAGAAAGAAACTGAAGTGATTCATCCTGTGTCCTTTTTCTCTAAAACCCTTTCCGCAGCCGAAAAGAATTATGACGTCGGAGAGAGAGAATTGTTGGCAATCAAACTATCTCTGGAAGAATGGCGCCATCTCCTTCAAGGAGCTCGTCACCCAGTTTCTATCCTTACAGACCATAGAAATCTAGAATATTTACAGCAAGCACGCAGATTAAAACCAAGACAAGCCCGATGGGCTCTTTTCTTCAGTCGGTTCAATATGTTCATCACATACAGATCCGGTAGCAAGAACGGGAAAGCCGATGCCTTGTCAAGGGCTGAAGACAACATTCAAGTAATTAACAACGATTTCATAATACCCAGAACTTGTTTTGCTACGATCAAATTATCACTCTGGGACGTAATAAAACGGAATACACCCCCTATTGATCAAACGGTTCCTTCGATGGCGCTAACCGCGCAGGATGGATTTCTATTACACCGTCAGAAGGTATTTGTGCCATCCGCAGCAGTACTGTCCGTTCTTCAATATTGTCTTGACTCCCCCCTAGGGGGTCATGGGGGCATACATAAGACAGTGGATTTAATGAATCGTTTTTTCTGGTGGCCTCATCTACTGAAGGATACTGTATCATACGTGAAGAATAGCCCAGTATGCATCAGAACCAAAGTCTCTCACCAGCGACCACAGGGTTTACTTCAACCATTACCTATTCCTCAGATTCCTTGGGAGGACATATCCATGGACTTTATAGTCGAGCTACCCGAATCCGCCAGATATAACACTGTAATGGGGGTAATTGACAGATTCTCGAAGATGGCTCATTTTTTGCCCCATGCAGGAATACCTACAGCAGCACAAACCGCATCGTTGTTTATCCAAGAAATATTCCGATTACATGGGCTACCCTCTACTATAATATCCGATAGAGGTTCTCAATTTACATTGCTTTTATGGAAAGCCTTTTGTAAGAATCTCCATATGCAACAGAGTCTATCCACGGCGTATCATCCTCAAACCAACGGTCAAACCGAGCAAACAAATGGTACCCTGGAACAATATTTATGGTGTTTCACTTCACATCTTCAAGACGATTGGGCAGATCTATTACCCATTGCAGAATTCGCATACAATAATCAGATCCATCGTTCTACTAATGCCTCTCCATTTTTTGTAAACTACGGCCGACATCCAGTAATGTTTCCTGGTTCACCTCTAGTTAGTAATGTTCCCTCCTTGGACCAGTGTATGGCTTGCATACATGATGGTTTCAAACTAGTCAGGTCAACACTTCTATCAGCTCAACGTTCATACAAGCAGTATGCGGACCGACACCGGGATCCCGCACCTCTATATAAAGTGGGTGATGTGGCATGGCTGTCCTTCAAGCATGTGACACTGAATTGTCCTTCAAGAAAGTTGGGCCCTCGCTTCTTGGGTCCTTTCCCGGTTATCAAGGTTGTTTCTCCTTCAGCAGTACGGCTTCGCTTGCCTGATGATTACAAGATCCATCCGGTCTTTCACGTATCCCTTCTGCGTCCTTCAGAACCGGATCCATTCCCTGATCGCACACCTTCCCGTCCGGGTCCCGTAGTGGCTGTAAACGACGATGAGTATGAAGTACAAGAGATATTGGATTCCCGCTTCCGCCATCGTCGTTTGGAGTATCTGGTTCACTGGACTGGATATGGCCCTGAGGAGGACTCCTGGGTTTCAGCCGCTGATGTCCATGCTCCTGCCCTTGTTCGCCATTTCCACATGGCTCACCTGAAGCGCCCCCGGAGTGGTCGCCTTGTTGGGGGGCTCTGTCAGGGGTCCTTACCGCTGACCCTGGGTTGTGCTCCGGTCCCGGGCAATAGCGGGCATGCCGACACTATTAGCATCCATCCTCCTCCCTCGTGTCCCGACTACAGAATGAACCGCGCGTGCGTGCGCTTTCCTGGGCTATCAGAGAACGCTGTACGCAAGGACGCTCAGGACGGTCGACGGCGGTTCCGCACGTCATCAGAGAACGCCCGGGGGGTTCACTATAAAGAAGACAGTTGAAGGATAGTTCAGTACTAGTTTATTCTAGTGTGTTGCGCTGATTTTGTTACTTTGTTCCTGTGATACCGTGACTCTGACTTCTGCCTGGCGATACTACTACGCTGACTGCCTTAACCCCTCGACTTCTGCCTGGATATACTACTACGCTGACTGCCTTAATCCCTCGACTTCTGCCTGGATATACTACTACGCTGATTGCCTTAACCCCTCGATTGCTGCTTGGATATATTACTACGCTGACTGCTTTAATCCCTCGATTGCTGCTTGGATATATTACTACACTGTTATACCACTCAGCTATATGTATATCTTGCATATTAGTTCCTACTCTGCTACCGCCGCATGCAACCCTGACACATTGGCACAACACTTCCCATCGGTCCTCAACTACCTCTACCCCCACTATATGTCCTGCCATGTCTACAACCTCCACTGACAGGGATGATGTTATAGTAATGGGTGTACCAGGTCCTTCCTCAGAATTTGACAGCATCCCATCAGCTGCAGATTTATGCAGTCAGATTTCATTGCCCCAGCTGCTGCAGCGTAAGAAAAAATATAGTCTCAACCATCCCCTTGCACAGCATCTAAATGCCAGCTTGGCAAAATTACTCGCATTACAGCTGCTGCCTTTCCAGCTGGTGGACTCTGCCTCCTTCCATGAATTTGCTGTACCACAGTGGCAGGTTCCAAAACGCCAGTTCTTTTCACGGAAGGCCATATCAGCACTATGCCTGTCGGGTATATTGGAAGGGAAAAAATTAAAATGGATGCCTGTAGCCATTTTGTTTTTAAAGACAGTCTTTTCTTTTTCAAATTTCTCTAGTTTTAGGAATGAACTGAGATTTTTTTTTTTACAGAGTGAAATCTTATTTTTTTTCTAGAAATACCAGACATGAAGGAACCTTAAAATGTTTTTGAGTGAGATAATGCCCAAGCTAAGTGCTAGACCTGTCATAATTAAATTTATTGGTCTGTTTTAAGTCTTTAAAACAAAAAGATATTTTGTTTCTAGGTATAGGAAAATAAGTTATAAAATCTTTGTAAGGTAAAATACATATTCACGAAATATATTTTTATAATCAAGGTATATTTTATAATATTTACAGTAGAAAATATATGCTCCAATAAATATTGTAGAAGAGTATAATTGGTAAATAGTATAATTATTGAAGAATAGATTCTGTTGATTTTAGCCAGAGAAAGGAATTCAACTGATAAAGACTCAGTAAAAACTTTGAGAGGAGTAGGGATATAAATTTGATTTTGGCATGAGAGACATAATGTCTAAGAAGGTCTTTGTGTCCAAATTGACCTCCTGACACGAGATAAGACATATAAAAATTAAATGTTGGAATTAATTAAGAAGTGCAATACTGCCCTCTAGAGGATAGTAAATATTATATTTGATATAATGAATAATATTGCCAGTGACGTCAAATTGACTATAATTGAAGCGGCAATGTTGGTTGCAGTCACTCCGAGACATACACCACAATGCATTCATTCAGACTTCCAGTAGACAATGAGGCATTCCAGCATTCAGGCAGACCATCAAATCAGAGTCCAGGACATGAGGCATTCAGAGACTTACACACATCGCTAGCAGAAGACCATTCCAGGACCAAATCTCTAACTCACATGCATTGATTATCTAATATAGATAATTTTCACATATTCCAAAAACAACATTACATAAAGAATTCCAAGGCAGACTCATCAAAATCCAGATTGGAGAGGTAATGTATGAGAGCTATTTAAATTAATGAACTAATGTAATTATATATATTTGTAATATTTTTGCAACAGATAGACTGAGATTTCTCAGATTCTTGGTAGCTCCAAAATCTAAATATTTCTATTTTGCAGATAGAAATATGAAGAAGTGGACATAAGGATTTATCCTAAAAGAAACTGTTGTAGGATTGATACAAATACATATATTGAATTTGGAAATTACTGTGATTGAAATTAATAAGCAAGGAATTATAGAACTACAAAATAAAAAGCAAAAGATTAGAAGTTTAATTCTCGAGATTAGGGGAGGATTCACTAAATAAGTTTAATTACTTATCATTTTAAATTAGCTCATCTTTTGTTGATCCATGTATTATAGAGAGATATAAATATCTCTATAAGATCTAGCTGGCTAAACATTGATTGCTGGGAAATGCATGTTGTATTAAGCAGAAATGTTTGTTAACCATTTGTGTATTAGTTACTAACTGATAAGGTAAATGATATTAATCATATATGCAGTTACTAACGGAAGATCCATATGCTGATGGATTGTGGTTTATAAATCTTTATGATATGAGATTTGAAACTTTTTTGTATACGTAATAAATATATATATTATTGATTATTGTATTTTTCAAAGCAAAACACAGACAATTAAAAGAATTTAGGAGAATTTCTAGGAAATATAAACGATTGATATTTGTGTCTCGTATAAATTTCTTATGAAATAATAATCCCTGCCATATTGGAGGCTAGCTGCTGAGAAGTCCAATATATGATGTGTTGCAGTCACGTGCAGAGATTATATCCGACATACCAGCACGTGGAAGACAATGTTATGGAGTCATTGGGAAAGGCAGTCAGCAGCAAGGTGCACATTACTTTAGACACGTGGTCCAGCAAGCATGGACAGGGCCGTTACATTTCCTTCACGGCACACTGGGTAACTCTGCTTGCAGCTGGGAGGGATCCAGGATGGGGCTCTGTGCTGGAGCTGGCTCATCCACCACGCCTCCAGAAAGCTGCTTATATGAGGTCTGTCTGCTCCACCACCTCTAACTCTTCCTCCTCCTTCTCTGTCTCTGGTGAAGTGGCAGTTAAACCGATGCGTGGCAGTGGCTACGCAATGGCTCAAGAAAAAATATGCCATACTGTGCTTGAGCTGGTTTGTTTAGGGGACAGGAGCCACACCGGGCCAGAAATTCTGTCAGCTCTGCAGGGGCAGGTGCAAAGATGGTTAACACCACGCCAGCTTGAGCTGGGACAGGTTGTCTGTGATAATGGCAGCAACCTTCTCTCCGCCCTACGCCTGGGTAAGTTGACGCAGGTACCATGCCAAGCACACGTCCTAAATCTGGTGGTACAGTGTTTCCTAACCAGGAACCCAGGGCTGCCAGAGCTTCTCAGCCAGACCAGAAAAGTCTGCAGCCACTTCAGATGGTCATTCCCAGCAAGTGTTCGCCTGGCAGAAATTCAAAAAGAATTCCACCTTCCCACAAACCGTCTGATCTGTGACATGCCCACCAGGTGGGACTCGAAATTGGCAATGCTGCAGCATCTGCACAAGCAGCAGAGGGCCATCAATGAGTACCTGTGTGAGTATTTGCACAAGGACAGGTTCAGGTCAACTTGTTTCTCCCCCCGCAGTGGCTGATGATCAGGATGCATGCACTGTACTGTCACCATTTGAGGAGGCAACGAGGATGGTGAGCAGGGACAGTGCATGCATCAGTGACACAATTCCTTTAGTGTTCCTGCTGAAGCGCACTTCCCTAGCTCTCAAGGCCCCAGTCTTTACACAGACAGCATTCCTGTGGGTCCTCAGGTCAGACAGGAGGAGGAGGAGGAGGAATATTTAAGTTGTGGAGGCATTGAAGGTGGGGATTCCTCAAGGGAGGGTTCTGTGTCCCCAGAAACCCAAGGACTAGTACTCATCCTCAGCGACCAGGAACACTCGGAAGCTAATGCCACCTCCAACCTACGCTGCATGGGCTCCCTTAGCCTGCAAAGCCTGCTAAAGGACCCCAGGATTTGTGCTATCAAGGAGAGGGATCATTACTGGTTGGCAACCCTTCTTGATCCACGATACAAGGGTAAGGTTGCAGAGCTCATCCTGCCCTCACAGAGGGAGGACAGGATGAAAAAACTTGAAGACTCTCTAAAGCGACACTTGTGTAACACCTTTCCAGGCACTGGTAGGTTACCAAGTGATGACACAGGTGCTTCTGAAGCTGCGGTTTATCAGAGGAAAAACAGTGAAGGGGGCCGCTTGACTGATGCCTTTTGGAATTTTTTTAGTCCACGGCACCCAGGGACGTCAAATGTAGGCACCCATTGCCAGCGTCTTCACCATATGGTGCAGGACTACCTAGGGGCAAGGGCAGACCTGGATACCTTTACAGCAGATGAGCCACTGGCTTACTGGATGTTGAGATTGGATCACTGGCCAGAACGTAGCCAAGATGCTATGCAGCTACTAGGTTGCCCTTCATCCAGCGTGCTTTCTGAAAGGACGTTCAGTGAAGCTGGAAGTTTTGTCACAGACAAAAGAGTGCGTCTGTCCACCGACTCTGTAGACCGGCTGACATTTATAAAAATGAATCAGTCCTGGATCAGCAGCTATCACTCCCCTGATGCTGATGTAAGTGTATAGATCGGGGCTCTCTTCTGCATTCCCAAAACCTCCACCACTGCACTCATCCACAATACCTCAGAGGGGTTACAGACTGTGTGAAGGCACTGTTGCCGACACTAAAGGCCCAATTTTAAAGCACCTATTGTTACTTTCATCCAAAGCCTGCATAAGAGGCACCATAATTTAGCCAAAAAATCACTAAACTTGTTCTGCATGTCCTAAAATGTCTTTTCATACAGGCTACCGCCCCAAGCAGTTGTTTATGAATAGATTAAAGGAAAACCATGTACCGTCATTTGAAATGTCATTTTTTTCTTTTTAAATGTTTCTATACATCCTACAAATCCGCCACTTCATGGGCAGGTTATGGGGACCTCCTAGGCACGATATTTTAAGGAATTCTTAAACATCACTGTTCCTTTAAAAATGTTTTTTTTTTACTTTTTTTCCTCGTTTCCTGTCCCCCAGGTTACTACCCGGACCCCCATACACCTTTTATGGCCAATATCTTGCATATATGCCCTCTTGGAGGGCACTCTAAAATTCGAACGTTCGAGTCCCATTGACTTGCATTGAGTTCGAATCGTGTTTGAATTCAAACTTTTTAAATTGTTCGAGTTCGAATGCGAACCGAACACGGGGGTGTTCGGCCCATCCCTACTCAGCAGAATAAATAAATTAAGAGACAACACCATGTATTAATAAAAGGCACACGTCTCTACAGAAGAAACATCATTTTACACTTTAGGTATTGTGCAGTGCAAATTTGAACTATATTGAGGCCCCTACATGTGCATATATAAAACATCAGAAGTAATTTTAATAGGGTTTCTAAATAAACATTTTTAAATGAACACATAGTTTGTATAATTTGCACTAAACCAATTTAGTCACATTAGAGGACCGGTATACATTTTGCACTTCAGGTGTTGTGTGGTGCACTTTAGACCGGGGTATACTGAGGCCCATACATGTGCATATGTACAAATGTAAAAAAAAAATAGCATCCAATGGGCACAGCAATATTAATTATTCATGGGGTTTCTGAGTAAACATTTTAAATGAACACATAGTTCAAATACTTTGCATTAAACCAATATAATCATATTAGAGGGCTGATATACTTTATAGATTCAGGTGTTGTATTGTGTACTTTAAATCGGAGTATACCAGGGCCCCTGCATGTGCATACGTGCAAATGTAAAACTTTTTTTGCTTCCAATGGGCAGCAATATCAAAAATCATTCTTGAACACATGGTTCATATACTTTGCACTAAAAACATAGTCATATAAGGGGACTGATATACATATAACAATGGTTTACTTTTAGATCTATCCCCATTTGAGTTTAACATTATGTCTTGACATCTATATATGAAACGCATGTCCGGGGCTTTCAGTGCAGTGAATGGCCTACACAAAATAGGAAGCAGTACATACTAGGTAATCAAACCCATCTGTAAGGACTGTATTGTGGACGTCTACTTAAAACATATTGGGGTCACTGTTAAAAAATATTGCAGATAACCATGACTATTAATATTGGGTGACTAAATTACAAAAACAAAATAAAATTAAAAATATAGGAAATAGGACATGTGGTGTGTCTCTATAGCACCCAACTTGATACCTAGAGGATCCAAGGCGTAAAAATATTAAAAACTACTGAAAATGGCACAGCTCAAAGTCTTTATTGAGACTCTTCGGGAATAACGTATCAAAATGGAATATCAATTTAATTTCCTCCTGATTCAATTTCCTGATAAAATCCCCTCCTCTCCAGTCTCTATCAATTTTTTGGATGGGGAGGAAGGTCAAACCTTTGGTGGAACAACTGTGTTTAATGCAAAAATGTGAGGAAACTGAGTGATTCTCAAATCCACGACGTACATTTCTCACATGCTCCATAATACTCACATGCAGTGGTCTGGTTGTTCTCCCGATGTACAGTAATTTACATGGGCATACTAGTGCATAAATGACTTTTTAGAGTGGCAAGTCATTGTCTGCCTCAACTTAAACGTATCATTGTGGTCAAGAGATTCTATCCATTGCTTCTTCAGGCCCAAACTCCTAGATGCCAACACTGGCCGCACCTATAAAAACCTTCTTTTAAAGCAAAAGGATTCAATACCGCTTTCCTTTTGGGGCATTGTGACTTCTCACCATCTTCTGTTTAATGCTACGGGCTCCCCTATTGATCATACTAGGTCTCTCATTAAGGATGCCTTGTAGGGCTTGGTCCTTTAGGAGGATCTGCCAGTGTTTCCTAATCACGTGGTTTATATCCCTACTCTGTCCATTAAAGTCATATATAAGAGAGACCGCCCTTGCCTATCTTACTATGTTCCTTATAGGAAAGTAAACCTTTTCTATCTTTTTCCCCTATTTCTCCAATCAGCATGTTTAGATGGTTCATATCAAAACCTTTTTCATGAAAGTTTCCCGCCATCTGGAGAGCCTGAGAGGTGTAAATAGTACCATCAGTGCAATTTCTTTTCAGACGGGTAAACTGAATTTTTGGACAACTTTTCAACCAAGTTCGTGCATGGCAGCTTGTAAACTCTATGTAATTATTGACATCGACCGGTTTAAAAAAGGTTTTCATTTTAATCTCGTTATCCTCTACATATAGGGTCAGGTCAAAAAAATTAATCTCCCTTTTATCAAAATGCACATCTAGTTCAATCCCCCACTCATCATTAAGATGACTAAAAAAGTTTTTTAGACTATTTTCGTCTCCTCTCCAGACAATAAAAAGGTCATCTATATATTGTTTATACAGGACTAGGTTACGCGCCCAGCCACCCTGAACCCCACCCACTGGAGTTCCCAGTGGGCCATAAAGAGGTTTGCGTAGCTGGGCGCGAACCTAGTCCCCATCGCCGTTCCGGTCTTCTGAATATAAAACTGGTCATTAAAATAAAAATAATTATTAGTGAGGATAAACTTGACACCCTCCACAATAAAATCATTTTGGTCTGCAGGATAAAACTATAGTGCTTGACATCCCCTACTGTGTGGGATAACACATCAGCTGTTGCTAATATAAAATCTGACTCCCATAGGAGCCCCTCTAGAATCTGTAGTAAATTCATAGTATCTCTCAAATAAGAGGGGATCATTTTAACCATTGGCTGCAATAGGATGTCCAAATACTGGGACAACCTGCTAGTGATGGATGAAATGACAGATATTATTGGCCAACCTGGTGGATGAACAGGATCTTTATGTAACTTGGGCAATAGATAAAAAACGGGGGTCTTAGGAAACTTTGGGCTATATTACAAAGATGGTGCCAACTTAACCAGAGCTGTCGTAAACTTAAAACCTCCATAGGCAATAATGGCTCTGGTAAGTTTACAACAGCTCTGGTTAAGTTAGCACCAACTATGTAATATTGCCCTTTATGTCCAGATATTGACATTCTTGACTGCTCAGGACTCCATTTTCTTTACATTTATTTATTAGTTCCAAAAAATTGCCCTTAATCTTGGAAGTGGGGTCTGCGTTAACGGTCTGGTAAGTGGAGGTGTCGTTTAATTGCCTCAAAGCTTCTTTTTTATACTGCTCACTATCCATGATGACAATCCCCCCGCCTTTATAACTATCGATAAGTCACTTTGGAGGGTTTTGAGAGCTAGTATTTCTCCTTTAAGGTTCAACAGCATTTTCTTTTTCTGTATCTGTTCTAAATTGGACATGACTATATATTCAAACACTCGCATTTCTTCTGAGATGAAATTTTTAGGGAAAAAAGTAGATTTATCTTTTAAATTAGTATGAGTGTAGTTTGTTAACCTTGTAGCCAATTCCAACAGTTTTTTTGCAAAAAACTTTTTTAGGCATAACTTTCGCTGGAATTTTTTAAGGTCTATATACATCTGAAATTTATTCATTTTGACCCTCGGGGCAAACTTTAGACCTTTACCTAGAATACTTATATCAGACTCTGTTAAAACATGTGTTTTAGGTAAAGGTCTAAAGTTTGCCCAGAGGGTCAAAATGAATAAATTTCAGATGTATATAGACCTTAAAAAATTCCAACAAAAGTTATGCCTAAAAAAGTTTTTTGCAAAAAAAACCTTGGCGCCAATTCCAACAGTAAACAAACTACACTCAAACTAATTTAAAAGATAAATCTACTTTTTCCCTAAAAATTTCATCTCGGAAGAAATGCGAGTGTTTGAATATATGGTCACGTCCGATTTAGAACAGATACAGAAATTGACATTGATACAGAGATTGACATCATGGATAGTGAGCAGTACGAAAAAGAAGCTTTGAGGCAATTAAACGACACCTCCACTTACCAGACCCTTAACTCAGACCCCATTTCCAAGATTAAGGGCAATTTTTTGGAACTAATAAGTAAGGGTAAAGAAAAGGGAGTCATGAGCAGTCAAGAATATCAATATATGGACATAAAGTTTCCTAAAACCCCCGTTTTTTATCTATTGCCCAAGATACATAAAGATCCTGTTCATCCACCAGGTCGGCCAATAATATCTGGCATTTCATCCATCACTAGCAGGTTGTCCCAGTATTTGGACATCCTATTGCAGCCAATGGTTAAAATGATCCCCTCTTATTTGAGAGATACTATGAATTTACTACAGACTCTAGAGGGGCTCCAATGGGAGTCAGATTTTATATTAGCTCCAGCTGATGCCCTCTCTCTATACAGTGTTATCCTGCACAGTAGGGGATGTCAAGCACTAGAGTTTTTTCTTGGGAAACATCAGCTTTATCCTGCAGACCAAAATGATTTTATTGTGGAGGGTGTCAAGTTTATCCTCTCTAATAATTATTTTCATTTTAATGACCAGTTTTATATTCAGAAGAACAGAACAACCATGGGGACTAGGTTCACGCCCAGCTATGCAAACCTCTTTATGGCCCACTGGGAACTCCAGTGGGGGGGGGGGGTTCAGGGTGGCTGGGCGCGTAACCTAGTCCTGTATAAACGATATATAGATGACCTTTTTATTGTCTGTAGAGGAGACGAAAATAGTCTAAAAGACTTTTTTAATCATCTTAATGATAATGAGTGGGGGATTGAACTAGATGTGCATTTTCATAAAAGGGAGAATAAATTTCTTGACCTGACCCTATATGTAGAGGATAACGAGATTAAAATGAAAACCTTTTTAAACCGGTCGATGTCAATAATTACATAGAGTTTACAAGCTGCTATGCACGACCTTGTTTGAAAAGTTGTCCAAAAAGTCAGTTTACCCGTCTGAAAAGAAATTGCACCGATGGTACTATTTACACCTCTCAGGCTCACCAGATGGCGGGAAACTTTCATGAAAAAGGTTTCGATATGAACCATCTAAACATGCTGATTGGAGAAATAGGGGAAAATGATAGAAAGGATTTCATTTCCTATAAGGAACATAGTAAGATAGGCACGGACGCAGTCTCTCTTATATATGACTTTAATGGACAGAGTAGGGATATAAACCACGTGATTAGGAAACACTGGCAGATCCTCCTAAAGGACCAAGCCCTATAAGGCATCCTTAATGAGAGACCTAGTATTATCAATAGGGGAGCCCGTAGCATTAAACAGAAGATAGTGAGAAGCCACAATGCTCCAAAAAAAAGCGGTATTGAATCCTGAAGAAGCAATGGATAGAATCTCTTGACCACAATGGTACGTTTAAGTTGAGGCAGACAATGACTTGCCACTCTAAAAATGTCATTTATGCACTAGTATGCCCATGTAAATTACTGTACATCGGGAGAACAACCAGACCACTGCATGTGAGTATTATGGAGCATGTGAGAAATATACATCGTGGATTTGAGAATCACTCAGTTTCCTCACATTTTCGCATTAAACACAGTTGTTCCCCCAAAGGTTTGACCTTCCTCCCCATCAAAAAAATTGATAGAGACTGGAGAGGAGGGGATTTTATCAGGAAATTGAATCAGAAGGAAATTAAATTGATATTCCATTTTGATACGTTAATCCCGAAGGTTCTGATTAAAGAATTTGAGCTGTGCCATTTTCTGTAGCTTTTAATATTTTTACAAGAAAATCAAGTCTGGATGTATACACGGCGCTTAGATGATATCAGGGATCGCTACACGTTCTCACGGATGTGGTGTTCCCTTCACCTCAAGAAATAAACAATAGAATAAAAGCCCAAGTGTGAGAACAGCGCTCCTTTTCAATAGGTGCTTGTGTGCCCCCCACAACACCACCAAAGTGTATAATAGGGCCACAAGTATCTTACGTTTCTTGATGAATCTAGGGGAAAGATGGATCCCAAAGTATTAATTTTTATGGAATTGTAGAGCCACACGGACCAGTACAGACCTCAAATGGGCAAAAAAAAGGAAGGTACAATAGTGCAGATCAAGTGATAACACAGAATGAATAAAATATATCCAGAGTTCAGTCAAGTAATGAACTCACACTTTCAGAGAGCTCCCTAGCTCTATTTAGTTTGCCTCACGGACTGTTCCAGGCCAGTCCGTCAGCCACACTTCTTTTATTGGTCCCCTCCTTCTTCAATATTACTCCCCTTTAGATGTCAAAATATAAAAGGGGAGAATTCTCATGGTGTAGTATCTCAGCTTGAATGAATGACCAAAAAGCCCCAAGGAAGGAATATTACTCACCCTTTTAGGGGCTACACCGAGCTCTAGGGTTCCAGAGTGTGCAAATTGTTTAAGGCACAATTTGAAAAAGCCGCCTTCAGCAAGAAGATAGCAGGACTTCCACAGTATTAGAAGTGAAAATAGTGGAATTTAATAGGTTTAAAAATCGATATGGAGTAGGTTCAACAATATATATCAGAACAGATGGAGGCCAGATGCGTTTCGCACATAGAGGCTTTCTTCAGTAGCAACAGAGGAAAAAATAGGGTTACATTCCTACTAGTAATGTGTATTTATATACAATACCGTGATTGAAAAAGGTATGCTTATTTTCGCGCCGAAAAGGAGCTTCCGTCCGTAGCATGTCACGCTGTAGACGAGCTCCACTTCCGGTCCTGGACTCTCTCTGTTATCGGTTCCGCCACAGCCGAGCTCCACTTCCGGTCCTGGGCTCTCTCTGTTATCGGCTCCGCCGCAGCCGAGCTCCACTTCCGGTCCTGGGCTCACTCTGTTATCGGCTCCGCCGCAGCCGAGCTCCACTTCCGGAACTCTAATTCGTCAGGTGGTATCCTCCCCTCCTTTACACAATCATCTTAACACAGTGATCTTTAATACCTCTAAGAGGAAATCCAAACTTAGTAATAGAATTAAAACACCTTTAAAATATGAGACCCTATAAAGGATAAGGGTCTCTGTATCCACTATAGATCTTGCCAGGATTGGAAAAATCAAAACCAATCTCGTCAATAACATAACTGGATAACACATCATTACTAAGTGGTAAAAGGGATTTCTAAAAGGGGATATTAACCCCACCTAAAAGTGAGGTAAACAGTAAACCTATAACTAAAATAAAACTCTCTAAACGATCCATTCAAAGACCATAATAGGGTGACCGTTAATGTAAAAAATCCCTTACCCATATGGGATAAAATTGTTCCATCAAAAGAGTTGATTTATATGATTAAAAACTTTAAGAAAGTTATTTATAATAAGAGATCATCGAAAATATGAAGGAAGGAGGGAAAAAATTTTTTTAAAAAAAATTAAAGAAAATGGCATTTTTCAAAATCCTTATTTAAACCTCTTGGGATTAGAGTGTCAAAACGAAAAATCTATTTAATTTCCTCTTGGTTAATCTTTTTAATAAAGTCCTCACCCCTCCAATCTCTCTCGACCTTACGTAATGCAAAAAAGGTTAAGCCTTCAGGGGAACTATTGTGTACAAGAAGAAAATGGGACGATACCGTATGTTTGTCGAAACCTCGTTGGATATTACGTATATGTTCCTGTATTCTTACATGAAGTGGTCTAATAGTCCTACCGATATAAACTTTTCCACAAGGGCATACAAGGGCGTAAATCACGTTGGTGGAATGACGCACTTTTCTCCCCCCCAAAAAGTGTGGGGAAAAGTGGGTGCATCTTATGGAGCGAATGCCCCATGATATGCCTCAGCTCACCTGTCGCCGCCGCGTTCGGCTCCTTCTGAGCGTGCGTCCGGCGGCAAGGAGCTTGGGCACTCGCCTGGGGGAGCACGTGACCGCGATCTCGCCAGGCGAGTGCCCAAGCTTCCTGCCGCCGGACGCACGCTCAGAGGGAGCCTAACGCGGCGGCGACAGGTGAGCTGAGGCATATCCATGCGCTGCGGGGGCATATCTATTAGTGAATTGGGGCATATCCATGCGCTGCGGGGGCATATCCATGAGCGAGCTGGGGCATATCCATGAGCGAGCTGGGGCATATCCATGTGTTGGGGCATTATCCATGTGCTGGGGCAATATCCATGTGCTGGGGCATATCCATAAATTGGGGGGCACATCCATAAATTGGGGGGCAAATCCATGTGCTGGGGCAAATCCATGTGCTGGGGCATATCCATAAGCTGGGGGGCATATCCATGAGCTGGGGGACAGTATCCATGAGCTGGGGGACAGTATCCATGAGCTGGGGGACAGTATCCATGAGCTGGGGGCATATCCATGAGCTGGGGGACAGTATCCATGAGCTGGGGGACAGTATCCATGAGCTGGGGCAGTATATCCATGAGAGGAGCTGGGGCAATATCCATTATTACACTATTTGATTTCAGAATATTTATTTTCCTGTTTTCCTCCTCTAAAAACTAGGTGCGTCTTATGGTCAGGTGCGTTTTATGGAGCGAAAAATATGGGTATGTGTTTATTTAAAAATGTTCATTTAGAAACCCTATTAAAATTATTTCTGATGTTTTATATATGCACATGTAGGGGCCTCAATATAGTTCAAGTTTCCACTGCACAATACCTAAAGTGTAAAATTATGTTTCTTGTGTAGAGATGTGTGCTTTTTATTAATACATGGTATTGTCTCTTATTTTATTTATTCTGCTGACCTCTTCAATACACTAAAGGCCCTGGTATATGCATAGGACTATTCCAGCTATAGGTAATGGAAATAAAAATCTAGGATGTGAAAATGAAAGTGTTAATCCCAGGAAAGGGCAAACAGGAGCTGTCCCACAAACAGACTTATCATATTTTTGGTTGGAGAAAGGGGATGACAAGCAGCAGCTGTCCTCACCTGCCGCCTCCCGATGACATCATGATATGCAAAAAGGGAGGTGATTGCTGATTCCTTCCCATGTGGTTTCATTTTGCTGTTCTGGATACGCCTTTTTTTTTTAGGCTATATAAACCCTGAAAGGACTATGGGGGCCACATGCTTTTTGTCCCTTTACACTGATGAAGCGCCCCTGAGGCAAGAAACGCGTTTGGCTGTTTACCATTTTATTTTTTGTGTTAATAAATATTTTTCCAGGATATCTGGTCGTTATGTTATTTTTTGAGATATAGGTATCGTGTTTAAAATATTCAACCCCCTTTTTCACCCCCTTAGGGGCGGAGTTTCCAAAAATCCTTCCTTAGTGGGTGCCCACATCATAAAAACAGTGCACCTTCAAATTTTCACGTTCCTAGGTTAAACGGTTTTAGCTGGGTGTTGAGGAGTCAATCAGTCAGTCAGTCAGTCAGGACTTTCGCGTTTATGATAAAAGTATTCAACCCCCCTTTTGCCCCCCAAGGAATTTTCAGAAAATGGTAAAATACGTGTTTTTTTTATTTGTCAAGTTGAATCTAAATAACGATTTTCACATCTGTACCATCTTCTGTTTTTAAGATATAGGTATCCTGTTTAAAATATTCGACCCCCTTTTTCACCCCCTAAGGGGCAGAGTTTCCAAAAATCCTTCCTTAGTGGGTGCCTACATCATAAGAACAGTGCACCTTCAAAATTTCACGTTCCTAAATTATACGGTTTCAGCTGGGCGTTGATGAGTCAGTCAGTCAGTCAGGACTTTCGCATTTATATATATAGATAGCTTGTGATAAACTGAACGATTGATGGGGATTAGAGATTAGATATACAATATATGGGGTACGGTATGATACAAAGATACACAGATAAATTGCTTTTTGGGTTCCTGGCTATTTTAGTTAGCAATTATATGGTGTGGGCAAAGCAACAAAATAATATACAAACGTGTGATCACACAAAATAATACATAACTTTTTTAAAATCTTTATAGAAGGTCTCTCTTCCCCAGGCGTCTCTTCCCAATGGCGCCAACAGATGCAAATATAAAACAGAAAAAATGGGGATGGAGTCTAAAGAGAGACAAAAAGGCAGATCATGGTGCAGAAAAGCAACAGATTGGGTACAATTAGGCCCCCTTTTTATAGATTGCACTCACAGAAAGTGAATAGATATTGCGCATATATCTTAGTTACCACTCCTTAGGATTGATACAGCCAGACCAAACACCCTGCCGTCACAGGAGATAAGAGCCAGAAGCCGGTTCCAATGGTAGTAAAAAAGTATTTAATTAAAATATAAAAGCCAACGCGTTTCGTCCAAACAAACAGTGGACTTCATCAGGGCAAAAGTAAATTATATGGTGGGCAGGTTTGTTTTTGCCCAGTTTTGGTGCTGTGTTGCGGGTGACGGGGAATCAGTGTTTTGTTCCCTCCTTCCTTCTTCGTCCTCTGCTGCTGCGCATGGTTTTTGGCATGCGGCGGATTTGGTGGTACATAGGAGTGGCCCTCGGTTTTAGAAACTTTCTATTTTTTTTTTTTTATTTTTTTTTACTTTCTCTCCTTTTCTCTTTCTTTTTCTCCTGGTGGTTGGACTCACTGGTCTATCTCCCACGGATGGTTATGTATAGCCCGGGATACCTCAATAGATCATGATTTCTAAAATACAAGTAGTTTCTTTAAACGTTAAAGGATTAAATTCCCCGAATAAAAGACGGTTATTATTTCAAGAATTACGCCGCAAGAAGGCGGATATTGCACTTTTGTAAGAGACCCGTCTATCTCGTATTCACCCGATACTGTCAGGTTCGTGTTTGTGGAGTTCAGGATGCGGGACAAGCCGTTTTGGGGGAAAGTCTGGGTGTGATAAGGTGTATAGGGGATAACGTAAGGCTCAGTACCTTGCAGGGTTTCCAGAAGAGAGTAGTCGATGATACAAGCTGAGGTTCGGTACACGGAGAAGCTGATGGAGGGTAGTCGGTGGTACAAGCAGAGGTTTGGCACACGGTAAATCTGATCGAGGGTAGTCGGTGGTACAAGCGGAGGTTCGGCACACGGTAAATCTGATCGAGGGTAGTCGGTGGTACAGCGGAGGTTTCGGCACACGGTAAATCTGATCGAGGGTAGTCGGTGGTACAAGCGGAGGTTCGGCACACGGTAAATCTGATCGAGGGTAGTCGGTGGTACAAGCGGAGGTTCGGCACACGGTAAATCAGGTCGGAAGGTCATAGGCAGGTATGCTCAGGTGAGGGAGGTTAAAGGGAAGGAACAGGACAACCAAGCAATGAGTTTTGGAGAGGCTGGGATTTAAATAGGGCGCCTGTGGGAATTGGGCCAATCAGGAGAGAAGTGTATCTGGTTACCTGGGGATACTGGATTCTGATTGGTTGGTGACGCCATCTTGGAGGAACCACGTGGGACGCCGAGACGCGTGGCAGCCGACGCCGGGGGTGAGTTGCTGCAGGGGGAATCCGTGGTGTCGCGGGGGTGCGTGGCTGATTGAAGGGGTCCCTGGTATGGAGCGCCGACACCGGGGGCCACCGTGCCGCGGGGACAGCCCTCACCACCGCCAAGGAAACCGCAGGGGGTCCGGAGTCGCGGCGGGGTTGCGGCTCGGGGCTCGGCGGTGGGGGAGCCCGTGGGTCTGCTGAGACCTGACAGTACCCCCCTCCTAGGACGACCCCTCTGGGGGCGTAACGGGCCAGGTTTGGAGGGGTGTCGGAGGTGAAAGGCCCGTACCCGAGAAGGGGCATGGACTTGGGTCGCGGGTTCCCATGAATTCTCCTCAGGTCCATATCCCTTCCACTGGATGAGATATTCTAACTTATTGTAGCGAGAACGGGAATCTAGAATACGTTGGACTTCGAATTCCTGAAGTCCCTCTATGGTGATCGGGTCTGGAGGAGGGGGTGAGCGCTGGGGAAAGTGGTCCTCGGTCCAGGGCTTTAGAAGGGAGACATGAAAAACTGGATGGACTTTAAGTGAGGGAGGGAGTTGGAGGCGGACAGCGACAGGGGAGATGATGGAGACGATAGGATAGGGGCCTACGTATTTAGGACCTAATTTTTTAGTTGGACACGACAGTTTGAGATTTTTGGTGGATAGCCATACTTTCTGTGACGGTTGATAAGCAGGGGCTGCTTTGCGATGTAGGTCGGCATATTTCTTGTAGGTGTTTTGGGATTCTAATAGGGTGTTCTTCGCGAGGATGAACCCTCGTTGTAGATTCCGAATATGGTCGTTGACCATAGGCAAGGGACTTTGGGGTGGAGTGTCTGGAAGGACTGAGGGATGAAACCCATAGTTAATGAAAAAAGGGATTGTTTGATAGAGGCGTGTGTTTGGGAGTTATACGCAAATTCCGCTGAGGTGAGGAGGTCGGACCAATCGTCTTGTAGATATGAGGTATAGCAACGCAAGTATTGTTCTAGGGTTTGATTCGTTCTTTCGGTCTGCCCATTGGAGTGGGGGTGGAAGGCAGTGGACAGACAGACGGATATTTGTAACAGCGTACAGAAGGCTTTCCAGAACCTTGAGGTAAATTGGGGGCCACGATCTGAGATGACGGTTTCTGGGGTGCCATGGAGTCTGAAAACATGGTGAAAAAAAAGGTCGGCGGTGCTCTTGGCGGAGGGTAATCCTTGGGTAGGGATGAAATGGGCCATTTTAGAAAGTCGGTCTACTACCACCATAATAGTGGTATGTTTTCGGGACGGGGGTAGGTCGACAATGAAGTCAACGGAAATACTAGACCATGGGCGAAGCGGGACGGGTAGAGGTTGGAGGAGTCCCGTTACTTTAGATCTAGGGACCTTACAACGGTTGCAGGTATCACAAGCCTTGACGTATTTCTGAACATCAAAGGAGACAGAGGGCCACCAAAAGTGTCGACGGATAAGGTCTAGTGTTTTTCTGATGCCTCCGTGTCCTGCCGTGGGGGCATCGTGATTGAGGCGTAGGATTTCTAATCGTTTGGCAGGTGGTACGAATAAGCGCGTCCGGAGTTGTGGGGTGTGGTGGTATCACGGTCTTGGAGGTCTTTGAGAAGGTGGGTCTGAGTGGCAAGGAAATGTCCCTGATGTAGAACGGTGTCTTCTTCGTCTGTGGATGTTGGGATTTCTTCTGACAGGCGGGAAAGGGCATCGGCCTTTCCGTTTTTGCTTCCTGGGCGATAGGTTATGTGAAAGGAAAAACGAGAAAAAAACAAGGCCCAGCGGGCAAGTCTAGGGCATAGTCGGCGTGCCGATCTCAGGTACTCTAGATTTTTATGATCTGTGAAGATGGTTGTGGGGTGAAGGGTGCCTTCCAGGAGATGCCTCCATTCTTCAAGGGCATTTTTTATGGCCAGGAGTTCTCTGTCGCCCACGTTGTAGTTGATTTCGGCTGGTGATAGTTTGCGGGGGAAAAAACTACGGGGTGTAGACGATCATTGTTTTCGTCTCGCTGGGAGAGGACGGCTCCGGTGGCGATTCCTGATGCATCCACCTCCAGGGAATAGGGTTTAGAGGGGTCAGGTAGTAGCAGGATGGGTGCGGTGGTGAAGCGGGTGCGTAAGCTATCAAACGCTTCTTGGGTTTCTTCTGTCCATAGGAAGGGGATGTCTTTCCTGGTTAGTTGGGTGAGGGGATGGGCTAACTTGGAAAAATTACGAATGAATTTGCGGTAAAAATTAGCAAACCCAATAAAGCTTTGCACTTCTTTTTTTTGTACGAGGGCGTGGCCACTTGGTGACGGCTTCGATTTTCCGGGGGTCCATTTCTATACGACCCGGGGTGATTATGAACCCTAGAAATTCGATTCGGGGAGCGTTGAATATACATTTCTCGATTTTGACGTACAGATTGTGGGACCGTAGGCGGGCAAGGACGGTATTAACATGTTGGTGGTGGTGTGTCAAAGACTCGGAGTAAATAAGGATATCGTCCAGGTAGGCGACTACGTATACATCCAGTAGATCGCGTAGGATATCGTTTATGAAATGTTGGAAGGCAGCTGGGGCGTTACATAGCCCATATGGCATAACAAGATACTCAAAATGGCCATATCTAGTGCGGAAGGCCGTCTTCCACTCATCCCCTTCACGTATGCGCAATAAATTGTACGCTCCCCTAAGGTCCAGTTTCGTGAAAACGGTGGCCGTCTTTAATTGGTCTAGAAGTTCGGGTATAAGTGGTAAGGGGTACTTGTTCTTTACGGTGATCTTGTTTAATTCTCGATAGTCCACACACGGGCGAAGACCCCCATCCTTTTTTTCAACGAAAAAGATGCCCGCTCCTGCAGGGGAAGAGGAAGGTCGGATAAAGTTCTTCTCTAGATTTTCCTGAATGTACCCCTTTAGTACCCGTAGTTCCGGTCCCGACAACGGGTAAATGCAGCCATAGGGTATGGCAGCTCCAGGGAGGAGGTCAATGGGGCAGTCGTATACACGAGGGGGGGGGAGTTTTTCTACCCCTTTTTTGCAGAAGACGTCTGCGTAGTCCGCGTACACTTGTGGTAGGGTCACCTGAGGGGTTTTCAAGTTCTGATCAAGGATAGACAGGATGGTACCAGTGGTGTGTGCGAGACATTGAGTCCGGCAGTGGGGAGAAGAGAAGGTGAGACGACTAGTGGTCCAGGAGATTGTGGGGTCGTGTTTTACCAACCAGGGTAACCCTAGGATGATGGGGAACAGGGGTGATTTGACCAGATCGAATCGTAAGGTTTCTTTGTGCCGGTCACCTATATATATCGTAAGGGATATGGTTTCAGTGGTAACGGGACCGGATATCAAGGGAGACCCATCAACACTTTGGATGCTTAAGGGTTTAATTTTATTTTGGTGAGGTATACATAGAAGAGTTGCCAGGTAGTGTCCATAAAGCAGCCGCTTGCGCCGGAATCGATCATAGCGGGAAGGGTCACTGAGTGTTTATCCCACTGTAATAGAATAAATATAGACAAATGTTGAGGTTCGACAGGGTGCAAATCTTCTAGACGCGGATTATCGGGTATTTTATGGTCGTTACCTCGATGGAACTTGACCTTGTCGGGGCATTCACGGGCCATGTGGTTGGGTTTACCACAATAGAGACACAGATGATGGTTTCGTCGTCTTGCGAGTTCTTCAGGTGGTAGGTGCCCCTTCACTAGCCCGATTTGCATGGCTTCTTCGACGGGTGCTGAAGTAGTAGGAGGGGAGGTGACGGGAGTGGGTGTGGAAAAGAAAGGTCGCCTTGTGGGCGGAGTTGGGGTTTGGGCGACTCGTTCCCTTCTCCGTTCTCGTAGGCGTCGGTCTATGTTGGTGACCAACTGTATAAGAGGTTCGAGGGAGAGAGGGGCTCGGACGTGGGACAGGTCATCTTTTACCTCGCTGGACAATCCGACCTTGAATTGACAGACCAGTGCGGTTTCGTTCCAACCTGTCTCTATGGACAGAGTCTTGAATTCAGCGATATAGTCCTCCACCGGGCGTTTCCCTTGTCTAAGGTCTCGTATGGAGGTCTGGGCTGACTCAAAACGATATGGGTCATCATACAAGTCGTCCAGTGCAGTGACAAAGGCTTCCCAGGATGCAAGAGCGGGGTCGTTGCTGGTTATAAGATGGTGAGCCCATAGTCGAGGTTCGCCTTGTAACAGCGATATCACGGTTTTGATTCGGACGTCCTCAGAGTGGTAGGTTCGGGGCTTTAGGGAAAACAGAAGCTGACAGTCCGTGAGAAACACCCGATATTTATTCCGGTCACCGGAAAAGCGGTCTGGCAACGGTACAAGGGGTTCAGGAGCCATAGCATCAACCAAGGGTAGATGTGTTGGTAGGTTGGGGATAGGGAGGGGCGAGGCGGAGGCCATAAGGTCTGAGACCTGGTTCTGGAGTTGAGCCTGTCCGGTTTGTAAATCTTGGACGGTCTGGTTTAGATTCCCAATCTGGCGGGACATTGTGTTGAGGGCTTCGGCTATATCCGCGAGCTCCATTCTGCAGGCTTGGTTGTATCTGTCAGGTTCGTGTTTGTGGAGTTCAGGATGCGGGACAAGCCGTTTTGGGGGAAAGTCTGGGTGTGATAAGGTGTATAGTGGATAACGTAAGGCTCAGTACCTTGCAGGGTTTCCAGAAGAGAGTAGTCGATGATACAAGCTGAGGTTCGGTACACGGAGAAGCTGATGGAGGGTAGTCGGTGGTACAAGCAGAGGTTTGGCACACGGTAAATCTGATCGAGGGTAGTCGGTGGTACAAGCGGAGGTTCGGCACACGGTAAATCTGATCGAGGGTAGTCGGTGGTACAGCGGAGGTTCGGCACACGGTAAATCTGATCGAGGGTAGTCGGTGGTACAAGCGGAGGTTCGGCACACGGTAAATCTGATCGAGGGTAGTCGGTGGTACAAGCGGAGGTTCGGCACACGGTAAATCAGGTCGGAAGGTCATAGGCAGGTATGCTCAGGTGAGGGAGGTTAAAGGGAAGGAACAGGACAACCAAGCAATGAGTTTTGGAGAGGCTGGGATTTAAATAGGGCGCCTGTGGGAATTGGGCCAATCAGGAGAGAAGTGTATCTGGTTACCTGGGGATACTGGATTCTGATTGGTTGGTGACGCCATCTTGGAGGAACCACGTGGGACGCCGAGACGCGTGGCAGCCGACGCCGGGGGTGAGTTGCTGCAGGGGGAATCCGTGGTGTCGCGGGGTGCGTGGCTGATTGAAGGGGTCCCTGGTATGGAGCGCCGACACCGGGGGCCACCGTGCGCGCGGGGACAGCCCTCACCACCGCCAAGGAAACCGCAGGGGGTCCGGAGTCGCGGCGCGGGGTTGCGGCTCGGGGCTCGGCGGTGGGGGAGCCCGTGGGTCTGCTGAGACCTGACAGATACACCTGCGAGATAGGAGGTTTCCCGGGGTGTATTGATCCTGCGCAATCCCAAAAAAGAGCGGAGTTGCCGTGTTGGTGCACAAAAACTGTCCTTTTCAGGTTTCTTTCGTCCAATCGGATACTCAGGGTAGATATATCCTTTTGCAGGGCAAGTTGGCCCAGCATGATTTTACTATATTAAACGTGTATGCTCCAAACTCCCCTGATCATGGCTTCTGGCTGAAGTTAAATGAAGTTTTGCATGCCCACGCTATGGGGATGGTTCTGCTGGGGGGGGACTTCAATGCAGTTCCCTGCACGGCAGTGGACAGGTCAGATGTCCAGCCCTCGGTGGGGGACAATCGTGAAGTTTCCAGACGAGACAAGCTGTTCTACGAATTCATTCGTAAAAGCAAACTTTTAGATGTGTGGAGATTTCTTCACCCATCAGTTCGGGACTATTCTTTCTATTCTGTCCCCCACACCAGATATTCTAGGATAGGCAATATCCTCCTTTTCTCTAATGTCTACCCTTTTGTTTCTGCAGCCAATATTAATTCTATTACCTGGTCAGATCACGCTGATATCTCTATATCTCTTTCCATACCTGGATATAAACCAGGTTGGACTTGGCGCCTTGGTCCTTCTACCCTTCAAAACCCCCAGATAGTAATCTCCTCCTGTATAGCATGTACTAATTATTTTGATCTAAACGATACCCCAGATACAGTATCTATGCTTCTGTATTATGGTATCATAAGGCAGTCATTAGGGGGGCTTAAACATACATCATATTGGAAGAAATTCAAACAAGCTAAGCTATCTCAGTTACAACAATCCCTACGTAAATTAGAGATGTCCCATAAGGCTCAACCCTCGCTCGAATCCTATGATTTGCTTCAAGATGTTAGACTTCGCCTGAATAGGCACCTGGTGGAAGATGTGGGCAAAGCCCTTTTGCGGTCCAGGTGCCTTTTTTATGAGAAGTCGAACAAAATGGATGCTTTATTGGCACGTACGCTCCGTCCAAGAGGGCGTGCTGCCCGGGTGATCTCCCTTAGAGATGGAAACAGAACTTTACAACATAATGTGAAGCGTGTTCAGGAAATCTTTACAGATTTTTATAGTGTATTATACAATCATAATCCTTCTCACTCTTTGAGAACACTGCCCTGGTTGCCTCTATACGGGAATATTTATCTTCTATACCCCTTCGGACCTTGTCGGACTCTCAAGCACTTGAGCTGGACTCTCCGATCACAGCAGATGAGCTTGGTCAAGCTGTAGGGGATATGAAGCCCAACAAGGCGCCAGGTCCAGATAGTTTTACAGTTTCCTATTATAAAACTTTCCTTAGTACGCTCTCTCCTTACCTGTTACGTTTATTTAGTCTTATTTATTTAGTATTAGGGAAGGTCACCTTTTACAGCCAGGTGACCTATTGGCCTCTGTGGTAGTCTTTTTGATTTCTATATTCTGTGGTAGTCTTGCCTAAACCGGGCAAGGATTTGGAACATCTAGGGAGCTATAGACCCATCTCCTTGTTAAACGTAGACGTGAAAATTTTGGCAAAAATAATGTCTGCCCGTCTGGCCCGCTTTATTCCCCAATTAATTCACTATGACCAGGTGGGATTTATACCAGGCCACCACGCATATGACAATATTCATAGGGCAGTTGATATGGTATGGTGGGCTGGGGTGCAGGAGGAACCATCAATATTATTGTCTCTAGATGCCGAGAAGGCGTTCGATCGTATTGAATGGCCTTACCTGTTTACTTTATTTGGGGATGCCATTATCTATGAGTAGGTCGATCCAAGCTTTATATACACTACCATCAGCCCAGGTATTGATCCCGGGACCGTCCGCCTGTTCTTTTGGGAAAACTAATTGTACAGGGCAGGGGTGCCCACTTTCTCCAATACCATTTGCTCTTTCTTTAGAGCCTTTTTTCTCCCAGGTTCGGCACTCAGAAGAGATACGGGTATAAAATATTAGCATATGCAGATGATGTATTGCTGCTTTTGACCTCCCCTGTTAGATCTTTGGCTGTCCTGAAAGAGGTGTTATCTCAGTTCTCCTCTCTCTCAGGGTTTAAGGTTAATATGGAGAAATCTCAATCTTTATCATTTCACATGCATAAAGAGGAGGTAGATGCTTTGTCGATTATTCATGGCTTTCAGGTGGCAAAGGATCGGATTATGTATCTGGGGATAGCTTTAACTAACTCATATGATTTGCTTTATATTGCTAATTATGGACCATTGTTTTGTAAAATTCAAGCGGATCTGGGTGCCTGGAAGGGGGAATATATCTCCTGGCTAGGTAGAGTTCATAGCATTAAAATGAATATTTTGACACGACTTTTGTACCTGTTCCAGGCCCTCCCAGTTCCGCTCGATGTTAAGGATATTGAAAGATTCCAGCTAACCCTGGATACGTTTGTTTGGATGGGGAAGAGACATAGAGTGGCTCAGAGTGTATTACACCTTCCAAAATCAGTGGTGGCATGGGCCTCCCAAACCTGAGAAGCTATTATGTGGCTGCCCAATTGGCCCAAATAGTAGCTTTGCATGCTCCTCATGGTTCTAGGGGTTGGGTCGATTTTGAAAATGACATCGTTGTACCTGATTGCATATCACATCGTATGTGGTTACTGAAAAAATATAGGGTCCCTTGGACCTCTGTGGCACCGTCCACTCACCACTCATTGGAGGTATGGGATCGGGCATCCAGGCGCTATGATTTGGCGGGCAGACCTTCCCCATTAATGCCGGTGATTTATAATAAAAGATTTTGCCCAGGGATCTCAGTTAAAAATTTTGGATTTCTTCATAACTGCCAATTGAACTGTATTTGCCAATGGTATAAAGATGGAGAATTGCTTCCGTTCTCTTCCTTGATGGAAAGAGCTACAGTGTCACCAAGGGACTTTTTTCGGTATTTGCAATGCAGACATTTTTTACAGTCACGAGAGATACACAAGGAGGCCCTCAGACCACTCACCTATTTTGAAAATATGTGTATGAGAGGTTCCTATCCTAAGGGCCTCATTTCTACTTTAGCTTTAAAACTTCATACTGATCATCAACCTGATCGGCTATCTTATATGACTGCCTGGGAGAGAGATTTAGGTCCTATTGATAAAGAGGATTGGTTAGATGTATGGGAGGCGACCCATAAAACCTCCATTAGTGTTATATATCAAGAACAGGCCATTAAGACAATGATGAGGTGGTATATCACCCCGGTATTTTTGAACAAGGTTAATCTGTCCTATCCGGACTCCTGTTGTCGTAATTGTGGGATGCGGGGAACGCATTTACATTTGTGGTGGCAATGTCCAGTGGTTTCTTCTCTTTGGCAGCAAGCCCACGCTCTGGCCCTGGAAGTTTTGAAGGCGCCAGTGGACTTTGATCCTTGGTCCTATGTTCTTAACCGGCCCCAATCACATCTTACAAAATACCAGTCTAAGTGGTTGGCTAAATTGGCTGTGGCAGTAAGAAAAGCCCTGGTGGAAACATGGAAGGCTCCCCGGCCAGCATCTTGGAAGAGAGTTAGGGGGATCTTGGAGGACGTTCGTCAAATGGATGAATTTACTGCAAGAGTTCGAGATACTTATTTGATGTACTCAAGAGCAGGGATGAGCTGTTCGAACTTTGGCCGTTCGCAAGTTCGCGAACTTCGAACTTTTTCGCATGTTTGGTTCGAATTAGAAAAAAAAAAATTGTGAAAAGTATAAAAAATGCTTACAAAATACTAAAAAATCTAGAAATCAAGAGACTCTTTACTGCAGAATATTATAAGCAACGGTTTATTAGATATTGAATTAAAAAATAATGTCTACGTGCAAAGATTCTCACTTCTAAATGACCTGTGCTCTCAAATGGCGTAAACAACAGGTGTTTAATTCGTGTTTGGAAATAACATGTGCTTCTAATTAGTCTGTCTCATGAATTTGATACATTGTATGCAGACTGGAGGAGCCATGTGTCGTGTGTGGATCTGTGCTGTGATGGCGATGTTTCCGTACATCCTACAAATCCGCCACTTCACGGGCAGGTTATGGGGACCTCCTAGGCACAATATTTGAAGGAATTTTTCATTTTTATTTTTAACCCTTATTTTATGGAAAACTCACTGTTCCTTTAACCCTTTCACTGATGAGGCATTTCACCGTTGTGTGCTGAGCTAATTTTTACCACTTTCGCTCATCATGTTTAAACGCGATTTGAAGCCACATTTTATTATACGACGCAGACATATTATATATTGTTCTTTCCGGCAGACTCGGCAGATTCATAATATATCACTTTTATATGTATACGTCATGTTCTGCCTGTGTAATATAACAAAAAAACGCAATAAAATTTGAATTTTGAATCATCTGCGGCGTGTAAAGTGTTTTTTTTCACCTTTTATCACATGAACATTTGCGGTTATATTTTCTATGGGGTGCGTTTGTACAAAAATTAGAAATGGGGACACATTCAATTTTTTGGGGGGAATTATGTGATTTTTAGCAAACGCACACCATAGAAAAAAATCGTTAGTGCAACATCATTGTTCACATTATAATTGAAATGTGAACAATGTTGCTGCATTAATAAAAATAACACACAAAAAAATACATGTTTT
Organism: Leptobrachium leishanense; assembly: GCA_009667805.1. Taxonomy (NCBI): domain Eukaryota; kingdom Metazoa; phylum Chordata; class Amphibia; order Anura; family Megophryidae; genus Leptobrachium; species Leptobrachium leishanense. The sequence goes on from CM019065.1 coordinate 277,605,227, forward strand.
TTTTATTTTTATGTTTCTACTTTATACCTGGTCATGTTGGATATCATTCGAAAGGCCATGCTCAGGCCTTTCGATTGACACCCTCCATGACCCCTAGCTGCCACAGTTCTGGAGATATTGGGGTTCAAATAAATCCCCTATCTCCACCAGGGGATTCCGGGCAGCTAGGGGTTCCCTGGCCATCTGACGTCATCACGCTATGCGTGAGTATGTCAGGCAGTGAGGGGGACCCTGGGGTGGAGCCGCCATCCAAGGAGCTAGGCCGCACTTTGGCGCCGCAAGGCACTGAAGTGCGACCCGGTGCCTAAGGGGTTAAAGCCAGGCACCGCTTAAAAGGGGAGACTTTCCCTTTTAAGCGGTGCCTGGCTTTTTTGTGGGACCTCCCGATCGGGAGGAGAGGGATCCGAACGGATCTGCCCCTCCCTTCCAGGTGATCTCCTGGCATTGCCGGGGCCGGGCCGGCGCTAGCGTAAGGCGGCACAGGCGGCCACCTTACTATCTGGCTTCCTGCCAGTTTGTGGGGCAGAATTATTTTAATTTTTGGACCGCAGAGTCAAACCCTGCACTCTTCCACAATACCACAAAAGGGTTACGGTGTGAAGGCACTTGCTGCCATGAAAGGCACATTATTTGGGTGCACTGACGCCTGTACCAGATTTATATCTTTTTAATTTTTTTGAACCGCAGGGTCCAACCCTGCACTCTTCCACAATACCACAGAG